>JARQOD010000005.1:303472931-303522274 GCA_033576555.1 Oophaga sylvatica
GTAATCAGGATGTTAGAAGGCTAATTTTTTAAACCCCTATTTTGCATCTTTTTCTCTCAAAAGGAAAGTAACAAAAACTGACTTCACTGCCCTAAAAAAGGAATAAAGAATCCAGATACTAAAAAAAAAAGACAGGGGGGAAACACTTAGCAACATAAATGAATTCAATCCCAGGCCAGTAAAAACACCCGGGTACAAAGGGGAGAACCAAAAAAAAAATTCAACCACGTCCATATTTTTAAAAAATTTTGGGAGAAGGGGAGAATTTCCAGAAGAGGGGAAAAGACAAAGTTGTTCAATTAAAAAGGGAAGAAGGTGGACCCGGAACTACAGGCCGTGAGTCTGACTTCATACCAGGAAAAAACTTAACAAAATTAAAGCCCATGTAGAATACCTGAAAGATGAAGTGATTAAACAAGCAAAGGGTTTGTAACTAATAAGTCATGCAACTAACTTAATTTCCTCTAGACAAACACTGACGGGGTGGGGGAAATGCTGAATTAGTAATTTGACTTCACAAAAAAATTGACAAAGTATTCACACAACCTTTTTTGAAAAAATGACTAAAAAATGGAAGGACAAGGGGCAACGTTAGGGATTCAAACTGGCTTAGTGAGGGCCCCAAAAAGGGGTTGAAAGGCTGCACTCCATTGGAAAAAGAAGCCAATGGGACCAAAGGCTCTGTTTTGGGCCCTTTTTTTCAACATTTTACAATGATTTAGAAAAGGGGAAATTGGGGTAAACTGATAAATTTTTTGCTATGACACAAAGCTAGAGGGTAGCAAACTAGAAAAAGAGAGGGATTCAAAAAGATTACTAAACGGAGCATGGCAGCAACTAACAGAAGGATTTTAAACAGGAAAAATGCAAAGACACATCTGGGCAATAAAAAA
Source organism: Oophaga sylvatica (assembly GCA_033576555.1). NCBI lineage: Eukaryota > Metazoa > Chordata > Amphibia > Anura > Dendrobatidae > Oophaga > Oophaga sylvatica. The sequence continues at coordinate 303,473,825 of JARQOD010000005.1, forward strand.
AAAAAGCTATAAAAATGGGAGGAAAGGAAGTAACAGCACATGTGAAAAGACTTGGTAACAATGATCACAGACTTAACAGATTCAACAGGTGATACACAAAAAAAGGCAAATGCATCAGGAGTATCAACAAGCATACAGCAGATCACGTGAGGCATTATTGCCCCTCTCCTCTTTGGTCAGACCTCATCGATTACGGGTTCCAGTTTTGGGCACCACATTTTAAAAAAAACATCAACAAACTGGCAAGTTCAAGAAGAGCCACCAAAAGGTGGCCGTCGCAAACCATTCCCATGAGGAACGGTTGCAGGATTTGGGTTTAGCTTGCAAAAAAGAAGACTAGAGGAGACTTAAAGCGCTACAAATATCCAAGGGCTGTCACATTGTAAAGGACATCTTTATTCTCTTGCACAAGGAAAGACAGAACAATGGAAAACGAATGGGAGGAGACCAATTGATTTAAAAAAACTTTTTGACAGTTAGGGTGATAATGACGGGAAACCCGCCTGCCACAAGAGGTTGAGTTCTCCTTCAATGGAAGTCTTCAAACAGAGGCTTGATAGACACTGCTGGGATATTTAGGAATCCTGTTTGACGGGTTGGACCAGAACCCAGGAGGCCCTTCCAACTCTACCATTCTATGATTCTATTCTACATCCCCTTCCCTGGAACCTCACCCCCGTACAAATTGTTCTTTCAACATTTGCTTTCATCAATGGCACTTTAGGGTTTGCCGTTTGAGAGCCGCAGGGCCCCCTGGTCGGCAGGCGTAGTCCCTAAACGTCACCTGGTCTCTGCGAGCACGATAAAATCCATCCGGAGATCCGTTTCTGGGCCTCAAAGAGGCCTTACTTTAAGAAATCCAGTACCGACCCTGGTCTGCAGTGGTCCAAGTCCTACTTCTCTCCCCAGCCGCACCAGCTAACGTCCATTACCCTGCAGCTTTTTGCTTCTCAGTCTTAAGTACATGTCCAGAAACTACATATTTTTTCTTAAAAACCCTGGCAGGGGTCGGCTCGCCCGTACGGGGAGCCACTTCGCTCCAGGCATTATGGGAGCTTACGGCATGAGTGGACCACAGGACCAGGTAGGGCCTGCACCCCCACCGCCACAAGCCAAGCGGTGGGCTATTGGGGCCACCGGCGGGGCCGCCTGTCGCCGTTGCTCACATGTTGGGGCCCCCTGTTCAATCGAGCCTACCTTTTCAAAGGCTGCAGCGCCGCAGGCACAGCGGGGAGACAGGACCTTTGTCGCTGGGGCTCGAGTCAAGCGTTCACTTCCGCTCTCACAACCGCTGCCCGTCAGCGTTGGGGGCGTGTCCCAGGCAACACGCGCTCTTTCAGGTACGCCCCCCCCCTTCTTCACCAGCGCCTTAGGGCGCGAATTGGCGGCAAAAATGGCGGTAAAATGGCGCCCAAATACAGCAGTCTTTTTCACAAAACATTCAATAGCACACAGGACTCACAATTGTAAGCTTCTTATCCTGTTCTGACCCAAAAGATGACGCGCACCACATTGGTGGTACCAGGCTAGGGGGGACTCCACCGAGCCCTTGATTTCATGGGGAAGCACTGGCACGGGACTGGCCGTGGCCCTGGCGGTCATGCAATGGGGGATATTTAACGGGGATTTGTAGTTAGTTCTGACGCCACCTGTGGTGTCTGTCAATTGGACCACGCTGCTAATGGATCTCACAGGGTGTTATGGGGAGCTAATGGTAGGTCCCCACATGAGACCGTCCCGGAAGTCTATGGTGATGCAGGGTGTAGTACATGAAACATCTCACACAAGGCAACTCTTTCCATACCTTTACTTGAGGGTTTCAGGCAGGTCCCGGGGCTGTCGGGGTGGGAGAAGCCATTCAGGATCACCGCTGAGCAGGTAGAGGCCTCCCCTTTTCTTCATTGTATTGAGTCCAAACTTGCATGAAGCGAAGTAACTCTGCAATCTCCACTTATCAAAAGCTGCAACGCCCGGCCCGACAGGGTGAGCCTTCTAACTCTGATTATCAGAAGGGTTTAGGGGAACAAATCCCTCTTTGTAGCGTCTCACTCAAGGTCCTTTTTCCCCCCACCCGTTTACGTACAGCGCTTAGGATCTTCCCACCTGTACCAGAAAGCCTCCGGTTACGTTACTAGCGTGAAGCCAAGCAACGCTTCGGACTCCGGTGTCCGGTGAATTAGTGCAGGTAATCTGGTACCTGGTGCACTAGCATCTATCTTCTCCACTGTGCCCTTCGCCCTGCTCTCGCTCTTAACATAAGCACTTGTAGTTTTTGATGGAAATGTCAGCTTTCTCCAGAGCTCACTGAACAGCTCTCAGTATCCTCCAAGTCCAGACTGAACTGACACTGAACTGCACTGTCCTAAGACAGGAAGCTATCTCAATGATCTCAACTGTCCTGAGACAGGAAACTGACTGATCTGAGCTCTTCTCAGACAGGAAACTATCTGACCGGGAATGACTCACTCCTGAGTCTCCCAAGGCTTGAATGGCTGACTGCTACGTGTCACTACCTCTTATACCCCTAGTGGGTGTGTCTGAAAGTGTGAGTGACGTGAATGGATATCAAGCTTTTCGATTACCTTCCTGTGCATTCTCCTGGATTATGTGTGCCTGACATAGCTGGGCCACACATCAGCATTCAAGAAGATTGTTATTATGTTGTGCAATAGATTCTGTGTCTACTTCCTCCAGTCTATGCCCTTGTTGTGATAAGTCATGTTTAATTTCAGCTAGTGCTTTTCCAATTGGTTAAGAGCTTTGGATAAGATCTGTTTAATGAAAGAGCGTGTCACCAGATTGTCTCTCGAGTCTCCACCAGTGTCAGAGACGTTTTCAGAATCAGAGTCTGAGTCTACTTCATACGTGGTCAGCATGTCTCGGGGATCTGGAGGGATCGGAAGGGTAGTTTGCTTTTTCAAAAACTTGTCCACATCGGCTTGCGTAATGGATTTCATGGTTTTAGACACTTTTCGTTTTGTTTTCACACCGTATTTCCCCATTCTTGTCTACAGTGGGCTATAGGATATTGCTAATGTATTTTAATCATGTGCCTTCCCCTGCCTACAAGTAGGAGGGAATTTACTATACATGTCCATTGCACAGGATGGAGAAAATACGTATATGCAGCTTATTAAAGAGTGCTTTATATGGAATTGAGTTCAGGTTAGAAGGCTGAAAAAAAAAACAAAAAAAAACAACACGTCTGGGAGCTTCTAAGGGCAGACAGGCCCAAAGATAACAATCACAACAGGGGACGCTGTTGCAGAGCATAGTTAAAAGTTGGTGCCTGAGGTGAATAAAAGGGAGGTGAGATTACTCTGCTGTTTGCATCTAAGAAGAGGCAGGCAGCATTTCAATATGGTCCTCAGAAGGTTTAGAGAGGCAAATACCACTGTTTTGATGGTCAAACGGACGATCCTCAGGCCTGTAAGCCGCAGGTGGATAACTTGGTAACAGAGCTCTAGCAGAAATGACCAAGCAGTTTTGCGGCTATTTTAGGCTACGTTCTAACTTTAATCAGCCACTGGGGGCAGAGTCTCCGCATGAGAGTGCTGCTATATAGAGAATGTAGCGCTGTTATCTGTGTATATACAACAATACCAATATACTAAATACAGCAATCGAGTTATAGATCCTTTCAGTACAGACTAATAAGTCCCAAAATCAATGAATTACCGAGGGGGGGTGGGGAGTGTGAAACAGGGTCCCTCAAGAGGTTAGATGGCTCTCCACCACTGCTGTGTACACACTCTCCTGTTGTGACTTTTCTTCCCCACAACAAATAGCTGCATCAACTCAGTTTAAGAACAGGGCCTCACCTCAGTCTAATATGCGTAACCTGCTCAGGTTTATGCTTCTGATGCTCCGAATTCCAATCACCAATCCTGCGCCTGGATCCGCCGTCAGCCCAGGGAAGCCCAGGCCGTCGCTGACACACTCACTGGGCCCGAACAACAGGGATAGCAGATCGTAGCTGGAAGGGTCAGCCAGCAGTATGGCACCGACGCCCGGCTCCACGCAGCGTCGCATACCCTTCCTCACCCGCCGGGACTCAGAAAATCGCCATCTCCGGGAGAGATCATACGACTACGTCGGAAGCGCTTCAGCAGATCAGGTGTGGTCAGCAGTGGGGGAGGTCCCGCAGTGATGGGGCAGCAGCCGTACTCCCGGCTTCGAGCAGGGTCCTGCTCGAATGTCAGGGCCAGTGGGGAAGACTCCAGGTCGTGGCCTCAAAATGTAGGCGGGGCGCGGATATTGCAGGCAATGGCCGGCTCAGGTAAACCCAGATCACGCGGATCAACATCAGGGGTGACACAGCCGTGTGGGAGGCCCAGATGCGACTGGATGGGATGGATTGAGTTCTACCTGTCTGGAGCCTCCTCACACACGTCTTTCTCCTCTGGCGGCCATCTTGGCAGTTAAGGGTACTTAAACCACAGCGCCTTAACGGCGCTGAGATTTAAGGTTATATCACCCCCCATCGTCGGAATTTCTCCGGGGTCTTGGCTGCCGGAGGTAACCGAGACCCCAGAGAACATGATTTGGGTCGGTTTTTACCGACCCCAGTGTTGCGATTGCTGTTATTAGGCCGGAGTCACGCTGGCGACAAAAACAGACGAGTGCAATGCGATGAAATATCGCATTGCAGTCGGACCAATGTTAACTATGGAGCAGCTCCCAGCATCCGATTTTTTTCCTCGGCCGTTTTCCTCGGACCGAGACAATCGCAGCATGCTGTGATTGTCACCGATTATCGGTCGACAGTCGCCAATGCACGTCTATGGGTGCGATGAAAAATCGAATTACAAACGGACCACACGTGTGACTTGCGAGAAAATCGCACCGGTGTCAGCTTTAATAAAAATAGAAAGAATACATATACACACATAGAATATATATATATATATATATATATATATATACACAGTACAGACCAAAAGTTTGGACACACCTTTTCATTCAAAGATTTTTCTGTATTTTCATGACTATGATGAAAATTGTAGAATCACACTGAAGGCATCAAAACTATGAATTAACACATGTGGAATTATACATTACACTTTACAAAAAAGTGTGAAACAACTGAAAATATGTCTTATATTCTAGGTTCTTCAAAGTAGCCACCTTTTGCTTTGATTACTGCTTTGCACGCAGAAAAGGTGAACGGATGGACTCTATATGCCTGGTTCCCACCGTGAAGCATGGAGGAGATGGTGTGATGGTGTGGGGTGCTTTGCTGGTGACACTGTTGGGGATTTATTCAAAATTGAAGCGGTGAGCGGTCCAGCTCACCCCAAACCATCTCGATTGGGTTCAGGTCTGGTGACCGTGGAGGCCAGGTCATCTGGCGTAGCACCCCAACACTCTCCTTCTTGGTCAAATAGCCCTTACACAGCCTGGAGGTGTGTTTGGGGTCATTGTCCTGTTGAAAAATAAATGATGGTCCAACTAAACGCAAACCAGATGGAATAGCATGCTGCTGCAAGATGCTGTGGTAGCTATGCTGGTTCAGTATGCCTTCAATTTTGAATAACTCCCCAACAGTGTCACCAGCAAAGCACCCCCGCACCATCACACCACCTCCTCCATGCTTCACGGTGGGAACAAGGCATGTAGAGTCCATCCATTCACCTTTTCTGCGTGCAAAGCAGTAATCAAAGCAAAAGGTGGCTACTTTGAAGAACCTAGAATATAAGACATATTTTCAGTTGTTTCACACTTTTTTGTAAAGTGTAATGTATAATTCCACATGTGTTAATTCATAGTTTTGATGCTTTCAGTGTGATTCTACAATTTTCATAGTCTTGAAAATACAGAAAAATCGTTGAATGAGAAGGTGTGTCCAAACTTTTGGTCTGTACTGTACATGTCATTGTGACATATATATATATATATATATATATATATATACATATATAGTTCATATACTTCTATATAGTATAATAGCAGCTAATTCAATTGCCTGCTTTTGTGAAATTACAGAACCCGACATGAAATGACACATGGTTTACATACAGCTAACCATGTCATTTCATGTAGTTTGATATATGGTTTTCACTAACAATTACATGAGTGTATATGTGCAAAATTTCATACATGGAGGGGTTAATTAAATGTGTAAATTCGTTGAAAAAATGCGTGGTCTCCCGCTGTATTTTCTCCACCAGACAGGCAAAGTGGGGGCAGATAATAATAGCCTAGGGAGGGTGCATTTATTTTGTGCCCCCCCCCGGCTACTAACATCTGCCCCCAGCCACCCCAGAAAAGGCAAATCTATAATTAGTTGCGCCCTTTCTGGCACTTAGCCCGTCTATTCCCATTGCCCTGTAGCGGTGGTCAGAATTGTAAAAAATTGGCCTGGTCATTAATAACCAAATTGGCTCTGTCACTTCGGGTTTAAAACTGTCTTTTTTACTAATGAGTGTTGTGCAACCCTTGATGGTCCAGATGGATGGAATAGTGGATGCTTGTTGGATGGCCACCATGTTCCAACAAAGCTGTGACATCAGAGAGGAGGTGGCAGAGTCATGTTTTAGACTGGAATCATAGGGAGAGTGCTAAAAGGGTCCCTGAGGTGTGAAAATGACCTTTCCAAGGTATATGGAGTTTCTGACTGACCACTTTCTTCCATGGTACAAAAAGAAAAACCGTGCTATACGTAGCAAAATCATCTTCATGTATGACAATGCACCAGCTCATGCTGCAAAGAATACCTTTGAGTCATTGGCTGCTATGGGCATAAAAAGAAAAAACTTCTGGTGTGGTCATCATCATCCCCTGACCTCAACCCTATAGAGAACCTTTGGAGTATCATCAAGCAAAAGATCTATGAGGGTGGGAGGCAGTTCACATCAAAATAGCAGGTCTGTGAGTCTATTCTGACATCCTGCAAAGGAATTCAAGCAGAAACTATCCTCAAACTTACGAGTTTAATGGATGCAAGAAATGTGAAGGTGATATCAAAGAAGGGGTCCTATGTTAACATGTAACTTGGCCTGTGCTTTTGATTTCAGTAAATATGACCTCTTAACGCTGCAAATTTAACAAATGACAATTTTTCAGTTCTTTACAACCTGTACAATTTCACAGAGTTGTTGGGCATAATAATTTGGAACAGTGCATTTTGAGTTTTTGAGTTTTTTTGGGTTTCAAAAAAATTACTGTTATTATTGGGAGGTTTGTCCAATAAAATAAGATGTATTAACAGTTTATGATTTGAACATTGTACTGACTCAGACATTTAATAAAGCAGTGACCACACATGCTCATTACCTCTTCATTCCCACAGCTGACTTTGAGCCCCTAATTGACTGATTGGGTGATCTCAGCAGTTGGACCCTCCACAGTTAAACATTTCTCACCTGTCTTAATTGTTACTTATGGCCAAATCCCTCATCTTTCTTACTATAGCTTGACTTAACCAAATTCACAAACAATATAATTGCATGTTTCTTGAAAAATAACCCCAAAAATGGCAGTACTCTCTCGAAATTAAGATCTGGCTTGTAATGTTATGTATTCCAGAAATATGTAAAATAATTAAGCCAAACATAATAATCTCTTTACAAGTTAGTATTTACTTCAGTACAATGGGAAGAGTCTCATATAAAACCTCAGTATTCTTTACAGGTGCTGAGCTACAGGACTTACAAAAGTTAATAGATGGACTCCACAGCCCTAATGATCCAAAAGAAGTAGCCGCCTTGTTATTGCTACGACGTGAAGTCATGATCCTGCAGTTTGATGCAGCGGTGCGCTATTTAATTCGGTATGCAGCCTTATCCGCTTACAGTAACCAGGTGTTTAAGGGAGAACCAGTAAAATCATTATTTAAAGACAATTTAATGCACATCAGTGATTTGAAAAACTATTTTTTTACCTTTTTTAGTGACTGACCCAAATTCTAGATTCTTTTTCTCTTTATCAGACTTCTTTGTTAATAAAATAGTATGTATTTAAATCACCATTCCCATCAATGTCCAGATAATCAGTGCCAATATTCAGGCTGGTTAATATGTCTAGATGGTGTTTGATCCCACCAAACATGTTACAGTAATCTCAACATGTGAGCATTTGTCTGCACTGGAGCAGATGTGCTGCATGCCTTTATCTCAAATAGTAATTTCTATGCACAGAATAATGTAGAAAAATAAAAGTTTTGTGCACCGTAATTATTGGTTAAGTAGCTTTTTTTTAATGTGTTTAGTGATTTTCATGCAATGTGACTTGTGATGTCCGCTCATGACCTCTAAACTGTGTTCACTCTTTAATATTTTATGTTTTCTAGGGAAGCATTACTGTCTTCTGGGGACATTTCTGCTTTCCAAACCACAACAGACAATATGTATCATGGACTTAAAGCACTGAGTAACTCAGTTGTCAAAAGTGCATTTTCATCACAGTTGCCTGTGCCACGGCCTCATGATCCGCGTAGTCACAGGGTTAGTATACATAGATTGGTAGACTGCATATTGTTTTTATGTTGTACAATGATTAGAAGTCTCTCATTGTGTCTAGCTGTGATCTTCCTGGTTCTTACATGGCTTGTCAGTGATACTTATTCATTATGTAATAAGTTATGGCGCTATACATAATAAGGGAGGACACTGTATGCAGAGACGTATCTTCGTATTCAGCACCAATGGTGGTGGTGTTGCTGGGCTCAAAGATGTTATATTTTGCCAGGACTTATACCGTATTTTGTGGATTATAAGATGCCTTGGATTATAAGACGCACCCCAAATTTTGAGGAGAAAAATAGGAAAAAAATGTTTTTAATAAAATGGTGCTTCTTATAATCCATGCGTCTTATTGCTCACTGGGGGTGGTGGCTGCGGTGAAGCGGGGTCCCAGGGTTACTGCTGAAGGAGGCAAGAGTCAAGTGTTGCCGCAGGCTGGGATGAGGGGGTGTTCCGATGTGTGCATATGGAGATCTCGGCACCAAGATCTCGGGAGATGAGATCTCAGCGCTGAGATCTCATCTCCAGAGATCTTGGTGCCCTCATCTCCATCTGCGCATGTGTGTAGCCCTGGTGGTAGGCACACGCAGTACCCTGGGGAGTGTATGGCGAGACGGCGGCTTAAAGCTCAATATGCATTCATTCTACACACACTAGACACACCCTTGGGGTAGTGAAGTATACTCTAGGAGTGGTCAAGAAGGTATGTGTAGGAGTGATTTTAGTCAGAGAGTGTAGTTCCTGTCTTCGGGCAGTAAGGACGTGGAGAGTCTGCGTCTAGACTACAGTGAGAGAGTCTGCATCTGGAGGGAGGAAGGAGTCTAGATTGCTATCTCATCAGCTTGGAAAGTGGAGTCTGGTATAGGTGTTGGAATACACCTTAGTCTGGTCAGAGCTGTGTCATCTCCTCAGCATACATTGAAGGAAAGAACAAGTTGTAACCCAGAAAGTCTTCAGCATTCCTGTCTAAAGGACAGTATCAGGTACAGAGACGTGCTCCTGCCTGTGATAACTGAGCATCTGTGGTTAGCTTCATTGGAAGGAAAAAGATTGGAAGTGACTGCTCGACCCCTGGCTAGTAAGAGTGTTTATGTTACCAGCGTGGACAAGGCGAAAGGCAAGTGGATTAGAGAATTGGTGCTACAGGATTGCAGAAGTCCAGCGCCTTGTTACCGGTCACTGGGGACCGAAGAGTCACTGTTGCTTCAGGCACGGTGACAGGAAAACCAGGAATCTACCGGACCCTAGGTCGCGGCAGACAAGCCCCTTATAGTCGGTACGTAGCTGGGGTCAGGGGGAGTGAAGACTTTGGAGTTCTGCAGGACAAACATAAGTATTCAGCTCCTTCACAGGAGGACCCCTAACACTAAGCTGACTGGGCAGGTACAGCTGAGATTTGCTGGAATCATAGAGGGAACTACGCTTCAGGCTGGTTGTACTCGTTTATTGGAGTTAAAGGAGGCCCCTAACTTGTCCAGCTGCCGTCTCAAGATACACTCCCCTTGGATCAGCCTCCCTGGGACCTGCCTTATCATTCTGCAAGTAAAGGTATGGAAAGACGCTGACTGTGTGAGACTGTGTTATTTACCGGCACCCGACTTCACCATCTTAACAGACTTTGAGGGAAGAGTCCCACCTGTAGGGGACCCGACATCTAGCTGCCTCACCATCCCCTCAGAGATCTACAGCAGCGCTGGTACTAATTACCAGAATACTACAGGTGGCGTCACGAACTGTATATAGTTATCCCCTGTAAATATTCCCCAACAACATACGCCAGACCGCCCGGGCCACAGACCGAGCCACAGCTACCTGTGACAACAATCCCCATAGACTTCTACGGGCTCGGCTCTGAGTACCCCATTGCCCTGGTAACCCACAATTGTGGTGGCGGGTCGACACAACTAAACTTGGCGTCACGAACAGGATACCAAACTCGCGAAATTGCGAGCCCTGCGTGCCTAAGGACTTGTTTTTGTAAAAAGGACTGTTTGCACTTTTGGCGCCAAAATCGCCATTTTTGTCGCCATATTCGCGCCCTCAGGCGCTGGAGAAGAAGGTGGGCGTACCTTCGTGGGCGTCTACCCCCCTGTGGCGCGAAGAAAATGCCTGCCCTCTCAAAGTGCTACTACAATATGCGGTCCTGCCCAACAGCAAAGGAGGTCCGCCTCCTCTTCACCTTCCCTGCGAGGAGGAGGAGACGCAAACCCCACCTCCACGGAAGAGACCGGAAGTCTCCAAAAGAAGAAGAGAGAGTCTTCTGGAAAATGATGGAGGCCGGACGTGTGGAGCCGAGCGGGGCAGCGGAGGAAGGCAGGCCCCGTGCCCCCGCCGAGCTGCCATCGGCATCCGAGGCCTATGCGATCCTGCACCTGCAACAGGCGTTGTTAGAGGTTCGGGAGGAGAACTCACGCCTAAAGAAGTTGTTCCAACCTGGACTAGAGGAGATTGAGAGGCGCCGCTGTAATCTGCTGGAATGGCGAATGACGAACACGGCGTCCCCTCCCCTCAACGAACCCCCACGATTCAAAGTACCGAAGAGTCTGCTGCCCCAGGCGAAGGAGCAACCGGAGGCTGCCCCCGAAATTACCGTTCCCGATCCCACTGGTGAAGCGGTGGATGCGGAGGAGGTTGAGGAGGTACAGCCAATCCCGGAACGCCCGCCCGGCCAAGAGGCCGCAGCAGATTATCGGTCCCCGGCAGGGACACCGGAGGGGTCCTGTCCGTCACTACCAGATGTGGACTGGACGAGATGGCGCGCCTGGATGACGTCGCCTACACCGCCCAGTGGGAGCAAGAATGGCGGAGTCGTGAGGAGACGAAGAGGCGCCAGCAGGAGGAAGCGCGGGAAATCAAGAAGAACCGCCAGCGACAGTTTGCCGAGCTGATTGCTGACAAGGAGACTGTCCGTCGCGACAAAGGTACCTTACGGGAACCGCGGCGGCAGGGTGTGTGACTGAGTTCCAGCTCCGGAAGGGCTGGGGCTTTATTCGTGAACCGGGCCTCTACCCAGCGGTCTTCGTCAGCAGGCGTGACGTGGAATCTCACCTGCAGCAAGGTCATCCCGGGAGGGACTTAGTAAACGGCGACATAGTCACCTATACGCGGCATTGGGGAATGAAGGGGTGGTATGCCCTGAACGTCGCCATCGTCCGCGACCCCGTCTCAGACGCAGGTATCGTCACCATTACCGCAGCGTCCCCGTTTCCAGCTTCAGTAGCATCCGGCCGTGCCCCAGCATCGCCCCCTTCAAAATCATCGCAACATGCGACCCAAAGTTCATCGCAAGTGAAAGTTACTTCCACATCGCCAAATGCGACCCAGTCTAAATCGCAAACCCTGACGCGGTCTATATCGTTGACTGTAATGGAGACGCAATCGGTGTCATGCGAAGAAAGTGTACCCGTTGCGCCCCTAGAGGTTCAAACCAGAACTGTCGCAACCCAGACCCTGATCGCAGCACATGATTTGCTGGTCCTGGGATCAAGGGCCCATTGCGTTGTTCCAGCCCCCGGGGTGGAAGATGTGGTGGAAAATGTCTTAGTAGCTGATGAATAAATGGTAAAGAGTTGGTGAGATCCCTATCGGATCTACCACAAGTAGAAAGCAGAAAGTTTAAAATGTTTTTGAAAAAGTTTGCACAGATGTTATATATAGTAAATATATATTCCTAATTATAGAATGCCCGGCTGGGTAATTGATAATTGATAATGGGTAATTGATAATTGATAATTGATAAATGGTAAATAATAGATGAGAATTGATAAACAGTTGCACTTTGACACTGTGATTTATTATGTCTTCTTTTATAAATGGACTTTTTGAGGTAAAGGACTATGCTTACCCAGAACTCTTTTGTACATAGTTGCGCTTCGGCGCCCTATCTTGGTTTTACATAAACCATCCATATCTACCTCTGAAAAACAAAACCCGTGTGGTGTGGCACTGAGTGAGGTCTGCACTTGGATGTCCTGCAGCCCACCCAGGACCCACGTTGAAGGTTTGGTGCGGGTCCTTCACAAGTATCTTGTATATCTATTTATTGAAAATGCAATTTGATACTATTTGTATTAAAGTTTGTAACGTTCAAAGTATTCTTACCTCCCGGATGGGAAGATGTTATTGTTCCAAATGTTATTGCATAAACAAAAATTTTTCTGTCTTTTGTATTTCACAGCCCGGGAGTGCTGTCGTTTACCATGGGGGAATGTGTAGCCCTGGTGGTAGGCACACGCAGTACCCTGGGGAGTGTATGGCGAGACGGCGGCTTAAAGCTCAATATGCATTCATTCTACACACACTAGACACACCCTTGGGGTAGTGAAGTATACTCTAGGGAGTGGTCAAGAAGGTATGTGTAGGAGTGATTTTAGTCAGAGAGTGTAGTTCCTGTCTTCGGGCAGTAAGGACGTGGAGAGTCTGCGTCTAGACTACAGTGAGAGAGTCTGCATCTGGAGGGAGGAAGGAGTCTAGATTGCTATCTCATCAGCTTGGAAAGTGGAGTCTGGTATAGGTGTTGGAATACACCTTAGTCTGGTCAGAGCTGTGTCATCTCCTCAGCATACATTGAAGGAAAGAACAAGTTGTAACCCAGAAAGTCTTCAGCATTCCTGTCTAAAGGACAGTATCAGGTACAGAGACGTGCTCCTGCCTGTGATAACTGAGCATCTGTGGTTAGCTTCATTGGAAGGAAAAAGATTGGAAGTGACTGCTCGACCCCTGGCTAGTAAGAGTGTTTATGTTACCAGCGTGGACAAGGCGAAAGGCAAGTGGATTAGAGAATTGGTGCTACAGGATTGCAGAAGTCCAGCGCCTTGTTACCGGTCACTGGGGACCGAAGAGTCACTGTTGCTTCAGGCACGGTGACAGGAAAACCAGGAATCTACCGGACCCTAGGTCGCGGCAGACAAGCCCCTTATAGTCGGTACGTAGCTGGGGTCAGGGGAGTGAAGACTTTGGAGTTCTGCAGGACAAACATAAGTATTCAGCTCCTTCACAGGAGGACCCCTAACACTAAGCTGACTGGGCAGGTACAGCTGAGATTTGCTGGAATCATAGAGGGAACTACGCTTCAGGCTGGTTGTACTCGTTTATTGGAGTTAAAGGAGGCCCCTAACTTGTCCAGCTGCCGTCTCAAGATACACTCCCCTTGGATCAGCCTCCCTGGGACCTGCCTTATCATTCTGCAAGTAAAGGTATGGAAAGACGCTGACTGTGTGAGACTGTGTTATTTACCGGCACCCGACTTCACCATCTTAACAGACTTTGAGGGAAGAGTCCCACCTGTAGGGGACCCGACATCTAGCTGCCTCACCATCCCCTCAGAGATCTACAGCAGCGCTGGTACTAATTACCAGAATACTACAGGTGGCGTCACGAACTGTATATAGTTATCCCCTGTAAATATTCCCCAACAACATACGCCAGACCGCCCGGGCCACAGACCGAGCCACAGCTACCTGTGACAACAATCCCCATAGACTTCTACGGCTCGGCTCTGAGTACCCCATTGCCCTGGTAACCCACAATTGTGGTGGCGGGTCGACACACATGCCCAAGGAAGCCATTTTCCCAGAGTCCACTGCATAGTAAACCATGTAAGTGCGGGGCTCTGGGCTTTCACAAAACGTTGCCAGAGCTTCCGCACCACCCAACACCCTCAGCAGCGCACATCGGGACACCCCCTTATCCCAGCCTGCAGCCTACAGCCACGCTCCACTCTTGCCTCCTCCATCAGTGACCCTGGGACCCTGCTCCACCATGCCGGTAAGGTATATCCACATTATAAGACGTACCCCCATTTTCCCAAAAAATTTTGGGGAAAAAAAGTGTGTCTTATAATCCGAAAAATACGGTATATGTAACTGCCATAAATATTTTTTACCATGTAAACTAGACATCCTTAGTGTTATCTTAAGGCCAGTGTCACACTTGCGTGTGTGATGCGAGAAACTCGCTCGAGTCTCTCTAATCAACAACAAGCACTGCCGCCAGCACTCGGACTTAAGTTTGCGGCTACATGTATTTCTTTGCAGCCGCACACTCCGGTCCGAGTGCCGGGTGTTGATGCGAGAGACTCGTGCAAGTTTCTCGCATCACACACAGAAGTGTGACACCGGCCTAAAGCCCCCGTCACACTAAGCGAGATCGCTAGCGAGATCGCTGCTGAGTCACAAGTTGTGTGACGTAACAGCGATCACAGCAGCGATCTTGCTATGTTTGACACGTACCAGCGATCAGGCCCCTGCTGTGAGATCGCTGGTCGTGTCGGAATGGCCTGGACCTTTGGTCGTTGAGATCCCGCTGGGTAGCATGCATCGGTGTGTTTGACACCTTTTACCAACGATCTTGCTAGCGACTCAGCACTGAGACACATAGGGAGACACATCGTTCTACCAGTCGCCGATCGTTGCTGTGTCGTTGGGAAGATCTGACTGTTTGGCATCTCATCAGCGACCACAAAGCGACGCAGCTACGATCCCTGCCAGGTCGTATCGTTGTCGGGATCGCTGTTGGGTCGCTGAGTGTGACGGTACCCAAGGTAGGCTAGAAGTTTTTGTTTCCAAAACAAGATTGTTATCACAAATCATCACTCTCAAGACAGTACCTTCACTACAGTACTGATTAGACGCACAGAGAGGCGGAATAAACACTTACAGGTGACATATACTCTTATCTGAGTTCTTCTATTTTCTCCCAGCTATAACTCATCTCTGCAGAGTTCACCACCCACACATGTTCAGTTCCTCAGCTTTTTTAGCAGATTCACAGAGTCTCTGAAAATAACAGTGTTAAATATAGTGCTTTTTTAAATAAATAATACCGCACACTGAGGCTCTAAAAACAAATCTACCCTACATGCCGTCCTTGAATACATCTTGCAGTGTGTCACTAAAATAAAAACTTGCTGAACAATGTGGCCCCTGTGTCACCAATGTACCCAATAAAAGACCCCAAATAAACCAGCCCCTCATTGTTCCAATTATGATTAGAGACTTTGCCCCCTGAGTAAAAATTTAATCTTTTTGCACCCCTGATAAAAATGAAGCCACTGTATGCAGAGACTAAAAATGAAGCCACTGTGTCCCTTAAGTAAAACTGCAGCTGCTGTGTCCCTTGAAAATAACTGAAGCTACTGTGCCCCCAAAGTAAAACTGATGCCACTGTGCCTGTACATATTAGGTATCTAGATGACTGTAATTAACCTGACTAATTAATACAACAGATTATTTGGCATCAAACATGAACAGTGAAAAATCTAAACATATAAACTAAACTAAGCCAAACAATTATTTTTGAAAAAATAAAAATTTGATAAATCACACAGCAATTTATATGTATCCTAAAACAGTGTTAAAAAATAAAATTTGTCATGCATAAATCCAAGCTTCATGCAGCCACATCAGTCGAAAAAATAAAATAATTATGACTGCTGAGAAGCTGAGAGGCAAAAGCTAAAAATATAAAAAATTGGTCTGTCATTAAGGTCCTTTCAGGCCTGGTCATTATGGGGTTAACTACTTTGCTTTCTCTCCAGATCAGCATTATAATAGGAGAGCTTTATTTTCCATATAACTGTCAAAATCACAGTGCAATTGCTTTAAAGTAGACAAATATGCTGCCAGCACATAGATCAATAACCTGCATTACTGCATTCGTGTATTAGTGGATTTATGAACTTATCCGAAGATCCTTTAACCCTGATTTTTTCTAGGCATTTTTACTTTATCCTTGGAGGACATTTTTAGCTGACGGTGGCCTATTTCCATTGGCAGTCAATGGACTTCATGCAATTGGATACCACATGCAGGTAATAAAATATAGTTTGTTCTGAGATATTGTCCTATCATTTTATCTATCTATCCCACATCTATCTATCTATCTATCTATCTATCTATCTATCTATCTATCTATCTATCCCACATCTATCTATCTATCTATCTATCTATCTATCTATCTATCTATCTATCTATCTATCTATCTATCTATCTATCTATCTATCGTGAATTAAATCATTATTTGATCCTTTGCTGATTTTGTAAGTTTGCCCACTGACAAAGACATGAACAGTCTATAATTTTAAGGGTAGGTTAATTTTAACATTGAGAGATAGAATATAAAAAATAAAATCCAGAAAATCACATTGTATAAATTATATAAATTTATTTGCATTTTGCAGTGAGAAATAAGTATTTGATCCCCTCCAACCATTAAGAGTTCTGGCTCCTACAGACCAGTTAGACGCTCCTAATCAACTCGTTACCTGCATTAAAGACCGCTGTCTTACACAGTCACCTTTATAAAAGACTCCTGTCTACAGACTCAATTAATCAGTCAGACTCTAACTTCTACAAGATGGGCAAGACCAAAGAGCTTCCTAAGGATGTCAGGGACAAGATCATAGACCTGCACAAAGCTGGAATGGGCTACAAAACCATAAGTAAGCACCATGCAAAATCTCACCTCCTGGGGTATCCTTGATCATGAGGAAGGTGAGAGATCAGCCTAAAACTACATGGGTGGAACTTGTTAATGGTCTCAATGCAGATGGGATCACAGTCACCCAGAAAACCATTCGTAACACATTACGCCGTAAAGGTTTACAATCCTGCAGTGCCCGCAATGGCCCCCTTCTCAAGAAGGCACATGTGCAGGCCCGTCTGAAGTTTGCCAATGAACACCTGGATGATTCTGTGAGTGATTGGGAGAAGGTGCTGTGGTCAAATGAGACAAAAATTTAGCTTTTTGGCATTAACTCAACTCGCCGTGTTTGGAGGAAGAGAAATGCTGCCTATGACCCAAAGAACACCGTCCCCACTGTCAAGCATGGAGGTGGAAACATTATGTTTTGGGGGTGTTCTCTGCTAAGGGCACAGGACTACTTCACCGCATCAGTGGGAGAATGGATGGAGCCATGTACTGTAAAATCCTGAGTGACAACCTTCTTCCCTCCGCCAGGACATTAAAAATGGGTCATGGCTGGGTCTTTCAGCAAGACAATGACCCAAAACATCAGCCAAGGCAACAAAGGAGTGGCTCAAAAAGAAGCACATTAAGGTCATGGAGTGGCCTAGCCAGTCTCCAGACCTTAATCCCATAGAAATCTTATGGAGGGAGTTGAAGCTCCGAGTTGCCTAGCGACAGCCTCAAAATCTTAATGATTTAGAGATGATCTGCAAAGAGGAATGGGCCAAAATTCCTCCTGACATGTGCGGAAACCTCATCATCAACTACAAAAATGTCTGACTGCAGTGCTTGCCAACAAGGGTTTTGCCATCAAGTATTAAGTCTTGTTTGCCAGAGGGCTCAAATACTTATTTCTCACTGCAAAATGCAAATAAATTTATATAATTTATACAATGTGATTTTCTGGATTTTATTTTTGATATTCTATCTCTCAATATTAAAATTATCCTACCCTTAAAATTATAGGCTGTTCATGTCTTTGTCAGTGGGCAAACTTACAAAATCAGCAAGGGATCAAATAATTATTTTCTTCACTGTAACTAATCTATTTACTAAAGAAAAGCTGCAAGGGTGTGTTCCTATGTTCAGGGTCTCATGCCAAAGGCAGGAGCAGATAATAAACAGTAGACACATATGAAGCAAAGGCTGAGAATTCTGTTTTAAAATTCATATTGGCTTTGGACCTAAAAACTGCATAAAAAAAACCTGTCCACTGCTGACAACCCAGAGTAACAACTTCTTTTCATACTGATTCACGCTTTCTTCATGGTTTTGTGACGTGTCTGTCTTAACTAATACAATAGTTACACTCAGGGCAGTGTTAGCTCTGTCAATAAACTCTCTAAGCTCTGCTGATTATTTCTACTATAGTAATATGCATGCAACTGCAGTAGTGTTTATAAGGTTTAAAAGTGAATAGTGATAAATCTAGTTAATACACAGCTATGTACAAAAAATGCACACGTGTTCTCAACATCCTTTTTACACATTTTCAAATGAAACTGTAGTAAAATGTTACATATTTATATAGTGCCACCAGGAATTTCAGGGCCCAAAACTGGCAAAAATGTTTGTCTCCCTAAAACTACACCCAGGCTCAACCCCAGCTCCACCTCCACCACTCGAACATTACACAGTCCCACCGCCCACTCTTGGAAAAACTCCACTAATGCACCACGTCCTCACCAATCACACAGTAACAGTTCCGACTGAACACCAGATCACATATATAGCCAGCAGCTTTTGTTTTGGTCAAAATATTTTTTAAGCCGTCACCACGCCAAGGTATAATCTTCTGGCAGGGCCCTACTTTACGCTAACATATTAAAAATTTCTTAAAATATCCAATACTCTTTTTAGGTATAAATAATAATACTGAAGACATGTAGCGGCGCTAGTACACAAATGCTAGATCAGCTGCAAGTACAGAGAAACCTCCTACCGCAAAGAGGTAATAATGTTCAAAATGAATAAATAAGGGAAAACGTACTCGCGCTACGATTCAAGCATACAGACAATACTGATAAAATCAATACCTGTGCAGGTGTGAAGAATTCAGTAGATTCAAAGCTACATGGGGTTCTTGAGAGCAGAAATGCAGAAGCAGATCCAGGTAGAAATACGCCTTTTTTCAAAATGCTTAGGAAGCAGAAATAAATAAAATATATATCAAAAAGGATGAAATAATAAAACAATAAAACAGCTTCACAGTAATAAGATAAGATAAAACCACCTATTTGGCCGTTGTAAGTAGCGGATATATTCATACAAAGTCTCTAAAGTGCTGGAGTGCAAGGATAACCCTATAGGTTATGCTGGAAAGACATATAGATAGTACTTGCTCCTAAAATATATAAGGTGCCAAAGTGCTACAGAGGATTTATAAAATAAATAAATAAATAAATGAATAAATAAATGATTAACAGGTTATTGGTGGTTGTTACAACTAGTGAGCCGCAATATATGTGAAGGACCAGGCTAGTATGGTATGATGTGCGTTGTGAGAGTATAGCAGGATAACGCAATGCTTGACTAGCCACCTAAGAGTACGGGCCCCAGCTGACATTCCACCAGTTAAATGTGTATATGTATATATATGGCAATCCGGTACCTTTGGCGGGGAGAAAGTAAAGTGGTGAGTCCGGTGGTACTTATCTTTTAAAATAAATCCCTGAGGAAGGAATCCGTCTGAATTCCGAAACGCGTAGGATTTGGCTCTTCTCGCACACCGTACCAGCTCTCTGGGCACCATGTGACTGCTCTGAGTCACGTGACACGAACACACGAGCTCTATCGCGGTCTTTGCCGCGCTGCAGCTTCCAGCGTCCAGGATCACTGAGAGCGTGCTGCTGGCCAGGGCAGCTCTCTGTGACCTGCCTCCATCCATGAAGACCCCCAGGACTTTCTCCGCTTTATTTTAAAAGATAAGTACCACCGGACTCACCACTTTACTTTCTCTCCCACCAAAGGTACCGGATTGCCGTATATATACATATAGAGAGTATAGCAGGATCCTTCACATATATTGCGGCTCACTAGTTGTTTAAAACAACCACCAATGACCTGTTAATCATTTATTTATTCATTTATTTATTTTATAAATCCTCTGTAGCACTTTGGCACCTTATATATTTTGGGAGCAAGTACTATCTATATGTCTTTCCAGCATTTATACGGAGACTTGATTACACACAGGTGGATTATATTTATCATCATTAGTCATTTAGGACAACATTGGATCATTCAGAGATCCACACTGAACTTCTGGAGTGAGTTTGCTGCACTGAAAGTAAAGGGGCCAAATAATATTG
Source organism: Oophaga sylvatica (assembly GCA_033576555.1). NCBI lineage: Eukaryota > Metazoa > Chordata > Amphibia > Anura > Dendrobatidae > Oophaga > Oophaga sylvatica. The sequence goes on from JARQOD010000005.1 coordinate 303,494,064, forward strand.
CACGCCCCACTTTTCAGTTTTTGTATTTCCACAAAAATTTAAAATAACCAATAAATTTTGTTTAACTTCACAATTGTATCCCACTTGTTGTTGATTCTTCACCAAAAATTTACATTTGGTATCTTTATGTTTGAAGCATGATATGTGGGAAAAGGTTGAAAAGTTCCAGGGGGCCGAATACTTTCGCAAGGCACTGTATATAGTGTATAGTGTTCAGGTAATACAGTGATCATCAGTGATGCTATACACAGGAGCTCTGTATATAGTGTTAGTGTACAGGTAATACAGCGAACACCAGTGACATTATATACAGTGATCACCAGTGACATTATACACAGTAGCTGTGTATATAGTGTCAGTGTACAGATAATACAGTGATCACCTGTGAGTTTATACACAGGAGCTCTGCATATAGTCTCAGTGTACAGGTAATACAGGGATCACCACAGACATTATACACAGGAGCACTGTATTTAGTATCAGTGTACAGTTAATACAGGGATCATCAGTGACATTATATATAGGAGATCTGTATATACTATACAGTGTATAGTGTAAGTGTAGAGGTAATACAATAACTCACCAGTGATGTCTCTAGTTGAATTCCTTCATCTTCGCTTTTCTTCTTCATTCAGCACAATCCTCCCTAAATTCATCAAGGCAGGACTCATCTCTGGAGAAAATAGCACACAGTTATCTAGAGCACCACTTCCAGAGCGCATTCCACACTTTTTCCCCAACTTCTATACTACACATCTGAATACAGGTGTGCACCCACCATTAATATATAATTAGTTATTATGCAACCCGACATTCAAAATATAAATTGTAATCCACCACTGTGCCTCAAAAACTATAAATAGCCACTTTTTCCACCCAATAATTATATAAATTAATTGGCACCTGTACTCTTTCCCTCAATTCAATACCGGTCAAACTACTGCATCCTCAATTCTCCCCACTCTTTACCTCCCACTCCCCGATTCATTATATTTACATGCTCCCCTCCACCTCAATTAATTATGTCATGTCTTCTTTCTCCCACCACCACCCTCAATTCATCATCATGTGGTCTTCCCTATCCTCAATACAGCGTCATTTGCTCTTCACCACTCTCAATTCATCATTTACTCTCCTCCACCCTCGATTCATCATCATTTACTGTCCCACATCCACCAGTCTCAATATATAATTTACTCACCCCACCCTCAATTCATTATCATTTGCTGTCCCCCCATACCCAGTCTCAATTTATAATCATTTTCTCTCACCCTCAATTCATTATCATTTGCTGTACCCCACCCTCAATTAATCATTATTTGCTCTCCCCACTCTAAATTTATCATTATTTTCTCCCCACCATCAATTCATCATTATTTGCTCTCCCCACCCCTAAGTCATCATTTCCTATCCCCCGTCCCCCACTGTCATTAATAATTTGCTGTCCCCATCCCTCACCCTCATTCATCATTTGCTGTCCCCCACCCTAAGTTCATCATTTGCTGTCCCTCACCACCAATTCATCATCATTTGTGCTCCCCCATGGTGTACGCGCTGTCATCAGTACATTATAAAAGACGCAGGGGACTCCCTTGGTGCTGTATGGCAGTTCCGTGCAGCTCCAGAAAGGCTACCTGCACTGAGATGTGCGCCATCGATGGCGGTGCGCCTGCAGTGACGTATGCTGCTTTATTATACCCTGGAGCCTGGTGAGCAGAGGCACAAGAGAGGGGGGGCCCGACTGGGTCCAGGCGCCCCCTCTTTATTAGCTCAGTCATGTCTGAGTAGCCAGGGTCTGTATTGTTTAGTTATGGCATGGACAAGGCTAGGGATTTTATGGTTTTGTTTTCGATACTGTGCAACCATTGGAAATAAACATTATTCCCTGTGTGATATATAAAACCCTGTGGCTTCGTGTTCCAAGCATCTACTTGAGAGATTGAACTCCTACAAAATATATATATCACACGCAGATAATATTTGTAATAATATTCTTTTATGTTTTATTTTCTTCATGCATCACATGGACCCAAAATGATTGGTTTATTAAATCTGGGGGTGGACTTACATTAGTGCTTTAGAGCTCATTGACTATATGTGCATAGATCAACAACATTTGTCTTTTATTATTTCAACACAGTAAAGCCTTTTAGAAAACTTAGTCTTCATTCATATCTGTTATGAATGTGCTAGAGATGGTTTCTGAGCAGAGGCTCCCTCTGGTGGTTACAGACAGTACTGAACCTTTCAGCGAGGAGTGGCAATCTGGAATCATGGACTGGTCTGATATAAGGGAGGTTCCCTCCCATGATGGTTGCCGGTGATCAATTGTTCTTGTCTCAATTGTGGTTCCTGGTTCATTTGGAAGTTAGCTGGAGTCCTGCCTGCATCTCCTGCTTTCAGATAAGATATTTTTTGCTTTTCTTTTTGTGCTTGCTTTTTGCATTGTTTTCTGCACTTTTGTGGAGGTCGGCCAGGTCCCCTCCTGGGGCCTGTGCTCCTCACAGTTTTTCTGCAGCCACTGTTGTTTGCTCGTTTGCTTTTTCCTGTTTTTTCGGCGGCTGCGGCTTGGTTCTTGTTCACACTGAGATCTGATGTAGTGGGTGGCGAGATCGTGTGATCTCAGTATTTTTGTAATCAGAATTGTTGGATTTTTGTAGGGTTTTCTGGGTTGCAGAAAGTAATCTCTCCTGTCCTATCCTATTTAGTCAGCTTGTGGCCCCAGCGTTTGCTCAGTCTATTTTCTGCCTATGTTTGTATTTTCATCTTGTCTAACCGCCATTATATGTTTGGGGGCTTCCTATTTTCTTTGGGGATCTGCTCCGGGGCAGATAGCTTTCATCTTTCTGTCTTTAGGTGTAGTTATCTCTCAGGCTGTGACGAGGCGTCTAGGATCAACGTAGGAACGCTCCACAGCTACCTCTAGTTGTGTCGTTAGTTTAGGAATCTGCAACCCATCAGTTACCAACATCTCAGGTGTTCGGCTGCCCTGCTGTTGTTCCTGTCCTCCTCAGCTACCGAAACATAACACATGTCCCTTTTAGTGCTACATGTACAGTTTCCATACAATAGATAAAAGAAGACATCATACAATGCCTCTATTATCTGCAACCTAATCTATGTCATCAAATTCAATTAATATCTTATGATATGTTTTATTTTGTTACTTTTTCCCATTACTGGATAATAATCACATAGCTTGCAAATGTTAAAGAGAGGAAGATTTGTAATTTGCTAAAAATATACCTTGCAAAAATTCCTGAGCGCCCCTAATTTTGCAGCTCTTTTCCATTTTGCTCTGCATTGTTCCATTGCAGAGATATTTACATTTGATTCTTTTAAAGCATAGTATGTGAAATCTCAGCTTGCAGTCCAGCTGGGCATTTCTTCAGTCTTCTCTGGGGAACACGCTTTCATCCCTCAATTCCAGACGCTGGCAATCACTGCTCAACTGCTGATGTAGCAGTCTCAGACGCTGCCGAGCTCTAATTAGCATTGTCTGGGATGAAAGTGAAAGTGCATGCCATTGAGTGATGACGTTAAAAAAACACCTAGTTGAACTACAACCTGAGATTTCACATACTGCACTACAATAGCCACAGATGTGAATATTTCTTCAATTGAATGACGCAGCGCTAAACAGAAAAAAGCAGCAGAATCGTTTGAGCGGGGGATTTTTGCAAAGTATTTAACTCAATTTTTTTGATCAAGGTCTGTGTACTTATTCTTGTACTAATTTTAATCTTATATTACAAAGTAACATATATATTAATACATACCTTTCCTTTTCACTGACCCAGCTTTGCCTGTGTGAGATGAGTGATCAAGAGCGCAGTGTAGCTCATGGAGAACTTGTTGGCGTTCATCTTTTAATGGAGGACATTCTTCAAGGAAAATATAGGTTTAGTTCATTTAATGTAGAGGGAAACCTAGAAACCAAACAGGTATTGAATGATAAAATGTATTTGTAATTTATTTTTATTTTTTTTACTAGTATAATTCTGCAGCAATGTTCTCATTTAATTGAGTCCAATGCTCAAACATCAGTTGTTTAAAGTTGTTATAAAGAAACTTTAAAAGGAACCCGACAGCCGGATCGACACTTATAAAAATATTACACTGCTGCATTTGTCTCTTAATGGTGATTTCAGGCAATCGAGTTGTATCTGACAATTTCACATTATATTACGATTCTCACCTTTTCAAAGATGGTTCTCTGCATATTTTTATGAATAGGACTAGTCCGAGACGTGTCTGCTACAAGCGAACTAGTCCTGACCTGTCTCCTCATAGCACACCCTCTGAGGCATGACTGGGATCCATGAAACTCCATTACACTGTCCTCCCGGTACTTTGAATCCTGTGGCTGCTACTGATCAGCATGACTTAGGAAGTCTGTCAGATGCGCACTTCTTCCCCAGTAGCAGGCGTGCACCTCAGACAATCTATCAGACGCAAGCATGCTATGGAGAGTACATAGTACAGCACTTCTTTAATTCTGGAGTGCTCGCTTGCTCCAAGGGAATACTTCTGAGACAAGTGCAATGTGACTGCAAATCTTTAGCACGTAGGCAAAGATCCACTGCACATGCCCTTGAAGTAACCGCAGGAACGTGAGATATTATCACGGTCAGGAGGCAGATCAAGAGTTAACAGTTTTATTAACAGCACGCATACTCCGCGCTGGGAGTGAAGGGATACGGGGAGTGTGATAGGGATTTGGGCAGAACTGGGAAATAGGAAGGGGTAGGACAGGGGCAAATGATAGTTCAATAGTAAAAAAAGGCAGAAAAACTTATCAGTCTGTAGTAGTCTTGATTGCAGTGTGTCGGTTCTCCAACAGCGGCACCGACAACAGCGGCAGATGACTTCTCAAAGGTGTCTGTAGGGAACAGGGTTCCAATCCACGAAGCAGGGGAAGGGTCATTGAAGGATGCGGGAGTTTCCGTATTCCCGAATGCCAAACCCTGTGCTCAGTTCAGTACAGAGAACCGCCGGAGCGAGGCTTCACTCAACGGTGTATAAGAGTTCTTGGTCTGCCGGCTCTGGTCTAGTCACCTGTTGCTTATTGCGCCGCACGCACGTTACAGTCTCTGGCGTCAGATGAGAGTCACCTAATGGCAAGGAGGAAAGCGGGGTAACGTCAGTCTGTAGTTCTCGTACAGCGGTAGTGTATGCCCTGCGCTTACGGGCTGCTCCGCTCTCAAAGCCGACACTGCACCTGATTGTACGCTTAGCTTTCCCGGCTGGACTCTGTCTCCTTTCCCACGCGCAGCGCTTTTTAATGCAGCCTCGCCTGCCTCAGTCACATGCCAGGGACGCTCCTTGTCAAAAGTCTTCCCTCATTGGTGACAGCCTCGGTGGTTCCGGAACTGGTGTGAGACAGATACTCCCGATCTTGTAATTTTCTTACACCCTAAGTCACGGTGTTGACGAGCAGCCATGAGATTCAAAGTTCCAGGAGGACAGTGAAGGGAGGATCAAGTGCAGTGGAAAAAATGCTACAAAGTAAGAATGTTTTCAAAAATAGAAATAGAAATGGTAATGGTTTTTATATCAAGTCACAAAGTGCAAAGTGATTTAACATAAGAGAAATCTAAGTCAAATCAATATTTGAAGGACCACCATTTACCTTTCAAACACCAACAATTCTTCTAGATACACTTGCACAAAGTCCGGGGTTTTTTTTAGGACGGTTATAAGTAACCAATTATTCCAGTTATCTTTATTTTCACAAGTTGAAACAGTTAACTGAAACAAAAACAGCTGTGTAGGAGATATAAAACGATGTAAGAAGGTGCTAAACTCTGCTACAAAGGTAAAGTTGTGGAAGATCGTTTCATGACAATGGTCTTACTACTGAGCACAGTAACAAGACACAAGATGCTGCACCAGCAAGGTATTTCCCAGGTAAAGATTTCAAAGCAGACTAGAGTTTCAAGTTGTTCTGTTCAAGATCTTTTCAAGATGCACCAAGAAATGGGGAATAGTGAAGACCTAGACGTGTGGTCGGCCAAGAAAACTTAGTGCAGCAGATGAAAGATACATCATGCTTACTTCCCGTCGAAACGGGAAGATGTCCAGACCAGCAGTGCTATCTGAGCTGGCAACAACCAGTGGAACCCAGCTACACCCATCTACTGCTCAGATACTTTTGACTATAAGTGGTGTTGGAAGAATTAAGCCAAAAAGCCATTTTATATGGAAACACGGCCAACTATGCAAAAACATATGCATTATTTAACACCATAAAGGTGGCATCTTGATTAACTCCAAATTTTTTCTGCAGCACAACAATACCTCTAAAAATATAGCCAAAACAAATATAAAGAAGAAGAAAGAGTACTGGAAGTAATGATATGGCCCACATGGAGCCCAGATATAAATATCATTGAGTTTGTCTGGGATTGCATGAAGAGACAGAAGGTTTATATTCACATAAGATCTGTGGTTAGTTCTCCAAAATGTTTGCAACAACCTCCCGCCAAGTTCTTTCAAAAACTGAATTTAAAATGGCATAAATTCTTCTACGTACACTTGCACACAAAGTGTGGTCTTACCACATACTGATTTGAAAAATCTTATATTTTAAAAACAATAATAAAATATGTTGTTTCATTGACTGGCAGCAATCTTGAAGATTGTCATCTAAATAGTCATTATGGAATCCCAGCAACAACTTTATTGTGTAGCTTCTATCTTTCTATACCCGATTAGGGTCAGACTGCCAGCTATGCCTGATAAACTCAAGGCTATATTCCCCTATGCTCTTATAAAGGCTGTGTAATTTCTATTAGGGTTGAAACCCTTTAAAATATTAATAATAAAGGTTAATTTTTACAGTTTGTTTTAGTTCTTTTGTTTTTTAATCACATACTGATTTGATTTAGATTTCTCTTTTGTTCATTCACTTTGCATTTTATTCATCGATAAAGCTAAGCTATTAACACTTCTATTTTTGAAAGCTTTCTTACTATGCAGAATTTTTTCCCTGTCTGCCTAAAACATTTGTACTGCACTATTTATATCTTAAAGAGAGGTTATTTCTTCTTTCAATTTTCACTTGGGATTCTGGGATTGAACTACTATATTAAAAGGGAATCTCTCACCTGATTATTGCTATCCAACTTGAGAGCAGCATGATGTAGGGGCAGTGACCTTATTCAAGTGATGTATGACTTACTGGAATGCTTGCTGCAGTTTTGATAAAAGTACTGTTTTATCTGCTACGGATCTAGTAGTGCTCTAAATGCTGAGCTCTGTATAACCCCGCCCACACCACTGATTTGAAGCTCCTGTATACACTGTGCATAGGCAGAATGTTGTCAATCAGTGGTAGGGGCGGGTTATATAGAGCTCAAGAATTTAGAGGACAATATGGCAGCAGGTTTACTAGGTGGAAAAAATCTAATAACACATTTCCTTTAAAAATATTTTGATTTTTAATTGACTTATAAGTGCAATGTATTCTGTAACTTTTTTAATTTTTGATCTATCTATAGCTACAAACCAAATTATTTCCTTTGGGAGAAAAACAGTCATTGAAGATAGAATCAAAACTGGAATCAGAAACTCAAGATCCTGTTTCGGAATCCACTTTGTTGAAATCCTTTTTAATCTTATGGAAACAGCTGGAATATTTTAAAGAGCAGTGGGGAAAACATAAACTTCAAGTGGAAGAAATTAATACTGTGTGTCTATACAGACAGTTTTGTGAACTCTACAGGTAAGTATAACACACATTGAGTTATTTTACAATTATCCCACAAATATGGCATTTAAATACTGACAGAACTGTCTAGCGCAGTGGTCCCCAACCTTTCTGACCTTAAAAGCCACATTCAGCTCTGAGAGAAGATCGTGAGCTACATCCAGCTCCTGCCTTCTCTCAGTAGTGGCAACCAATTCCCCCTTAACGGGTATAATGATGACCAAAGCTTTTCCACAGAAATCATCCCGAAGCAGAATACCAAGACCCAGGGGTTCCCACAATAGCCCCATTCAGTATTTTCCCATCAAGCACTCATAACACACTGTCGTATCCAGATTCAAGCACCTCCTCTGACAGGTAATATCATCCTGTCTACAGCGTATCATACTTACATTATCTGTAAACCCCCAAAGCCAGAATATGTGCATCCAGATATGCTTTTCTGTGCAGGACTGCTCACAAAATTCACCATTTTGAGATGTTCTCTCCATACCTGTTTCCTACACCTGGAGCTAATGCATCAAGCTGATAGACAGCCGCGAGCCACAATTCATGAGACCCCGAGCTACATGTGGCTCCCGAGCTACAGGTTGGGGACCCCTGGGTCTAGAGAATGATGGACATTTACAAAAAAGGTTTCTTTCCATCAGATTAGTAAAAATGTACATCTCTTAAGCTAATCAGCATGCAGCACTGCAAACATTTTTGACTACTTTTTTATTCTTCATCAGTAAGGATTTAACCCTTTACTTTTTCCTTTACTCCGAGGGACCTCAGCTGGCTATACATTCAGGTGACCATTTTTTAATGGCTTGTCATTTACAGTTGGTTACTTTGGATGTCAACCTTATAAATAAAAGACGTTGCAGATTGATCTCTGGCCTCCTCAGGACTTCCATTAAAGTAATTCAGAACTTACCTTTGGCATGAACAATTGTCAAGGGACTGAACTGGACAGCGTCTAAAAAAAATGAAAAAAGCAAACACCTCAGATCAACATTTCCATACGCGTCTGACTTAGATAGTTGTCTGTCTTACTTGAGTCAATAAAAAGTTCTAACAATTGGAAGAAAATTGTCAAAATTTGACAACTATGTATGCTCAGCTTTATATGCGGACTATGACTGCTTTATTGATTATCATTATAGTTGTCATACTCTTGCTAAATAAATACTGCTTTCATCTTATTCTTCAGAAATGACCAAGAAAAATTTAAATCAAGCTCCCAATCCATTAAATCTGGTTTCCATTGGTTGAGACAAATATGCACTTTCAACGGATTCCACTTGACAGAAGAAAGCATGAATTCTGCTTAACGGTTTGCACTTTGTATTTATCGTAGAGATGAAATATTTTATCCCACCATGAAAGCCCTTGCTTGGCAAATGGGCAAAGAAGAGGAGTTTGAAGGACTCACACTAAGGTCTCAGCTTGTGCTTCCTCCTAAGGGAGCTTCGGAGATAGAAGTTCGAGTTCATCAGGTAAGAATATGGCATATGCATGTTTAATTACAGTGTAATCATACCAGTGAAATGCTAATACTGGAATATTCATACTTGAGTCTTGTTTATCACAGCTTCAGAAAATGATGGAAAGCTTTGAAAGTGACATGATTTATGATGTGCAAAGAAATATTGCCAAGGAGATGACACTGGTGATATCCGAAAGAACAAGAGAAGGAAGAGGAGTTCCAACAGGTAAAATCTATGAACAGTGTTTCTGATACCCGAGGTCCTATCCTCTATTCCTAATGATTCTAAAAAAGTGAAATTAACTTTATATTGAGTAAAGATGACATGAAAATGTGTGATACTATTCACGGCCGGTTTTAGATAAAGTGGGGCACTGGGCAAAAATTTAAATTGGGCCCCAAATGCTAACATTTTGCACCATAACAAAAACATTTAGGTTACATAAAATACGCAGGATGCAGATACAGTTGGCGGAGGGACCTGGAACCAGTACTGGCACCATGACCCCCATATTCAGGGGCCTCATATTGGCCACATAGTCTGCCGCTATTAACAGTACTCAGGGTCAGAAAAGATCAGGGGCCCAAGCCCAAGACCATGATTTGCCCCTGAACCCCCTCCTCATTTTGTTTTTTTAACAACGCAGATAACACAGTGATAACTGAGTACAGATAATATAGTAGATGTCACCTGCAGTCCTATGTAAAACAATAGACACTATGTGCAGTGGCAGTGCCACATGGCGACATTGATTTGCTTGATAGAAGTACCGCTGTCTCCTAGGGAAAGTATGTGTCTTCTGCAGTCTCGCTGTTCTTGAAGACAGTCTGCTATGATCCTCCACAAAAGATATAATTATTTATCTCTAGGATACTACTGATAGAGCTACCTTGACTGTGGCAGTGTATAAAGGGGGAAATCTTTGATGAAGGAACTATATTTGGAAACACTATTCATAGGGCGCTGTAACTTAGGGCACATTGGGGCGTGGCCTAGCACTCCATGTGAGCAGACTGCTTTCAGGACTCCTCCGCTGTAATCCTGATTTTATCCGGATAAAAGTGCCTCCAGAGTACCGATACCGCCCTATACCAGTGGCAGAAGATCGCAGGAACTGACCCTGACGTGCCATGTAACTGAGGACTGCGGCAATGGTGAGAAGAAGGTACAGGGACGCGGGAGCAGGGAGCCAGGTCCATGATGGTGCCGACAGTGTGGAGGCAGTGGAGAAATCCGATGCAGCTAATGCAGCATACACAAAGCGGCTTGAAATTGCTGCTAAACTTGAAAGATTTGCGTGGGTGGACGGAGAAGCACAGGAGATAGCCGAAGTGGTGAGGAGGAGACCGGGGAGAAACTGGATGGAGAAGATCTGGAGGACTATGTAGCACAGGAGGGGCCAGAGGGAGAGGAGAGAAGGCAGTAGCAGGAAAGCATGATGCAGGAGACTTCTAAGGAGCCTGTAGTAGGGGAGCCCACAATGAGCGACATACAGTTAGGTCCATATATATTTGGACAGAGACAACATTTATGTAATTTTGGTTCTAGACATTACCACAATGAATTTTAAACAAAACAATTCAGATGCAGTTGAAGTTCAGACTTTCAGCTTTCATTTGAGGGTATCCACATTAAAATTGGATGAAGGGTTTAGGAGTTTCAGCTCCTTAATATGTGCCACCCTGTTTTTTAAGGGGCCAAAAGTATTTGGACAGATTAAATAATTGTAAATAAAATGTTCATTTCTAGTACTTGGTTGAAAACTCTTTGTTGGCAATGACTTCCTGAAGTCTTGAACTCATGGACATCACCAGACGCTGTGTTTCCTCCTTTTTGATGCTCTGCCAAGCCTTCACTGCGGTGGTTTTCAGTTGCTGTTTGTTTGTGGGCCTTTCTGTCTGAAGTTTAGTCTTTAACAAGTGAAATGCATGCTCAATTGGGTTGAGATCAGGTGACTGACTTGGCCATTCAAGAATATTTCCACTTATTTACTTTAATAAACTTCTGGGTTGCTTTGGCTTTATGTTTTGGGTCATTGTCCATCTGTAGCATGAAACGACGACCAATCAGTTTGGCTGCATTTGCTGGATCTGAGCACACAGTATGGCTCTGAATACTTCAGAATTCATTCGGCTGCTTCTGTCCTGTGTCACATCATCAATAAACACTAGTGACCCAGTGCCACTGGCAGCCATGCATGCCCAAGCCATCACACTGCCTCCTCCGTGTTTTACAGATGATGTGGTATGCTTTGGATCATGAGCTGTACCACGCCTTTGCCATACTTTTCTCTTTCCATCATTCTGGTAGAGGTTGATCTTGTTTTCATCTGTCCAAAGAATGTTCTTCCAGAACTGTGCTGGCTTTTTTAGATGTTTTTTAGCAAAGTCCAGCCTAGCCTTTTTATTCTTGATGCTTATGAGTGGCTTGCACCATGCAGTGAACCCTCTGTATTTACTTTCATGCAGTCTTCTCTTTATGGTAGATTTGGATATTGATACGCCTACCTCCTGGACAGTGTTTTTCACTTGGTTGGCTGTTGTGAAGGGGTTTCTTTTCACCATGGAGAGTATTCTGCGATCATCCACCACTGTTGTCTTCCGTGGGCGCCCAGGTCTTCTTGCATTGATGAGTTCACCAGTGCTTTCTTTCTTTCTCAGGATGTACCAGACTGTAGATTTTGCCACTCCTAATGTTGTAGCAATTTCTCACATGTTTTTTTTTTTTTGTTTTTGCAGCTTAAGGATGGCTTGTTTCACCTGCATGGAGAGCTCCTTTGACCGCATGTTTCCTTCACAGCAAAACCTTCCAAATGCAAACACCACACCTCAAATCAACTCCAGCCCTTTTATCTGCTTAATTGAGAATGACATAACGAAGGGATTGCCCACACCTGTCTATAAAATAGCCTTGGAGTCAATTGTCCAATTACTTTTGGTCCCTTAAAAAACAGGGTGGCACATGTTAAGGAGCTGAAACTCCTAAACCCTTCATCCAATTTTAACGTGGATACCCTCAAATGAAAGCTGAAAGTCTGAACTTCAACTGCATCTGAATTGTTTTGTTTAAAATTCATTGTGGTAATGTCTAGAACCAAAATTAGATAAATGTTGTTTCTGTCCAAATATATATGGACCTAACTGTATATGATCTGGTTAAGTTTTGCAAAACTGCACTAACTACCCTTACAAAGAGAGGAAATTATCAATATGAAGGCAGCCATTAACAAGGCTGATACCAGAGTGGGGGTGGTGGAAGAAAGAGTGAGCACACTGGAGGACCAACTTTCTAAGTTGCAGAAGTCCATTCTGGCTGATAAAAATGACAATCTGGAAAATCGTTCCAGGCGGAACAATGTGCGGTTGATGGGCATCCCTGAAAAGGCAGAAGGGACTGATCCTACAGCATTTGTTGAGGACTGGCTCCGCAATAAAATTGGCGCTAACAATCTGACCTAGCTGTTTGCAGTGGAGAGAGCACTCTGTGTTCCCATGAGGCCCCTCCCTCCGGGTTCCTCCCCACTGTACCATCCTGGCCAGGATCCTTAACTATAGGGATAGAGACATTATCCTACGGAAGGCAAGAACAGCTACGGATATGAGTATTAATAGCCAAACAGTGTCCATATACCTCGACTACTCGGCTGAAGTTCAGAGGCAAAGAATGCCGTATGGTGGGTGAAGATAAGGTTGAAAGATATGGAACTGGCGTACTCTACTTTGTATCCTGCTAAGCTCAGGGTTGTGGCCCTGGAATCTGTTCAATTTTTCCAACTCCGGAGGAGGCCACCAAGTGCTGGACTTGAACGAGAAAAGGATCAGAGCTGGTAAAGGAAGGGAGAAGTTAGAAGACGCGCTGAGAGACTTGGCAGGCCGTATACTTGTGAAGGAGGAAAGATGGAGGTGCTGTTATATAGAGTCTTTATGTTCCTGCATTCTAGTTATTATGGACAATGCGGGACTGCAGATGATAGCATATGTAAGCTGAAGAGAAATGGAGGGATTGAAAGTAATTCACGGTTTTGAGATAACGTTTGTGAGTTTGTTAGGTATTGAGTTACCCACTTTCTGGTTAAGAGGGGAGAAACATATTGGGAGTCTTTGGTAATGGTTTCTTATATTCATCAACAGTGGGGAGGAAGGAGGGGAGGAGGGAAGCCCTTCAGGCTATGGGTTGGTTCTAGACAGGGCCGGCGTCAGCACCCGGCATACCCGGGCAAGTGCCGGGGCCCTGAGCAGGCGGGGGCCCACTCGCCGTCGGGCACCTCGGCGCCCGTTAGCGGATGAGAGCAGTACCTGCGCCGCCACTGGGCCCCCCCGCTTGTTCAGGGCCCCGGCAGCAGCCGGCGCAATACTTACCTGTCCCCGTGCCTCCGCTGCCGCAGCTCCGGACTCCAGGTGAGATGTGAGGTGCGTGTATGTGTCTGTGTGTGTGTGTGTCTGTGTGTATCAGTGTGTGTGTATGTAGTGCGGTGCTTTGTGTGTATGTATGTGAGAGAGTGCTGTGGTTCTGTATGTGTGATGGTGGTGGGGGGAGGCAGTGATGATGATGATGGGGAGGCAATGATGATGGGGAGGCGATGATGATGGGGAGGCGATGATGATGGGGAGGCAATGATGATGATGATGGGAGGCGATGATGATGAGGAATCAATGATGATGGAGAGCCAATGATGATGATGATGTGGAGTCGATGATGATGTGGAGTCGATGATGATGGGGAGGCGATGATGATGGGGAGGCGATGATGATGGGGAGGCAATGATGATGGGGAGGCGATGTTGATGGGGAGGCAATGATGATGGGGAACGATGATGATGGGGAGGCGATGATGATGGGGAGGCAATGATGATGATGATGGGGAGGCTGTCACGCGGTCTTATGATATGTGTACGATGTCAGTAAACTATTCTTAAAAGAACAACACTCTATACAACATATAGATTAGCAACATCAGCATGTAAATATAGAATAGATTTACCTGACACGATATCCGTTGAACTCAGGATTAATCTTGAGGACTTGATACACTGTCACAGGAAAGAAGAGGACCGGGGTCTAACCTGACCCTAAACTGGGGTCCTAACTAATCCCTCACCTTGGAGGTACTGATAATGGTTCAGAGGTCCAAGTCTCCAGCCTAACCCTGTCTCCTATCAGTCCCTGAACCCTGTAATCAGTCCTAAGAAGGATTCTGATTACCACCAAAGGGATATGGGCTGATCTCTGCTAAATACACAGATTAGAAATATAAGACAGACTGGAGAAAACACAGACTTGCATACACACTCAAACACAGAAGGAACATAAATGATCTGGGATATTAAACTCTAAGCAAGGTGAGCTTAAAACAACTAAGGAGCTCTTTAACTTAAGTCTATACAGATACAATCCTATCTGTGGTCTGCATGAAGAATTTCACTGGCAACTCCCAAACAGACAACCAGAGATTTAAAGGAAACCAATCAACAAATAATTAATTGCAGCCGGGAGAAACTGCACCCAGTCCCAGAACTGAGCACAGACAGAATTAACTCCCTAACTGCCAAACACACAGAAAAGCAACTCAGCTGTGAGAAGTCAGAATGTGCAACCGCGACGATCTTCGTGGCGATGCACACATGACAGTACCCCCCCTTCTACGAGGGGCCTCCGGACCCTCAGGGCCAGGTTTGCCCGGGTGAGTTCTGTGGAAGGTCCGCACCAAACGATCTGCGTTAATGTCAGACGCAGGAACCCACGTCCTCTCCTCTGGACCATACCCCTTCCAATGCACCAAGTACTGAAGGGACCGGCGATTCAGACGTGAGTCAATGATCTTTGACACTTGAAACTCCAAGTTACCATTGACCACCACTGGAGGAGGAGGTAGAGGTGATGGTATGACTGGTGCCACGTACCTCTTAAGTAATGACTTGTGGAACACATTATGAATTTTAAACGTAGGAGGGAGGTCCAGACGAAATGCCACAGGATTAATTATGGAACTGATCCTGTACGGCCCGATGAATCTGGGGCCCAGCTTCCAGGAGGGAACTTTAAGTTTTATATTCCTGGTAGACAACCATACCAGATCGTTCACATTAAGATCTGGACCAGAAACTCTCCTCCTATCAGCCATACGTTTATAACGGTTCCCCATAGCACTCAGATTATTCAATACACCTCTCCACACTGAAGCAAGTGACGACGAGAAACGCTCCTCCTCAGGAACCCCAGAAGGGCCCCCCCATTGAAAGTACAAAACTGGGGATGAAAACCATATGCCCCAAAAAACGGGGATTTACCAGTGGACTCGCTCCGCCTGTTGTTAAGAGCGAACTCTGCCAGAGGCAAGAAAGAAGACCAGTCCTCCTGGTTCTCTGAGACAAAACACCGAAGATAAGTCTCTAGGCTTTGATTCAGACGCTCTGTCTGACCATTGGTCTGCGGATGAAAAGCCGAGGAAAATGACAATTGCATCCCCCGACGTAAACAAAATGCCCTCCAAAACTTGGACACAAATTGAGACCCCTATCTGACACCACATCAGAAGGCAACCCATGAAGTCTCACAATCTCCCCAATGAACACCTGCGCCAGAGTTTTAGCATTAGGGAGGGCAGGAAGAGCAATGAAATGTGCCATCTTACTGAACCTGTCAACAACCACCAGTATGACAGTCTTCCCTGACGACTGAGGAAGGTCCGTGATGAAGTCCATAGACAAATGAGTCCATGGACGCTCCGGAAGTTTCAAGGGTAAGAGGGTCCCAGACGGACGGGTATGAGGGGTCTTAGAGCGAGCACAAACCCCACAGGACGCGACAAAAGTTAAAACATCTTTATTAACGTTAGGCCACCAAAACCGGCGAGAAAGGAGATCTAAAGTAGCCTTACTCCCTGGATGTCCTGCTAAAGCAGAATTATGATGTGCCTCAATAACCTTTTGTCTCAACTGATTTGGGACAAACAGTCTCCCTGGAGGTCCTGCAGGGGCGTCCCCCTGAACCTCTAATACCTCCTCCTCAAGCTCAGAACATACAGCCGACACTACCACCCCCTCCTGAAGGATAGGAATCGGGTCATCCATTTTCCCGGCCCCTGGGAAACTGCGAGACAAGGCATCCGCCTTAACATTCTTAGATCCAGGGCGATAAGTGACAACAAAATTAAACCTGGTAAAAAACAACGACCATCGAGCTTGTCTGGAATTCAGACGCTTAGCAGATTCCAAATACAGCAGGTTCTTGTGATCAGTAATGACGGTGACCGGGTGGACTGCCCCCTCCAAAAAGTGACGCCATTCTTCAAAAGCCAACTTAATGGCCAAAAGTTCCCTATTGCCGATATCATAATTCCTTTCGGCGGACGACAATTTCTTAGAAAAGAAAGCGCACGGATGCCATTTACCAGGGGACGGACCCTGGGACAATATTGCACCCACCCCTACGTCAGACGCGTCCACCTCCACAACGAACGGCTGTGATGCATCTGGTTGGATGAGAACGGGTGCCGAAGCAAAACATTCTTTCAAAGAGGAAAAAGCTTGGCAAGCTTTGTCCGACCATTTAGAAAAATCCGTCCCTTTTCTTGTCATGTCAGTGAGAGGTTTGACAACAGATGAGAAATTACAAATAAATTTCCGGTAGTAGTTAGCAAACCCCAGAAAACGCTGCAGAGCCTTAAGATCCTCTGGCTGATCCCATTCAAGCACTGCTCTCACCTTTTCAGGGTCCATACGGAAACCGGAGGCTGACACCAAGAAACCCAAAAACTGAAGTTCCTGTACGGCGAATACACACTTTTCCAGTTTGGCGTATAGTTTATTGTCTCGCAAGATCTGCAACACCTGTCTCACATGCTGCTGGTGAGACACAAGATCTGGCGAGTAAATTAAAATGTCATCCAAATATACGACCACAAACAGCCCCACCAGATGACGAAAAATGTCATTAACAAAATGTTGGAATACTGCTGGTGCAGTAGTCAGACCAAAAGGCATGACAAGGTTCTCATAATGTCCCTCCGGCGTGTTTAAACGCCGTTTTCCACTCATCCCCCTCTTTTATCCTAATCAGATTATACGCCCCCCTGAGATCCAATTTAGAGAACCATTTGGCGCCAACAATTTGATTGAAGAGATCAGGAATCAGAGGGAGTGGATACGGATCTCGAACAGTAATCCGATTAAGTTCGCGGAAATCCAAGCAAGGGCGTAGGCCTCCATCTTTTTTCTTCACAAAGAAGAACCCCGCGGCCACTGGGGAAGATGAAGGTCTAATATGCCCTTTGGCCAGACTTTCCGAAATATAATCTTTCATAGCCTGCCTCTCAGGACCAGAAAGGTTATATAACCTAGCTTTAGGTAACTTAGCATCAGGAAGTAAATTAATAGAGCAGTCATACACGCGATGAGGAGGCAACTCCTGACACCCCTCCTCAGAGAACACATCCCCAAAGTCCTCCAAAAAAGGAGGCAAAGTACTAGGCACGACCGCACTGATGACTGTGTTCATGCAGTTACTTTTGCAAAACTCACCCCATTGGCTTATCTCTCTGGACTGCCAATTAATCACAGGTTATGTTTAACCAACCAAGGAAGTCCCAACACAATAGAGTAGGTAGACCCTCCAACACATAACAAGATAAAGTTCCCTATGTATTGCCCCTACCCGAAGGTCAATGTTATGAACCTCATGAACAAAGCTACCTTGGCCGAGAGGCCTGGCGTCAATGGAGAATATAGGGGTCGGTTTGACCAATACACTCAGATGCATACCTTGAGCCTGAGCAAACTGGCGTCACCAGATTAGCCCCGGACCCACTATCAAGAAGAACAGAAAACTCTCCACTCTCGTACCAACCACCACCTCCACTGGTACAAGGAACTGAGAAGAACTAGCGGAACGAAATACATACTCCCAGGTTGTCGTCCACCACACAACCTGGGATTAACAGTTTTCCCCGGCGACTTCTTGTTCAACAAGGCACGGGAACGACAACCCCCAACAAAATGTCCCTCTTTTCCCGCAGAAGAAACACCTTCTAGTCCTGCGGCGTACCGCCAATCCCCTCCTACGAAATGATGTCCCCCCAACTGCATAGGCTCCTCCGAACAGACAAGGGAACCTCAACATAAGGGACTTTAGTAGTAGGTGGAGTAACAACAGGGGCGGAGTTACCTCGCACCTCATCCCGGAGCCGTCTATCAGTACGGATAGCGAGGGCCATAGCAGCCTCCAGTGATGGAGGAAATCATACTGAGCCAAAACGTCCTTTAATTTGTCAGAAAGCCCATGACAAAACTGCTCTAAGAGCTGGGTCATTCCACTGAGTATCTGTGGCCCATCTACGGAACTCAGAAGCAAATTCCTCCGCCGGACGATCTCCCTGCTGTATCTTACGTAATTTTGTCTCAGCAAGAGAGACCCGATCTGGTCATCAAATACCAAACCCAGGGCAGTAAAAAATCGATCACTGACGAGACCGGGGACCGGAGGAAGGGAAAAGCCCAATTGAGGTTCCCCTTTGGAGCGAGATAACAATTCCCCCCTCCTCTCTTCACTCCCGAGATCGAGGCCGAAGCCGAAAATACAATTTACAGCTTCCCTGAAGGTAAAAAATTTTCCGCCCACCAGGAACCTGTCCGGGAGAGCAACAAAGGTCAAACTGGTTGCCCGAGGGAGACAAAACTTTGGACTTAATGTCCTCACCCATGGATAACCCTGCAACGCAGAGCCACTGGGCTACGATCCATGCAACGGGAAAAATTATGGCCAGTGAAAATGCACGCGGTCTATAATGTAAGATTCAGTAAACATTCTAAAAAACAAACAACCTATACAACATATAATAGCAACCAGCTTAAAAAAAGAAAGATTTACCTGACCGATATCCGTTGAACTCAGATTAATCTTAGGACTTGAACACTGAACAGGAAAGAAGAGGACCGGGGGTCAACCTGCCCAAACTGGGGTCCAAAACCCAAATCCCCACCTGGAACTGAAAAGGTTCAGAGTCCAAGTCCCAGCTAACCCTGTCCCTACATCCCTGAACCCTGAAAACAGTCCTAAGAAGGATTCTGATTACCACCAAAGGGATATGGGCTGACTTCCTAAATACACAGATTAGAAATAAAGACAGACGGAGAAAACACAGACTGCATACACACTCAAACACAGAAGGAAATAAAATATCTGGGATATAAACTCTAAGCAAGGTGAGCATAAAACAACAAAAGCTCTTAACTTAAGCTATAAGATACAATCCTACTGTGGGTCTCATAAAAATTTCACTGGCAACTCCCAAACAACAACCAAGATTAAAAGGAAACCATCAACAAAAAATTAATTGCACCGGGAGAAACGCACCCAGTCCCAAACTAGCACAGAAGAATTAACTCCCAACTGCAAAACACAAAGAAACGCAACTCACTTGAAATTCAAAGTGCAAACCGGACGTCTTCGTGGCGAGCAACATACAGAGGCAATGAGATGGGGAGCAATGATATTAATGGGGAAGCAATGATGAGATGAGGGGAGTCTTTCCACAGCGCCCTTTCCTGAGCCTAAACAGCGCAGAACGCAGCACATCAGAGGATGTTTTTCTCACAAGCCAAAGGAAAGAAGGGTCTGCCCTACGATAGAACAAGCAAGATCCCTACGATAAACGGGGAAAATGAATTCCTGCGATCGACCCGCTAAAGCCCAGCTAGTCTGTACGAAGACCTTAGATGCAGGAAGGGATCCCTACAAGAACTGGGACGGGAGAAAATGGACAACCTCCTAACCAGAATTTAGCGTAAAAGACAAAAAAAACAACATAAACAAGAGGCCGAAGACCAAGCAAAACTGACTGAGTAAGGAACAAAGCACCTGGCTAGCTTAAAGTAAAATTACAATGAAGTCCACAAAGCCAGAAGGGGGAGCAGGTTAAATAGGCAAAAAAGTAATGTGCCACAAAATAAAAAAACCAACAGGAAGTTTCAACATACCCCCCCCCCTTTTAAGAGGAATCCCCGGGATCCCCTAGCCCAGGCTAAACCGAAACCTCTTGGAAACGCTCGACAAGCTGGACGCAAAAAACTCATCCCCCTCACCCTTGTTAGAACCCTTTGTTAGTTTTGTTTTCAGTTGCTGTCACATGACCTTTTTAACCCAAAAGTCGGCTCCGCCTTCGGCTTTGCGACTCATTGATTATCTACTCTTAAGCAGCCGGGTGCTTTAGGGCCTTACCGCATTTGCTTAATCGGATCTCGTAGTAATTTGTTTTCTTTTAATTTTCCCTCTACAATTTCTGTTAGGAGGTGCCACCTTTCTCCCACTAAGATCTTGTAGGGACCTTCCTCGAACTATAGGTCTTCGTTCAGACTACTGAGGACTTTGCGGGTCTGTCGCAGGATCAGGTTCCCCGTTACATCGAGGGATCTAGCTCGTTTTATTGAGGGACAGAGTCCCATCTTTCCTAGTGCTTGTACAGTTCATAACAGTAATCCCCGCCCAGAAATAAAAAAAAAAAAAGAAAAAAAAACTCTAAGGAAAGATTTCTGTTTCCATCAGATGTCGAGGGGAATTTGGCAACCCTGCAGGGTCCTCTCTGGAGGGGCTAAACCACAACACATGAGTAGTTTTCGGACACATTTTGGGGGCCAAAAACGTTTGCCTGATTTATTTTTGGTGAACAACAAGATTTTTTTTTCTTTAAAAATGCTTGCTGTTTTATTTTCGTTTGAGACCCAGATCCTCTGGTGAGAATCACAGTGCAAAGGGTTTATAATTCACTTTTGCGCAAAGAACCTCAGGACTGGCCTTTTCCTCCGCACCTGGATCCATGCTTTGGATTAGGGATGGTTTTTTTTTCTGCTTTGGGTTTTGTATACGAAACCGGATCGGTTTCATCACTAGACGGTTGAGACGTTTGGACGGGATCGGGTAATGTGAAAAATATTGTACTCACTTCCGAGTGGCCACCAGGGGGCTGGAACGATTTGCTTGAAAAGTTTATTTCTTGCAGGATTAATAAAGGGTTTAAAGAATTTGCAATGCTTATCCTATACCGGTAACGCAAAGGCTATGCAATTGGCCATAACGGGTGGATAGGAGATCGGCAAGGGTTAAGAAGTAAGTCTGCTTTGTCAGCTCCAGGTTTTTGGGAAGGAATTACGACATTGCAGAGCCATGGGAAACTGGAGCATGGCACCCTCACTCTCGGGAAAAAGAACCAGATTTCCAAGGTTTGGTTTCTACTGTGGTAAAAACTGAGCATTATAAGAACGGTGCTTCAGAAAAAGAGAGAAAAAAAAATGAGGCATGTCGCCCCCCCCCGGGATATTTTTAAACAATAAAGGTGTCTTTCTTCGCACCACGGTCTTTAGGAGGAATAATGGAGTTTGGGTTTTGGGATTGTGGCAACCTCAAAGTGATTGAGGAAATTTTTGGAAAAACTAAAATTAAAACCCAAACTTCTGTCTTCTCCCCCATTAAAAGGGTGTTTGTGGATGGCCCCTTGAAAAATGTTACCACCATACTGTGAATTTCCTCTTCAATTAATGGTGTTCTTCAAGAGAATTTGGATTTGGAAGTTTGAATAATTGCCCCACCGGTGATTTTGGGGTTACCCGGTTAAAATTCACAATCCGGACTGGATTGGCAACCAAGAAAATAACCCCTGGATCCTAAGTGTTTGACAATTTTTAACGGGGCGTATTGCTGCTTAGTTAAGGGGGAGTACTGTACCTTTCAGGATTTTTGGAAATTTTTTCTGATAAGAATCACAGGAAATTGCCTCCCATAGAGATTATGATGTGCGATTGAATTTGCCCTGAGCAACTCTTCCTAAAAGTTCGAATTTAAGACTATTCCGAGAGAAAGGCTTTGGAGGAAAACAATACAGCAACTTGACCCCGGCCATTAGGGCCCTTCCAAATCTCCTGTGGGCGGTTGGATTTTTTTTGTTAAAAAAAAGGACGGCGGTTTACGGCCTTGTCTAACTTTCGTGAGATTAATAAGATTACTGTACCAAATCCTTACCCACTGCCATTGATTCCTGATTTTTAATCAGTTAGTGGGCCAAGTGGTTCTCGAAAAGATTTCGAGGGGCAACAATTTGTTTTCGAAAGAAGGAGGGGGATGAAGGGGAAACTGCGTTTAACACTCCACTGGGTCATTTTGATAATCTGGCATGCCCTTTGGACCTCCAGTGCCCGCATTTTTTCAGAATCTTATTATACACCGACCTTTGATCGCAAAGTGGGTTGTGATATGGATACATTTTGATTAATTCACCGGATTTGGGTCTCATTGGAGATTGCTGAAGTATTACAGTTACGATGAAATTCACTTTTTGCCAAACAGAAAAATGTGAGTTCGCTGTACAAGACTTAGTTTTTTTGGGCTACATTGTTCCATGAAGGTTTTGAGAGGACCCGTGAAATGCAAGCTGGCAGATTGGCCAGACCAATTGGTGTGAAATCAAACCGAGGTTTTTGGGTCGCCAATTATTAAAGAAAATTCATAAAACATTTTTTGGATTGCCAAACCTCTGATGATCCACCAAAAGGGCTATCGGTTCATGGACTCGAGGCCATTGAGCTTTTGTGTTTCTAAAGGAGGGGTTTTCACCTGCCCCTCCTTACGCACCTGAGTGACAAACCATTTTTTTTGAGGTTGAAGCTTCTTTTTGTGGGGTCGGGCGCGGTGTGTCTCAGAAAAGACGGATGGATAAACCCGGCTTTTTTTCAAAGAGATTTTCTGAGTCGAACTAAATATATATCGGTAATCGGGAATTGTTGGCAATTAAAATCGCATTGAACCCCTCGCATTTTTGGAGGAGCGGAATTTTCCCCGTTCAAGTCTTACCGATCAAAAAATCTGATCTCCTTATGCGCCAAACGCTTGAATGCCCGTCAGGCTAGGGGCACTGTTTTTCTCACCTTTAATTTTAACCGTTACTTACTTCCAGGTACAAAAAATTTAAAGCGATGCTTTGCCCCCCCCAACTTTTTCCCTGGTGGGTACGAGGAGGAGGGAAAAACATTTTGCAAAGGGGTTTTAAGCGGTTTTTGGACTCCGTGTTAAAGAAGAATTCAAAAGCACAGGAGAATGCCCCATCAACACGCCGCATGGGGGTGTTTGTGCCCTGGACCCGAGGAGAATTTGTTTGTTGAATGTCATGACTCTCGTGGCAGTCACCTGGAACCGAGACCAAGAGACTTGGGGTCGGAGCTTTTGGGGCCTGGATGGCAGAAGGAAGTCTTAAGTGGGCTCAATGCACGGGTGCAGATCTAATCTTCCTACTCCGCGCGGGTTCTTTGCCCTCTGGAGGTCCCTAGTGCCCTTTGGCACATTTGGCATGGATTTATTAAGACCTTCCCCCCTTGAGGGTTTCACTGTCACTGGGTGGTCGTGGACCGTTTTAAGCAAGATGTGTCACTTGGTTCCTTTCATCAAATTGCCCCGCGCTAAGACTCTCGCTAAAGGCCTTTTTCAAGGAAAAGTCCGACTACATGGTGTCACCAAATTTTTCTGATAGGGGACCCTTGTGGCTCTTTTTTTGGCGGCGCCTTTTGTGACATTTGGAAGTTCATTTGTTTGTTTCATCCGGATACTCCGAGTCTAATGGCCAGACGAAAGGAAAAACCAGGTGTTGAGCAGTCTTGCTGTTTTGTGACGATAATCAAGAGGGGTGGTCTGATTTCGCCCCTTGCTGGTTTTTCCTTAACAATCATACTCCCTTCTCGGTTTTCGCCTTTTTTTTTTTTGACTGGGAGAAACCCTTTTTTTGGCATTTTCCAATTTGGGGTCGCTGTAAACCGAAGAGGGAATTTTTCTGTGGTTGGAGAAGTTTGAACTGTTGGGGGGAATTTTTTAGAAGCAACAAAAACCAAAGGTTTTTTTTTATAGAAAACGACAAAGTTTTTTTTGCTATTGGTGACAGGGTTTTTGGTTGTCCTCTAAAAAAGCCTTGAGGTTTTCCGCCCCAAAAAATTTTGGGTCCCAATTTGTAGGGCCCTTTAAGGGCTTCATTTTTTAAAAACCAACGCTGTTAATTGAGCTTCCTACCTCCTGGAAGTTTTAACCCGGGTTTCTGTTTTTCTCTTGAAAAAGCTGGGTCTCAGAGAGACGCCGGCCCTTCCCCTTGGGGGGAGGACGGGAAAAGAGATTTCCCGCATCCTAAATTTTAGACGGATAAGGAGTTTCAGCCCCCCGCGTTTTGGAGGGTTAGGACCCGAGGTAACTCATGGGGGAGGGGGGATGATGTTTTTCCCTTAGACTTTAGAGCGTTTCAAAGGGGTTTTCCGGGGTAACCTAAGTCCGGGGCCGGGGGTCCTCTGAAGGAGGGTACTGTTAAAACCTCTTTGTTAGATTTTTTTTTTAGTTTGCTGGTCACAGACCTTTTCCCCATTTAGTCTGGTTCCCCCCTTTTGGGGTTTGCTGCATTTTTTTATTATCTACTTTTTTAACTACCGGGGCTTGGGGGCCCCTTACCGTCATTTTTGCTAATCTTAGGTCTCTATAATTTTTTTTTTTTAATTTTCCCTGCTAAAAAATTTTTTGTTAGGGGTTCCACCTTTTCTCCCCAGCCCCCAATCTTGTGGGGATTCCTTCCTCGCAACAAGGCTTCGCAGACTAGCTGAGTTTTGCGGGTCTGGTCGCAGACATTTTCCCCTTAAATCGTAGGGATCAAGCCTTTTTTTATGTAGGGACAGAGTTCCCATTTTTTCCTTAGTGCTTGTAGCAGTTCAAAACCCCATTTTTATCCTCGGTCCAAACCCTTCCAAGCGACGAAATACGCAAATCCCCCTAAAAACCTCTAGAATTTGGATGCGGGAAATTCATATTCCCCTCCTCCACCACCGGGGAAAAAGTGGCAAAGGCGCCCCCATCTGACCTCAGCACATTGGTTAAAACCGAAAAAACCTTAAAGGCCCACAAACTTGGGCCCCAAATTTTTTTTAGAAGAACCCCCAAACCGCAGATTCTTAGAGGAAACCAAACCATGTCACCAATAGCAAACAAAACCCTTTGCCGTTTTCCGCAAAGTACCTTTTAGATTTTCTGTTAGCCCCTGAAGATTAACACCACATCCGCCAAACCCTCCAAATCACCGAAAAATTTTCTCCTTTTGGGGCACGGCCGATACCTTTTGGAGAATGACCCCAAACGAAGTCTCCCATAAAAAAAAAAAGGGGAACAACCACAAAGAGGATGGGTTTTAAGAGCAAATCATCAAATGGGGGAAACTCAGACCACCCCTCTTGATTGTCTGCCACAAAAAACGCAAAACTGCTCAACATCCTTTTTTTTTTCTTTTTGGGGATTTTACTCAGGAAACCAGAGAAAACGACAAAAAAACTCCCAACCTGTCACAAAAGGGCGCCAAAAACACCACGAACTGAGCCCCAAAAAGAAACAATGTCATAGGAACCCCGTAGTCTGACAATTTCTTGACAAAAAACACGAGAGCTAGCCAGGGCAGTTTGTAAAAGGGAACCAATGACACATCTGCTAAAACGGTCCCGACCCCCAGAGACAGTAAACCCTCAGAGGGGGGAAGGGGATAATAAATCCATACCAAATTGCCAAGGGGGACTAGGGGAAACCCCAAGAGCAAAGCAAAACCCCCAGTAGGATATGAAGCTTTTAAAAAACCCACATGCATTTTCGCACCCACTTAAAGACTTTTCCTCTGCCATCCACCACCAAAAACTGCGACCCCAAGCTCTTGGCCAAGATTCCAGGAGCCGCCAACCGGACTCAGACACTCAAAAAACAAAAATCCCAAAAGGCCGGCCAAAAAACCTCCCATAGGGAGTGTTAGAGGGGCATCTCCCCGGCTTTTTAAAATCTCACTTCCAAACAGATCCCCAACACACACAACCCCCCTTTGTAAAAGTTCTCCCCTCCTCAGCACCGACCAGGGGAAAAGTTGCAGACAAAAAAATCACTTTAACATTCTTATACCGGGATGAAGTAACGGAAAAAAAAAAACTGCGAGAAAAAAAAGTTCCCACCACCGACGGGATTCAAGCGTTTGGCAGCATCAAAATAGATCAGTTTTTTTTTTTTAAACAGGGAAAACCAACAAATTTTAGCACCTGCAAGGATGACGCCATTTTCAAATGCGATTTAATAGCCAAAAATTCCCGTTTTCCAATATCGAATTCAATTTAACTCAGAAATTTTTTTAAAAAAAGGGACAGGGATGTACTCCATCCCGGTTTCCGAGAAACACCGCGCCGACCCCCCAAAGAACATCAACCTCCCAAAAACGGTTTTGCCCAAAAAAGCTGATAAATGGAAGCAGAGCTGAACCTCTCCTTAAAAACACAAAACTTTTAAAGGCCCAGTATCCACTAACCCCCAATAGCACCTTTCCGGGGGGATCGTCAGTGGTTTCAATAATAAAAAAATTTTTTTAAGTTTTCATAAAATTGGCAAACCCCCCAAAAACCTCTGAACGTTTCAAACCAAAAGGGCCCGGGGCCTTCCTGCACAGCTTGAATTTCCCCGGTCCATCTCACAAACTTCGCGGAATAATGTAGCCCAAAAAACAAATCTCTGTACACGAACTCCTTTCTCTACTTAGCAAAAAGCGAAGCCAAAACTTAAAAACCCACTACCTCCGCCAATGAGACCCAACCGCGAAAAAATAAAAATTCCCAAATACACAACCTCATTTTTGCCGACAAAGGTCAAAGGGATGTCTTTAAATAAGATCTGAAAAAATAAAAGGGCGGAACCAAAAGGCAAACCAATTACAAAATGACCCCAGATTTTTAAAAGGCTTCCATTCGTCACCCCCCATGCGCAACAAATTGTAGCCCCCGAAGAAAATTTTTTGAAAACCACTGGCCCCCCACTAACTGGTTAAACAAACAGGAAATCAATGGCAGTGATTAAGGATTGCTACTAATTTTATTAACTCACAAAGCCAGAAAAGGACGTAAACCGCCGCCTTTTTTTTTAAAAACAAAAAAAAACCCAACAGCCACGGGAGACGGGAAAGGGGCCTAAGTCCCGGGCGGCCAAGCTTGTCTTAAAAAAAACCCAAAGCCTTTCTCTCAGAATAGTAAGTTTAAAATAAACGACTTTTTGGAAAGATCCTCCAGGGAAAATTCATAGTACAATCATAGTCCTTGGAGGCAAAATCTGCAATTCCTTCTAGAAAAACTTTTCCCAAAAAACCGAATAGGTAAGGGAATTCCCCTTTCCACAGCGCAATACGCCCGTTAAAAACACTTCAAACACAGGGCTCCAGGACTTTAAATTTTTTTTTGGTAACCAATCCAGATAGGATTTTCAATTTTTAACCGGTAACCCAAAACCACCGGAAAGGGAAATTATTCAAACTACCAAAACCTCTTTGGGAACCCTTAATATGAGGGGAAATTTACAGACCTTTTTGGGAAAAATTTTTCAAGGAGGCCCTCATAGAAACCACGGCAAAGGGGGGACAAAAGTTTGGGGTTTTAATTTTCGTTTTTTCCCAAAATCCCCCCCTCACACATTCAAAGAACCCAATCGACAAATACCGAAATTCCATTTTTCTTCTGAGCGAGTAGTGGCAAAAGAAAACCCCTTAGTGTTTAAACACTTTCGGGCGGAAAATGACCTTTTTTTTTTTTCTTTGTTCTTTCGAACACACAGTTTTTTAAAGAAATGGGCTTTGCCGCAATAAAAGCACAAACCCCAGAAAAAACCCCGGTCTTTTCCTGAGAGCGAGGTGCCACGCTCCAAACTCCATCGGGTCCCAATGTCAGTACGACCCTCCAAGACTTGGAGCTGACATGGGAGAGGGTTTTCTCCATTAACCCTTCCCCGCGCTCCTATCCACCCAAAAGCTAATTGCTACCTCCGCAAGTTCCATGTGTGGGGTAAGCAATCAGCAAAACTTTTAACCTTTTACCTAGCCCGCAAGAAAAAAACTTTTCAAAAACTGAATCGCCACCCCCCGAGAGACCACCGACGGGAAAGGGGTACAAATTTTCCACATAAACCCGATCCCTGCCTCAAAAGCTCAATTCTGTCCAAAAACAGTAGGGCAAAAAT
>JARQOD010000005.1:303522374-303935718 GCA_033576555.1 Oophaga sylvatica
GTGACGCCACCTGTAGTTCTCTGATCACTAAGACCAGCGCTGCTGTAGATCTCTGAGGGGATGGTGAGGCAGCTAGATGTCGGGTCCCCTACAGGTGGGACTCTTCCCTCAGGTCGATAGTTATGGTGGGGTTGTGCAGGGATGCAATCAAATAACTCAGTCTCACACATAGAAGCTTCTTTCCATACCTTTTACTTCAAGTTGTTCAGGCAGGTCCCAGGGAGACTGTTCGGGGTGGATGAATGCACGTAGCGGTAACAGTTGAGCAGGTTACAGGCCTCCTTCTCTTTCCAAATGATGAGTGAGTCCAAGCTTGCCTGTAGCTAAGTTAACTCTATAGTTTTCAGCTTTTCCCACTAGCTGTACTGCCGGCCGGTTTTGTGATAGAGCCTTATAAGTGGTGAACTAAGTACTTTCTTTTGCCGGCACCGGACTCAGAAGTCTTGTTCTCCTGACTCGGTTACGTACTGGCACTCTAAGGGCGGCTTTCTGCAACCTAAGGTCCAGTAAGACTCTGGCTTTTCTATCACTATGCCTGGAGCTATAGTGACGCTTCGGTCCCCAGTGACCGGTGACAATGTGCAGGATAATCCGATCCTTAAGGCACTACTGAATCCTTCCCACTATGCCCTTCGCCCTGCTTCTGCTTTCAATGTAGCACTGAAGCGTGAAGATAGAAAGTCAGTTTTCTTCCTTGGTCTCACTGAGTAACTCTCAGTTTCCTCAAAGTTCAGACTGAGTAAAAGGTAACTCTGACTAGACTCGGGATGATAACTAGTCATCCGTTACTAGACTCCACTTCGTTGAATTGGTAGGAACTAATCTTCTGCTCACCCAGAGCTCTGACAGGAATCCTCACTGTCTGAGAAGAACTAGCCCTGACTGCTCTGTACGATGACAGGAAGCTAGACTGACTCTCTCCTGTGCTACACGTCACTCCCCTATACACCCCTGTGGGTGTGTCTGAAGTGTAAGTGAGTGTCAAGCTTTAACTGTTACCTTACTGTGCATTCTCCAGATCCTGTGTGCCTTACATACCAGGGCTACACAGTGCGATGCAGAAAAAGTGAACGGATGGACTCTACATGCCTGGTTCCCACCGTGAAGCATGGAGGAGGAGGTGTGATGTGTGGGGGTGCTTTGCTGGTGACACTGTTGGGGATTTATTCAAAATTGAAGGCATACTGAAGCAGCATGGATACCACAGCATCTTGCAGCGGCATGCTATTCCATCCAGTTTGCGTTTAGTTGGACCATCATTTATTTTTCAACAGGATAATGACCCCAAACACACCTCCAGGCTGTGTAAGGGCTATTTGACCAAGAAGGAGAGTGATTGGGGGCTACGCCAGATGACCTGGCCTCCACAGTCACAAGACCTGAACCCAATCGAGATGGTTTGGGGTGAGCTGGACCGCAGAGTGAAGGCAAAAGGGCCAACAAGTGCTAAGCATCTCTGGGAAGATTGTTGGAAGACCATTCCCGGTGACTACCTCTTGAAGCTCATCAAGAGAATGCCAAGAGTGTGCAAAGCAGTCATCAAAGCAAAAGGTGGCTACTTTGAAGAACCTAGAATATAGGACATATTTTCAGTTGTTTCACATTTTTTTGTTAAGTATATAATTCCACATGTGTTAATTCATAGTTTTGATGCCTTCAGTGTGAATGTACAATTTTCCTAGTCATGAAAATACAGAAAAATCTTTAAATGAGAAGGTGTGTCCAAACATTTGGTCTGTACTGTACATGACTACATCTCTCTAGAACAACCATCAGTACAGAACTACAGTATATCACCAGAACCACCGTCTGTACATGACTCATCACCAATACATCAGCAGAGCCTTCATCAGTACAGAAATACATCACCAGAACCTTCATTAGTGCATGAATAAATAATCGGAACCTTCATCAGTACATGAATATGTAAGGAGGAAGACCGGGCTGCGGGTACCTGCATTGAGCCGGGTCCAGAACTGTCGAGGCTGCATCCCATGTTGCCCAGGGGAAGGACTAAGGGACTGGACAAACCCCATGACCTGGAGAGAGGGAGCGTGTTCACAGGAAACTCAGAGCAGAAAGCACGTGAAGCAACAGGCAGTTTCCCGCCGTTGAGGAGAGGGCAGGACGATAAGCAGCGTGATCTGCACCCCGAGCAGTAGCACCGTGACGTACTGTGGCCGAGTTCTCCTGGGCGCTCCAGCAGAACAGTGAGTGCGGGAAGCGCCGTGCGCTTAGCTAAGCAAAGTACCATGCGCGTGCAGAGAAGTGTGGGACAGTTACAGGGCACTGAAGTACGGTCTCCCTTGCTGGCTGACACTCATCAACCCGCGTTTAGTACAGAGACTTCTGCAGCTTTCCCCACTTTGATTGCGCGGGCTTATGGACTAGGGGCTCAGCAGGAAAAACCGGAGACAGCCTGCTGCCACCAGAAGACGGATCATTAACCTTGGACCCCATCGGAGGACACTACACCAGCCGTTGCTGATACTACTACCCCCATCAGACTGTGGACTGAGGACATCAGCCGGAGCTACGATAAGTGTTGCTTGCAACTTAGACTGTTGCACTCCTTTTGCTTATTTCAGTTATTCCCTGTTGTTTGATTAACCCTTGTTTACCACTGCTTATTAACTCCCTGCGAGGAGATTACTTTATCACTTCATTGTTAAAAATAAATACCACTGTTATACCGCACTCCTCTGCAAGCCCTGCGTACTGCATCTCAGCACCTGCTTACATTTGGCGTAGTCGGCAGATGCAGTCCACGAACGCAGAGGCAGCAGACCAGACGGTTATGGGTGCCCCAGAGCCCAGCTTACCGCTGGGGGCCATGCTCAGCAATCGGAGTAACATCATGCTGTGGGACTGGACTTAATGAGTTAAAGGCATGTTAAAGATGCATCCCATGACCCCTGCTATGCAAGCAGAAATTGCTGTGATGGTCCTGGACGGGGAGGCCAGATGCTCTGAAATGTTTCGGCCCCCTCATGAACGGGACACCCTCACCAAAGTGTTGCAAATTTTAGAAAAGATGCATGGCGATCCCACTGATATCGGAGAATTGCGGATGCGATTGTTTAGCAATGTTCAGAGAGAGGGAGAATCCGTGACTTAATATATGAATGCGCTACAAGAGGTGCACGCGGCGATCGCCAAGCAAGACAATGTGGGCATGGGACCCCTAATGTGATCTTGAGGGATCAACTTGTAGCGGGCCTCGCTTAAGCAAGCTTTGCGGGAGCTCTTGCGTGCTAGGCCGTGTATGACTTTCTTAGAAATTGGGCCGCAGCACGCAAAAGGGAGCTGGAGCAGGGGACCGCAGCCTTGGCAGGGATGGTCTGGTGCAGCGGCGTACCCATCTCGCCCACAGCTGAACCCGACTGGGCCCGCAAGATCCGGAAAGAAATACGGGACATGTGAGAAGAGTGGTCCAGACTCAGAAGGGTCCCCCAGCAGCACCAACTGTGCTCAGAGACAAGAGGAACTCCGAGCCCTATTTTCTAGGTGAGCACTGCCCAGAAATGGAACTGCCCCGAGCAGAGAGGAATCCAACTTGCTTCAAGTGTGGGGATGTTGGACATTTTGCCGAGGGTGTACAAGACGGGGGCGGCCTCTGACTCGGCAGCCATTAAAATTAGCAGGCTCCGTAGCTGGGGGACGCTGCCTGGAGCCTGAAAGGCCAAAGAAGAGAGAAGACAGTCCTGAAAGTTTAATTTCCGTGAGTCCCCTTGTATGGGCTGAAATGAATGGTCGAGCCATTCGCTGCCTAGCTGATACCAGTTCACAGGTGACCACCATGCCACAAACATATTTCAGACGTCATTTTCGTGAGGTGATGCGGCCGGAGTAGGGCCCAGTAATCAAGCTGATCGCAGCCAATCAGTTGCCCATCCCAGTCGCAGGGGTAGTCTGGATGCAAGTTACAGTGTGCGGCAAAGATGTGGGCCGGAAAGGAGTCATGCTGACTGCTGGAGAAAACAGCAATGGCCCTCCAGTGACTCTGGGAATGAATGTGCTAAAAGAGCTCTGAACCCCGGATGCTTTCCTGAACCGGTGGAGCCTGCGAACCCACCAGAGGAAGGTGTTTCAACAGTTGATATGGGTCGCTCAGGCCCAGGAAACATCGAGTGAAGGAAAAATGCTAGGAAAAGTGCTGGTTCCTGCAGCTGCTAAACTCGTCCTCCCACCTGGCCAGACTGTGCTCACCTTGCCCGTACAAGCTTCCACGCCCCTCAAAGGTGTGGAATTCCAGATTGAACCAACCCTAATGGACCAAATATCCTCGGGGCTCCTCATTGCCTGGACACTCGCCGTCGTCCGCGATAGCAATGTTGTGGTGTGGTGCGTGAACCTAGGAGAGTAAAATTTTACGCTCTCACCTAAGAGTTAAGTGGCGCAGGTGCTGGGCATGCCCGAACAATTGATACCATTGGAGGCTGTCCAGTTGGCAGTGAAGCAAGGAGACCCATGGACTGTAGCCATCACCCTGACCCTGGAGCACCCACCTGGAAGCACCAAGCAGGGGCGCCGAATCCTGGAGCAAATGCAGGCTGAATTAACAGGACTCTCACCCAGCAGGTGCAACAGGTGGAGGCTGTAGTGGAACGCTATCAGGATATTTTCGCCTGTCATGACTTCAGGTACACAACAGCTATAACTCACGAGATACCCACGGGAAACGCTGCACCGATCTGGGAACGGTACCGGCAGATACCGCCTCAAGTGTACAAAGAGGTGAAAGAAATGTTGGCACACGTGCTGCAGAGTGGGGTCATATGGGAGAGCCAGAGCCTGTGGGCAGCTCCCATTGTCCTCATCCGGAGGAAAGACGGGACCCTGCGTTTTTGTGTGGACAATAGGCGACTGAATGCTTGTACGGTGCGGGACACTTATCCTTTACCCGAATTGAAGAGTCGCTTTCTGCCTTGGGAAAGCAAAGTATTTTTCATCTCTGGATCTGGCCAGTGGATACTGGCAGGTGCCCATGGTCAACATGACCAGCCGAAGACAGCATTCATACTGCCCATGTGATTGTTTGAATTCAACCGGATGCCCTTCAGCCTGACTAACATTCCTGGGGCATTCCAGTGATTGATGGAAAGGTGTCTGGGGACCTGAACTTTGAAGCCACCCTGATCTACCTGGACGACATCATTGTCTATGCAGCCACCTTTGAAGAACACCTTCGTCTGGAACAAGTATTGAGTCGTTTACAGAAGCATGGCTTGAAGGTGAAGCCCCAAAAATGTCACCTCTTCTGTAAGCAGATCGAGTACCTGGGACATGCTGAAGGAGTGATACCGGCACATGAAAAGATAGCGGCGGTACAGGACTGGCCTACCCTGAAGACAGTGAAGGACGTCTGGGCCTTTCTGGGACTGACTGGGTACTACCGGAGGTTCGTGAAGAATTTCACCCGTATTGCTAATCCACTGCTGGAGCTACTAAAGGGATTGCCGTCTGGTTTGAAGAATCGGATTATTCAGTGGTGAAGCAGCCAGGAAGAAGCCTTTTGAGCCTTTAAGATTACCTTGACTGAGGCTCCAATACTCGCTTACGCAGACTTCTCACAGCCCTTCATTCTTCACACTGATGGGAGTCTACATGGGCTGGGGCTGTGCTGTCGCAGATGCAGAATGAGTAATTGCCTACGCGAGCCGTTCCCTCCACGACTCGGAACGAAACCCAGACAATTACAGCTCATTCAACTGCTGGCATTAGTGTGGGCGATGACAGAGTAGTTTGCCGAATACCTGTCCGGATCTGAAGTCCTAGTGCGTACCAACAATAATCCTCTAGCCCACCTAGAAAATTCAAAACTGGGGGCCTTGGAGCAATGGCGGGTGAATCGCATGGCAAAGTACTGGTACAAGATCGCATATCGGGCCGGAGTTGAGAACACGCATGCTGATGCTCTGTCGAGAGTGACCCATGAGCAACCTGGACGCAGCAGAGATGAAGAATTGGAAGCAGTAGAGATTCCTGGTTTCTGGGACCTCGTCAGGTCGTTGGCGGCAACGCAGGGACAGATCGGAGAGGCGTCTGGTGAACAGGTGCTGGGGCGACCCCGGGACGATTGGGTGCGACTCCAGCAGGAAGATAACAAACGAGCTCAGCTGAGACAGTGGGTGGCCATGAAGCAACTCCCCAGATGGTGCGAAAGAGACGCTCTGTCCCCGAGAGCTCTGCAGATTCTAAGGCAATGGGAAAGACTCCAGCTGGAAGACGGCTTGCTGTATAGAAGAGTACAGTTGGTGCAGGAGTTGGGAGTCACCTGGCAAGTGGTGCTTTCAGAGAAGGTGATCCAAGTAGTGACTACGAAGGTCCATGAAAGAGGGGCTCACTTTGGCCCAGAGAAGACGTTCCAATGGCTGCAGAAGCTGGTATATCACCCCCGATTGAAGGCTGCAGTAGAGGAATCCTGCCAGTGATGCCGGAGCTGTGAACTAGCCAAGCCTCCAGAGCAGAGCCTGTACCAGATCGAGAAGTCAAGGACGACGCCCTATCATTCTCAGAGGAATGGAGCCTGTGAACGTTTCAACCGGACAATGATTTAGATGCTCCAAACATTGGAGGAAGATCGGAAAATACGATGGCCTGAATACATGGCTGAATTATTCTGGGTGTATAACAACCAAGTGCACAGTACAACAGGATACTCTCTGTATACCTTACTGTAGGACGGGAGTGTCTTCCTGAGTCCGAAAACACCGTCATCGGCTGCAGACTCTTCACCGGCTGGTGCAGACTAAGTTCCAGGAACTCCAGCACCATGAAGCAATGCCTCTTCGAGAAACAGCTCTCAAGGCCGGAGATCGAGTGTTGATCCTAGACAAGTGGCCTCAGGGCAAGTTAGAACATCGATGGGAAAAGTGTTATGTTTCGGTAGCTGAGGAGTGCAGGTAAAAAAGGCAATACACCAGAGCAGTTGGAATCTATGAGATTGCAGTACCCTGACTAACCACCACAACTAGAGGCAGCCGTGGAGCGTTCCTACGTTGGTCCTAGACGCCTCGTCACAGCCTGAGAAACTAACTACACCTAAAGATAGAAAGAGGAAAGCTATCTGCCCCGGAGCAGATCCCCAAAGAACATAGAAAGCCCCCAAACATATAATGGCGGTTAGACAAGAAGGAATACTGACACAGACAGAAAATAGTATGAGCAAACGTTGGGGCCCAAACTACCTAAATAGAAAAGGATAGGAAGGGCACTTACTGCAATCCCAAAAAACCCTGAAAAGCACCAACTCTACTAATTTCAAAAACACCTGAGATCACACGACCTCTACCACCTAAATTAGTTCTCTGGTGTAACAAAATCAAAACAGCAGCCACTGAAAAAACTGGAAAAAGCAAATGTACAAACATCAGTGGCTGAACTAAACTGAGAGAACAAAAGCCCCCGGAGGGGACCCAGAAGGCCCCCACAGAAGTGCAGGACAAAATGCAAAAATAAAGCACAAAAACAAAGAAGAAAATGTCTTATCTGTTAGCAGGAGATGCAGACACGACACAGCAGGCTACAAAGGAAACAGGAATCAAGGATTGAGACCAGAACAATTGATCACCGGCAACCCTGATGGGAAGGCGACTCCCTTATATAAGACCAGTCAGTAACACCTGATTCCCAATCCTCACAATCTTCACTGGACAGTCCAGTACCGCTTGTAACCACCAGAAGGAGCCTCTGCTCAGAACTCATTTCAAGTCCATTCACAACAGTACCCCCCCCTTGAGGAGGGGTCACCGAACCCTCACTTGAGCAACCAGGTCGGTCAGGATGAGTTCTATGATACGCACGGATGAGTCTCCTAGCATGGATGTCCGAAGCAAACACCCAAGAATTGTCTTCCTGACCATAACCTCTCCACTTAACCAAATATTGGAGTTTCCGTCTAGAAAAACGAGAATTCAATATTTTCTCAACCACAAACTCCAGATTGCCCTCAACCAGAACAGGGTCAGGAGGCACAGCAGTAGGAACCACTGGCTCAACAAACCTCTTCAACAAGGACTTGTGGAACACGTTATGGATCTTAAATGTCCCTGGAAGAAGCAAACGAAAAGAAACAGGATTAAGAATCTCCATGATCTTATAAGGTCCAATGAACCTAGGCTTAAATTTAGGAGATGCCACTCTCATAGGAATATTTTTTGAGGACAACCAGACCAAGTCCCCCACTTTAAACCGAGGACCATCAGTCCTATGCCGGTTAGCAAACCGCTGGGCCCTCTCCTGAGAGAGGGACAACCTCTCCACTACCTGGTCCCAAATCCGTTGCATACGCTCCACAACAGAGTCAACACCCGGACAGACAGAAGCCTCCGTCTGTCCTGAAGAAAATCGAGGGTGAAACCCAGAATTACAGAAAAATGGAGACATCAAAGTGGCAGAGCTAGCCCTATTATTAAGAGCAAACTCAGCCAAAGGCAAAAAAGAGACCCAGTCATCCTGATTAGGGGTGCCTACCTGAATAGTCAACCGTAGCATGTTGCATCCTTGCCTGTCATGGAATCCCGAAGAAGAAGAGAGAGTGCTGGATGCCACCGAAAAGCTCACGGCCACAGTCCCTAACTGTGATGAGGAACAACTACTTGACTCACTCCCAGCCTAAAACTCTAGAATCGGCTGATCCATTGAACCCGGACGTGCTCAAGTCTTCTACCACTCAACCTGACTCTACCACTCAACCTGAACTATGTCATACTGAGCGGACGAAAGCTGAAATACCTCCCACTAGTTATGACCAAGACCAGTTTATTTGGCAGCGTATTGTGCGAGAAATGGAAGAGTGTGAACGTCTGATGAACGAGCTCTCACCCGTGGAATGGCAAGCTAAAGGATAGGGAGAGTGTAAGGAGGAAAACCCGGTTGCGGGTACCTGCATTGAGCCAGGTCCGGAACTGTTGAGGCTGCGTCCCATGTTGCCCAGGGGAAGGAATAGGGGACTGGACAAACCCCATGACCCGGGGAGAGGGGGCGTGTTCACAGGAAACTCAGAACAGAAAACACACGAAGCAACAGGCAGTTTCCCGCCGTCGGGGAGAGGGCAGTACAGTGAGCTGCATGCTCCCGCCTTGAGCAGCATGCTCTGCACCACACTTCTCCATCTCCATACATACAGAGCCCCCCATACTGCCCCATTTACATACAAATCCCCCATACTGCTTCATCTCCATACTGAGCCCTCGTACTGCCCAATCTCTGTAGAGACCTCCTTATATTGCACCATCTCCATAGAGAGCCCCTCAATACTGCCACTGTCCATATGTAGCTCATAATTCTGCCCCTTCTCCATAAAGCCCCCCCATATTGCCTCATCTCTATATACAGACACTCATATAGTGCAACTTCTCCATACAGGGCCCCCATAATGCCCATTCGCCATACAGTGCCCCTATAATGCCCCATTTGCATACAGAGCCCCTAATACTCCCCACCTACAGAGTCCCAGATAGTGCCCTTTCTCCATTCTGAGCACCCGCAAACTGCCCATTCTCCATTCTGAGCCCCCATACACTACCCTTTCTTCAAACAGGACACCCCCTTTACTGCCCTTTCTCCATTCTGAGCCCAAATATTCTGCCCCATCTGCAATCTCAGTGCTCCCTAAACTGCCCTTTCTCCATTCTAAAACACTCTTTACTGCTCAGAACAGAGGCCACATGCTGTTTACTGTCACCCAGCTGCCGCTCAGTCATTGTCTTCTGCGACACCCTGGAGTGACAATTAGAATGTGAAAAATATTTAGACTTGAGAGTCCTCAGTGGTTGATACCTTTTAATGGCTAACTGAAAAGATGGTAACAAATTGCAAGCTAATACAAAATCTGAAGAATCACATATTTATGCACAACACAGCACAGTTCTGCAATGCTGTGTTGTGCATAAATATGTGATTCTTCAGATTTTGTATTAGTTTAGCCTGATGAAGAGACCTGAGTAGTCTCGAAAGCTTGCAATTTGTTACCATCTTTTCAGTTAGCCATTAAAAGGTATCAACCACTGAGGACTCTCAAGTCTAAATATTTTTCTATCTACTGGCTAACACGGTACAAAGATATACATCTTTACTGAATTAGAATGTGATGAGATGACCTCATCATGATGCTTGCGTCTCGCTGGGAAATGATCCCAGATTTGTGCAAATACAAATGAATCCGAAGAAGTTTCGACCCCGCCTCCAAAGACGCTGACCCGGGGGAGGAGGGGGAAATTTCAAGAATTTCTATTTTTGGTGAATGCCAGTGCCACCCGCAGCAACCCACCTCCCTAGGAACCGGACCTCCTGTGCCTAGTGGAAAATATGCCCCACCCTGCTTATGGGCAGCATGGAGTCCTAGGTTAAAATCCCACCAAGGACAACATCTGCAAGGTGTTTGTATGTTTGCGTGTGTCTCCTCCTTGTACTCCAGTTTGCTCCAACAGCCCAAACACATGCTGATAATGAATTTAGATTGTGAGTCCCAATGGTGCTCATAATCTCTGAAAAGTGCTGTGGACTATAATGGCATTATATAGGCAATCATAATAAATACATTTGTGAACACAGCAAATTGCATTATATAAAGACGCTAACACTACGGCAAGTCACTATTTGACTTAAAGTCTACAAAAATGATCACTTATCAAATGATTAGTGACTGGAATAGCCCTTTTTCACAATATACTGTATAAAATAACAATGTTTGTAGTCACTGCTGCTATTATGTAGATATATGAAGACTGGAGTTATATTTTGTACATTTATTTTTATTACTTATACAATAAGCATTATCTAACAGCTGATAGTGGTTATATGATAAGTGTTTATAGCCCTATAATACTATGTATGCTTATTAATCATTGTGCTACAATCCTGGTTAGCATGGTGTAATGAGTACAGAAACAGAGTAAAGTCCAAGAGCAGGAGCGAAGTTGCAATCGACCAGAAACTTTCTGTCTTTACTTCCTAATTTATAATTGAGCTCCATCCAAGGTTGGAAAGGTCTACAAAGGGCAGAGTAAAATGATTAATCATGGGAAACATTATAAATATATATTTATTTTCTACAATCTTCCTATTATTTCTTAAAATGGCTCTCATATTTAAGTGCAAGAATGTTATCACAGGAGATGTAGTATCATGGAGCTTTTTCTTATGAATTATAAAAGCTAATGTTGAGAAAATTGCTATGTAGTTAGGATGAAAGACGTCATCAAGATGAAATTTTCCCTCTGTACTTATCCAAGGAAAGCGAAAAAAAGTCAACTGTTAATAAATGTTGAATGATATATGATACCAGTTCCGTGTGTGAGATTTGCATCACGTGGTGGTGGTGAAATGGGCTAACCATAGATAATGACACAATGTACAAAGTCCAAACCAGGGATTGCCTGTATTTATCTTTAGAATTCAGAAAATAAACTTTCTTTTACATTTCAAGTAAAAACAGATAACCTGCTATGCTGAGAACTAACTAAACAAATGGTAGCCATAATAATACCAATCCCTCATACACATTAGATAGCCATTGGCCAAACAATGGTTCAGCTAACAGTAGGGATGACCAAATTGATTAGATTTATTTGAGTGCAATTGAATTCTCATCAAATTATACAAAAATTAACTTCTCCGGAATATAAATTATTTAGCAATTTGTGCAAATTGAGCTATATGGTGACCAGCTGTGGCCATTATTTTGGTGAACCATAGAGGGCTGGCAAAAGGTTAAAAAAATAATACCCACCTTACCGGTCACCTGTCCTGCAGCCTGCCATCTGGTCCTTCGCACTTCTTCGTTTTGTCTTCCCTTGTCGTGCACATCCTCTTCGGCCTCCTTTGCTTAATGCCAGGTCTTCGACATTGAGCAGGCCTATGACTTAACTGTGTGCTGACTAAACCTTGGGCAACGTGACGACATGGCGTATAGTTATATCACAGGTCTGGTTGCGCCTGAAGACCTTGGCATACAGTGAACCAGGTTTAAGAGGATGCATGCAACACGGGAAGGCAAAGCATGGAGGACCAGATGGCGGGCTACAGGAAATGATGAGTACAAATTTTTGTATTTTTTGTACATACTATGTTTATTATGCTCTGGGGTATGGAGAGATCCCAGATCATAATAAGGAACATTCAGTTTTCCCAATAACTTAGATGCAAATCGAATTTCCCTGTGAAACATGATGTGATGAATTTGCTGTTGTGCAACAAATGTTGGAGGACCATAAAGCAAACTGTGGGGGCAGCAGGATAGATGAGCAGTTGGACATGTGAGTAGTAGGTATTAATTTTTTATAACCTATGTTTATTATGCTCTGGGGTCTGGTGAAATGCTTAATCACAATAAGGAACATTAAATTTGCCACTGGTAACTTTGATGCAAATGAAATTTCCTGGTAAAAACTACGTGATATGGCGAATTCGAAGCTTGGCAGATTGGATCATGTCTAGCTAAGAACAACGTGACCCCATTGACAACTATTAAATGCAATGGAGCAAAATGACGTCACCATCTTCATGTCCCACTTTTAGTAGCCATAGTGGCACTGGAGTCACAGAAATGTAAATTCTAGTGCGTGTACTCGCTGGTCTTGTAAATATGGTTGCTCAAGAAAAACAAAAATACAACCATTGTGAATGTAGCATATTATACCTTCTGCAGGTGCAGTTACAACATTATTAACCTTGTCCTAATACTGTACCTTATATGAACTAAAGATTGGGCAACCTACCCTATTCTTTCCTATTCCAACTCTGGAACCTTTTCTGTCTGTACGAAGAATCCTACTTGTAGAAGGCTGTAGCTAGCTCTCCAGCACAGATCAAATGCTCTTCAGAGCCTACATAATGTCTAACAAGAATAGAGAGGAAATATACATTCCTTTACAACAGATATCATTTAGAGGAGCTTAGTATTGAAATAATGACTGTTGGGGTGGAAAACAAATTATAGCAGTCAACTATTGTTCTTTACTAACCCTCTTACTCTAAAGGCAATGGTTTTTAGAAGCTTGTTTATAGCTTTACAGGTTGCATGTATGCATTTCTGCTTTAGCCACTGGGCAGCGGTGCTTTTTTGCTGGCGAAGCATGAGAGTAACAGTACTATTTTTTTACTGGGACTTTTGATGCTGCTTAATCAGGGGGCTGTGGGGTCTGGGTTTGATAACTCCTTCCTGAGAGCCCTGGGTGGAACTGTCAGCTGTTTAAACCACTGACACTCTGACTTCCACTGTCAGTCAATAGTTCTGCTTATATTGTCTAAAGGTCTGTTTTGTGCTCCTGTTGTGTCATACTGATTTATCCCATTCTCTGACCTCAGCCTCTATTCTGACCTCCCGCTTGCTTTTGATTTTGTCTCTAATGTGACCTCTCAGTATTGACCTTGAGTGACGACCCTCTTTGCTGCCAGCTTGCTTCACCGGGTGTCAGCTGACTCTGTGGTCCTAGCTCACGAGGCCCTGTGCAAGTCCAGATCCGGGTACCTATAGCTGAAGCACTGGATCTGAAGTCTCTTCACCCATTATGACCCAAACTTGGCAATTTTTGTCAAATTTTGAGTCAATATGTTTAAACTACTCCTCTTAGGGCTTGATGAGTTGCTTCTATTCATCTCCCATTAATAACATCTCTCATACCTCATATAACTATATAACTAAATGGGAGTCAGACATGGAGATAACTAAAAAGGCCACAGAATGAGATTAGGCCTGGTCCCATATTTTGTGTTCTACTATCAACACTGTAACTATAAAATCAGTGTATAAAGTGTTTAGTTAAGTGATACCTGGTACCAACATAAATTGCAAAGAACATTCCAAGTTCCTCCCTCCATTGTTTCTGAGGGTGTGGCTTACAATGAGTCGCATTACATATTTGATGGTCATTCCCTAGACTGACCCGTTTTTGGTCTAGTGTGTATGGTCTAATTTTCTCTTTTCTATATTGACCTCCCTAAAAATTCAGAGGAAGCTTTTTTACCTTTAAAAGCAACCAGTTAAAACCTCTCTATTCAAACTTTTTTTCTTATGTGTTTTTGCTGCTAAGGAAACAATTACTAGTCCATAGAAGAGACCCTTTGTTCCACACTGGACTGATTTTTAATCAATGAAATGCTAACCAATATTTACAAATACTCATGGCATGTTCACGAAAATCTGATTACCATGGATCACATATGTTCACCCACAATTTGCAACCAAGGTCGTGGTTTTATAAGTTTAGACCATAGGCCTCCTCCGTCTTCTTATTCTTGAACTGACCCTCTTCCTTTTTTCCCTTTTTTATATACTTTTTCTTTACTCTTGCATTCTATCTATTGTTAAAGTAGAATATGATTTGTTGTCATTCTCATTGTACTTTTTATATAAACCATGTACTTCATTTTGCTATACAGTTCTTGTATTGTGACTATATGGTTTTCTTCTCTATGTTCAAAACCAATAAAAATGTTAAATAATTTTATGGAACTTGTCACTGCTTTTATTTAAGAAAGCATCCAACTATCCTTATCAGTCTTGGATGAGAGTTAGATATGTTTTATTTTTGCTGGATGACACCAGATTGAAACATTCGGTTTTCTTTCTAGAATTCTGATATGAGCCATGAACTCATTATAGAAATAACTGCCCTCAGAGCCAGGCTACAAGATATTGAAGAAGAAATGATGTCCTCCAAAGAAACCATAAAAAAGCAAGTGCAGGATGAATATGAGGCCTTAATCAGGACTTTGTTTGCTGCATGTGTTTCCCTGAAGGTAAGCACAGCATTGTCCATATCTGTTCTTTATTATGTACTGTTTTTGGAATTAACACTGAGTTTGTCCATATCTATTCTTCATTATGTATATGTAATTAACTCAGTGCGGCTGATGAGTAACCTTGTGCCAGAGGCGGATCTAAATAAATTATATTACAATAAGTTTTTGGTTTCTTCAGCTTCATTAGAGCATTTATCATACTGATGTTCACTTCGCCTATACAGCACAGCAGAGTGATGTTAGCAGCGTGATCCGATGACCTGACATCGCCTTGATCCAGAAGTGCCAGTGGTAAGGGCTTCAATTGTACTTGCACCTGAAAGATGCAAGTGCGATTGAAAGCTGTGTGCCGACGTGTTATATCAGCTTGACAGCCGGCTTAAGCCCCGTCACACTAAGCGAGATTGCTAGCAAGATCGCTGCTGAGTCACAAGTTTTGTGACCCAACAGCGACCTCAGCAGCGATCTCGCTATGTTTGACACTTACCAGCGATCAGGCCCCTGCTGTGAGATTGCTGGTCGTGTCAGAAATGCCTGGACCTTTGGTCGTTGAGATCCCGCTGGGTAGCATGCATCGGTGTGTTTGACACCTTTCACCAGCGACTCGGCACTGAGACACATAGGAGACACATCGTTACACAGGTCGCTTCGGGTCGCCGATCGTTGCTGCGTCGTTGGGAAGATCTGACTGTTTGGCATCTCACCAGCGACCACATAACGATGCAGCAACGATCCCTGCCAGGTCGTATCGTTGTCGGCATCGCTGGTGCGTCGCTGAGTGTGACGGTACCCTTAGACAATGGCCTAATTCCACTCCAAGGTCGCAGCAAAATGCAGCCTCTGGAAAGACACCTTGCACCTCCAAATCAGGCGTACCGACGTAACCTCCTGCAAATGCCCTGACTTCCTTTCCTTTAGATAAAACCCTGACTTGAGCCACTGGCCTTTTTAGAAGGTAGTGCTAGAACTTTTAAGGTCACCATCCACATTAGATTAATGTCAGACAAACCAGCCGACATTGATGAGGTCAGTCAACGGTCTAATGTGTATAGGGAAGCCTGATTGTCGGGGAGATGTTGATCGAGCATGTCCGATTTCGGCCTGCCAATCATATTGTTTACCGGGAAATAAGCCATCTCAATTGACTCTCTAGCACACAGGAGCACTCATTCAGCCAAACCTGTGTTGTTTATTAGAGTTGTTGGCCAGAGGCTTTCTTACAGAGAACACAAGAACGCTACACCAATTAGTGGTCCTGTGTATGGTGGGTTCATCTGAGATCAGTCAAAGCATCTTTCAGCTGACAGGTAGTCAATGTGTATGGGGCGTTTTAGATCAGTATCACAGCTTAGGTCTACATGGCAGCCATTTCTGTCTCGGGACTAAACCAGGAAAAACAGCTCCTGCTTGTGTTCCGACCAC
The DNA here is from genome assembly GCA_033576555.1 of Oophaga sylvatica. NCBI lineage: Eukaryota > Metazoa > Chordata > Amphibia > Anura > Dendrobatidae > Oophaga > Oophaga sylvatica. The sequence continues at coordinate 303,538,545 of JARQOD010000005.1, forward strand.
GCACCACAATTGTGGATACCAGGGCTATGGGGTACTCGGAGCCGAGCCCATGGAAATCTATGGGAGTTGTCACTGGTAGCGGTGGCTCGGTCCGTGGCCCTGGCGGTCGTGCAATGGGGGGTATATTTACAGGGGATATTTAGGATAGGTAGTTCGTGACGCCACCTGCGGTTTCTGGTAAATTGTACCAGCGCTGCTATAAGGACTTTCACAGGGGATGTTATGGGGCAGCTTGGTAGTAAGTCTCCCACAGGTGAGACGGGTCCCTGGAAGTCTATGGTGATGATGTTGCAGGGTGTAATAAGAATTCAGTCACACACAAGGTAGCTCCTTTTCATACCTTTTACTGATGATGGTTCAAGCAGGTCCCGGGGAGCTGGTCGGGGTGGAGAGTGCACATTCCGGTAACAGCTGAGCAGGTTAGAGGCCTCCTTAACTTCAATGTACATGTGAGTCCAACTTGCCTGAAGCGAAGTTAACTCTGAAACTCCAGCTTTCTCTATAGCTGTACTGCCCGGCCAACGTTGTGGTGGAGCCTTCTAAGTGATGAAACTAAGTCCTTACTTTTGTCGTGCACTTGACTCAAAGTCCCTGTTCCACCTGACTCAGGTTACGTATTGACACTTAGGGCTGCTCTCTGCGACCTGTAGTCCAGATGCCTCCGGTAATCTTGTTACTAAGCTTAAAACTGTAGCAACACCTCGGACTCCGGTGTCCGGCAATTTAGTGCAGGCAATCCAATACCTAAAGCACTTCTCTATCTTCTCCACTGTGCCCTTCGCCCTGCTCTCGCTCTTAGCACAAGCAATGGTAACTTCGATGGTAATGTCAGCTTTCTTCTAGAGCTCGCCGAGCAGCTCTCAGTTTCCTCCTTGTTTCAGCTTATACTGAGGTACTGATTAAGGGTAGCTCTGACTAGGCTAGAATGATCCACTTCACCCGTACTAGCCTCCACTTGCTTGTCAGGTGAGCTACGTTAGCTCTGCGAGGATTCAATCCTTTCTCCTCTCCTTCCTCGTCCAGACTCCACTGGCACTGAACTGCACTGTCCGAAGACAGGAAACTGACTGAACTGAGATTGCTAAGTGTCACTTCCTCTTGTACCCCTGATGGGTGTGTCTCAAAGTGTGAGTGAAGTGCATAAATATCAAGCTTTGCTGTTACCTTCCTGTGCACTCTCCTGGACTTTTATGTGTGCCTGCGTAGCTGGGCTACACATCTGGACTGCCTGAGTGCCACAGTATGTTAGTCACCTATTAAGCATTAGTTATCTGCTATAATATCAACTTTGTCAACTGAAAGTCTTGAGAACGGTATGAAATCTTGGGTAGATTCATCCTGAGAAGAGTTTGTCAAAACCATAAAATATTAATTGAAAATAAATAAATCATTATAAAACTATTGTAGAATATCTGACTGCAGGAAACAGAGCGTCCTACTGACTAACAAAGGCTAGCAATAAAAACTGTTCTGATCTATGCCGCTATTCCTCACGGTATAATATCTGTCTTTTTGTAGATTGTACTATGACTTAGGGAAAAAGTACAGAAAGGAGTAGAATGTTCTATGCACATAATCTGTTTTCATGGAAAGTTATCTTTAATGAACACTGATCCTACAGTCTATCTTATATATCATAAACTTTATTATTCCTTGTAAAATTGAGGAGAACTTACCGCCAGTGTTTTATCTCAAATATCGCAGTTGCAATCATATCTAGAAATCTTTACATATGTATACATTTTACTCTTCTATGATTCCTTCTTTTAGGCTATGTTCACATGTCGCTAAAAATTTCTGCTGAAAATTTGGTCACAAATCCACAACAAATTTGGAAAAAAATCTGTATGTACTTGCAGATTTTGTTGTGGATTTAGCTGCAAATTTCACCCTACTGTATTACAAAGAATTGAGTAGGGTGAAATCAGCAATGAAAATCTGCCCGATCTTTATGTGCAGATTTTGCCCACATTTGAATTAGTTTTATATTGTAAAGTGCTGTGGATCCTGAATGCGTGCACATGGCCTTATTCTCTTTATATTTACGACAGCACATTTCCTTGTTGTTTCAGTCTAGAATAGACGGCTATCATATTAGCATGAACAAACAAGTGACGGAAATCATCAGTGATGTTCGGAAAGAAGGTGTAGACGACATGATTTTTCTGAAAAAAAAATATTACCCTGGACAAAATGGCAGCACTCTGAAAGACACATTGTCTATGGTGAGTTACAGGAAACACAAAGCTAACATGAAGCAGCATACTTTAAATAGATTATTAAAAGTATTTCAATTTGATATATTATTTAATATTGAAAAAAACCCTAATAGGTTAAAACTCTAAGGTTGTGTTCACAAGCAGTCACAATAAAGTCTTTGCTGGAATCGTGGTGACAAAAAAAAATAGTTAGGTCCAGAAATATTTGAACAATGACACAATTTTGGTATTTTAGCTATTTACCAAACCAAATTCAATATACAGTAATATAGTCAATATGGGCTTAAATTGCAGACTCTCAGCTTTAATTTGAGGACATTCACATCGTAATTGGAGTAAGAGTTTAGGAATTAAAGCTCTTTAATATGTTGCTGCCTCTTTTTAAAGGGACCAAAGGTAATTGGACAATCATCTCAAAATCTCTTTAATGGGCTGCATGGGCTATTCACTCGTTAATTCATCATCAATTAAGCAGGTGAAACATCTAGGACTGATTCCAGGTGTGGCATTTGCATTTGGAAACTGTTGCTGTGGATCCATAAGGGTGTGTTTCCACGGTCAGGAAACACTCAGGAATTGCTGCATGTTTGACGCTGTGCGCTGGCGCAGCGTCAAACACGCAGCGTCCAGATGTTACAGCATAGTGGAGAGGATTTAAAGAAATCCCGTCTCCACTATGCTTAAAAACACACAGGCGGCAGACCTGCGTTAACGTGAGTCGCACTTAGTACCAGGGCAATGGGGTACTCGGCACCGAGCCCATGAAAGTCTATGGGGTTTGTCACTGGCAGCAGGACTCGGTCCGTGGCCCTGGGCGCTCATACAATGGGGGAATATTTACAGGGGATTGTTAGAATAGGTAGTTCGTGACGCCACCTGTGGTATCTGGTTAATTGGACCAGCGCTGCTATTAGGATCTTCACAGGGGATGTTATGGGGGCTATTCTGTCCCCGGGGCCTGTGGCTGTAAATATGGCTCTGTGAGATGCCGGATCTCTTTCACCTTACTTACAATTGGCGACGATCGCAGATAGCTTAACTCAGCTGCCGGCACACATGTTATGAAGAATCCAGAAGAGACTTTGATTTCTTTAAGAATTCTTGTTGAATGCATACAAACAGCAGCAGGTAAAAAAGACTTTCTTCAGACAGACTGAAAACACATGTGAATCTGATAAAATCAAGATGGAGAATGAAACACAGGAGAAAGAAGAAGGAAATGACATCACACCAGAAGAGGGAGACAGAGAGACAGAAGGGACAAACTTGATGTAAAGGGAGGATTTCAGCTATGCAAACACAAGGACACATAGCAACAGTAAACAATATGAGAGACTGCAATACAGCATGTAAAATACACAGGACAGTCTGTAAAATGTCTCATTCATGGGACATAACACTCCCCGTCTGAAATTTATAGATTTCATAATTTTATGATGTCCACTGGAGATGTCACTGTAGACCTGAAAGACAAAAGGAAAAAAACAAGCATGCAGGTAATAACAACAACAGTTGAAGTCCAATTGGCATGGTCCAATGTTCAGTTGGAGGCATGAAGTCCTCAACAGCGGAATAATCCAAGTCCAAACGAAAACCCATCTTCGGATTGGGGAAGCCGCAACGTGCAAACACTTCCACCAACCCAATAATCCGCTGGAGAAAGTTAAAATATTACAATGTTCCAACACAGCTGGAGGAGTATATGGCGGTAGGCTCCCCGCCGTGAGCTGAGTTCAGAGACGAAGCTAAGATCATGTGACTCCTGCTCGAAGGAGCCAGCAGATGATTTGCCTGAAATGTATGTCAGCAGATAGGATGGCTGACCAGCTGAAAGGATGTCCAGGGTAAAGAGAGCTCAGCTTCTGTACCTTTTTGCCGGTTTCTGAAGCGCTGGGAGAGGCTCCTGCAGCTGTAGTCTTCTTAGACACGTCGTAGGAAAGGTAGACTTGTCTCTTGATGACGGTTGAAAGAGTCTTTACAGAACTACGGGGCAGGACTTGTTGTAAGGCCTTTAGAGACTTCTTCGCCGTCTCCCATCTTTGCTGTCTCTGAGATGGTGGCATAGTGTTCCCGTTGATATCCGGAGTAGCAAGCTGTCTCAGTGGTACTCTGCCTAGAACTGCGATGGGTGTCTTAAACCCGAGAGGACCGTCGATACTGTTTTCAACAGGCGAGGCTCCTCGTTTGATAGCAAGTTCCTTACAGGGTGATGCTTGGGAAGTGAACGTGTCTTGTTCAACATCCGCCAGTGAGCTGAGGCTGAATTGCGTGGGGAAAACGCTGGCACCATCGGTCAGAGGTAGGCTGTTGAGAGAGGGGCTCTCACTCTGAGCACTGAAGTCTAGCATGGCTTCAGTTTGACCAGGCTTGTGATGGAGATGGGTATCAAAGGTTGGGAACTTAGCAGTTACTTGCTGTGGATCCCTTGGCAACTTAGTCTTTGCTGGAAGAGAAGGTGAGGGAGCTACCCAGCTGTTATAGTTGTCTTCGGTGGGTTTGACGCTCATGACCCTGATGATCACTTTGTCTCCCTCTCTAGGTAGTAAGTTGTTGTCCTTGGTTGAAGGATCGAATGCTGTTATCTCGAGGTTGTAGTCTCGAGGATAAAGCGGACTTGAAATATCGGATGGTTGCCATTGACACGTAGTGTCGTTTGACTTCTCCTTTATCCATTGGTGACGTGAGTATGACAGGGAGGACAAGTCGTTGTCATCCGACGTGATAACGGTTTTGTAAGAGGAGATGTCGTTCTGATTCTTTGTCTGGTCACTACAGACGTTGCCAATGATGACCCAGCCCAGCTCGAGGCGCTGGGCATATGGTTCATTGAGTAGTCCGTGGATTTGTTGACGCATCTTGTGCAATCGTATAATGTCTCTGCCGAGGAGAATTAGGATGTCTGCCTTATCATCCAGGGGTGGCATCTCTTTGGCTATCATTCTGAGATGAGGATGCTGAAGAGCGACTTCTGGTGTTGGGATTTCTTCCCTATTGAATGGTATTTGGTTACACTCTACAAGTGTGGGTAGTGGTATCTCCGTGGCACCTTTCTCAAGAGAAGTTATTATGAGGCCACTGGCCCTTCTTCCAGAGGTTTGTAAAACGCCGCTGCAGGTGCCCAAGGTGTAGGGATAGACGTCTCCTTTTAAGTCAAACAAGTCAAAGAGTTCCGACCTGGCTAATGATTTGTTGCTCTGGTCATCCAGGCTAACGTACACCTTGACTGCCTTCTCTGGATGGCCCTTGGGATACACCCATGACAGGCAAATCTTCGCACAGGACTTGTCTCGAAGACCTTCTCCACAGACATCGGTGCATGAGGAAGATACTGCAACATGGCTTGTCACTTGGTCTGTACTCTCCCCAGCCATGGCTTGTGGTGGGAGAAGGTGAAGACGCAGAGTCAGGCTGTGATGGATGGAGCGCCTGTACGTGGTCTTCGCTGTCGCACTCTAGACACTTGATGGGGATGACACAGTCCTTAGCAAGATGTTCGGTAGAGGCGCAGCACCTGAAGCATACTCCAAACTTCTTCAAGAGCTCCTTTCGTTCTTGAAGGGGCTTCTTCTGAAGCCGATGCACTTCTTCAGGGGATGTGGCAGTTTGTGAATTGGACACTGGCGATTAGGATTCTCAACCTTCTCACCTTTGTCGCTCTTATCTTGTGATACTGAAGGTGCGGAAGAACATCAGTCTTCTTGATGGACATTGGAGCTTGGTGGCTCCTGTAGTTAAGACGTGGACTGTCGTGTTTAGTAGATGAAACAGGGTCGCTGTGTTCTCCATAGAAAAAACTTGGATCAGTCTTACAGTCTGCAATATTTTCGATGAACTCGCAGAAGTAGGAAAATGGAGGGAAGGAGACTTGGTTTTCCCTTTTGTATTTTGATCCAAGCATGGCCCACTTATTTTGGATATTGGACGGCAGCTTGGAAACTATTGGGGTTACCCCATGAGCAGTGTCCAGGTAGCTGAGGCCAGGAAGGTATGGGTCTGCTTTGGCCAGCTGAAGCTCTAACAGGAGGTCGCTGAGCTCTTGGAACCTTGTACTGTCTTTATTAGATACCTTTGGAAAATCCTCTAGTCGTTTGAACAGGGCCCTTTCTATGACCTCAGGACTGCCATAGCTTCTTTCTAGCCTCTTCCATGCAGCAGTGAGACCAGCAATGGGATTACTGATGTGGACAGATTTAAGTCTCTTGACCCGATCCGTGGATTGTGGCCCAAGCCACCTGATTAGCAGGTCTAGCTCTTCAGCGGCGGTGATGCCGAGATCACTGATCGTGGTTTCAAAGGTACACTTCCAACCCCTGTAGTTCTCAGGTTTATCGTCAAACTCTGTAAGACCGGTCTTAGTTAGATCGCGCCGAATCATGTACCTTGCGAGGCCAGTCATATCAGCATTCTCCGATTTTGGAAGGACCGATGCTGGCTGGATAGCTTTGTTCATACAGTCTGTGATTTGACCTGGGAATGCAGGTATATATGGGGCAGCGTAGGCATTCAGTCCATTAACTGGCTTAATGAGCTTAGTTTCTGCCACACATGGGACTGGAATTGTGTGATTGACCGGAGTGTGGTGACTGGCTCTGTATGTAGGATTCTGAGTATAAGATTTGGTGATTTGCAGGTTTCTGGTACATTTCGGTGCACAGAGGTGGATCAGGATACAAGATTGGCAGCGTATTGTAATTGTATTGACCTTGGGTGCAGGATGGGGATAAACGCTCTGTGTCCTGTTGCCTCAGGGGAGCATCAGTGTGGTCAGGAAGGATTGCAGGAGCAGGGATAGCGCTGTGTTGGCTTTGTACATAGTCTCTAGTACGCTTAAGAGGGTCTTCAGTATCAAAACCCTGATGTTTCAGGGGAGCATCTGTGTGGTCAGGAAGGATTGCAGGAGCAGGGATAGCACTGTGTTGGCTTTGTACATAGTCTCTATACGCTTAAGAGGGTCTTCAGTATCAAAACCCTGTTGTTTCAGGGGAGCATCTGTGTGGTCAGGAAGGATTGCAGGAGCAGGGATAGCACTGTGTTGGCTTTGTACATAGTCTCTAGTACGCTTAAGAGGGTCTTCAGTATCAAAACCACTTAAACTGATGCTGTCTCTTTGGCTCCCACTGATGGCTTGTTCCAGGACCTTTAACTTTGCCATGGCTATGGCGTGTTGGCGTTCCTTCTCTAGGGCCTCTAGGGCAGCTTGTATTTTAGTGGCCTCAGTTTTCATCTCTATGTTGGGCCTTAGGGCAGCTTGTATTTTAGTTGCCTCTAGGGCAGCTTGTATTTTAGTGGCCTCAGTTTTCATTTCAGTTTCCTTTTGAGCAAAGGCAGCTTGTATTTTAGTGGCCTCAGCTTCCGCACGTGCTTTTATGAGCTGTTCGCTGAGGGTTGAGGATTTTGACGAGCGTGACTTAGATGGTCGCTTTGACTGTCTGGCAGAGCCAGAAATGCAAGATGACATCTCGGCTATTAGTGCGATTCTTGCCTCTGTTTTGGCTTTTATATCGCGCACCATGCTTTCTCTCTCAGAGTTAAGTTTTTGGAAAGCTTGCAGCTCTTTGCAGGTAACTGATGGGTTAAGTCTTTTTAACACTGCGATATATGGTCTGTTATTTTTGCATAACATTGATAATCTGAACACAGTTGTGCGAGAGCTCCCTCCAGTGGTCGTGGAGAGAAGCAGGCTGAGACAGGCTATTTATGTGGCATAAGAGTTTTTGCCATAGCTCTGCTGTTGCACGGAGAAGATCATGTTTACTGGATTCCAGATTCTCCCTTATTTTCCATGTTGGCTTTGTGAGACGTCTAGCCTTCTCACTAAATGGTGGATCAGGGTCTATGCACTCTTCCTCTGACAATGGGTCTGGCAGAGACCGTGTAGTCATTCCTTCAGCCATCCTGATTCACAGGGAGAAGGGGAGCTGTATAGACTCTTATATGTTGAGAGCGGATGCTCTGCAGGAAGCTCTGTAGCTTTATAGAAGCTGTGGGTTTTACAGATGAATCTGAAGAGTCTTTTTTACTATTCTGTCCCCGGGGCCTGTGGCTGTAAATATGGCTCTGTGAGATGCCGGATCTCTTTCACCTTACTTACAATTGGCGACGATCGCAGATAGCTTAACTCAGCTGCCGGCACACATGTTATGAAGAATCCAGAAGAGACTTTGATTTCTTTAAGAATTCTTGTTGAATGCATACAAACAGCAGCAGGTAAAAAAGACTTTCTTCAGACAGACTGAAAACACATGTGAATCTGATAAAATCAAGATGGAGAATGAAACACAGGAGAAAGAAGAAGGAAATGACATCACACCAGAAGAGGGAGACAGAGAGACAGAAGGGACAAACTTGATGTAAAGGGAGGATTTCAGCTATGCAAACACAGGGACACATAGCAACAGTAAACAATATGAGAGACTGCAATACAGCATGTAAAATACACAGGACAGTCTGTAAAATGTCTCATTCATGGGACATAACAGGGGCAGCTGGGTGGTAAGTCTCCCACAGGTGAGACTGGTCCCTGGAAGTCTATGGTGATGATGCAGAGTGTAGATAATAATTCAGTCGCACACAATGCAGCTTCTTTTCATACCTTTTACTGGTAGATGGTTCAAGCAGATCCCGGGGAGCTGGTCGGGGTGGAGAGTGCACATTCGGGTAATAGCTGAGCAGGTTAGAGGCCTCCTTTACTTCCATATACATGTGAGTCCAACTTGCCTGAAGCGAAGTTAACTCTGAATCTCCAGCTTTCTCAATAGCTGTACTGCCCGGCCAACATTGTGGTGGAGCCTTCTAAGTGATGAAACTAAGTCCTTACTTTTGCTTGGCCTAGCTCAAAGTCCCTGTTCCACCTGACTCCGGTTACGTATTGACACTTAGGGCTGCTCTCTGCGACCTGTAGTCCAGATGCCTCCGGTTTTCTTGTTACTAAGCTTGAAACTGTAGCAACGCTTCGGACCCCGGTGTCCGGCAATTTAGTGCAGGCAATCCAATACCTAAAGCACTTCTCTATCTTCTCCACTGTGCCCTTCGCCCTGCTTCACGCTCTTAACATAAGCACTTGTGGCAGTTGTGGAAAATGTCAGCTTCCTCCAGAGCTCGCTGAGCAGCTCTCAGTCTCCTCCTTCTTTCAGCTTCTGTTGAGGTACTGATTGAGGGTAGCTCTGACTAGGCTAGGATGATTCACTTCACCCGTACTAGCCTCCACTTCCTTGTCAGATGAGCTACGCTAGCTCTGCGAGGATTCAGTCCTCTCTCCTAGTCCAGACTGAACTGGCACTGAACTGCACTGTCCTAAGACAGAAAACTCTCTGATCTGAGCTCTTCTCAGACAGGAAACAGACTGAGCTCTGCTACGTGTCACTCCCTCCTATACCCCTGGTGGGTGTGTCTGAAACTGTGAGTGACGTGAATGATAACAAGCTTTTGTGGTTACCTTCCTGTGCATTCTCCTGGATTTTTATGTGTGCCTTACATAGCTGGGCCACACATCCCCCCTTGGTTAAACACAGCACTCCCGGGCTGTAAAAGAGAAAAAAGAAACATTTTTGTTTTACATTAAACATAACATTTTAACTCTTCCCATCCGGGAGGTAAGACTTCTTGAACGTTACAATTTGTACAATGAAGAATACAAAAGTATCAAAGTATCAAACATTCTCATATTAATAGACAATATTCTTGTGGAGGACCCGCACCAAAAACCTCCCACGTGGGTCCTGGGTGGGCTGCAGGACTTCTGACTGCAGACCTCACTCTAGGCCACACCATACGGGTTTTTCTTCAGAGGTAGATAGTAGTGGTTTCATGTGAAACCAAGATAATGCACCGAAGCGCAACTATTTACAAAGCAAGTTCTTGGGCTGGCACAGTCCACAGCCTCTCAGTCCATTGGCATGGTTAAAACACATTTCAAGACATATAAATAGAAATCACATTAATAACTTTTTCAAACTTTATACATTTTGTCAGTGACAATAAACCCTGTCTGGGTCTTGCTAACTAGTTTACTAGGACTACTCCTGATAGCGAATAGGCAGTTTTCCTTTAGTGATACGTTCTGACCTACGTGGGGTAGCGTCAGGTATAGTAGTCTCTAACCCTATCCTGTTCGTGACGCCAAAGATGAGTCGCACTTAGTACCAGGGCAATGGGGTACTCGGCACCGAGCCCATGAAAGTCTATGGGGTTTGTCACTGGCTGCAGGACTCGGTCCGTGGCCCTGGGCGCTCATACAATGGGGGAATATTTACAGGGGATTGTTAGAAAAGGTAGTTCGTGACGCCATCTGTGGTATCTGGTTAATTGGACCAGCGCTGCTATTAGGATCTTCACAGGGGATGTTATGGGGGCAGCTGGGTGGTAAGTCTCCCACAGGTGAGACTGGTCCCTGGAAGTCTATGGTGATGATGCAGAGTGTAGATAATAATTCAGTCGCACACAATGCAGCTTCTTTTCATACCTTTTACTGGTAGATGGTTCAAGCAGATCCCGGGGAGCTGGTCGGGGTGGAGAGTGCACATTCGGGTAATAGCTGAGCAGGTTAGAGGCCTCCTTTACTTCCATATACATGTGAGTCCAACTTGCCTGAAGCGAAGTTAACTCTGAATCTCCAGCTTTCTCAATAGCTGTACTGCCAACATTGTGGTGGAGCCTTCTAAGTGATGAAACTAAGTCCTTACTTTTGCTTGGCCTAGCTCAAAGTCCCTGTTCCACCTGACTCCGGTTACGTATTGACACTTAGGGCTGCTCTCTGCGACCTGTAGTCCAGATGCCTCCGGTTTTCTTGTTACTAAGCTTGAAACTGTAGCAACGCTTCGGACCCCGGTGTCCGGCAATTTAGTGCAGGCAATCCAATACCTAAAGCACTTCTCTATCTTCTCCACTGTGCCCTTCGCCCTGCTTCACGCTCTTAACATAAGCACTTGTGGCAGTTGTGGAAAATGTCAGCTTCCTCCAGAGCTCGCTGAGGAGCTCTCAGTCTCCTCCTTCTTTCAGCTTCTGTTGAGGTACTGATTGAGGGTAGCTCTGACTAGGCTAGGATGATTCACTTCACCCGTACTAGCCTCCACTTCCTTGTCAGATGAGCTACGCTAGCTCTGCGAGGATTCAGTCCTCTCTCCTAGTGTCAGGAGTCGAACCCAGTACCTCTTGTCCACTGGCCAGCAGCTCTACCATCTGAGCTATTCTGCTGGCTGCAAAGTTCCTTGCTGAACCCAGATACCATTGACTGTTCTTCCTGATTGGCTACACCTAGTGCTCTCTTGATTGGGCCTCTGATTGCCAATTACACACCCTATATAAACCTGGCCCTGTGGGTGTGTCATTGCGAGATTATTGAGCTCCAAGCCTTTAGTCAAGCGTTTCCTGCTGATCCATTGCTACAAACACTGCTCTCCTGTGAACCGACCTCGGCCTGCCTTCTGACTACGCTCTCCGCCTGATCCATTGCTACAAACACTGCTCTCCTGTGAACCGACCTCGGCCTGCCTTCTGACTACGCTCTCCGCCTGATCCATTGCTACAAACACTGCTCTCCTGTGTACCGACCTCCGGCTGCCACCTGACTACGTTATCCGCCTGATCCATTGCTACAAACACTGCTTTCCTGTGTACCGACCTCCGGCTGCCATCTGACTACGCTACCTGCCTCTGCTTCCCCTAGTGTTTGCAGTAACATCGGCTCCAACCCAGACGGGATCTTGACAGAATAATCTCGCGCCAAAATGGAGTCCGCTGTGAACACCCTGAGACGGCAAGTTACGGAGCTTCAAAGTTTTTGTACGGACTCTCAAGGAAAATATGCCAAGTTGCAAACTGATTTCACGGCGATACAACAGGAAGTAATTGAGCTACAAAAACAACTACAGGACGTGCGCAATTCAGGGTCCGAATCAAACGCGCGGCTGCCGCTGCCTGCAAAGTTCAGTGGGGATCGCAAGCAGTACCGAGGATTCCTCAATCAATGCCGCATATACTTCCAGATGCAACCTGCTCCCTTTACCAGTGAGAGGAAGAAAGTTTTTTTCATGATAAATCTCCTGACGGATGAAGCTCTTGCTTGGGCTTCACCTTATGTAGAAAAGGACTATGCCCTCCTTAATGACCTGGAAGCTTTCATCGCAGCTATGAATCAAGTTTTTGATGACCCAAACCGCTGTGCCACAGCAGAAACCAAATTACATAATTTGCGCCAAGGACGTCGCTCTGTTGCGGAATATACATCGGAGTTCCGTCGCTGGGTGGCCGACACCACCTGGAATCCAGCGGCCCAGAGAAGTCAATTTCGACGAGGGTTATCAGAACCAGTGAAAGACGAGCTTGCCAGGGTTGAGACCCCTGACCAGTTGGAGGACTTTATTCAACTATGTATCCGGATTGACCAGAGACTTACTGAAAGGAGAAAGGAGAGACTGCGAGCACTTGGGAATAGCCCTGGCTTCTCATTTTCAGCATCAGACCACCAAGAAAAGACGCAAGTTGTGTCTGAACCGATGCAGATCGACGTCATCCGAAGACCACTCTCTGCACAGAGAAGGAGAGGCGACGTGCAGAACATCTCTGCCTCTATTGTGGGGACCCTGGACACTATGCCATCAACTGTCCTAACAAAAGGACTATAGCCTTTACCAACAACAGGTCTGCCAGCAATACGGACCTTTCTCAGCAGTCGGATTCCATCTTGCAGACTATCTCATCAGTAACGCCAGAAATAGACAAAATACATACCACATCATCTCATTTTGTAATCCCCATTCAGGTTGTAATGGGCACCCAAAAAATACAATGCTCTGCCCTGTTGGATTCGGGAGCAGGAGGAAATTTTATGGACTTAAAATTTACACGTGATAATGATATTTCCAGTAGGACCAAATCCACACCAATTGAAATGGAAACTGTGGATGGATCACCTTTGTCTTCTGGACCTGTCACGCATGAGACAATCGAACTGGAGATTTGTATCGACCCGGATCATCATGAAGCTGTCAGTTTCCACCTTATTTCATCTCCGAAATTTCCGGTTATTCTAGGGATCCCCTGGTTTTCAGTCCATAACCCTTCTATCAACTGGGCATCAAGGACCATCACCTTTCCATCTGACTACTGTAAGAATAATTGTCATAAGGAACCCCCTGTTCTCCAACAAGTCCAAATCTCTGAGATTTCGCATGAGAAGGAAGAGAAACTACCACCTCAATATCAGCAGTTCTCTGATGTCTGCAGTAAGAAGAAAGCAGATCAATTACCTCCTCACCGTCCTTATGACTGTCCCATTGAATTGCTGCCAGGAGCAACCATTCCATTTGGACGGATTTACAATCTTTCCGAACCTGAATTGAAGGTATTAAGAAAGTTCCTGGATGAAAATTTAGAGAAAGGCTTTATTCGACCTTCCACATCTCCAGCTGGGGCACCCCTGTTCTTTGTTGAAAAGAAAGACTCCACTCTGCGGCCATGTATTGACTACAGAGAGATGAATAATATCACTGTCAAGAATCGCTACCCGCTACCCTTGATTCCTGAACTATTTGAGAGACTCCGTTCTGCGAAAATCTTTACGAAGCTGGATCTTAGAGGGGCTTACAACCTCATACGGATTCGCCCAGGAGATGAGTGGAAGACCGCCTTCAGAACGAGATATGGACATTTTGAATCTCTTGTTATGACCTTTGGCCTTAGCAATGCCCCAGCCACCTTTCAACATTTTATTAATGATGTATTTCGAGATTTCTTGGACCAATTCGTTGTGGCTTATCTCGATGACATTCTTATATTTTCAGACACCTTGGAAGAGCATCGCAGGCACGTCCAGTTAGTCTTGGAACGACTACAGGAGAACCATCTCTACATTAAACTTGAAAAATGTGAGTTTGAACAAACCAGTATCCAATTTCTGGGATATATCATCTCCCCAGAAGGTCTGAGCATGGATCCCGGCAAGATCAATGCTGTAGTGGACTGGCCTGTTCCAAGAAATTTAAAAGACGTCCAGCGTTTCATAGGATTTGCAAATTTTTACCGAAAATTTATAAAGAACTTTTCACGGATCATACTACCAATTACTACACTAACAAAAAAGACAAAAGCATTTTTCTGGTCTCCAGAGGCACAGGAGGCTTTTGACAAGTTGAAAACTCTTTTTACGTCTGCTCCATTGTTAGTACACCCAAATCCTGAATTGCCATTTACTGTCGAAGTGGACGCCTCGGACTCTGCAGTGGGAGCTATTCTGTCTCAGCGAGTTGGGGACAAGATGCAACTTCACCCATGTGCGTTTCTTTCCCACACCATGTCATCTGCAGAAAAGAACTACGACATTGGTAATAAAGAACTGTTAGCCATTAAAGTTGCCTTCTCCGAGTGGAGACATCTTCTGGAAGGTGCCAATCACCCTGTGACTGTCCTCACGGACCACAAGAATCTTGAATTCCTCCGTACAGCAAAAAGATTGTCTGCAAGACAAGCACGATGGGCCTTATTTTTCTCAAGATTCAATTTTATAATCTCTTACCGGCCTGGTTCAAGGAATGGCAAGGCTGACGCCCTGTCTAGGATGTGTTCGGAACCTCAGGAGAGGTCTAGTAATGATGATACAATTCTAGGCCCTAAAAATTTTTGGGGAATATTGCACTCTAGAGGACTAGGTAATAGAATTAAAGATGGATATCAAGAGGACTCTTTCCTTAACCATCCTTCGGAAGACGTCGATCTTTCATTCAAAGAGGGGTTTTGGATGCAGAAACACCAAATATATGTACCTGAATCTTCTCGCCTTGAAGTCCTCAAAAGTGTCCATGATTCTAAACTGGCAGGACATCCTGGAGTTGCAAAAACACAAGACTTACTACTTTGTTTCTTTTGGTGGCCTAATTGTAGGAAGGACGTGAGGAAATATGTTTCAACCTGTTTAACATGCGCACGAAACAAGACCCCACGATCGTCTCCTCTAGGACTCTTGCAACCACTCCCAGTTCCATCCAGGCCTTGGGGATCTATTTCCATGGATTTTATTGTGGAACTACCCCCTTCCAAACAGATGACCGTCATCCTTGTCATAGTGGACCGACTCACAAAAATGGCCCACTTTATTCCAACTGAAGGAATTCCTACTGCTGAAAAAACTGCAGAACTGATGATCAAAGAAGTATTCAGGTTACATGGAATTCCTGACAGCGTGGTGTCTGACAGAGGCGTTCAGTTTACGTCAAAATTTTGGAAGAGTTTCTGTACAGCCTTGGAGTCACGGTGAATCTTTCTACCGCTTTCCATCTTCAGTCCAATGGCCAGACGGAGAGAACGAACCAGACTTTGGAGCAATACCTCCGTTGCTTCATTTCCTATCTTCAGGATGACTGGGTGGACTATTTACCAACAGCAGAGTTTGCCTACAACAACTCCATACATAGCGCTACATCTCAAACCCCATTTTTTGCTAATTATGGAGTACATCCAGTATTTATCCCTAATCTGCCAGTGAACACTCCCATTCCTGCTGTTAATGACAGGCTTACAAAATTACAGGAATCCCAGAAGGAATTATCAGAGATATTGCTCAAGACCCAGGAAGAATATAAGGAAGCAGCAGATAAACATCGGAGAGTGCCCCCTGCTCTTCAGGTTGGAGACAAAGTTTGGCTGTCCACTAAAAACCTTAAGACACATGTGCCATCCTCCAAATTGGGTCAGAAATTCATTGGACCTTTTCAAATTTCTGCAAAAATTAACCAGGTTGCTTTTCGTTTAAAACTTCCCAACAATCTAAAGATTCATCCAGTGTTTCACATATCCTTGCTCAAACCCTTCTGTGAAAACCCGTTTCCAGGAAGAATTCAGCCACCTCCTCCACCAGAAAGGATCCGTGGTGAAGAAGAATACATTGTGGATAAGATTCTGGACTCCCGAAAATTCAGAGGTAAACTGCAGTATCTGGTGCAGTGGAAGGGTTACGGACCAGAGGAAAATTCATGGGAACCAAGGGACAACGTCCATGCTCCTAGACTAACAAGAGCCTTTCATCAAAGGTACCCGGATAAGCCAGCTCCTGAGATGTCCAGAGGCCATCCTGGAAGGAGGGGAGTACTGTCAGGAGTCGAACCCAGTACCTCTTGTCCACTGGCCAGCAGCTCTACCATCTGAGCTATTCTGCTGGCTGCAAAGTTCCTTGCTGAACCCAGATACCATTGACTGTTCTTCCTGATTGGCTACACCTAGTGCTCTCTTGATTGGGCCTCTGATTGCCAATTACACACCCTATATAAACCTGGCCCTGTGGGTGTGTCATTGCGAGATTATTGAGCTCCAAGCCTTTAGTCAAGCGTTTCCTGCTGATCCATTGCTACAAACACTGCTCTCCTGTGAACCGACCTCGGCCTGCCTTCTGACTACGCTCTCCGCCTGATCCATTGCTACAAACACTGCTCTCCTGTGAACCGACCTCGGCCTGCCTTCTGACTACGCTCTCCGCCTGATCCATTGCTACAAACACTGCTCTCCTGTGAACCGACCTCGGCCTGCCTTCTGACTACGCTCTCCGCCTGATCCATTGCTACAAACACTGCTCTCCTGTGTACCGACCTCCGGCTGCCACCTGACTACGTTATCCGCCTGATCCATTGCTACAAACACTGCTTTCCTGTGTACCGACCTCCGGCTGCCATCTGACTACGCTACCTGCCTCTGCTTCCCCTAGTGTTTGCAGTAACATCGGCTCCAACCCAGGCGGGATCTTGACACCTAGTCCAGACTGAACTGGCACTGAACTGCACTGTCCTAAGACAGAAAACTCTCTGATCTGAGCTCTTCTCAGACAGGAAACAGACTGAGCTCTGCTACGTGTCACTCCCTCCTATACCCCTGGTGGGTGTGTCTGAAAGTGTGAGTGACGTGAATGATAACAAGCTTTTGTGGTTACCTTCTTGTGCATTCTCCTGGATTTTTATGTGTGCCTTACATAGCTGGGCCACACAAACGGACATGCGGCGCGTCTTTTTAGACCGCAGCATGTCCTATTCCCTTGCGGCGACGCTGCGTTGCTGCAAGGGAAATAACACAGGGCTGTGTAGCCTGCGGTCATTCCGGATGTGTTCCGGATGTGTTCCATGAACACATCCGGATTGACCGCGCGGTCTGTAGGGGGCGGGGCTTTGGGCAGAGCGGACTTTGCGCTCCGTCCAAAGCGCTGTGGTTCCGGATCGTGGAACCACAGCCTAATATGTGGTTAAATGAGCTCTCAATGGAAGAGAGACAGACCATCATTAGGCTGGAAAAAAAGAAGACATTCATCTGAGAGATAGTAGAAATGTTAGGAGTGGCCAAATTAACAGTTTGGTACAAAATAGTTAATAAATAACATTTACCACATGTCTACTTTACATCAGCACAATTTTGGAACCAAAATTTTTTTTGTTAGGAAGTTATAAGGGTTGAGGCTAAGTGCACACGTTCAGGATTATTTGCGGTTTTTTTTTCGCGGCAAAAAACACGTAAAAAATGCATGAATAAAGCATCCTATTATTTAGAATGAATTCTGCAATTTTTCGCGGAAAAAAAAACACATTGCGGAAAACGAAGCAACATGTTTATTAATTTTGCGTAATTCTTTGCGTTTTTCCCGCTATATTATTGACCTAGAAAGTTCAGGGAAAAATGGCGGTAAAAACGCGCAAAATCCGCTCAAAAAACTGTGCATTTTTACCGCGAAAAAAGTCCGGTTTCGCTCAGGAAAATTCCGCACACATTCCTGAACGTGTACCCTTAGCCTAAAAGTTGACCAGCGATTTCTCATTTTTACAACATCATTTTTTTTTTACAGACCACATCACATTTGAAGTCACTTTGAGGGGTATATATGATAGAAAATACCCAAAAGTGACACGATTCTAAAAACTGCACCCCTGAATGTGTTCAAAACCACATTCAAAAAGTTTATAAACCCTTCAGGTGCTTCACAGGAATTTTTGGAAAGTTTAAAAAAAATTAACATTTAACTTTTTTTTTCACAAAAAATTTACTTCAGATCCAATTTTTTTATTTTATCAAGGGTAACAGGAGAAATTGGACCCCAAAAGTTGTTGTGCAATTTGTCCTGAGTACATGGATACCTCATATGTGGGGGGGAACCACTGTTTGGGCGCATGGCAGAGCTCGGAATTGAAGGAGCGCTGTTTGACTTTTCAATGCAAAATTGGCTGGAATTGAAATCGGATGAAATGTCGCGTTTGGAGAGTCCCTGATGTGCCTGAACAGTAGAAACCCCCCACAAGTGACACCATTTTGGAAAGTAGAGACCCTAAGGAACTCATCTAGATGTGTGGTGAGCACTTTGAACCCCCAAGTGCTTCACAGAAGTTTATAACGTAGAGCTGTAAAAAGAAAAAATCATATTTTTTCCACAAAAATGATCTTTTCGCCCCCAATTTTTTATTTTCCCAAGGGTAACAGGAGAAATTGGAAAAGTTGTTATCCAATTTGTGCTGAGTATGCTGATACCCCATATGTGGGGGTAAACCACTGTTTGGGTGCATGGCAGAGCTCGGAAGGGAAGGAGCGCCGTTTGACTTTTCAAAGTAGAATTGGCTGGAATTGAGATCAGACGTCATGTCGCATTTAGAGAGCCCCGATGTGCCTAAACAGTGGAAACCCCCCAATTCTAACTCCAACCCTAGCCCCAACACACCCCTAACCCTAATCCCAATCCTAACCACAAACTTAATCCTAACACACCCCTAACCCTAATCCCAACCCTAACCCTAATCCCAACCGTAACCGTAATCCTAACCCTAACTTTAGCCCCAACCCTAACCCTAACTTTAGCTCCAACCCTAACCCTAACTTTAGCCCCAACCCTAACTTTAGCCCCAACCATAACCCTAAATTTAGCACCAACCCTAACTTTAGCCCCAACCCTAACTCTAACTTTAGCCTCAACCCTAACCCTAATGGGAAAATGGAAATAAATACATTTTTTAATTTTATTATTTTTCCGTAACTAAGTGGGTGATAAAGGGGGTTTGATTTACTATTTATAGCGGGTTTTTATGTTTGGCAGCTGTCACACACTAAAAGACGCTTTTTATTGCAAAAAATAGTTTTTGCATCACCACATTTTGAGAGCTATAATTTTTCCATATTTTGGCCCACTGAGTCATGTGAGGTCTTGTTTCTTTGCGGGACGAGTTGATGTTTGTATTGGTACCATTGGCACATGACATTTTTTGATCGCTTTCTATTCCGAGACGGAATGAGCAAAAACCAGCAGTTCATGAATTTCTTGTTGGGAGGCGTTTACATCATTTCGCATGTGGTAAAATTGATAAGGCAATTTTATTCTTCAGGTCAGTACGATTACAGCGATACCTCATTTATATATTTTTTTATGTTTTGGCGCTTTTATATAATAAAAACTTTTATAAAAAAATAATTATTTTTGCTTCGCTTTATTCTGAAAGCTATAACTTTTTTATTTTTTCGCTGATGATGCTGTATGGCAGCTCATTTTTTGCGGGACAAGATGAAGTTTTCGGCAGTACCATGTTTATTTATATCCGTCTTTCTGATCGTGTGTTGTTCCACTTTTTGTTCGGCGGTATGATGATAAAGCATTGTTTTTTGCCTTGTTTTTTTATGGTGTTCACTAAAGGGGTTAACTAGTGGGACAGTTTTATAGGGCGGGTCGTTACGGATGTGGCGATACCAAATATGTGTACTTTTATTGTTTAGATTTTTTTTTTATTCAAATATTTATTTAGTGATAAAATAAATAATAATTTTTTAATTAGTTTTTATTATTTTTTAAAATATTTTTACAATTAATTTCTTTTTAAAATTTAATTCTTACTTTTACACTTTGTCCCACTATGGGACAATCATTTTGTGCAGGTTGATCGCTTCGATAGCATGCAGATGAAGCAGCATCTGCATGCTATAGAAGCTGTCAGCGCTGCAGCTTCTGTACACTTAGGCTAGGTTCACATTTGCGTGTATGTGCGCAGCGTATCATCTGAATATGCAAATGCATGCAAAAACGCATGTAAACGTATGTTTATGCAGTGGTTTTTTTTATCCGCATCATCTTACGCAGCCAAAAAACGCTGCATGTGCATGCCTTTGTATGCATTTTTTGCATGCGTTTGCGTTATTTATGCACATGCGTTCAATATGACAGACACCAAAAGGGCGTGTCTCATGAAGAACGCATGCGTATCGAACGCATCCATACGCTATTCCTTGCATACCAATGCGTTCCCATAGACAGTAATGCTTTCTTTTGACACATTCATCTGCATGCGCATGGCTGACGGATTTTTGACGCTTCAAAAAATGCAACATTTTGCGTTCACCGGACACCGTTGCACACCGCAAAATGACGCATGCGTATGCGTTTGCATGCGAATGCATGTCTCTGCGTACACCATGTTAAAGATATGTAAGCATGACGCATGCGGATCTATGTGGACAAAACGCTGCGCGTACAGACGCAAATGTGAGACCAGCCTAACCTGTGAGACTTCCTGACATTCACTGCTCATGACGACATCGGGTCTCCATGGCAGCGATTGGGACCACGCGGCGTGCCGCGGGGACTCCGATCCAAAGGCAGAGGGGCTGTCAGCCCCTGAGCCGGCTCCGGAAAGCTGCAATCATGTTTGATCGCAGTGTTCCGGGGGTTAGGCCGGCGTCACACACAACTACAAAAAATCGGTCCGTTTTAGTCGGTCGATTGTCGGATCAAAATGCAAACATCACACATCCTTCTGTCATCCGATTTTCCTTCAAAGATGCGATTTAGTCGCATGTGTGTGTACCTTGTAACATCCGATTTTCATCCGACTTGCGAGAATTTCTCGCAGGCTTGCAAAACTGACATATAATGGATCCAAAAGAATAGTATTTAAATCACAAAAGAAAGAATAGATATATACACATAGAACACATATATATATATATATACATATATATATACATGTCATTGTGACATGTATATATATATATATTTATAGTTCCTAGACTTCTACATACTGTTATAGCCGCTAATTCAATTGCCGGCTTTTGTGAAATCACAGAAGCCGACATGAAATGATACATTGTTTCCACACAGTTAACCATGTCATTTCCTGTATTTTGATATTTGTTTAGAACTTACAATTACATGAGTGTATTTGTGCAAAATTTCAGACATGTAGGGGTTAATTAAAGGTGTAAATTCATTGAAAAAAAATGCGTGGGCTCCCGCTGTATTTTCTCCACCAGACAGACAAAGCAAGCGAGTGGGGGCAGATAATAACAGCCTAGGGAGGGTACATTTTTTTTGTGCCCCCCCTGGCTACTAACATCTGCCCCAGACACCCCAGAAAGGGCAAATCTATAATTAGATTTGCCCTTTCTGGCACTTTGCCCGTCTATTCCCATTGCCCTGTAGCGGTGGCGAATGGGTTAATAAGGCGTTAATGTCACCTTAGTATTGAAAGGTGACCTTAAGGCAGGTTAATAATTGAGAGCTGTCAATTAGACAACTATCAATTATTAATCTTATTGTATGATAGAAAAATCAAACACACACACTTTAATAAAAAAGAAGTTTAATGAAATAATCACACAGTTTTTAACCATATTTTATTTTCCTGCTAAAACCATTTCCTGTAATAAAAATAAAATAAAAAAGCAAAATGATTCTTACCAATCCGATGTACAGTCAGGTCCCACGGTGTAATCCATCAGAAAGGGTTAACAGGTTACAGGTCGCAGAGAGCTAATAATGCTGTCTCAGACCTGTATTCCCCTGAATGAATAAGTTAAGGTACTGCCACACTAAACAATCCCGCTAGCGATCACGATAACGACGCATACTAATGCGATCGCTAGCGGGATTGTTTCTATATCGCTAAATGCGGCCACATTTAGCGATATAGTTAACGACGCTATCGCCGTTAGCGATCTTCTTAACGACTTTAGCGGTACAAAAGTACCGCTAAATCGCTAAGAAAAGGTGCCACACAGCGATTAGATACTTACCCAGCGGGAGCGCCGACGAGAAAATAGGGTCCGGAACGATTCCAGCGACGAGCGAGATCACAGCAGGAAGCTCGTCGCTGGAAGCTGCCGCACTGAACAACATCGCTAACAGGATCGCTAACTAGTGACGTTTTTTAGCGATCCCGTTAGCGATATTGTTTAGTGTGGCATACCCTTAACTCTCCCAGCGAAAGGAGAGGAATAGATTCATGAATGGAGCTTAATTGATTTATTACAACTTTCACTTGAGTGACCTGACCTAAGGTGAAAGTGGATACAATCAATTAAGCTTCATTCATTAATCACATCCTCTCCTGTCGGCAGGAGATAAGCTCATTCATTCAGGAGCTATCAGATGAGCACGCAGGATTACTTGCGCTGCTTATCTGATTGCTAGTAGTTAACCCTTTGTGAAGGATTACATCGTGGGACGTGACAGATTGCCAGATAGGTAAGAATAATGTTGTTTTATTATTTTATATTTATTTTAGAAGAACAAGGGCTTCGAACGGATTAAGAGTGAAATAAAAGATGGTCAAAAATATGTGTTTTTATTTCATTAAAATTATTTATTCTTAAAGTGTGTGTGTGTTTTTTTATTTACTTCAATAGGATTAATAATTGATAGTTGTCTAATTGACAGCTCTCAATTATTAACCTGCCTTAAGGTCACCTTTCAATACTAAGGTGACATTAAGGTGTCATTATTAACCCATTCGCCACCGCTACAGGGCAATGGGAATAGACGGGCAAAGTGCCAGAAAGGGCGAATCTAATTATAGATTTGCCCTTTCTGGGGTGTCTGTGGGCAGATGTTAGTAGCCAGGGGGGGCACAAAAAAAATGTACCCTCCCTAGGCTATTATTATCTGCCCCCACTCGCTTGCTTTGTCTGTCTAGTGGAGAAAATACAGCGGGAGCCCACGCATTTTTTTTCAACGAATTTACACCTTTAATTAACCCCTACATGTCTGAAATTTTGCACAAATACACTCATGTAATTGTAAGTTCTAAACAAATATCAAAATACAGGAAATGACATGGTTAACTGTGTGGAAACAATGTATCATTTCATGTCGGCTTCTGTGATTTCACAAAAGCCGGCAATTGAATTAGCGGCTATTACAGTATGTAGAAGTCTAGGAACTATAAATATATATATATATACATGTCACAATTACATATATATATATGTATTCTATGTGTATATATCTATTCTTTCTATTCTTTATTAAAGCTGTCAGTGTGATTTTACAGTATAGCCGGGGATGAATTGCCGGCTTTTCTAAAGGACACCGATGCGATTTAATCGCAAGTCACACGTGCGGTCCATTTGTAATCAGATTTTTCATCGCTCCCATAGACTTGCATTGGCGATAGTCGACCCACAATCGGTGACAATCGCAGCATGCTGCGATTGCACACGGACGTTTAAAACGGACCACAAAAAATCTGATACTGGGAGCTGCTCCATAGATTAACATAGGGCAGACTGCAATGCGATATTTCATCGTATTGCAGTCGTCCGATTCTGTCGCCAGTGTGACGCCGGCCTTAAAGTCCTGGGAGCAGTCTGTGACCGCTCCTGGCACTTAGTGCCGGGTGTCATCTGTGAGAATCAGCTTACACCCGGCCGCGAACGGCTGCGCTCCCCCCGTGAGTGCGGCCGATCGCACATGATGTACTATCCCGTCCATGGGCAGACAGGCCCTCAGGTCACATGCACAGGATAGTACATCTAATGTCAGAAAGGGGTTAAGAAAAGGCCATTCAAAAATTTGAGGCAGATTCACAAGGAGTGGACTGCTGCCGGAATCATTGCTTCAAGAGCCACCACACACAGACATATCCAGGACATGGGATACAAGTGTCGCATTCCTTGTGTCAAGCCACTCATGGCCAATAGACAACACAGAAGCGTCTTACCTGGGCCAAGGAGAAAAAGAACTGGACTGTTGTTCAGTGGTCCAAGGCGTTGTTTTCAGATGAAAGAAAATTTTGCATTTCATTGGAAATCAAGGTCCCAGAGTCTGGAGGAAGAGTGGAGAGGCATACAATCCAAGCTACTTGAGGTCTAGTGTGAAGTTTCCACAATCAGTGATGGTTTGGGGAGCTATGTCATCTGCTAGTGTAGGTCCACTGTGTTTTATCAAGACCAAAGTCAGCGCAGCTGTCTACCTGGAAATTTTAGAGCACTTCATGCTTCCCTCTGCCGACAAGCTTTTTAGAGATGGAAATTTCATTCTCCAGAAGGACTTGGCACCTGTCCACACTGCCAAAAGTACAAATACCTGGTTTGAAACAACAGTATCACTGTGCTTGATTGGCCAGCAAACTCGCCTGACCTTAACCCCATAGAGAATGTATGGGGTATTGTCAAGAGGAAGATGAGAGACACCAGACCCAACAATGCAGTCGAGCTGAAGGCCACTATCAAAGCAACTTGGGCTTCCATAACACCTCAGTAGTGCCACAGGCTGATCGCCTCATGCCACGCCGCATTGATGCAGTAATTGATGCAAAAGGAGCCTCGACCAAGTATTGAGTGCATTTACTGAAGATTCATTTTAATAGATCAACATTTCAGATTTTAAAATCATTTTTCAAGCTGGTGTTATAAAGTGTTCTAATTTACTGAGATAATGACTTTTGGGTTTTCATTGGCTGAACCCCATAATCATCAACATTAACAGAAATAAACACTTGAAATAGATCACTCTGTTTGCAATGACTCTCTATATTAGTTTCACTTTTTGTATTGAAGAACTGAAATAAATTAACTTTCTGATCATATTCTAATTTTGTGAGAAGCACCTGTATGTGTTTACTTATCTAAGTCTACCATAAGGAAAAGACTTCAGGGGAACAAATGCAGAGGGTTCACAACAAGGTGCAAACCATTAGTCAGCCTTAAAAAAAAAGAATGCCAGATTAAACTTTGCAAAAAAAAAAAAAAAAAACGTCTAAATAAGTCAGCCCAGTTCTGGAAAAACATTCTTTGGACAACCTAAGATTAACTTGTACCAGAATGATGGGAAAAATTAAGTATGGTGAAGTCGTGGAATGGCCCATGATCAAAATCACACCACATTCTCTGTAAAACATGATGGAGGCAGTGTGATGGTGTAAGTGGTTACAAAGTATCACATCTCTCTTGCTAACCCCTTTTAGGTACGTCCTGGTTTGATATAAATTGTGGTTTATTAGTAATGTATATTGCTGCATATTTGTGCTCTTTTTCTATGTACATTTGTATAGTATTTTTGCTGCTACTATATTGTAAGCAGTACGGGCAGGTCGCTCATCATGTGTCAGCTTATTGCGTGGACTGAGGCCCTCAGAACCGGGGTGAAATGGCTGAGGGAACTCCCGAACGAAGTGAGCTTGGCCAGGGAGGACGCTGAGGAACTGAATGATACGGTTCATCCCGGAAGCGAGCTTAGTGACAGGAACAGAAGTAAGGGAAAGAGAAAGAATTCTGCATTGTGAAATCTGATGTTTACGTAGTGAAGAATATGGATGTGCTGCATACAGAAACGAGTAAAGCTGTTTATTTGAAAGTTGCACTGCACTGTGTCTCTATTTATGTGGAACTGTCTATAGGAAGCCTACAACACCGTAAAGTGGGCCCTGACGGCGCAGAAAATGAGGACACAGGTACGCAGAGTGATGGACATTGTTGTGCTCTGAGGGGGGCCAGGGCGTGCTACAGGGATTACTCTCAGCCATGACTATCGCCCTGGCACCCCCTCACAATGGCATGGGCATGCTTGGCTTTCAGTGGCATAGGGTCACCAATGTTTATTGATGATACACTAGTGTTTATTGTCTGAAGACAGAAGCAGCCGTATGGATTCTGAAGTGTTTAGGACTATACTTTCTGCTCAGATGCAACCAAATGTAGCAAAGTTGATTGGACGGCGCTTCACAGTACAGATAGACAATAACCCAAAACATAATGCTTAATTGGCTAGTCCCAACCATTAACTCTACCTGTTCTTATCAACTACTTGTGGCTGCGCAGAACACAACGTTACTGCTAATAATGCACATCACTAAACACATTATAAATCCAAATACATTGTAACAGTACATGTCTTCAAGGGGGTATGTGGCAACACCTCCACCTCACATCAGGTGCAATAAAAGCCTTACAAAGCATCACAAAGGAGGAAACCCAGTGTTTGGTGACATCCATGGCTCCCAGACTTCAGGCAGTCATTGCCTTCATACAATTTTCTATAAAGTATTAAAAATTAACATTTTATTCATGGTAAAGTTAATTTATCCAATTACCTTTGACCCCTGAAATGAGGAGGCTTTGTAGAAAAATAGTTGTAATTCCTAAACGTTTCATAGAATATTTTTGTTCAACCTGTTTAATTAAACTTAAAAGTCTATTCTTCAATTGCATCTCAGTTGTTCTTCATTTTAAGTACAAAATAATCACAAAGATTCAGTCCCTGTCCAAATATTTCTCGACCTAACTGTATAGTGTTTTGCCATAATTTTCAAAAATTGCAGCAAGAGAGCAACATGGACGCAGCCTTACCAAAGGTTACTAATTGTGTTTTATTTTTACTCTTAGCAATAGTACATGGTGAGCTATAGTAGTATGTAAAAGTTTGGGCACCCCTGGTCAAAATTTACAATCGCTCTCTGAGTCCCTCCTCCCTCTCACAGACATAGCCTCACTTAATGACACAGATGCTGCTGCCACATTTTATAACACCACAATAAAAACCACACTTGATTCGGCCGCCCCCCTCACGCAGAGCAAAACTCGTACAATCAACAGGCAACCCTGGCTGACCGGCCTGACCAAAGAACTGAGACGGGCTTCCAGGGTTACCGAGCGGAGATGGAAGAGAACCCATCCTACCGAGCACCTCAACGCATACAAGCAGTCCCTCGCCAGCTTCAAGTCCACGCTCTCTGCCGCAAAACAAACTTACTTCGCATCTCTCATATCCTCCCTGTCTCACAACCCTGAACAGCTCTTCAACACTTTCAATTCTCTACTCCATCCCACAGCACCTCCTCCCTCTCCTCTCATTTCTGCCGAAGACTTTGCCTCCTTCTTTAAGCAAAAGATTGATACTATCAGAGAAGGCTTTGGCCCGCAGCCCCCAATGCCCCTCTTAGCCACTCAGCCCTGTTCTTCCAAAACCAGCTTCACCACCATGACAGAAGATCAGCTCTCCACTCTCCTGTCAAGATCACACCTCACCACTTGCGCACTTGACCCACTCCCTTCCCACCTCATCCCTAACTTTGCCACAGTCTTCATCCCTACTCTCACACACCTCTTCAACCTTTCACTTACAAATGGTGTCTTTCCTTCATCCTTCAAACATGCTTCAATCACACCCATCCTCAAAAAGCCCTCCCTCGACCCATCCTCTGCGTCTAGCTATCGCCCGATATCTCTTCTCCCCTACGCCTCAAAACTACTGGAACAGCATGTATATCTTGAACTGTCCTCCCACCTTTCCTCCTGTTCCCTCTTTGACCGGTTACAATCCGGCTTTCGACCGCATCACTCAACTGAAACTGCCCTAACTAAAGTCACTAACGACCTGCTAACCGCCAAGAGCAAGCGACACTACTCTGTCCTCCTTCTCCTGGACCTGTCTTCTGCCTTCGACACTGTGGACCATTCCCTCCTGCTACAGATTCTCTCATCTCTTGGCATCACAGACCTGGCCCTATCCTGGATCTCATCATACCTAACAGACCGAACATTTAGTGTCTCCCTCTCACACACCACCTCCTCACCTCGCCCCCTGTCTGTCGGTGTTCCTCAAGGCTCAGTCCTAGGACCCCTACTCTTCTCCATCTACACCTTCGGACTGGGACAGCTCATAGAATCCCACGGCTTGCAGTATCACCTCTACGCCGATGACACGCAGATCTACCTATCTGGACCTGACCTCACCTCCCTACTGACCAAAATCCCACAGTGTCTGTCTGCTATCTCAGCCTTCTTTTCTGCTCGCTTTCTCAAACTGAACATGGACAAAACAGAATTCATCATCTTTCCCCCACCTCACTCTACCCTTCACCAGACCTATCCATCAATGTCAATGGCTGCTCGCTTTCCCCAGTCCCACATGCTCGGTGCCTTGGGGTGATCATCGACTCTGCCCTCTCTTTCAAACCACATATCCAAGCCCTCGCCACCTCCTGCCGCCTCAAACTCAAAAATATTTCCCGGATCCGCTCATTTCTCAACCATGAAACCACAAAAACACTAGTGCATGCCCTTATCATCTCCCGCCTCGACTACTGCAACCTCCTACTGTCTGGCCTCCCCTCTAGCACTCTGGCACCACTCCAGTCCATCCTACACTCTGCTGCACGACTAATCCACCTGTCTCCCCGCTATTCCCCAGCCTCCCCCCTATGCCAGGCCCTTCACTGGCTCCCTATTTCCCAGAGGCTCCAGTTCAAAACCTTAACCATGACATACAAAGCCATCCACAACCTTTCTCCTCCATACATCTGTGACATGGTCTCCCGCTACCTACCTACACGCAACCTTCGATCCTCTCTAGATCTCCTTCTCGACTCCCCCCTCATCTCTTCTTCCCACAACCGCATACAAGACTTCTCCCGGGCTTCCCCCATACTCTGGAACTCCCTGCCGCAAAACATCAGACTTTCACCAACAACGGAGACCTTCAAGAAAAACCTGAAGACCCACCTGTTCCGACAAGCCTACAACCTGCAATGATCCTCAGTCTACTGATCCATCGCACGACCAGCTCTACCCTTTCCTAGTGTATCCTCACCCATCCCTGCAGACTGGCCCTCGCGGGCAGGGTCCTCTCTCCTTCTGTACTTGTGTGTCCCTTGTCCACCACATGTTTATTGTACCTGTCTATATTTTTCCCCTTTTCATATGTAAAGCGCCATGGAATAAATGGCGCTATATAAATGTATAATAATAATAATAACAGTTAAGCAAGTTGAAGATGAAATAATCTCTAAAAGGCCTAAAGTTAAAGATGACACATTTACATTTAAAATGTAAAAAATGACAATATTTTTTTTCTTTGCCTAAAATTCAAAGTAAATGTTTCATATTTAACTTTAGGCCCTTTAGAGATCATTTCATCTTCAACTTGCTTAACTGTTCACAATAACAATAATTTGGACCAGGGGTGCCCAAACTTTTACATGCCATTGTGTATGGTAAATTGTTGGATTCCATGATGAAAACCACTGCCTCATTATAATCAATGGGGTCTGTTAGTAATAGTCAGTGGGCTTTATGAGGTGCCCTTGATGTTAACCCCTCTCTGACCTTAGACGTACTATCCCGTACATGTGACCTGGGCCTTATTGACCCTGGATGTGATAGTATGTCATATGCGATCGGCCGCGTGTCAGCTGATTCTCACACTAACACTAAAATAGTTTTTATTGTATAAAAGCGCCAAAACATAAAAAAATTATATAAATGAGGTATCGCTGTAATGGTACTGACCTGAAGAATAAAACTGCCTAATAAATTTTACCACACGCGGAACGGTATAAACGCCCCCCCAAAAGAAATTCATGAATTGCTGGTTTTTGTTTATTCTGCCTCACAAAAACCGGAATAAAAAGCGATAAAAAATGACTTGTTACCAAAAATGGTACCAATAAAACTGTCAACTCGTCCCGCTAAAAACAAGACCTCACATGACTCTGTGGGCCAAAATATGGAAAAATTATAGCTCTCAAAACGTGGTGATGCAAAAACTATTTTTTGCAATAAAAAGCGTCTTTTAGTGTGTGACAGCTGCCAATCATAAAAACCCGCTATAAACACCCACTATAAATAGTAAATCAAACCCTCCTTTTTCACCCCTAAGCCAGGGAAAAATAATAAAATAAAAAAATGTATTTATTTCCATTTTCCAATTAGGGTTAGGGCTAAAGTTAGGGTTAGGGTTGGGGCTAAAGTTAGGGTTAGGATTGGGGCTAAAGTTAGGGTTAGGGTTGAGGTTAGGGTTGGGATTAGGGTTAGGGTTGGGATTAGAGTTAAGGTTGGAATTAGGGTTAGGGTTGGAATTATTGTTAGGGTTGGAATTAGGGTTAGGGTTGGGATTAGGGTTGGGATTAGGGTTAGGGTTGGGATTAGGGTTAAGGGTATGTTACGGTTAGGTTTGTGGTTGGGTTATGGTTAGGTTTGGGATTAGGTTTAGGGGTGTGTTGGGGTTAGGGTTGGAGTTACAATTGGGGGGATTCCACTGTTTAGGCAATCAGGGGCTCTCCAAATGCAACATGATGACTGATCTCAATTGCAGCCAATTTTGCATTGAAAAGTGAAACGGTGCTCCTTCCTTCCCAGCTTTGCCGTGCGCCCAAACAGTGGTTCCCCTCACATATGAGGTATCAGCATACTCAGGACAAATTGCACAACAACTTTTGGGGTCCAATTTCTCCTGTTACCCTTGGTAAAATAAAAAAATGGATCTGAAATAAATATTTTGTGAAAAAAGTTAAATGTTCATTTTTTTTAAACATTCCAAAAATTCATTTGAAGCACCTGAAGGGTTAATAAACTTCTTGAATGTGGTTTTGAGCACCATCAGGGGTGCAGTTTTTAGAATGGTGTCACGATTCGGTATTTTCTATCATATAGACCCCTCAAAGTGACTTCAAATGTGAGGTGGTCCCTAAAAAAAAAAGGTGTTGTAAAAATGACGGCGCCCAAACAGCAATGCCGTCACTGTCCTGGCCTTCATATGAATTGAACACGAAGAGGAAGTCAGGGATCGGCTGCAGCACGGACTTCTACTTCATGTTCAATCTCTACAAATGCGGGGACAGTGACGCTAGCACTGATTGTGCGCCGGGCAGAGGCGTAGCTAGGGGTTCAGCTCAGGGGGGGCGAAACATCTGAGTGGGCCCCTAACAGGAGGACATATCATTTGTGCACATGGGCACAAGAGGTAAGGGGGCTCATTTCTACCTCCAAAAAAGGTGCAATTTTGCATTTTAGGAGCTTTTGGATTGTAAAGGGATCATATATTGTTCATGCACAGGGGCCCTTTTCTGTCTGTGTCCGCCTGTGATCCCTAACTAGATAATCATGATTATAACTACGGTGGTATAGGGGAACCTCAGGAGATGACCGCACTTTATTGAAAATAAAAGTCTATACAAAGACCAGCACTGATATTACCGCCTTATGGTGACATATAGTGGTAGATACCAGTCCTTCAGGACTTATAGAGATCACAGTGCAGTTACAGATAGTGACTTACAGCTGACATTCTTTCTGGTGGAGTCATTCACTTTTCCCGTCTTTTCCATCTGGCCCAGACCGACATGACAACTTCTCCAGCCAGGACTCTTCTGCAGAGATTACAACAAAGACACATCTGTCTTCTCACATTTCCAGCACCGTTCACATGTAGAATCATGAAATCCTAACATGTTCGAGTTGGAAGGGACCTCCAGGGTCGTGTCCAACCTGAACCCACAATACCCCCATCCTCTCACATTCACCCCCAGTGACTTGTCCCCCTGCCTCACAATACCTCCATTCTCTCACATTCACCCCCACTGACCTATTCCCCTGCATCACAATACCCCATTCTCTAACATTCACCCCCTGTGCCGTCCCCCCTGCCTCACAATACCTCATCCTCTCACATTAACCTCCGTGCCCTAGCCCCCACAATATCCCCATCCTCTCACATCCACCCCCAGTGTCCTGTTCCCCCTCCCCCACAATCCTCCAGCCTTTCACATTCACCCCCAGTGACCTGTCCTCGTCTCACAATACCCCATCCGATCACATTCACCTCCAGTGCTCTGTCCCCCCTGCCTCACAATACCCCATCCTCTCACATTCACCTCCAGTGCTCTGTCCCCCCTACCTCACAATACACCATCCTCTCACATTAACCCCTGTGCCCTAGCCCCCACAATATCCCCATCCTCCCCCCTCCCCCACAATCCCCCATCCTGTCACATTCACCCCACAGTGACCATGACATTCATAAGCTGAATGAATTTAATAAATTCCATCCCCACTTACCAATGAAGCTTGCAGGCAGTGACTGAGGCCGGAGCAGGAAGTGTCCAGTGTATGCACACAGAGGGCACTAGGACCCAGTGTGGCTGAGACAACCAGAGCCTGCACGCAGCTGCTGCCGGCCAGGAAGCAGCTTCTCCATGAGACAGCAGCACCATATACTGCACAGACAGGCTCTGCAACCTGCCACTGTGCAGAGTCTGCCAGACAGGGAAGCCTGCATTGTGCTGCTCTCTCCCTGACACCTCACATACTGGCCATGTCTCCCAGTGGGCCCCTGCATGTGACTGGGCCCGGGGCAACGGCCCGCTCTGCCCCCCCAGTAGCTACGCTACTGGCGCTGGGCACCACGTGTCATAACACCACACGAGAGCTACAGGACTGCGAGTGCTGACACGACTGGAACGGTGTCAACACAGAAGGGAAGTATAGTTTTTTTTATTTTATTGGGCCAAACATTTATTTCAAGAAGGGGTTGTCTTAGTAGTGAACACCCCTTAAGAAACTAACTTGTAATATCAATTGCACCGGAAAACTCTCTTTCACGACCTGCATCATATTTACTATGGCTGCGATTCATCATTGTCTTTGCTCCTCTGTTTTTTGTCTAGTTTTGTGTGTTTGCTCTTTTTATTTATTTGCACCAAATTTATCATTCTTTTTTCTCCTTTTTTAAGTTTATGTTATATGTGCTTGCCTGTGTTTTCTGTTTTGTTTTCCGCTTTGTGGCTGGAGTTTAGTGATTCTAGATGTTTTTGCCTGATTCATCAATAGCAACTTATTAAAAAGTTGCAAAATTTGGTGCAACTCCACTCCACGGCCTTGTGTACAGTATTTTTCAGTACACCAGTACTTTTGTCTAATTTTTGTACCATTTTGTGAAACCTGTTGCTTTTTGCACTAAAGAATTGCAAAAACAGGTCAACTCAAGACATAAAAAAGACCATTTTTTAATTTGCTCCAAAATCATGAATCGTGCATCCAATTTTGAATATTTTTGCGGAAAAACTAGATAAAGTTTGCACTGTATAAGAATTAGATGGGATCGATATATATATGCCCTACTGTTTTTGTGCAAAATTTATACAAAATATATTTGTTTTCTTTATACAAAAAAAATCCCCCTCTTTTAGAAACTTGAAGAATAACTGTATTCTTAGAATGTGATAAATTATGATCTGTACACATGACTCCCTTCACTGATAAGAATGCTGCAAAATATCAGTTGAATGATCCCGAAAAGCTGCTGTCATAAGCAAAGCCCACAGAGAGATGTTTCACTGTGATACTGGCTAAACTGGTCAGGCCACATGATGCTAAATATTTGCAGGAGAATAAAGAACAGAAAGTCTTACCTTGTAAGTCATCAGACTCTGTAACTGTTGGATCTTTAACCCTTTAATCCAAACTCATGTACATGCGTCATGAGGGTGATCATGGTGCTGGTACCGGCTATGTTACACAGCTGGCATCTATCTAACAGCAGCATCCACAGCGTAACGCTGATCGCTGCTGTTAACCATTTAAGTGCTACTGTCAGTCTCTGAAAGCGGTATTTAAAATAAATAAACCCATACGGTAAAAACCATAAAGAGAAAAAAAATAAAAACTTCTTAAGTTCCACTTTTTTGGTCACCAGTCCCACCACTCCTTCCTAAAAAAAAACCACACACACAAACAATCAAACAATCAAAATGTTGTTTTTACCCCAAATTGGTATCAATAAAACCATCAGTTTGCTACACAAAAAAAACATGCTATGAGTCTTGGAAAATGGTGACACAGACCAGAACATTATTATCTATTTACAAACGTAACAACCTATGGAGGTTTGATATTTCCGAAAACATACAGACCTGGAGAATCATGTTTCAGAGTAATTTTTACCATGTAAAAAAAAAAAAATGAGAAAAAGAATTTTTTTTCACAATTTCACTGCACTTGGAATTTTTTCCCAAATTTTCCAGTACATTGAATGTAAAAAAGAATGCTGTCATTCAAAATTACAACTTGTCCAGTAAAAATCTAGCTGACATACAGCTATGTTGATGGAAAAATAAAAAAAACGTATGGCTTAAAGAAGGAGAGAAATAAAATTTCCCACTCCTTAAGGGGTTAACAGATGTCATATGTATTTCTGTATATATGTCCTACCCTGACCATTCTGAGTATTGTGGACAATTCAGCAAAATGATTGCATTTATCCCATAAGAGACACTGATTCCCCACATGAACATCGCAGGATAAAACTATAAAAATGTCCATCAGCAAATTGGAATCTGTCAGTCCTTGCTGCCATGTCTGTGGTGTATACTAGGATACAACCATAGCCACAAGAAAATAAATTCTGTCATGGGCAACTGCTAGCCACGATGTGGTCTAGCAGAGAAGAGATTTATTTTAAGAAGAAAATATTGTTGCTCTCAAGACATTCAGCATTTTTCACACAAATATGACAAAATATCCAGCACTATATCTGCCCCACCTTGAAAATGCACTGTACTAGAAGACATTAGTTAGTAATAATAATAATAATCTCTATTCATATAGCACCAACATATTCCGTAGCGCAGTTCAGAAAGGGACAGAGTAAAATCAAGAGAAGTCCAAGAAGAGTTGTTTAAAGCTTACTTGTCATTTTAAGAATTACTTTTCAGAATAAGCTGTCATGTATGCGGACTTGAGAAATAACTATTTCTGGCCATTATGTGACTGATATCATTTGTACCTGTTCTACTTTGCATGTTTTAACTCTAATTTTCACTTCACTTTGAGCTAGTGGGTAGTTACTAGCTGCTATGATGTCCTCCATCAGGGCTGCCACCAGTAATTTCAGGGCCCCATAATGGCAAAATGTTCGGGCACCCTTGAGACTCCAACCAGGCTCCACCCCAGCTCCATGTCCTCCCCTTGAACCTTCCACAATCCCACTGCTCACTCTAGGAAAAACTCTACTTCTCCACCACATCATCCCCAATCACACATTAACAGTACCCCTCGAAAACCAGATCACATACATAGCCATCAGATTTTGTTTTGACAAAAAGATTTTTTCAGCCTGCCACCACGACAGGGTGGACTGTTTTGGCCGGGCCTTACTCTACTCTAATCCATTAAAAATGTTTTAAAATTTCCAATACTCTATTTAGGTATACTTTTATTTATTTTCCTTCAAGGGAATGAGTCTGATACATTTTTTAAAATGACCAATAATACCACATACAAGGAACAAATACCACCACACCATCACCAGACCACATATTACCACCACATACTAACCGAATAATACCACATACAGGGACAAATACTACCACACCATGACCAGACCACATATGATCACCACATAGTGACCGAATACTACAATGCTGATAATTAATAAAAAAAAACACAATACTAATATTACCATAAGTGCCATTATACAGAGGAGCTCTGTACTCTGTACATAGTGTACAGTGTACAGTGTAAATGTACAGGTAATACAGCGACTCACCATTGACATTATGCACAGGAGCTCTATATAGTGTCAGTGTACAGGTAATACAGTGATCACCAGTGACATTATACACAGGAGCTCTGTATATAGTGTCAGTGCACAGCTAATACAGTGAACACTGTTGACATTATACACAGGAGCTCTATATATAGTACATAGTGTACACTGAGTGGCTAGGAAGTAAAAGAATAAGTTAGGAGCTGCCTGGCCTCAATGGTGTTTCGGCCCTTGCATACTAGATAAGTTTATTTTAAGGGCGGCCCTTGCCAGTAAAAGATACACACCAAACTTTCCAAGAGGCAAAAAGTTCCTCTAGCAATCATAACTGGGGAGGAATTAAATAAATATAAGAATTTGGTCAATTATATCATTTTAAAGAGATTTATGCTCCTAATAAGTGTTAGAGGATGATGTTGTTTGAACTTGAGATGTTTACCTGTCTCTGCTATTAAATGATCAATGTTTATTGCAATAAATAGTTCTACCTTTTGAGAAAGAATAACCTCCAAATTCGTAAAATTATCAGCAACTGGTACAGAAACATCGGTGAAAGAGGGAAAATAAGTGTTTTCTGCCAATTAACCCTTAAACTAGAAAATGACCCAAATTCATCCATGTCAGGCTACTGCAATGCAGGTAGATGCAAGCTCCACTTGATGGCAGTATAGTGGAGGGAGGACTGTACACAGCAAGAGCAGAGATGCAACGCAGCAGCGAGGCCACCACCAGGTGGCAGCAGAATAGTCAAGCCGGGTCAATATTAGGCTGGTTTCACATTTGCGTCTGTGTGCGCAGCACTTCATCCGCATAGATCCATATGCGTTATGCTTGCATATCTTTAACATGGTGTACACAGAGACATGCAAACGCGTACGCATGCGTCATTTCGCGGTGTGCGGCGGTGTCCAGTGAATGCAGCATGTTGGATTTTTTGAAGTGTCAAAAATCCGTCAAATATGCAGTCATGCGCATGCGGATGAATGCGTCAAAACAACGGATTACTGTCTATGGAAATGCATTGGTACGCAAGGACATGCGTACAGATGCGTTTGATATGTTTGATATGCATACGTTGTTCATGAGACACGCCCTTTTGGTGTCTGTCATATCGAACGCATGCGCATAAACAACGCAAACGCATGCACACGCAGCTTTTTTTGCCCCATGCGTAGCATGATGTGGATAAAAAAACATGCATATGCAGATGATACGCTGCGCACATATACGCAAATGTGAACCTAGCCTTAGTAGTGCAGTACAAAAGAAGTAGACAAACACAGAGTCAAAAACAAGCCAAATGGGTCAGTACCAGTCAGGAACAGATATGCCAAAGACAACACAGCAGGTCAGGGTCCAAGCCGAGTCAAACAGGGAGTCAATACACGAAAGGGGACCAAAGAGACGGGACGGGAAGAGGGGATAAATAGACACGGGTTTAGTCAGCAAGCAGCAGGACAAATCAGGGCAAACGGAGTCAGCTACACACGCCGTAGGCAGAAACTATAACACCGCTTGCAGGATGCAGCGGAGATAAATAGCAAACCTGAAACCAGACTGAGGCTGAGAAAGTTAACCCCTGACATGGCCAGACCGGGAAAAGGCAAAAGCAGAACTCAAAACCCTGTCTGGATCATGACAATCCACCAACCTTAGGAGGAAGGTCAAGGGAGGAACAACATCTGCCAGATATACTAAGGTGTCATCTGCTTATAAGGAGACTTTTTCTGCTAAGGATTGAGTTCAAGTCCACAATGTAATAAAAATAATTTTATTGAATAATAAAGCATAAGAATAAATAACAAAACATATACACAAAGTAAAAAATACAGAAAGAGGCTCAGGTATGAGGACATCAACACATCACTTACACACGTGGTCAAAATTGTTGGTACCCCTCATTAAATGACAGAAAAACCCACAATGGCCACAGAAATAACTTTAATCTGACAAAAGTAATAATAAATCAAAATTCTATGAAAATGGACAGATGAATGTCAGACATTGTTTTTCAACCCTGCTTACACAGCATTTAAAAAAAAAATAAAACTCATGAAATAGGCCTGGACAGAAATGATGGTACTCCTGAAAATAATGTGACAAAAGGGACATGTTAAATCAAGGTGTGTCCACTAACTAGCATCACAGGTGTCTACAATTTTGGAATCAGTGAGTGGGCCTGTATACTCACTGTGCTGTTTGGTGACATGGTGTATATCACACTCAACATGGACCAGAGGAAGTGAAGGAAAGAGTTGTCTCAGGAGATTAGAAAGAAAATTACAGTATAGACAAACATGTTAAAAGGTAAAAGTTATAGGACCATCTCCAAGCAGCTTGATGTTCCTGTGACTACAGTTGCACATATTATACAGAAATTTAAGCTCCATGGGACTGTAGCCAACCTCCCTGGAAATGGCCGCAGGAGGAAAATTGATGACAAATCAAAGAGACAGATAATACGAATGGTAACAAAAGAGCCCAGAAAAACTTCTAAACAGATTAAAGGTGAACTTCAAGCTCAAGGAACATCAGTATGAGATCGCACAATCCGTCGTTGTATAAGCCAAGGTGGACTTCATGGGAGATGACCAAGGAGGACACCATTGTTGAAAAAAAAATCATAAAAAAGCCAGACTGGAATTTGCCAAACTACATGTTGACAAGCCACAAAGCTTTTGTCATGAGCCAGTCCAGAGTTTGTTTTCTGCTGTCTTGTCTCTGGACTGGTCATGCAGGGGTTAAACCCCTCTGCCTCGTTTTGGAGCTGGCTGGGCTATTTCAGTCCTCTGCAGCCTGCGGGCCAGCGTCTACTATAGTTCATGCTTCCAGGCTAGAGCCGCTGACCCATATACCCTAGTGATCCTTCTGCCTCTGTCTTCCCTTACTTGTGTATGACACGGCCTGATCTCTGGACTCCACCTTTTGTTTTCCATCTCTGATACCTTGCTTCCTGACTGGCCTGGCTTTTGACTCTCTGGCTTGTACCCCGACTATGTCTTACGTCTCACGTTTTGGATACGTTTCCGTTAGGCTCTGACTTCTGGCTTGACTCTGACTACGTGCATTGCTGTGACCTTTAGTACTTCTGCTCCTGACCATTTCTGACTTCGGCTTGTCTGACCACACTTTCGTTACCTGTGACACCTGTGCTACTGCTCTGTGTTACTACACTGTGTGTGTGCAACCTCTCTTCCCTAACCAGCACCCCCTGGTGGAGGTTGCGCTATATTGCACTGCAGCAGTACATTACAGCTTCTGGGAGAATGTACTGTGGACAGATGAGTAATGTTTAATCACCGCACACTCTTGATAGATGCTTGTGAGAATTTTACTGTATAGATGCAGCAATAACACAATTTAGGTGCAGCCTATAATCCAAGGCGCAAGTGCGCCGGACCTCCCCTGGACCAGGTGTCCTTTGCAATCAGAATGTTGTTTATACCGTTCAGTGAACCTTGCCAACAGGGACTATATGAATAAGACCCTGTGAGGGTAGAAATGTTATGTTCTTGTCGCCTCACCATTTTCTCTATCTCTGCACCTGAATTGTGTTATTGCTGCATCTATACAATAAAATTCTCACAAGCATCTATCAAGAGTGTGCGATGATTGAACATTACTCTACTAAGGGGATTGCCATCCCACTTCACTGGCACGTCGGAACTCTCCAGGCAAGAGTGCTCACCACACTACCTGTCTATGGACAGATGAGACTAAAATTTAACTTTTTGGCAAGGTACATCAGCTCTATGTTCACAGACAGAAAAATGAAGCATATCAAGAAAAGAACACTGTCCCTACTGTGAAACATGGAGGAGGCTCTGTCATGTTCTGGGGCTGCTTTGCTGCATCTGGCACAGGGTGTCTAGAATCTGTGCTGGGTACAATGAAATCTCAAGACTATTAAGTGATTCTAGAGAGAAATGTGCAGCCCAGTGTCAGAAATCTTGGTCTCAGTTGCACGTCATGGGTCTTGCAACAGGGTAATGACTCAAAACACACAGCTAAAACACCCAAGAATGGCTAAGAGGAAAACATTGGACTATTCAGAAGTGGCCTTCTATGAGCCCTGACCTATATCCTATTGAGCATCTTTGGACAGAGCTGAAACAT
Organism: Oophaga sylvatica; assembly: GCA_033576555.1. NCBI lineage: Eukaryota > Metazoa > Chordata > Amphibia > Anura > Dendrobatidae > Oophaga > Oophaga sylvatica. Next base: position 303,578,415 of record JARQOD010000005.1, read on the forward strand.
ACCGTCTGGAAAAGGCAACCTTCAAACACGAGACAACTGGAGCAGTTTGCTCTTGAGAAGTGGGCCAAAATACCTATCGAGATTTGCAGAAGTCTCATTGACAGTTACAGGAATCGTTTGATTGCAGTGATTGCGCAACAAAATATTAAGTTAAGGGTACCATCATTTCTGTCCAGGCCTATTCCATGAGTTTTATTTTATTTTTTAATTCTTTAGAAGCATGGTTGAAAAGCAATGACTGACTTTCATTTGTTCATTTTCATAGTTTTTTTTATTTATTATTACTTTTGTCATATTTTATTTATTTATTTTACTCGTTTATATAGCGCCATTAATTCCAAAGCACTTTACAGACATCACTGGCACTGTCCCCGATGGGGCTCACAATTTAAATTCTCTATCAGTATGTCTTTGGAATGTGGGAGCAATACCGGAGTACCCGGAGGAAACCCACGCAAACACGGGGAGAACATGCAAACTCCTTTGCAGATGTTGTTTTTGGTGGGATTTGAACTCAGGACCCCACATTCAAGTTATTCCTGTGACAATTGTGGGTTTTTCTGTCATTAAACGAGGGGTACGAACAATTTTGACCACGTGTGTATGTAAACATGATCAGGGAGAAGCCAAGCCCTAAACTATCAGTAAACTCTAATGAATGAAGACATATAGTGTTTGGTGCATATAGAGTGCAGCACATTTGTCCAGGGTCAGCAGTTAGTCCGTGGTCTCCTTCTGCCCTTTGGTCGGGTAGATTGCGGATATTTATTGTATATTCACCTTAGGAGTTTTGCTCTCATTCTTGCCCATCTCTAAGATAGTGTCCGGCATGTGCGCATGCCTGCCGCGGCGGCTCCCATGTTGCGTTATCACAGCATCCGGATGTGACAAGGTGCGGTCTTAGATGTCACGGGGGATTTCCCCCTGGCCCACCTCGCCGCAGTTGATGCCTGAGGCACCGCTACTTTTGGGGGCTGTCATCACGGCCATCACTGAAAATCAAGACTTATTTTGAACACATATGGATGATCGTGGATCAACTTCAGTTTTTATGTTAATACACATGATCATTTTTCCCAGCAAGAGAAGATGCAGAATCTAAGAGAAGAGAACAGTCAGCTCCAATCACTAGTATGCAAACTGAAAGCGTTAAATAAGTGGAAAATCACAGCCAAGGAAGGCCAACTGCGTGAGAAGCTGAGAAACACTGAAAAGGTAAATGTTATGCTATGGAGGTGTTTTGTTTTATTTTTTACATGTGCAAACTAAAACCACAGGAAGAGAGATTCTTCCATTTCTAGTAATTGTATTGTATGACCCGGACAGACATTACAATGGCTATATTGAACTTGCAGATGTGACTAGCCCTGTTGCAGTTCCATGTTATCAGCATTGCAGATGGGTGCTGGAGCTGCCACTCAATTAAAGTCAGTATTCTGGTCGACAAAACTGACTAGAATAGTGCATGCCGCCATGTTTTCCGTGTGGGCTATGAGTCCATGTGGAAAATTGCCCACGTTGACAGGCACACTGGTTATAATGGGTCCCTGTGCAGTCTAAGGCACAGACGGACAGAGCACAGACCGATATACGTACCCTTGACCAAACGTTTCCCCACACTGCACATTAGGCCGGTGTCAGACACAACTTACAAAAATACGGACCATATTGTATGGACTTAATACGCAGAAATGTTCACTAAACAGTGATCTGTATGTCATCCATTGTTAAGGTGTGGCTGCGTATTTTGCGCATGTAAGCATCTGTATGTCATCCGTATAGCATCCGTATGGCGAGATTTTCTTGCTTGCTTGCAAAACCGACATATAATGGATCCCAATGACAGGTTTTAAATCAAAAAAGAAAGAATAGATATATACACATAGAATATATATATATATACATATATATATATACGCATGTCATTGAGACACATATATATATATATTTATAGTTCATATGCTTCTGCATAGTATAATAGCCACTAATTCAATTGCCGGCTTCTGTAAAATCATTACAGAACCCAACATGAAATGACACATGGTTTACATACAGTAAACCATTTCATTTCTTGTAGTTTGATATATGGTTTTGATTAACAATTATATGAGTGTATGTGTACAAAATTTCAGATGTGTAGGTGTTAATTTAATATGTAAATTTGTTGTAAAAAAATGTGTGGGCTCCCACGGTATTTTCTCCGCCAGACAGGGAAAGCCAGTGACTAAGGACATATATTAATAGCTTTGAGAGGGACTATTGTTTTTGGGCCCCCCCGGCTACTAACATCTGCCCCCAGCCACCGCAGAAAAGGCACATCTATTATTATATGCGCCTTTTCTGGCGCTTAGCCTGTCTATTCCCATTGCCTTTAGTGGTGGCTAATGGGTTAATAATGGGTTAATGTCACCTTGATATTGAAAGGTGACATTAATCCAGGTTAATAATGTAGAGTTGTCAATTAGACAGTTAACTCTCCATTATTAATCCTACTGTAGTAAATGGTTAAAAAAACCACACACATTAGTCAAAAATGTTTTTAATGAAATAATGACACATAGTTTTTGACCAATTTTTATTACACTGGTAATCCTTCTAAATCCCTTGTTCTTCTGTAATAAAAATAAAATAAAAAAAGCAACAATATACATACTTCTCCGCCGTTCAGTCAGGTCCCACGCTGCAATCCATCTGAAGGGGTTAACTGGTTTACAGCAGGGACCGATGCTAATGCTACCGGCCCTGCTGTAAACCCCCGCAGAATGAATGAGTTACCCTCTGCGCAGCCTCCCCGGCTGACCGGAGATGAACTGATTAGCGTGGGAACCTTAATTGATTTTTTCCCACTCTGTCAGATCACCTCAGTGGTAGTCAGTGAGGCTGTGCAGAGTCCCTGGCTGACCTGAAGTAAACTGGATAGCGTGGGAAAAAATCAGTTAAGGTTCCCACGCTAATCAATTCATCTCTTGTCAGCCGGGGAGGCTGCGCAGAGATGTACTCATTCATTCTGCGGGGGTTTACAGCAGGGCTGGTAGCATTAGCACCGGTCCCTGTTGTAAACCTGTTAACCCCTTCAGACGGATTGCAGCGTGGGACCTGACTGAATGGCGGAGAGGTATGGATATTGTTGCTTTTTTATTTTATTTTTATTACAGGAGAACAAGGGATTCAGAAGGATTACCAGGGTAATAAAAATTGGTCAAAAACTATGTGTCATTATTTCATTAAAATAATTTTTAATTAATGTGTGTGTGGTTTTTTTAACCATTTACTACAGTAGGAATAATAATGGAGAGTTATCTAATTGACAACTCTCCATTATTAACCCAGATTAAAGGGAATATGTCACCCCATTTTTGCCCTATGAGATGCGGCCACCGCCATCAGGGGCTTATCTACAGCATTCTGTAATGCTGTAGATAAGCTCCCGATATCACCTGAAAGTGAAGGAAAGCGAGTTATATTATACTCACCCAGGGGCGGTCCGCCGTCCGGTCCGATGGGCATCGCTGTCCGGTTCGGCGCCTCCCATCTTGTAGCGAAGCCGGCCTCTTCTTTCCGTCCCGTCGCAGCTCCTGCACAGGCGCACTGATCTGCCCTGGTGAGGGCAGAGCAGAGTACTGCAGTGCGCAGGCTCCGGGAAAGGTCAGAGAGGTCCGGCGCCTGTGCACTGCAGTACTCTGCTCTGACCTCACCAGGGCAGAGCAGTGTGCCTGCGCAGGAGCTGCGACGGGAAGGAAAGAAGAGGCTGGCTTCGCTACAAGATGGGAGGCGCCGAACCGGACCGCGATGCCCATCGGACGGCGGAATGCCCCTGGGTGAGTATAATATAACTCGTTTTTCTTCTCTTTCAGGTGACATCGGGGGCTTATCTACAGCATTACAGAATGCTGTAGATAAGCCCCTGATGGCGGTGGCCGTATCTCATAGGCAAAAACGGGGTGACAGATTCCCTTTAATGTCACCTTTCAATAGCAAGGTGACATTAACCCATTATTAACCCATTAGCCACCACTAAAGGCAATGGGAATAGACAGGCTAAGCGCCAGAAAAGGCGCATCTAATAATAGATGTGCCTTTTCTGGGGTGGCTGGGGGCAGATGTTAGGAGCCGGGGGGGGCAAAAACAATGGTCCCTCTCAAGGCTATTAATATCTGTCCTTAGTCACTGGCTTTCCCTGTCTGGCGGAGAAAATACCGCGGGAGCCCACGCATTTTTTTACAACGAATTTACACATTAAATTAACACCTACATGTATGAAATTTTGCACACACACACTCATATAATTGTTAATTAAAACCATATATCAAACTACATGAAATGAAATGGTTTACTGTATGTAAACCATGTGTCATTTCATGTCAGGTTCTGTAATGATTTTACAGAAGCCGCCAATTGAATTAGTGGCTGTTATGCTATGTAGAAGTGTATAAACTATAAATATATATATATATATATATATGTGTCACAATGACGTGTATATATATATATATATATATATATATATATTCTATGTGTATTGTGGCATGGCGACTGGTCATGTGATGGATGGACAGTATGTATCGCAGAGGTGGGTGGCCCTGTGATGGAAGCCTGGGCGTGTTTTGCTCAGCAGATCTACTGCTGAGGGTTTTGCTATACATTGGGAGGCTTCCAGGTGACTTGGAGAGCTGGGTGGGTCCAGTCACCTACAAACCCACCCAAGGGGTGTGTGTCTGAATACCCAAGATAAAGCCTGTATGTGGTTTTGTATGTTTAAGGACCTGTGGTGATGTCATGATCACCTGACCAGTGCATGTGATGTTACCTCGCCTGTGGGTGTGGTTACAGTCTATGTAACGGAGTTGTGTTTAGCACCTGGGTTAGTAGAGTGTTGGGGGAGTCTGCCAGTGTGGACAGACTTCCATGTGTCCAGGCGGGACACTACAGAGAGGTCTCTGTGTTTGAAGGGAGAAGCCTTCCTGTATCTGTGGCTCCAGATAGAGCCTGAGTGCTGGACATTGCACAAGTCCTGTGTGCCCATAGGACTGGGATAGCAGAGCTAAGCTATGGACATTCAGGTCTTGTCTGCATGATGTAAAGACTGTTTAACCTTGTGTTGCTAAAATGATGGTTTATGAAGACAATAAACCACATGCAAGTTGAAGAGAATGTGCCTCCTGTCTCCTCCTACGCCGCCAAGTGAGTACGATCCTTACAGTATACATCTATTCTTTCCATTCTTTATTAAACATGTCAGTGTGATTTTACCGTATATCCACTGAATTGCCGGCTTTTCTAAAGGACACCGGTGCGTATTTCTTGCAAGTCACACATGTGGTTTGTGTGTAATTGCATTTTTGAATAGAGAGAACCAGACGCACAACAATTAATAAATAAATGAAAGGGGGGTGCACAATCAGTAGTAAAGACAATAATCAAAAAAGAGGAAAAGCACTACAGTCATGGCCAAAAGTTTTGAGAATGACACAAATATTAATTTTTACAAAGTCTACTGCTTCACTTTTTCTAATGGCAATTTGCATATACTCCAGAATGTTATAAAGAGTGATCAGCTTAACAGCAATTACTTGCAAAGTCAATATTTGGCTAGAAAATGAACTTTATCCCCCAAAACACATTTCAACATCATTGCAGCCCTGCCTTAAAAGGACCAGCTAACCTCTTTTCAGTGATTGCTCCATTAACACAGGTGTGGGTGTTGATGAGGACATGGGTGGAGATCAATCTGTCATGATTAAGTAAGAATGACACCACTGGACACTTTAAAAGGAGGCTGGTGCTTGGCATCATTGTTTCTCTTCTGTTAACCATGGTTATCTCTAAAGAAACATGTGCAGTCATCATTGCAATGCACAAAAATGGCCTAACAGGGAAGAGTATCGCAGCTAGAAAGATTGCACCTCAGTCAACAATCTATCGCATCATCAAGAACTTCAAAGTGAGAGGTTCCATTGTTGCCATAAAGGCTTCAGGGCGCCCAAGAAAGACCAGCAAGCGCCAGGACCGTCTCTTAAAAGTGTTTCAGCTGCGGGATCGGGCTACCAGCAGTGCAGAGCTTGCTCAGGAATGGCAGCAGGCAGGTGTGAGTGCATCTGCACGCACTGTGAGGCGGAGACTCTTGGAGCAAGGCCTGGTCTCCAGGAGGGCAGCAAAGAAGCCACTTCTCTCCAGAAAAAACATCATGGACAGACTGATATTCTGCAAAAGGTACAGGCAGTGGACTGCTGAGGACTGGGGTTAAGTTATTTTCTCTGATGAATCCCCTTTTCGTTTGTTTGGGACATCAGGAAAACGCCTCATTCGGAGAAGACAAGGTGAGCACTACCACCAGTCTTGTCTCATGCCAACTGTTAAGCATCCTGAAACCATTCATGTGTGGGGTTGCTTCTCAGCCAAGGGAATCGGCTCTCTCACAGTCTTGCCTAAAAACACAGCCATGAATAAAGAATGGTACCAGAATGTCCTCCAAGAGCAACTTCTCCCAACCCTCCAAGAGCAGTTTGGCGATCAACAATGCCTTTTCCAGCATGATGGAGCACCTTGCCATAAAGCAAAGGTGATAACTAAATGGCTCAGGGAACAAAACATAGAGATTTTGGGTCCATGGCCTGGAAACTCCCCAGATCTTAATCCCATTGAGAACTTGTGGTCAATCATCAAGAGACGGGTGGACAAACAAAAACCTAAAAATTCTGACAAAATGAAAGCATTGATTGTGCAAGAATGGACTGCTATCAGTCAGGATTTGGTCCAGAAGTTGATTGAGAGCATGCCAGGGAGGATTGCAGAGGTCCTGAAGAAGAAGGGTCAACACTGCAAATATTGACTTGCTGCATTAACTCATTCTAACTGTCAGTATAAGCTTTTGTTACTCATATGTTTGCAATTATTATATTTCTGTCTGTGATAAAAACATCTGTCAAACACACATAAAAACCAGAGGGCAGCAGATCATGTGAAAATATAATATTTGTGTCATTCTCAAAACTTTTGGCCATGACTGTCCTGTAAATATGCACACTCCACCCGAATTACAAAATACAAAAAATCTTTATTGGCACATAATGACAGAATAGCATAAAAACATGATTAAAAACATGCCCAAGCACTAAAGGTGCAACCCAGAATTGAATAGATACACAATTATATATCGATCAATCATAGCAGCAATATAACAATAACATGTGGGTCTCTACTATAACAGTAAGGCAAAGACTACCATCAATGGCAATTGGGTAAAGAAAGATGAGCCCATATGAGCAGGTGTCCACCTGATGGCATACTCATATAAGAGAGGGCCACAGATGATAGTATCCTTAATGATGTAATAACAACCATCAAGACCATATACTGAACACCGTTTGACCCAAATAAGTCATGATCCCAAAAGGAAACACATAATTACCCAAATGCGACCATAGAAGCAATAAAGTCCAATCTGGCTAGACCAAGAGTGGGAGCCCACAAAGTGACCCCACGCGTATCGCCGTCACATAGACGGCTTCCCCTGATGAAGTAGTGTGACGCCGGCTTAACAAGGAAATCTGTAATGTATAAACATTTCTGTTATACACTGTTTCTCCTGATATTTATCCAATAATTCCCAGAAATATTTCTACGTGTCTGTAGCAAGTATCAGAAGGCAAAAAAAAGAGGCCATTATCTCTTAAAGGTTTGAAACCAATTACAGAACATATTTGCATTAGGCCACAACCTACTGTATTCTAAATGAGTTTAATCTATTAGACAATACACTTATTCATTCATTCAATATTTCTATTTCATACCATGAAATTACCGACAGGTGACAGCTCATAGGTTTAAAGCATCTTCTACATGACTTTTAGCATTCTATAAATGGCCTTTACATGTGAAAATCTGACCACTGGGTCCCTAATGATCCTGAGATGTAAGAGTCTTAGTGATATGCTGTGGCCCCTTGAAATGTTGTTCAGACACAGTAGCACCTCAGTCTTATTCACTGTGTTGTCATGATCAGTGGGGATCCTGATGATTTCAGTTCTACAAATATGCCATCAATATCAAATCTCCTTTAGGCCTCTTTTACACGTCCTGGTGATTTCTGTACTGGAAAAACCAGTACTGGTGAAATCTGTGGTCTATGTCCATGTGCCATCCGTGTATTTGTATGTGACATCCGTGTGTCCGTGTGATGTCCATGTGTTGTCAGTGTGACACGTATAGAATGAAATGCAGCATAGAAATTAAAGAATTTTATGTATTAAAGATGTTCAAAATAGAGATAGATAGTGATGAGGAACATGATAGATAGATAGACAGACAGACAGAAATATGTCAGAGTGATTTCTTATCTGTGCTTTGAGTGCTTATTTTTCTGTACTTGTATTTTTTTAACTAAAAAATAAATAGTTGAATAAAAAAATGGTGTGGGATAACCCATAGTTTTCATAACCAGACAAGCCAAAGCCAACAGCTGGGGTCTGATGTTAATATTCTGTGTAGAGGCCAATAGCCATAAAGGTTCCCAGGCTATTAATGTCAGCTCACAGGAGTTTCCTTAGCCTTTACCTCAGCAAAGGGCTGATGTTCTTAGTCTGGGAGGGGGCCAATATCCTTGCCCCTTTGCTAGACTAATAATATCAGCCCACAGCTGTCTGTTTAGCCTTTGCAGGTTAGTAATTATATGGAGACCCTACATCATTTTTTTTCTGGGATCCCCTGTAAACTAACCAGTCAAAGGCTAAGCAATCAGCTGTGAGCTGTTATTAATAGCCTGGGAACCTTTAGGGCTATTGGAACGTTTCCCAGATTATTAAAATCTGCCCCCAGCCGTGAGATTTCCCTCAGCTGATTATGAAAATTACAGGGGACCCCACACCGGTTTATTTATTTATACACTATGTACAAATACGGTACTGAATACAACTCTCATCAGACTCGGCTGGTCACGCTAATCTCAGGGAGACCAGGTAACAATGATCAGAGCTGCCTTCAGCACCCGACACCTAGGAACAGTGCGCACTGTACTGCTTTTACCAAGCACCTGTACAAGTCACACTGATGACACACAGATGTCATCTGTGTACGATCAGTGTGCTTGTGTTCGACATGCGTTTAATTTGTGGTGCTGGTAAAAAAAGGATATATGTCAACGGGTTTTTCACACGGCCACATGGTCCGTTCGAAAAACCTGACATATGTGCGCCACTATTGAATACAATGGGACTGCATGTGTTCATATTTGCTTTCCTTAAAAAACGGACCTCATACGGACATAAAAAATGGACGTGGGAAAGGGGCCTTAAAGTGGGATTTCCCAGTATAGTATTCTGTTTTCTCATATTTAATAACCAGGAAGCCATTCAGAACAAAAAAGAAGGCTTAAAGCTGAAGCTGCTTGTGGAAACTGAGGTGGCCTTGTTACGTCAGCAGCTCGTGGCTGCAAGGACAGCTTTGACGAGAACACAGGCTGAAGCCAGCAAAGTGGGACAACAGCTGAGCAGACAGGTAATGTTCTCATATTGCACACTGTGCAGTAATTCATTTACATGAAGCATATTGCGATGTATAATGCTCCGCTCCAGTGTTAGACAGTGAAAACAATTAAATTACATCAAAGTATCCCCAAGGCTATGACCTGGTGCACATTTAGGGCTCGCTCACATGCTATCCGATGCTTTTCTACTTGGACCAATGTTATACTATGGGGAGGTGCTGATCAGCGTTTTTTTTCTTATTCCAATTTGTCACGAGAAGGAAAACGGAGCATGTTGCGATTTGCAGTCGGAGGGCACACATTCATTCAAGTCTATGGTTGTGTGGAAATCATCAATGGCAATGGCGGACATAGACTCAAAAGGGCCCCTGTGCAAAAACACTATATGGGCCATATGCAGTCCAGTAGAGCATCATAATGCTCAATTCCACCTTCTGTGGAGGTATAAATGGGCCCAATTACTTCTTGGGCCACTGTGCAGCTGCACAGGTTGCACCAATGATATGTTCGCCCCTGGCTCTCAGATATCATCTGAGTGCAGTCCAAATTTTATCCATAAACCTGTCTACATGTATATGTAGTGTAGTATAAATACATTAATATACTCACTCGCTGACTTTTATGCTCTCCAGCACCACTTTAGTCTTCACATTACTTCTTTTCAAACTGGCAGGTTCACACTAGGGATTATATGTGCGCCAGAAGTCTCTTTTTACATTATAAGCCTATAAAGCGTCAGACTAAGGCTCTATAGATGTACATTGTAATAGCGACCTCCAACTCACAACTAAACCCCAATGTATTCCGGCGTGTCAGGATTTCAGGCTCGTAAGTCTAAAGAGAACGGGAGCACCGCTGGAAACTGGGAAAGATGGCGATAGGTGAATATATTAATGCACCTACACTAAATATATATTTAGACAGGTAAATAAAAATGGTATAAGAGTGCTTCTATTATGTTTTGGCTGCAACCTCAAGAATTTCCAATTCCTCTGTGAGTCCAGGACATGTAAACTTTTCCTGGGAGCCACCTAGACTCCCAATGAGAAGGCAATGTTCAGTGACTCAGTTCCCATCACAATCACACTCCTCCAGAACAGGCAATGTAAGGAGATAGCAAGTACAGTATACTCATGGAGCATAGAGTAACATAACTGTGTGCTAAACTCAATTTATTGTCACGTGATAGATATATTTTTGTCTTACAGAAGCAGCTGCTAAATGAGTCTGAGCACAGACAGTCTCGGGAGACAAAAAAGAGACAGCAGCTAGATAGTATTAAATCTGCCAGCATGGACAAACTGCTGGGGGATATTGACGACAAGGAGCACAGGCTACGCTCCTTGACTGAAGAAACCGAAAGAGCATCCAAAATGGGTCTGTTGCAGGAAAGTAAGATAAGAAAAGAAGTAAAGCAGGTAACAAGAATTGGTGTCAAATCAGTCTTGATGATTGTCACGCCTTGTCTGACTTCTTGTAGAAAGTACATGGCAAATGTACACTCATAAACCCACCCTTAAATATTTTCACCATGGCACATAGTACCTAGACAATGCCTCCATTACATTACCTATAATTTCACCTCAATGACAGTTACAGCAAAACTAGGCTTTGCTTTTATTTCAGGGAGCACCACTGCCCTTGATCCCCCTACTCAGGGCTTCCATCAGGGAAATACAGCTAGTAATGCAGTATGGTGCCCAGCCATGGACTACACAAGGACTGCATCTATCAAAGCATCTCAGTCTTCAGTTTACCTGAGAGTTCTAACTAGCCCTCTTGTTTTTATATATTTAGTTATTCATGGTATTCACGTTTGATATACATTTATGTGTCCATTTTATTCACTGTTAGTATACATTTATGTTTGTCCAGTTTTTATACTGTTGGTATATACGCTGCTCAAAAAAATAAAGGAACACTAAAATACCACATCCTAGATAACACTGAATGAAATATTCCAGCTGGAAATCTTTATTCATTACATAGTGAAATGCGTTGAGAACAATAAAATATAAATAAAAATGATCAATGTAAATCAAAATGAATATCCCATGGAGATCTGGATTTGGAATGATACTCAAAATCAAAGTGGTAAATCAAATTACAGGTTGATCCAACTTCAGTGGAAATGCCTCAAGACAAGAAAATGACGTTCAGTAGTGTGTGGCCTCCACGTACCTGTATGATCTCCCTACAACGCCTGGGCATGCTCCTGATGAGGCAGCGGATGTTCTCCTGAGGGATCTCCTCCCAGACCTGGATTAAAGTGTGTAGCCCAGCTACGCAGGCACACATAAAATCCAGGAGAATGCACAGGAAGGTAACCACAAAAGCTTGTTATCACTCACTGCCTCTCACACTTTCAGACACACCCATCTGAGGTATAGGAGGTGGTGACACGTAGCAGAGTCAGTCTGTTTCCTGTCTGAGAAGAGCTCAGTTGAGATAGTTTCCTGTCTTCAGACAGTGCAGTTCTGTGCCAGTTCAGTCTGGACTAGGAGAGAGGACTGAATCCTCGCAGAGCTAGCGTAGCTCACCTGACAAAGAAGTGGAGGCTAGTACGGGTGAAGTGCATCATCCTAGCCTAGTCAGAGCTACCCTTAATCAGTACCTCAGTAGAAGCTGAAACAAGGAGGAAACTGAGAGCTGCTCAGCGAGCTTGGAAGAAAGCTGACTATTTCCATCGAAAGCTACAAGTGCTTATGCAAAGAGCAGAAGCAGGGCGAAGGGCACAGTGGAGAAGTTAGAGAAGTGCTACAGGTATTGGATTGCCTGCACTAAATTGCCGGACACCGGGGTCCGAAGCGTTGCTACAGTTTCAAGCTTAGTAACAAGAACACCGGAGGCATCTGGACTACAGGTCGCAGAGAGCAGCCCTAAGTGTCAATACGTAACCGGAGACAGGGAAAACAGGAGTCTAGCCTGATCAGCAAATATAGACTTAGTTTTCACCACTTAGAAGTTTCCACCACAACGTTGGCCGGGCAGTATAGCTATTGAGAAAGCTGGAGATTCCGAGTTAACTTCGCTTCAGGCAAGTTGGACTCACATACAAGTTGGAGTAAAGGAGGCCTCTAACCTGCTCAGTGGTTACCCGAATGTGCATTCTCCACCCCGACCAGCTCCCCGGGATCTACGTGAACCATCTACCAGTAAAAGGTATGAAAAGAAGCTGCATTGTGTGCGACTGAATTATTATCTATACCCTGCATCATCATCACCATAGACTTCCAGGGACCAGTCTCACCTGTGGGAGACTTACCACCCAGCTGCCCCATAACATCCCCTGTGAAAGTCCTTATAGCAGCGCTGGTCCAATTAACCAGATACCACAGGTGGCGTCACGAACTACCTATCCTAAATATCCCCTGTAAATATTCCCCCATTGCACGACCGCCAGGGCCACGGACCGAGCCACCGCTACCAGTGACAACTCCCATAGATTTCCATGGGCTCGGCTCCGAGTACCCCATAGCCCTGGTATCCACAATTGTGGTGCGTGGTCGGAACAAACTTGGCGTCACGAACAGGATACGAAAGCTTGCAATTGTGAGTCCTGTGTGCCTATATTGAACTGTTTGGTGAAAAAGACTGTTTGCTGTGTTTGGCGCCAAATTCCGCCATTTTACCGCCATGTTCGTGCCCTCAGGCGCTGGTGAAGAAGGGGGGCGTACCTAAAATAACGCGCAGTTTCCTGGACACGCCCCCAACCTGCACCCCAATCTGCATCGCGAGCCGCATCGCAAAGCCGCATCGCAATCTGCATCACAATCCGCATCGCAAACTGCATCACAATCTGCATTGCAATCCGCATCGCAAACTGCATCACAATCTGCATTGCAATCCGCATCGCAAACTGCATCACAAACTGCATTGCAATCCGCATCGCCAACTGCATCCCAAGATACCGCGGCATCATCAGAACGCCAGCGACAAAGGTCCTGTCTCCACCGCTGCAGCCTGTGAAAGAGGTAGGCTCAGATTAACCAAGGGGGCATCAATATGTCGCAGCAACCAGCAGACGGAGCGGCCCCCGCCGGTGGCCCCAATAACCCACCGCTTGGCGTCGTACCGCAGGATGGGGGTGCAGGCCCCTCACCTGGCCCGGTGGTCCCGCTAATGCCGCTAACCCTCCCATACATGCCTGGAGCGAAGTGGCTCCCCCAGTACAGCGGCGAGCCAAGCACCCTGCCAGGATTTAAACGGAAGATATGTAGTATTTTAGATATGTACTCAATGACTGAAAAGCAAAAAGCTGCTGTGGTAATAGGACAGTTAGCTGGTGCGGCTGAGAGAGAAGTAGAGACTTGGCCCATTGCAGACCAGGAGTCGGTACCTGCGATACTCTTAAAGCTACAGGCCATCTTCGAGGACCACACAGAAACGGATCTCCGGATGGCATTTTATCAGTGCTTCCAGGGACCGGGTGACAGTATTAGGGACTACGCCTGCCGACTACAGGGGGCCCTGCGAGCTCTCAAACAGGCTAACCCCACAAGTCCCATTGATGAGAGCCAAATGTTAAAAGAGCAATTCGTGCGGGGACTGAGGTCTCCAGAGGAAAGGAGGACTGTAAACTGGTGGTCCTTGGATCATCCAGATGCCACTTTTGATGCTCTAAAGGACATGGCAATAAAGGGACTGCGACCCCTGGAAAAGCCTGAGGGGCAAATCAGTATCACCCGGGTGAAGCCATTCTAAAGCCGGCAGTACCCACCTTTTCCCCGCAGGTGGCAGAAGCTACAATGCAGGTGGCGCCCCCTAGTGAGTTGGAATGTCTGCGCTCAGAAGTGCGCCAGCTGACTAAGAACTTGGCCACTGTAATGGAGGCCCTGCAACTGCGGAAAGAGGAAGGAGGGAAGATCCTACTAGCCGACTGTCCGGAGGATGTCCCTTGGGTGAACCGGAGGAAATGGAGGACGTCGCCACACCGGAGGAGGACCACGCCACCCCCAGGAGCGACTCCGGAGCAACACCATCCTCGCCGAGAGATCGTCTGCTACCGCTGCAACCAAAAAGGTCATATGGCTCAGCAATGTCCTTTAAACGAGCCGATCCTGGGTCAGAGGGCCAACACCCAGGAGTAGACTCATCAGGCCCCTTAGACTGGACTCGCAGGTTCGTGGGTGGACGGCCCTACCTGTCCATGATTCTGGACGGGATTGCAATCCCTGCACTGCTGGACACTGGATCTCAGGTGACCATCATACCTGATGTCCTTTACAATAAATTTTGGTCCATGGACAGCCTCCAGCCCCCAAACCCTGACTTGACAGTGTACGCCACCAATGGTCTCCCTGTTGAAGTAATTGGAGCCAAAAACGTGGACGTAAAAGTGGGCAGGGTGGAGCTGAAGGATCAGGGACTTTTAGTGGTAAAGACTGTAAATGAGGAGAATGCCTTAAATGTGATACTAGGTACTAACATTATCAGTAACTGTCTGGGAGAAGTTGTGTTTTTGCTCCAACAGCTCGCTGAAGTTGCCAAGCCAAAGCAGAAGGGAGTGATCCAGAGGGAGATCCGGGCCCTGATGTGCCAGCAGCAAGCGAAACTTACAGATGGTGAAATCGGTAATGTACGGGTCACAGACTCGAACCCCATTGTAATACCCCCAATGAGTGAAATGTTAATATGGTGTAGAGCAGCCATAGGTCTGAGGGGACAGAACTACCAAGCAGTAGTAGAACCCCATCGCTCAGAACACAGACCTACACTCATGATTGCTAGAGGGGTAGTGGAAGTAGTAAATGGGAGAGTACCAGTACGACTTCTCAACTGGGGGGACGATGAAGTAAATTTGCCACGTTATGCTACAGTTGCTAAATTACATGCCGTAGATAACAATTCTATCCTCACAACCGAGTCCTTAGCCTCCCGCCAACCAGCGGAGGATAATGATCCGGCAACCCCGGTAGCGGACTGGTGTCAGCAGCTTCATATTGGGACAGACACCACTTCCGTCCACCAGAAACAGGGGTACTACGGGTGGTACAAGAGTACGCACAAGTATTTAGCAAGCACCCACTTGATTTTGGGACCATTAAGGGAGTACAGCATCATATCCCTACAGGCAGTCATCCTCCCATCAAAGAGCGGTACAGGCCTATACCTCCAGCCCACTATCAGAAAGCTAAGGAAATGCTGCATGACATGAAGAAAGCCGGGGTGATAAGGGATAGTTGTAGCCCCTGGGCAGCACCTCTGGTTCTAGTGAAGAAAAAGGATGGTAGCATGCGAATGTGTGTAGATTATAGGCAAGTAAATCGTATAACACATAAAGATGCATACCCATTACCACGCATAGAGGAATCTTTAGCTGCTCTGAAAACGGCTAACTACTTTTCTACCCTCGACCTTACTGGTGGGTACTGGCAAGTAGCTGTGGCTGAGGAGGACCGGGAGAAAACTGCTTTCACCACCCCAATGGGACTCTGCGAGTTCGACAGGATGCCGTTTGGTCTCAGCAGTGCCCCAGGAACATTCCAGAGGGTGATGGAGAGCTGTCTAGGACATCTCAACTTCGAAACTGTGCTGCTGTACTTGGACGACGTAATTGTGTACTCTAAGACATATGAAGATCATCTGAAGCACCTGGCGGAGGTATTTGAGTCATTGTCCAAGTTTGGGATGAAACTAAAGCCCTCTAAATGCCACCTGCTCAAACGGAAGGTACAGTACTTGGGACACATTGTCAGTTCCGAAGGAGTAGCGCCGGACCCCGAGAAGGTCACAGCTATTCAGAAATGGCCAGAGCCGAAGAACTTAAAGGAGGTGCGTCAGTTCCTGGGATTAACAGGTTACTACAGGAGGTTCGTGAAAGATTACACTAAGAAGGCGGCGCCTTTACAGGACCTCCTGGTAGGACAACTTCTTAAGAGCAGAAACCTTCCATTTAATTGGGGAAAAGAACAAGCTGAGGCATTCAAAGAGATGAAAGAGATCCTTACCGGTGATGAAATCTTAGCCTACCCAGATTACAGCCAACCGTTCCTGCTATACACAGATGCCAGTAACGAAGGATTAGGAGCGGTCCTCAGTCAGAAGCAGAACGGCCAAGAAAAAGTCATCGCATATGCCAGCCGAAAACTCAGGCCAACTGAGAGGAATCCGGAAAACTATAGCAGCTTCAAACTGGAGTTCCTGGCGCTGGTCTGGGCCATTACCGAAAGATTTAAACATTACCTTGCCTCCAACCGGTTCACTGCGTTTACAGACAATAACCCCTTGACGCATCTGGAAACAGCCAAGCTGGGAGCCATGGAGCAACGTTGGATGGCTCGGTTGTCAAATTACCAGTTTACCATCAAGTACAGGGCAGGCCGTAAAAATGCTAACGCGGACGCCTTGTCCAGAATGCCGCATGAATCTGACACAGAGGAAGAATCAGACGATCTGGAAGAAATTGAGCTACCTGCGTTCCACCGAAATGGGATGGTCCAAGAGCAACGAGTCTACAGGAAGCGGTGTGGTGAGATGTTGAACCCGTTACCTCATCACAGCTGGAAAGAGACTCAGGACAGCGATCCCGTGGTCAGCCGTGTTAAGGAGCTGATAAAACAGGAAGGTTCCTCCTTGGAGAAAGATGCATCCATGCCAGCAAAGCTCCTGTGGAATGAAAGAAGCCGGTTGTTCATATACCGAGAGAAGTTGTGCAGGAGGTACGTTGACCCAAGGACCCATGAAATGGTTTGGCAGATAGTGGTCCCCAAAGCAGACATCCAAATGGTGTTGGAAGCCTACCACGATCAAGCAGGACACTTTGGCTGGAAAAAGCTGGAGACCCTGTTGAGGTGTCGGTTCTACTGGGTAGGATGCGCAGCTCCATCGAGAAGTGGTGCCGGAACTGTGGGCCCTGTGGCCTCAGGCGAAAAGACTATAATAGTCAGAGAGCACCCCTGCAGCCTATCCGGACGACTCGTCCCTTGGAGATTGTGGCATTGGATCACGTCAAGTTGTCCCCAAGCAGGTCAGGATACTCATATGCCCTGACCATGGTGGATCACTACTCCAAATTTCTGGTGGTCGCCCCTGTCAAAGATATGACAGCAGAGACAGCAGCAAGAACCTTCCAAGCCAGTTTCTGCAGACCACACGGATATCCCGAGCAGGTACTGACTGATCGAGGTCCTGCATTTGAAGCTGAACTGTTTCAGGAATTCTGTCAACTGTATGGATGCAAAAAGATCAGAACAACACCATACCACCCTCAGACCAACGGCCTTTGTGAAAAGATGAATCACATTGTCATGGATTTACTGAAAACGTTACCCCTGGAAGAAAGGAATCGGTGGCCAGACTTGTTACCCGACCTGGTTGACTTGTACAACCACATTCCAGTAAGTTCCACTAACTGCACTCCAGCTTACCTTATGAGAGCAAGACCTGGAAGACTGCCAATGGATTTGGAGCTGGGAGTGGTAGAACCAGAGGCTGATGACAGTGCTGAAGATTGGGACACAACTCGACAGGAGCAGTACAAGAGAGTACAAGCCTGCGTAGAAGACAGTCTCAACAAAGTAAGAGAAAAGCAAGAGAAGAACTATAACAAAAATGCTCCCGCTAAGTCTTTAATGCCTGGAGAAATGGTGCTCAAAAGGAAAAGAAGAACACACAAGTTGGATGATCAGTGGGAACAGGAGCCTTACGTCGTGCAAAATTCCAATTTTGATAACAGAAAGGTCTGTACCATTAGTAAGGATGGAGGAAAAACGACGGCAACGGTGTCCAGAGATCATTTAAAGTTGTGTCCTTGCCCATTAAAGCTCCGTGAAGAAAACCCTGTTGTCCATCAAGAAGAGAATGCTGAAGCGGTCATACATACGGATTTGGGAGATTTACCTGCGGATTGGCCCAGATTGGGAGACGCTGTAATTATTCCTGTACTGCAGTTTTATCAACCGCAAGAGGAGTCTCTACAACCGGTCATACCAATTGTGCCAGTTGAGCCAGTTCCAGAAGAACCTGTTCCGGCAGACCCTCAACCATCAGAACCCCAAGCAGCGGACCCGCAAGAAGCAGCACCACAAGAAGGGGAGTCCTCTGGTGAAGCTGGTGAAGCAGTACCGCCTCCTCCAGTCACTAGCATGCTTGCCAGGTCCCTAGAGAGGTGGAGTCGTGTCTATAGTTTGCCGTTACGCAGAACAGAAAGGTTAGAGACTACCATACCTGACGCTACCCCACGTAGGTCAGAACGTATCACTAAAGGTAAACTACCTGTTCGCTATCAGGAGTAGTCCTAGTAGACTAGTTAGCAAGACCCAGACCGGGTTTATTGTCACTGACCAAATGTATAAAGTTTGAAATATATGTATATTTATGTGTTTTTTTTTCCCTAATGGACTGAGAGGCTGTGGACTGTGCCAGCCCAAAAACTTGTCTTTGTAAATAGTTGCGCTTCGGTGCATTATCTTGGTTTTACATGAAACCACTACTACTATCTACCTTTGAAGAAAAACCCGTATGGTGGGCCTAGAGTGAGGTCTGCAGTCAGAAGTCCTGCAGCCCACCCAGGACCCACGTGGGAGGTTTTTGGTGCGGGTCCTCCACAAGTATCTTGTATATATGAACACGTTTGATATTTTGATACTTTTGTATTTTTCCATTGTGCAAAATGTAACGTTTAAGAAATCCTCACCTCCCGGATGGGAAGAGTTATAATGTTTATGTTAATGCAAAACAAAATGTTCTTTTTGTCTTTTACAGCCCGGGAGTGCTGTGTTTTACCAAGGGGGGATGTGTAGCCCAGCTACGCAGGCACACATAAAATCCAGGAGAATGCACAGGAAGGTAACCACAAAAGCTTGTTATCACTCACTGCCACTCACACTTTCAGACACACCCATCTGAGGTATAGGAGGTGGTGACACGTAGCAGAGTCAGTCTGTTTCCTGTCTGAGAAGAGCTCAGTTGAGATAGTTTCCTGTCTTCAGACAGTGCAGTTCTGTGCCAGTTCAGTCTGGACTAGGAGAGAGGACTGAATCCTCGCAGAGCTAGCGTAGCTCACCTGACAAAGAAGTGGAGGCTAGTATGGGTGAAGTGCATCATCCTAGCCTAGTCAGAGCTACCCTTAATCAGTACCTCAGTAGAAGCTGAAACAAGGAGGAAACTGAGAGCTGCTCAGCGAGCTTGGAAGAAAGCTGACTATTTCCATCGAAAGCTACAAGTGCTTATGCAAAGAGCAGAAGCAGGGCGAAGGGCACAGTGGAGAAGTTAGAGAAGTGCTACAGGTATTGGATTGCCTGCACTAAATTGCCGGACACCGGGGTCCGAAGCGTTGCTACAGTTTCAAGCTTAGTAACAAGAACACCGGAGGCATCTGGACTACAGGTCGCAGAGAGCAGCCCTAAGTGTCAATACGTAACCGGAGACAGGGAAAACAGGAGTCTAGCCTGATCAGCAAATATAGACTTAGTTTTCACCACTTAGAAGTTTCCACCACAACGTTGGCCGGGCAGTATAGCTATTGAGAAAGCTGGAGATTCCGAGTTAACTTCGCTTCAGGCAAGTTGGACTCACATACAAGTTGGAGTAAAGGAGGCCTTTAACCTGCTCAGTGGTTACCCGAATGTGCATTCTCCACCCCGACCAGCTCCCCGGGATCTACGTGAACCATCTACCAGTAAAACATCCAAAAAAAGGCTGCACTCAAGCATACTAAAGCATGACAACATAGAATACATGAAATTTTGAATAGCAATATGGCTTTGGAATATAAGAAAAAATTTGAGACGCTTAGTATAAACATTTGGCCAAACATTTTAAAGCCCAACAACCATCGTCAAGGTGGTCTCAATTCTGTTGAGTCCCTAACCTAATGTGAACATACCTCTATTAGGCTGATATCTGAATTTCTGGGTGAATATGCACCTCTGTCAGTAATGCCTGCATTTATGGGTAAAGTAGGGAGCTGGTGTAATTAAAATCACCACCTGGTGGGGGCGGAGTGCTCGGTCAGCAAGCTAACATTCAAAAGACAAAAAACCTGACTGGCACTTCCAGACTAATGTGAACTAGGTGCAAACCAAAGGGAGCTACCCTCATGTAAAACATCCAAAAAAAGGCTGCACTCAAGCATACTAAAGCATGACAACATAGAATACATGAAATTTTGAATAGCAATATGGCTTTGGAATATAAGAAAAAATTTGAGACGCTTAGTATAAACATTTGGCCAAACATTTTAAAGCCCAACAACCATCGTCAAGGTGGTCTCAATTCTGTTGAGTCCCTAACCTAATGTGAACATACCTCTATTAGGCTGATATCTGAATTTCTGGTGTGCAGGATACCTCAGAACATCAAAAAGGTGCACAGCTATAAGCAGACAATGAATATGAATTTGAATAGCAATATGTTGATAAAAAATTAGACGCTTATAACTTGCCAACTTTTAAGCCACAACCATGTCAGTGGTCTCAATTTGAGTCTACCTATAATACCTCTATGTGATATTGATCTGGTTGCACCTCGTAGCTGATTTATTAGTGGATGGTTATAAATCACACTGGGGGCGGAGTGCCGGTCACACTACATAAGACAAATGACTGCTCAGTATGAACAGGTCAAACCGGGGTACAGTAAAACATCAAAAAGCGCATCAGCATACTAAGCATGAAAGATAGAATTTTGAATAGCATATGGCTTGGATATAAAAATTTGACGTTAGTATAACTTTGCACTTTTAAGCAACAACATCGTCAGTGTCTCATTTGTTGAGTCTAACTAATGTGACATACTCTATTGGTATTGATTTTGGTGAAATCACTCTTCATAATCGCTTTATGGTAGTAGGATGTGTAATAATCACACTGGGGGGGCGGGTGTCGTCAGCAAGTAACATTCAAAAGACAAACTGATGACTTCAATAGTGAACTAGGTGCAAACAAGATACCATGTAACATAAAAGGTGCTCAAGATCTAAGCTGACAAGAATATAAATTGAATAGCAATATGCTTTGGAATAAAAATTTGAGACGTAGTATAAATTGGCAACATTTAAAGCCAACACATCTCAAGGTGTTAATTTGTTGGTCCCTACATTGAACATACCTCTATAGCTGTACTATTGGATATGACTCGTCGTATGCTATTTATGGTAAGTGGAGCTGGTGTATAAATCACACGGTGGGCGTGCTCGTAGAAGCACATCAAAGACAAAAAGATGGCACTCAGACAGTATGGTGCAAACCAAGGAGTACCTCATGTAAACATCCAAAAAAAGGCTGCACTCAAGCATATAAGCATGACACAAGAATACATGAATTTTGATAGCATTGGCTTGGAATATAAGAAAATTGGACTGTATAAACATTTGGCCAACATTAAGCCAACAACATCGTCAGGTGGTCTCAATCTGTGATCCCTACTAGTGAACTACTTATTGGCTGATATTGAATTTTGGGAATATGCACCTCTGTCGTATCCTGCATTATGGTAAAGTAGGAGCTGTGTAATTAAAATCACAACCTGGTGGGGGAGTGCTTGGTGGCAACATTCAAAAGAAAAAAATACTGGCACTTCAGAAATTGAGCTAGTTAAACCAAGAGCTCTCATGAAACATCTAAAAGCTGCACTAAGCATACTAAAGCATGAACTAGATAACTGAATTTTGAATAGCACTATGGCTTTGGAATATAGAGAAATTTGGAGCTTATTAAAAACATTTGGCCAAACATTTTAAGCCAACAACAGTCAAGTGCAATCTGTGAGTCCCTAACCAATGTAAAACCTAAGGCGATATCTGATTGGGTGATAGCACTCTGCAGTAATGCCTGCATTAGTAAAGTAGGGAGCTGGTGTATTAAAATCACCATGTGGTGGCGGAGTGCTGGTCACAAGCTAACATTAAAAACATAAACCTGATGCATTCCAAACTTAGTGAACTAGGTGCAATCACCAAAGGACTACCCTCTGTAAAACAATTCTAAATAACTAAAGCTGCATAAGCAATAAAGCAAACATGATGATCATGATTGATAGCAATATGGCTTTAAATAAAAAAATTTGGACGCTTGTAAAACATTGGCCCATAAATTAAAGCCCAAAAACATCACAAGGTAGTTGGTTCAATTCTGTTAAGCTTAACCTATGGAAATCCTTATAGCTATCTGATTTGGGTGTTGACTCTGCAGTATGCCTGCATTTATGGGTAAAGTAGGAGCTGTGTAATTAATCACACCTGTTGGGCGGAGGCACTCTCTGGTCAGCAAGCTAACATTCAAAAGACAAAAACTGACTGGCACTTCAGACTAATGTGAACTGGTGCAAACCAAGGGAGCTACCCATGTAAAACATCCAAAAAAGGCTGCACTCAAGCTTTACTAAAGCATGACAACATAGAATACATGAAATTTTGAATAGCAATATGGCTTTGGAATATAAGAAAAAATTTGAGACGCTTAGTATAAACATTTGGCCAAACATTTTAAAGCCCAACAACCATCGTCAAGGTGGTCTCAATTCTGTTGAGTCCCTAACCTAATGTGAACATACCTCTATTAGGCTGATATCTGAATTTCTGGGTGAATATGCACCTCTGTCAGTAATGCCTGCATTTATGGGTAAAGTAGGGAGCTGGTGTAATTAAAATCACCACCTGGTGGGGGCGGAGTGCTCGGTCAGCAAGCTAACATTCAAAAGACAAAAAACCTGACTGGCACTTCCAGACTAATGTGAACTAGGTGCAAACCAAAGGGAGCTACCCTCATGTAAAACATCCAAAAAAAGGCTGCTGGCTGGAAGTGCCAGTCAGGTTTTTTGTCTTTTGAATGTTAGCTTGCTGACCGAGCACTCCGCCCCACCAGGTGGTGATTTTAATTACACCTGCAATCTGGCGTTGGTGGATGGAACAAGACATGACGTCCCAGATGTGCTCGATTGGATTCAAGTCTGTGGAACAGGAAGGCCAGTCCATAGCATCAATGCCTTCACATTGCAGGAACTGATTATACACTTCAGCCACATGGGGCCTAGCGCTGTCATATATCAGAAGGAACCCAGGGCCCAGTGCACCTGCATACGATCTTACAGTGTGTCTGAGGATCTCACCCTGGTACCTAATATCAGCCAGGGTACTTATGGATTTCGTATGGCATCCCCACACCATTACTGACCCACTGCTAAACCGGTCGTGTTGAAGGATGTTGCAGGCAGCAGAACGTTCTTCACAGCATCTTCAGACTCTGTCACGTTTGTCACATGTGCTCAGTGTGAAACTGCTCTCATCCGTGAAGAGCACAGGATTCCAATGTCGAATCTGCCAATCTTGGTGTTCTCTGGCAAATGCCATCGCCCTATACAGTGTTGGGCTGTAAGCACAACACTAACTTGTGGATGTCGGGCCGTCATACCACCCTCATGGAGTCTCTTTCTGCCAGTTTGAACGGACACATGGATGTTATCGGCCTGCTGGACTCTGGCACTGCTTTTCTTGTTTCTCCTTGCGCGAAGGAGGAGGTAGTGGTCCTGCTGCTGGGTTGTTGCCCTCCTACGACCCCATTCACATCTCCTGGTTGTAACAATTATGTGGGTACTATGGAATCTAATTGCGTGGGATAAAACAAAACTAAGACCAAAGCAGTGAACTGAATAGCGGGGTGCGACCACTAGTACGCACAAGTCCAGCAGTAATATGAAGCGCAAGTAAGTACGGCACTTAACTTAGGAGTCCAACAATAATATGAGCAACAGTGCACACAGCACTTAACGTAGAAGTCCAGCAATAAGATTGCGCATAGCACTTAACGTAGAACTCCAGCAATACTCAGTTGCAGCATAAACAGGAGGAGGTTACTAGATGTACCTTTAGGGCTGAAAAGTCCCACTCAAGTCCAGCATAGCAGCCCACAAAAGAACACAGTCCAAGAAGTGATAACGATGTCAGAATCTCTTACTGACCACAGCAGTTCCAGAGATGGGTAGTTCCACACTGGAAGTCTGGACAATAAGTAACACCGGCAGTATAAGGAAGCCTCACAGAAGGCTGAAGGCAGCTGTAAGTGGAGAGGCAGAGCACAGAGTAACGAGCAGCAGTCACAGCAGCAGGAACTCCAGAAGCAGACCAGGAGGAAGCTTACAAGCCAGCAGCAACAAAGTACTCAGGCAAGGGAGGATCTCCTAAACCAGACTTAAATAGCAGGACAGACAGGAAGTTCCAGGACAGGGCGAGGTACAAGACTCCATCTTGGACAACGGCAGACAGGCTCAATGGAAAATCCGGAATCCTTACACTGGTATACTTGCCTGTCTCCTGGCATCTGCTCCATGCTCTGGACACTGTGCTGACAGACACAGCTACCCTCATGCCACAGCTCGCATTGATGTGCCATCGTGGATGAGCTGCACTACCTGAGCAACCTCTGCCTCATGCTACTGATAGGGAATTTAGATTGTGAGCCCCATCGGGGACAGTGCCAATGATGTCTGTAAAGGGCTGTGAAATTAATGGCGCTATATAACTGAGTAAAATGATAAATAAAAAATAAAAGCTACTGTACCTCTAGGGGTGAGAGCAATGACAAAATGCAAAAGTGACCAAAGCAACAGAAAAAAAGGAGGAGAACTGAGAAATGGTTTGTGGTCACCACCTGCAGAACCACTCCTTTATAGGACGTGTCTTGCTAATTGCCTATTATTTTTACCTGTTGTATGTTCCATTTGCACAACAGCAGGAGAAATTGATTCACAATCAATGTTGCTTCATAACTGGACGGGTTGATTTCATAGAAGTGTGATTCACTTGAAGTTATATTATGTTGTTTTAGTGTTCCATTTGTTTTTTTGAGCAGTGTATTTATGAGTGTCAATTTTTATTAACTGCTGTCATATATTTATACATGTCCAGTTTTTTCACTGCTGGTATATAATATATATATATATATAATATATATATATATATATACCGTATATACTCATGTATAAGCCGAGATTTTCAGCACCTTTTTTTGTGCTGTAAATGCCACCTCGGCTTATACACGAGTCATAGGGCAGAAACCAGCGGGGGAGGGGATGCGGTGGCAGGAGACGGTGGCTGGGACATCATACTCACCCTCCCTGTGCCATCGCTGAATGTCCCTGCAATCCTGCGTTCTCCCCGGCTTCCTGCAGCTCTCCCCGGCTTCCTGCAGCTCTCCAGCGCTGAGCGGTGACGTAATACCCGCTCATTAAGGTCATGTAATATGGACGCGACGCCACTCCCATGGGCGTGGCCTCCATATTCATGGCCTTAATGAGCGGTATTACGTCACCGCTCAGCGCTGGAGAGCTGCAGGAAGCCGGGGAGAGCTGCAGGAAGCCGGGGAGAACGCAGGATTGCCGGCCGGGACGTTCAGCGATGGCACAGGGAGGGTGAGTATGATGGAGGAGGATGGGGGAGCATGGAGGAGGACAAGGAGCATGGAGCAGGACGGGGGGTGAGGACGGAGAGAACGGAGCAGAACGGGGGGAGGACGGAGAGCACGGAGCAGAACGGGGGAGGACGGAGAGCACGGAGCAGAACAGGGGGAGGACGGAGAGCACGGAGCAGAACGGGTGGACGGAGAGCACGGAGCAGAACGGGGGAGGACGGAGAGCACGGAGCAGAACGGGGAGGACGGAGAGCACGGAGCAGGACGGGGGTGGGCACAGAGGAGAATGGGGGAGTGCAGAGCTGGATGGGGGAGCACGGAGCAGGACGGGGGAGGATGGAAAGCATGAGCAGGACAGGATAATGGAGCAGGAGGAGGGGAGCACAGAGGAGAATGGGGGCGCACAGAGCTGGATGGGGGAGCACAGAGCAGGACGGCAACTTATACACCCGGCTTATACGGGAGTCAATAAGTTTTCCAAGTTTTTTGTGGCAAAATTAGGGGGGTCGGCTTATACACGGGTCGGCTTATACATGAGTATATACGGTGTATATATATATATGTGTGTCCAGTTTATTAGCTGCTGGTGTATGTTTGTGTGCCCATTTAATTGACTGCTGATATATATATATATATATATATATATATATTTACGTGTCTCCATGTTTATTCACTGCTGGTGAATATTTATGTGTGCTCATTTTATTCACTGCTAGTATATATTTATGTTTTTTCACTGTTGCTGTTTTTTTTATATTTGTCCAGTTTAATTCAATACTGGTTTATATTTATGTCCCCATTTATTCACTGCTGGTGTATATTTATGTGTATCCATTTTATTCACAGCTGGTATATATTTATGTGATTTCATTTTATTCATTGCTGGTTTATATTTACACCATTCACAGGCAATAAGGGTTAGGCACCAATATAAATTATTGCACAGGGCACCTTCCAACCTAAGATTAGTCGTGACTACAGCACCTTAATAACAATGAGTGGACTAAAAGGAGAGGATCACATTCCTTCCTTTTTGGACACTGACTAGAAACTAACATGGCAAGTAATTTTTCTTGCTGGCAGAAGCATCCAGACTACTTTCTGGATAGCTACAGAATGCTGGCTGTGCATAGTCTGCGGAGGTCTTCCCTTATTGAGATGTAAGATTATAGTGTAATGTCCCAGTGGTGCTAGTACTAATGTACACTATGAGCTTAAACACACACAGCTCCTCCAATATATACAGTTATTATAGCTTATCTATAGGCTCAAGTTTCTTTCCACGTTCTTTCTGAAATCTGTCCTTGAAGCTCTGCTTGTCTAATAGATACTGGAAACGTTCGCTCTTTTATTCTTATGGGATCATTATATGGTGATGTCATTGTGAGCTGCTGTGATACTATGTAACTGAACAAAACATGTCTGGTAAGGGAAATACATGAGTAACACATGGAACTCGCTGATTTTATCACAGTCAGAGCTTGAAATCTAATTTTTGATATTTATATATTACTAATATATGCCATAGCTTTGCACACTGTATGTTTTCACATATATATGCAAATTGCCTTTTTTGTCCTAAGTTACATTTCAAGGGTCAATAGTGGCTTTGTAGGATTGCTGCTTCCAAAAGGTAGCGTTATAGAGTTATAGCGTTCAAGTCCTTTTCCTATCTAAAGAGGCAATTTGCATATAAAATTTCACAGTGGAGCATTGTACGGCGAATAAACCTCCTTGCCTTGGCATGCCATAGCTGATATGTCACTCTCCACAAAGAGAAACATTACCCCTTAGACTTCACGTATATAGAAATTCCTAATAAATATTCATTACTTTGTGTAGATAAAATCTCAGCTAATACAGGAACGCAGCTTAAAACTGGATGCTTTTCAACGTGTAGATGAACTGCAGAGCCAAGTGTATGACATGGAAACGGCCACCTCTCTGCGAACCTCATCTGGAGGTAAAAAGACAATATAAAATGCTTTCACACAAAAGATTGTAATGCATTGTTTAGTCTATGGGCACATCACATTGCCAAAGATTGCTGCATTGTTTTGGTTATATCACAAAATAATGAAAGCAAATGTGGTTCCATTGCAGCACACAAATCCATGACATGCAAGTAAAAGTGACCATGTAACGCTAATCTTAAAGGGTTTCACCACGAAAAAAGTTGATTTTAATCAATAGATCTTGGAATAATAATTTCCACAATTGGATGTGATTAATAAAATGTTCCTGTGCTGAGATAATCTTATAAATGTGCCCCTGCTGCAGGGCCGGCTCCAGGTTTTTATGGGCCCCGGGCGAAAGAGCTCAGTGGGCCCCTTTAACACAGACCACGATTCATGATGCACAGATACAGCAGAGAAATATAGGTACAGTACAATGCCAAATACTTCACTTCTTCCATTACATGATGATATCTATTGTAAATTGTACAATAGCTCAAAAACCGCCAAATCCTCACAGCGCACAGAACAGACTGGACAGTACAGTACTCCATACAATATTATGGGCACCACAGTCTCCCCTCATCACCCATATAATACCCCATGCAGGATGTCACCCCCCCATATAATGCTCCATACAGAATACTGGACCCAAAATAATGCTCCATACAAAATACTGGACCCAAAATAATGCTCCATACAGAATACTGGACCCAATATAATGCTCCATACAGGATACTGGTCCCCATATAATGCTCCATACAGGATACTGGTCCCCATATAATGCTCCATACAAAATATGGAGCTCTCCTCTGGTCTGTACCGCGTTCTGCACTGTTACGGCTCAGGAAAGGGCGCTGTGGAAAGACTCCCCATTATCATCATGATTGCCTCCTTATCATCATCATTGCCTCCCCATCATCATCATGGCCTCCCCATTATCATCAATGCCTGCCCATCATCATCATCTCCTCCCCATCATCATCTTCTCCCCATCATCAATGCCTGCCCATTATCATCAATGCCTGCCCATTATCATCATCTTCTCCCCATCATCATCAATGCCTCCCCATTATCAGCAATGCCTGCCCATCATCATCTTCTCCCCATCATCAATGCCTGCCCATTATCATCAATGCCTGCCCATTATCATCATCTTCTCCCCATCATCATCATCAATGCCTCCCCATTATCAGCAATGCCTGCCCATCATCATCTTCTCCCCATCATCAATGCCTGCCCATTATCATCAATGCCTGCCCATTATCATCATCTTCTCCCATCATCATCATCAATGCCTCCCCATTATCAGCAATGCCTGCCCATCATCACACACAGACAGCACACAAGCACTCTCTCACATACACACACATACACACACACACACAAAGCACTGCACTACATACAAAACACAAAAGAGACACACACACACACGTCTTACCTGTCCGGCGTCCCCGCGCTTTCTGCCACAG
This sequence comes from Oophaga sylvatica, assembly GCA_033576555.1. NCBI lineage: Eukaryota > Metazoa > Chordata > Amphibia > Anura > Dendrobatidae > Oophaga > Oophaga sylvatica. The sequence goes on from JARQOD010000005.1 coordinate 303,607,669, forward strand.
CCGGCCGCTGAATGATGACGTCATTCAGCGGCGCTGCTGTGAGAGGAAGCGCCGGCGCCCTCTGGAGCCCGGAGCTGCGGCAGCGGAGGCACGGGAGAGGTAAGTATTGTGCCAGCTGATGCCGGGGCCCTGAGCAAGCGGGGGGGGCCCAGTGGCGGCGCTGACACCGCTCTCCTCCGCTAACGGGCGCGGGGGTGCCAGACTGCGAGTGGGCCCCCCCGCCTGCTCAGGGCCCCGGCACTTGCCCGGGTGTGCCGGGTGCTGACGCCGGCCCTGCCCTGCTGTGTACTGTGTAATGTCTGTGTCTCACCGTACAGGGATATGGTCTTATCATACCACATCAAAAGAGTATACAGACAGGACAGCACGGGATCACAACTGATTCTTTTTGTAATGTAAAACATTTTTTCTGTGAGGTACACCATTATTTTTAAATAGACAGGGAAAGGTTTTACCTCATGCAAAGCAGCAGCTGTGATCATATATTGTCCTGTCTGTATACTCTTTTATTACCTCCTCTTCCCAGGAGCTGTGGTATGATCAGACCAGGTCCCTGTAAGGTCAGACACGGCCATTACACAGTACACAGCAGGGACACATGTACGAGATTACCTCAGCACAGGAACATTTTTTAACACTTTCAGTTGTATTATTTATTATTAGTCCAAGATCTGTTGATTGAAATATACTTTGTTTGTGGGATGACTCTTTTTAAACAGATGTTGGAGCATATTTATCAACCTAAATGCGATTCTGGCATGTTTGGTGTAGACATGACCTAAGGCTCCCATACTGTACTCACACTATCATTTTACTGTGCTTTAAATGTTCAGAACTTGTTCTTGAGGTCCTTTATAAACTGTATATGCATGCACGGGTATGGCTTTATAGCAATACACCAGAATATAGTGATGCCTAAACATCACCATTGTTTATAGCAGGGGCGGACACTGACAGAACAGGTCCCCTGTGCAAGAACAATATATGGGCCATTTGCAGTCCAATAACTAATAAATAATAATCTTTATTTTTATATAGCGCTAACATATTCCGCAGCGCTTTACAGTTTTGCACACATTATTGTCGCTGTCCTCGATGGGGCTCACATTCTAGATTCCCTATCAGTATGTTTTTGGAGTGTGGGAGGAAACCGGAGTACCCGGAGGAAACCCACGCAAACACGGGGAGAACATAAACTCCTTACAGATGTTGTCCTAGGTGGGATTCGAACCTAGGACTCCAGCGATGCAAGGCTGTAGTGCTATCCACTGAGCCACCGTGCTGCCCAATAACTCATCATAATGCACAATTCAACTTGCTTTGCCGGGCAAATTGTGCCCAATTACTAATGACCACTTGTAAATGACTGCTTTAAAGGTTGTCCCAATGGTATGTCCACCTCTAAGTTATAGTATTAGCAAAAAATAATAAATCTAAATTACCCCAATTTGATATTAAAATTTGTCTTCTGTACCAAGTATAAACATTAAAATAGACACAAAAGAAGTCAGTGAAGCTACTAAACCAAAGATTACAGCAACCACTGAGACAGGCCAGTGTAGAACATAATCCTCAACCTGCTCCTGAAAATTGGGGACATATGTGGAAGCAGAGGCAACATTATAAATCAAGAACTAATAGGAATTATTTTTTTTAGGAATCAGAAAGACATCAGGCTCCTTCATGTCTCGCACTTCTAGGAGTCATTCAGCAGGTATGAAAGTTTTCCTTTGAAAGAAAAATCCAAAAATAGAAGAATTTTAACTACAAACTTTTTTCCAGTGAACCGTGATTATAGGGTTTGCAGGGTTGTAGCTGTAGCATGATAGTATTTTACACAATGAAAAGTAAGAATGTGTAGCCCTGGTGTTAGGCACACGCAGTACCCTGGAGAGTGTGTGGCGAGACAGCAGTTTAATGCTAAATACCCATTCACTCAACATACACTAGACACACCCTTAGGGTAGTGTAGTTTACTATTGAGGGAGTGGTCAGGGTGTATGTTTGTGGAGTGATTTAGTCAGTTCCTGTCTTCGGACGGAGCAGACGTCTGGAGTTTAGCTGGAGGGAGGAAGCAGTCCAGCCTGCTCTATCATCAGTTCAGAACGTGGAGGCTGGTACAGGTGGTCTAATTCACCTTAGTCTAGTCAGAGCTGTACCTCAACAGACTACATTGAAAGAAAGAAGAAGCTTAGTGCAGAAAGACTTCAGTCACCTGTCTAAAGGACAGTGAAAGGTTCAGAGACGTGCTCCTGCCTAGTGATAACTGAGCATCTGTAACTAACTTTGAAGAAAGTGAATGAAGGAAGTAACTACCCGACTTTATGCTAGTGTGAGTGCTTATGCTACCAGCGAGGACAAGGCGAAAGGCACAGTGGATTATTGGAAAAGTGCGTTCGGATTGAAGAAGTCCTGCACATTGCAACCGGTCACTGGGGACCGAAGGATCACTATTAGCTTCAAGCATAGTGGTAAGAAAACCAGGAATTTACCGGACCTTAGGTCGCGGCAAACAAGCCCCTTATAGTCAGTACGTAACTGGAGTCAGGTGGAATAGGGACTTTGAGTCAAGCGCAGACAAAAGCAAGAACCTAGTTTCATCAATTGGAAGGCTCCTACCACAAAACTGACTGGGCAGTACAGCTATGGATTAGCTGGAGTTATTGAGGGAACTACGCTTCAGGCTGGTTGTACTCGTTGTATTGAAAGTAAAGGAGGCCCCTAACTTGTCCAGCTGCTGTCTCAAGATACACTCTCCTTGGATCAGCCTCCCTGGGACCTGCCTGAACATCTTACAAGTAAAGGTATGGAAAGACGCTGACCGTGTGAGACTGTGTTATTTATCTGCACCCGACTTCACTAACTTCATAGACTTTGAGGGACCAGTCCCACCTGTAGGGGACCCGACATCTAGCTGCATCACCATCCCCTCAGAGATCTATAGCAGCGCTGGTACAAATTACCAGAATACTACAGGTGGCGTCACGAACTGTATATAAATCTATCCCCTGTAAATATTCCCCCAACATACGCCAGACCGCCAGGGCCACAGACCGAGCCACAGCTACCTGTGACAAATCCCCATAGACTTCTACGGGCTCGGCTCTGAGTACCCCATTGCCCTGGTAACCCACAATTGTGGTGGCGGGTCGACACAAATACTTTGGCGTCACGAACAGGATACGAAACTTGCAGCATTGCGAGCCCTGTGTGCCTAAGGAATTGTTTTGTGAAAAAGGACTGTTTGCACTTTTGGCGCCAAAATCGCCATTTTTGTCGCCATATTCGCGCCCTCAGGCGCTGGAGAAGAAGGTGGGCGTACCTTCGTGGGCGTGTACCCCCCAGTGGCGCGAAGAAAATGCCTGCCCTCTCAAAGTGCTATTACAATATGCGATCCTGCCCTACAGCAAAGGAGGTCCGCCTCCTCTTCACCTTCCCTGCGAGGAGGAGGAGACGCAAACCCCACCTCCACGGAAGAGACCGGACGTCTCTGGAGGAAGAAGAGAGAATCTTCTGGAACATCATGGAAGCAGGACGTGTGCAGCCGAGCAGGGAAGCGGAGGAAGGCAGGCCCCGTGCCCCAGCCAAGCTGCCACCAGCACCGGAGTCATCCGTGGTCCTGCACCTGCAGCAGGCGTTGCTAGAGATTCAAGAAGAAAATGCACGCCTGAAGAAGATGGTCCAGTACCAACCTGGCTTTGAAGAGATCGAGAGACGCCGGCGTACCCTGGAGCAGCGGAGGCTGTGGGACACGGTGATCTCTCCCCTCAACGACCCCCCACGATTCCAGTTACCGAAGAGTCTGCTGCCCAAGGCGAAGGAGCAACCGGAGGCTGCCCCCGAAAGTACCAATCCTGATCCCACCGGTGAAGCGGTGGAGGCGAAGGAGGTTGAGGAGGTACCGCCAGTTCCGGAACGCCCGCCCGGCCAGGAGGCCGCAGCAGATGATCGGTCCCCGGCAGGGACACCGGAGGGGTCCTGTCCGTCGTTACCAGACGTCGACTGGGACGAGATGGCGCGCCTGGATGACGTCGCCTACACCGCCCAGTGGGAATATGAGTGGCAGCGTCGTGAGGAGAAGCAGAAACGCCAGCAGGAGGAAGAGCGGGAAGCTCAGCGGAACCGTCAGCGACAACATGCAGAGCTGATCGCGGACAAAGAGAGTGTCCGGAGAGAGAAAGGTACCCTGAGGGAACCGCGGCGGCAGGGGTGTGTGACTGAGTTCCAGCTCCGGAAGGGCTGGGGCTTCATCCGTGAACCGGGCCTCTACCCCGGGATCTTTGTCAGCAGGCGTGACGTAGAATCCCACCTGCCGCAAGGCCATCCCGGGAGGGACTTAGTAAATGGAGACATTGTCACGTACACACGGCATTGGGGAATGAAGGGATGGTATGCCCTTAACGTCACCATCGTCCGTGACCCCGTCCCAGACGCAGGTACCGTCACCATGACCGCAGCGTCCCCGTCTCCAGCTCAAGCAGCATCCGGCCGTGCCCCAGCATCGCCCCCTGCAAGTACTTCGCAAGTGGAAGCGACACCTGTACACTGTTATCCTTCCACATCGCAACTAGCGACCCAGATTTCATCGCAAAGGAAAGCAACCTCTACATCGCAACATGCGACCCAGTCTCAATCGCAATCCATGACACGGTCCATATCGTTAACTGTGATTGAAACGCAATCGGTGTCACGTGAGGAGAATGTACCCGTTGCGCCCCTAGAGGTTCGCACAAGAACTGTGGCGACCCAGACCCTAATCGCAGCGCATGATTTGTTAGTCCTGGGATCTAGGGCCCATTGCATTGTTCCAGCCCCCGGGGTGGAAAGTGTATTTGAAAATGAATAAATAGTAAAGAAGAATCGGTGAGATCCCTATAGGGTCTACCATAAGTAATATTGTAAAAAGTTTGAGAATGTTTTATAGAGTTTTGCACAAGTTGAAGAAGTATAGTGTATATAATACATATATATATTTCTAACCGTAGAATGCCCGGCTGGGTAACCAGAAAAAGTTTTGCACTTTAGTATAATAATGTGATATTATATCTATGTCTTTGGTTTTACAATGGACTTTGAGGTTGAGGACTGTGCCAACCCAGAACTTATTTGTACATAGTTGCGCTTCGGTGCCTTTTTAATGGTTTCACATGAAACCTTGACTTACCTCTGAACCAAAAACCCGTGTGGTGTGGCACTGAGTGAGGTCTGCATTTGGATGTCCTGCAGCCCACCCAGGACCCACGTTGAAGGTTTGGTGCGGGTCCTTCACAAGTATACTGTATATTTATTGAATGCTATTTAATATTTGTATTTTTCTATAATGTTTGCAACGTTCAAGATATCCTCACCTCCCGGATGGGACGAATTAATGTTATTGTTAATGTTTTCATGCATAAACAAAATGTCTCTTTTGTATTTTACAGCCCGGGAGTGCTGTCTTTTACCATGGGGGAATGTGTAGCCCTGGTGTTAGGCACACGCAGTACCCTGGAGAGTGTGTGGCGAGACAGCAGTTTAATGCTAAATACCCATTCACTCAACATACACTAGACACACCCTTAGGGTAGTGTAGTTTACTATTGAGGGAGTGGTCAGGGTGTATGTTTGTGGAGTGATTTAGTCAGTTCCTGTCTTCGGACGGAGCAGACGTCTGGAGTTTAGCTGGAGGGAGGAAGCAGTCCAGCCTGCTCTATCATCAGTTCAGAACGTGGAGGCTGGTACAGGTGGTCTAATTCACCTTAGTCTAGTCAGAGCTGTACCTCAACAGACTACATTGAAAGAAAGAAGAAGCTTAGTGCAGAAAGACTTCAGTCACCTGTCTAAAGGACAGTGAAAGGTTCAGAGACGTGCTCCTGCCTAGTGATAACTGAGCATCTGTAACTAACTTTGAAGAAAGTGAATGAAGGAAGTAACTACCCGACTTTATGCTAGTGTGAGTGCTTATGCTACCAGCGAGGACAAGGCGAAAGGCACAGTGGATTATTGGAAAAGTGCGTTCGGATTGAAGAAGTCCTGCACATTGCAACCGGTCACTGGGGACCGAAGGATCACTATTAGCTTCAAGCATAGTGGTAAGAAAACCAGGAATTTACCGGACCTTAGGTCGCGGCAAACAAGCCCCTTATAGTCAGTACGTAACTGGAGTCAGGTGGAATAGGGACTTTGAGTCAAGCGCAGACAAAAGCAAGAACCTAGTTTCATCAATTGGAAGGCTCCTACCACAAAACTGACTGGGCAGTACAGCTATGGATTAGCTGGAGTTATTGAGGGAACTACGCTTCAGGCTGGTTGTACTCGTTGTATTGAAAGTAAAGGAGGCCCCTAACTTGTCCAGCTGCTGTCTCAAGATACACTCTCCTTGGATCAGCCTCCCTGGGACCTGCCTGAACATCTTACAAGTAAAGGTATGGAAAGACGCTGACCGTGTGAGACTGTGTTATTTATCTGCACCCGACTTCACTAACTTCATAGACTTTGAGGGACCAGTCCCACCTGTAGGGGACCCGACATCTAGCTGCATCACCATCCCCTCAGAGATCTATAGCAGCGCTGGTACAAATTACCAGAATACTACAGGTGGCGTCACGAACTGTATATAAATCTATCCCCTGTAAATATTCCCCCAACATACGCCAGACCGCCAGGGCCACAGACCGAGCCACAGCTACCTGTGACAAATCCCCATAGACTTCTACGGGCTCGGCTCTGAGTACCCCATTGCCCTGGTAACCCACAATTGTGGTGGCGGGTCGACACAAGAACATCTGGCAAAACATCTCTCTTACTCTCTCTTTCTCGCATGCTTTCTTTTGCATTCACTCTCTTCCACTCTTGCGTGCTCTCAGTTGCGCTCTCTCATCATACAGTACCCGGTGTGTGCAGGGACTGGTGTGTATGATCACAGTCTTTGTACACCTCTATGAAATATGTTCTGTGTAAGCAATATGATTGAATCGATAAATTATTCAAATGTTAGAGAACTATAAAAGTAAGCAAGTTATCAACTGCAGGGATAAGAGGTAATTCTGACCCTGGTTGTTTAAAGGGATCGACTCTGACAGATGCAGCCTCCTGCATCTGTCAAACATTTTAGATGCTAGAGCCAACTGACACGACTGGAAAGTGCTAATGAGTTACAATGCAGCCAAGGGAATCTTGCTTTTAGACTATGCCAATTACGGTACATAAAAATGGGTTCAAATTTATATAAAATCACATAAAAAGGCAATAATTACAAGGGCATTCTCCAAAATATCATCTAATACCTTGTGTATCATTTTTACATGATGCAATTTGGCCTAACAATATGGGGCATGGAGTGTCAGAGCTTTGTGTAGGACACTTAGAAGTTGCAAGGCTGCCCAACAATCTGATTATGTGCTTCATTAAGCTGCACTAAATGTATCTGTGTTACTCAGGGTTCCCCAACTCCAGTCCTCAAGGCCCACCAATAGGTCATGTTTTCAGGATTTCCTTAGTATTGCCCAGGTGATAATTGCATCACCTGTGCAAAACAGAGGAAATCCTGAAAACATGACCTGTTGGTGGGCCTTGAGGACTGGAGTTGGGGAACCCTGGTGTAACTTACACCATATGGAAGCTTTATTTATTATTATTATTATAGCGCCATTTATTCCATAGCGCTTTACAAGTGTGAAAAGGGCTATATATAATAAAAAATAATCTTGAACAAAACAAGTCACTGACTGGTACAGGAGGAGCGAGGACCCTGCCCGCGAGGGCTCAGTCTACAAGGGATGGATCTATGTGGAAGTATGATAGTACGCAGCCACTCCATTAATTAATATTAGTCCATGTAGGAGGAATGGTGCTACTTCATGTCAGTATAACACTGGTGGGCAATGATGCTTTGGAATACTACAGTTATGTCCACACAAGATGGAAAAATATGTTGGAAATTTGCATTGAATAAGCAGGGATTTCACTCCTTTATATTGAAAAAGTGAAAATCTGCAGCAGAAATTGAAATGTTAGTAAATAAGTAAAGAGGCGACAATAACACTGTAAAATAATATTTTCTACATTGATATGGTTAAAGTGTGATGTGTAATTTTCTACAGATTTTTATTTACAATCTGTAGAATAACCCCTCTAATATATTAGTTAGGCCACAGTGTTCAGATTGGTCTCCCAACCCAAACGTGACCTCTGCATAGAAATATATGAAGCTGTCAAGCTCGAGTTGGGAGAGCTGCCAGCAAGTCCGTGCTTTTTGGTCCGATTTATACGGCCATCTGACTGTGCCCTTATAGTGTGAAAAAAATTACAAAAATGAACAGTGGAATTACGTTTTTAGTTTTTTTTTTCAATTCTCCACTTAAAATAAAAGGAATAAAGAGAAATGAACAAATTACATGAACCACCTAAATGGCGCCACTGAAAACTACACAAAGTACATGAAAAGTATATGGAAAAAAACAAGCCACCATTTGGCTATGTTGATAGAAAAATAAAAAATGATGGCTCTTGAAAAAGAATAAAAAACAAACAAAAAACAGTAGAAAACAAAACAATTGGTCCTCAAAATAGGTCTAGTCTGTAATGGGTTAAATTTTGAAGCCAGAACTATATAAACCCGGATATGGAGATATACTACATAACTGGGTGTTGCCTTCAGTATCTAATAACATGTAATCTTGGGAGAGAAGCAGCCTGGTCAGTTCTGCTGGTTGGTATACAGGGTGTAGCGTTGTGCCACACAGAAGTCTAAATCGCAGCTCGGAAGTGACTGTTTTATACAATGCACCTTCTCTTCTAAAGAGAACCAGTCACTTGATTCATGCTGTCCAAATCGCGGGCACAATGAATTAGTCACTGGCTGCACAATTACAGCCAGGTATGGTTTGGTATATACACATACAGGAGCAAACACACGGAGCTGGACGGGGAGAAGCTGCAGCGGACTTCTCGTCACTCCTGAACACAGCATTGCCAAGTTGACTTTTTATTTTTTCTCGACAGCTCATCAAAACATGACGGACAGACAATATTGTTTATGGACACATTGGAAAACCATGCAAATCGTTATGATGCATGTCTACAGCCCATAATTGTGATATGAATACATTGGCTGCATTCACTGTAAACTGTAAAATTATGATAATTACACTGAAATCAATCTGTGTCATTTTCTTCAGCCTCAAAAAAATATTACGGACGTCTCAAATTTTGTTTACAGGCAGAGAAAAAAGTGCCCTATTTTTTCGGTTAGCAACCCAGCCTGGATGGATCTTTAAAGAGATTGCCTGGAAATGTAATATTGATGGCCTATTAGGAGAGTTTATCAATACACCCGGCACCTTTGCCGATCAGCGGTTCCCGGTGTTGGCCCAAACTGCTCAGTTATGGAGCTGCACAGCTCTGTCAACGGAATAGTGTCCGTGGCTGAGTACTACACATCTGCCCCCTATTGCGGATGCGGTGTTAATAAGTTTTTCCTCTGTGAACTTATATGCTACAAAAAAATTGTAACATTTTCTATCATTTTCCTACAGTCAGACATCTCATCATATTGTGTGGTGACTGGTATTGTCAGTGGTTACTATCATGTATCTCACATGATCAGCTGCTTCTCTTCAGCTCCGGATCTGAGATATGAGAGCACTTCTAGTTGGTATATGTGCACTACAAGGCTATAAACATTATCGGTATTCAGAGCCCAGTGATTACATGTCATAGAGCTGCTTTCTTTTGAGGACATAGGCAGACACATAGCAGCTCTAGAATTACATGACAGTACAGTCATATACAGCCTTGAGACTGCAGTACCCTGTCATCTGTGGATACTGCAGTCTGCCACTCCCAGCTATAGGTAGCCAAAAGTGACGATAAGGCCCCAACCTCACAGGAGCCCTCTGGGACCTGCTCTGGGTCAGTAACTGGTTCTGTTATCCCCCTGGACGATGAGGGTCCAGAAGGCAGCACGTTATCTGGGTTCTGGCACTCTGACGACGGGTGACAGCGGGTATGTAGGCTCTCCCCCTGGCGGATTACAACACTTTCCCAACACAATCGCACCAGCATATGGTCTCACAAGGGGTCTGAGGATCTCATCTCAGTACCTAATGGCAGTCAGGCTATCTCTGGTGAGCACATGGAGGGCTGTGTGGCCCTCCAAAGAAATGCCACCCCACACCATTACTGACCCACTGCCAAACCTGTCATGCTGAAGGATGTTGCAGGCAGCAGGATCACACTCAGCACATGTGACAGACGTGACAGAGTCTGGAGACGCTGTGGATCGCGATCTTCTGCCTGCAACATTCTTCAGCATGACCGGTTTGGCAGTGGGTCAGTTATGGTGTGGGGTGGCATTTCTTTGGAGGGCCACACAGCCCTCCATGTGCTCGCGAGAGGTAGCCTGACTGCCATTAGGTACCAAGATGAGATCTTCAGACCCCTTGTGAGACCATATGCTGGTGCGGTTGGCCCTGGGTTCCTCCTAATGCAGGACAATGCCAGACTTCATGTGGCTGGAGTGTGTCAGCAGTTCCTGTAAGATGAAGGCATTGAAGCTATGGACTGGCCTGCCCGTTCCCCAGACCTGAATCCAATTGAGCACATCTGGGAAAGCATGCTTCGCTCCATCCACCAATGTCACGTTGCACCAAAGACTGTCCAGGAGTTGACGGATGCTTTAGTCCAGGTCTGGGAGGAGATCCCTCAGGAGAACATCCGCAACCTCATCAGGAGCATGCCCAGGCATTGTAGGGAGGCCATACAGGCACGTGGAGGCCACACACAATACGGAGCATCATTTTGACTAGTTTCCACTTTAATTTTGTCTTGTTTTGATTTTCATTTTGACTTGTTTCCACTTTCATTTTGGTGGTCTCTCCAAATCCAGGCCTCCATTGGTTCAAAAAATTTGATTTCCATTGATGATTTTTGTGTGATTATGTTGACAGCATATTCAACTTTGTACAGAACAAAGTATTCAATGAGAATATTTCATTCATTTAGATCTAGGATGTGTTATTTGAGTGTTCCCTTTATTTTTTTGAGCAGTGTATTTAATCTAGAAAGGTTGGCAGTGTTTATAAAAAAATTATACAAAGATGATAAAAAATGGGTACAAACAACACAATATATTCAGTTACATTAAATAAAAAGGAATAACAAAAGAAAACTATTAAACCTATGTCAAGTAAATGGCTCAGAGCTTAGCGCAGGATTAGAAAACGGACAGAACCTACAGCAAGCTGTACATTCCAAGTACTGACAAGTACATACTCAAATACAGTACTCTGGTATTATCCGAGTATCTTGGGCGTGCTCGTATATTATGTTTGCGTCTCCGTGGCTGCATGATTTGCGGTTGTTAGACATCCAGAACACAGGTGGGGATTCCTTAACAAACAAGCAATCCCTGCATGTGTTCAGGCTGTCTACAGTTAGGTCCATAAATATTTGGACAGAGACAACATTTATCTAATTTTGGTTCTAGACATTACCACAATGAATTTTAAACAAAACAAATCAGATGCAGTTGAAGTTCAGACTTTCAGCTTTCATTTGAGGGTATCCACATTAAAATTGGATGAAGGGTTTAGGAGTTTCAGCTCCTTAACATGTGCCACCCTGTTTTTAAAGGGACCAAAAGTAATTGGACAGATTAAATAATTGTAAATAAAATGTTCATTTCTAGTACTTGGTTGAAAACCCTTTGTTAGCAATGACTGCCTGAAGTCTTGAACTCATGGACATCACCAGACACTGTGTTTCCTTCTTTTTGATGCTCTGCCAGGCCTTCACCGCGGTGGTTTTCAGTTGTTGTTTGTTTGTGGGCCTTTCTGTCTGAACTTTAGTCTTTAACAAGTGAAATGCATGTTCAATTGGGTTGAGATCAGTGACTGACTTGGCCATTCAAGAATATTCCACTTGTTTGCTTTAATAAACTCCTGGGTTGCTTTGGCTTTATGTTTTGGGTCATTGTCCATCTGTAGTATGAAACGACGACCAATCAGTTTGGCTGCATTTGGCTGGATCTGAGCACACAGTCTGGCTCTGAATACCTCAGAATTCATTCGGCTGTTTCTGTCCTGTGTCACATCATCAATAAACACTAGTGACACAGTGCCACTGGCAGCCATGCATGCCCAAGCCATCACACTGCTTCCGCCATGTTTTACAGATGATGTGGTATGCTTTGGATCATGAGCTGTACCACGCCTTCGCCATACTTTTCTCTTTCCATCATTCTAGTAGAGGTTGATCTTGGTTTCATCTGTCCAAAGAATGTTCTTCCAGAACTGTGCTGGCTTTTTTAGATGTTTTTTAGCAAAGTCCAGCCTAGCCTTTTTATTCTTGATTCTTATGAGTGGCTTGCACCGTGCAGTGAACCCTCTGTATTTAATTTCATGCAGTCTTCTCTTTATGGTAGATTTGGATATTGATACGCCTACCTCCTGGAGAGTGTTGTTCACTTGGTTGGCTGTTGTGAAGGGGTTTCTCTTCACCATGGAGAGTATTCTGCGATCATCCACCACTGTTGTCTTCCGTGGGCGCCCAGGTCTTTTTGCATTGATGAGTTCACCAGTGCTTTCTTTCTTTCTCAGAATGTACCAAACTGTAGATTTTGCCACTCCTAAAGTTGTAGCAATTTCTCGGATGGGTTTTTTCTGTTTTTTGCAGCTTAAGGATAGCTTGTTTCACCTGCATGGAGAGCTCCTTTGACCGCATGTTTCCTTCACAGCTAAACCTTCCAAATGCAAACACCACACCTCAAATCAACACCAGCCCTTTTATCTGCTTAATTGAGAATGATATAATGAAGGGATTGCCCACACCTGTCCATGAAATAGCCTTGGAGTCAATTGTCCAATTACTTTTGATCCCTTTAAAAACAGGGTGGCACATGTTAGGAGCTGAAACTCCTAAACCCTTCATCCAATTTTAATGTGGATACCCTCAAATGAAAGCTGAAAGTCTGAACTTCAACTGCATCTGATTTGTTTTGTTTCAAATTCATTGTGGTAATGTCTAGAACCAAAATTAGATAAATGTTGTCTCTGTCCAAATATTTATGGACCTAACTGTATATAAGACCTACCCTGTAAGAATAGCTGTACCTATAATAATATACACCAGACCTACCCTGTAAGAATACCTGTACCTATAATAATATACACCAGACCTACAATTTAAGAATACCCATCCTTTGCATATTAACCCCTTCACGACATGTTCTATACATGTATTGCGCATGTTGTGTCTCCCTTTAATGTGGGCTCCGGTGGTGATCCCACATCTTTCCCGACACATCAGCTGTTTTGAAGAGCTGACATGTGCCTCTAACAGCCGTGGGTGGAATTGCGATACACCCGTGTCTGTTAACCTATTAAATGCCTCTGTCAGTCTCTGTCATTTAATGTGAAAGCGCGTCACTAATCCTGCCCATCGGCATCCGTGTCACATGACCGCGGTCACCGATGGCTTGACATGACAACTCGAGGTCTGCAGCAGACCCCTGTGTCTGTCATTGCCGAATTGCTATAAGCGCCGTCCAGCAGTCGGCACTCAGCTAGTGAGCATTTCTGCTACTAAGAACAGGGCTTAAGGCCTGGTCTGTGTAGAACAAGCGGTCAGACGATCGCAGCTTCTAATCTACCATTGAGACTATTGAAGCAAGTAACATAGTAACATAGTTATTAAGGTTGAAGGAAGACTTTAAGTCCATCTAGTTCAACCCATATCCTATCCTAACCTGCCTTAACATGGTGATCCAGAGGAAGGAAAAAAAAACCATTTTGCAACAGTAAGTTTCACATTGGGGAAAAAAATTCCTTCCCGAAGGAGTGTAAAGTTAAAAAAAAGTGTTTTAAAAAATAAAAAAGCATAAAAGTTCAAATCACCCCCCATTCGTCCTATTCAAAATAAAACAATAATAAAAAATACACATATTTAGTATCACTGCATTCAGAATCGCCAGATCTATCAAGATATAAAAAGATTTTATCCGATCGGTTAACGGCGTAGCGAGACAGTCAAAACGCCAGAATTACGTTTTTTGGTTGCCACAACATTGCATTAAAATGCAATAACGGGCGATCAAAAGATTGTATCCACACCAAAAAGGTATAATTAAAAACGTCAGCCTGGGATGCAAAAATATGCCCTCACCAAGCCACAGATCACGAAAAATAGAGACGCTACAAGTCTCGGAAAATGACGAAATTATTTTTCACCACTTAAATAAAAAGCAACCTAGACTTGTTTGGTATCTACAAACTTGTAATGACCTGGAGAATCATAATAGCAGGTCAGTTTTAGCATTTGTTGAACATGGTAAAAAAAAAACAGTTGTGGAATTGCGCTTTTTTTGCAATTTCACCGCACTTGGAATTTTTCACGTTTTCCAGCACATGATAAAACCAATGGTGTCATTCAAAAGTACAACTCGTCCTGCAAAAAACAAGCCCTCACATGGCCATATTTACGGAAAAAATAAAAAAGTTATGGCTCTGGGAAGAAGGGGAGCGAAAAACAGAAATGCAAAAAACGGAAATGGGCTGCGGCGTGAAGGGGTTAAATGTCCTGTACTGAATCTATGACTTTGTACAGTTTTTAGTTAACATTTTTCTTTTTATGTAGCGTCTACATTTATGTCATCTGAAACATTGCCTTGCAACCAAGAAATATGGGAACCTCTGCAGTATTTTCCATCTGCAGAAGCAAAATCCTTCATCCATGGAGAGAGGAGACTCCAGAGGCCTAAAACGGTGAGAATTAATATCTGATGTCTTCATTTTAACACACAGATATAGTCATTGGTTTTTGGAGCTGACGTGTAGAATACCCAGCATAGTTTTGTGATGTCATTATAAAGTATGGGGAAAGTTTTTGACGAATTGTAACTGCCCCAGTATTCATTGGCATTGCCCCTACAGTGGAGAAACTGCTCCACTCACTGCCTGCCAGTTTTTAGATGACACTTTCTTCAACCAGAGGTGCAGGAAAAAAGTGCTAGGTTACTATTCTCATTTTAAGGGCTCATACCCATTTGCGAGAGAAAAAAAACGGTCCGTTTTCTGGATGGAAAAAACGGTCCGAATATATGCAATTATCATGCGATTGTCTTGCGATTTGTATGCGATTTTTAATCGAACCATTCGTTTTCCATCCGTTTTCCATCTGTATGCAATGCGATTTTAACATGACGTTTTACATAGAGCAGTTATCTCTATCTAAAAAATCATGTAAAAATCACATTGTAAAAAAAAAAATTTACACAAAAAGCAAATAATTATATATATATATATATATATATATATATA
Organism: Oophaga sylvatica; assembly: GCA_033576555.1. Lineage (NCBI taxonomy): Eukaryota > Metazoa > Chordata > Amphibia > Anura > Dendrobatidae > Oophaga > Oophaga sylvatica. The sequence goes on from JARQOD010000005.1 coordinate 303,622,965, forward strand.
TATATATATATATATAGGTCATACACCTCTACATAGTATAATAGCCGCTAATTCAATTACTGGCTTTTGTGAAATTTCAGACCCGACATGAAATTACACATGGTTTACACGCAGTTAACCATGTCATTTCATGTAGTTTGATATATGGTTTTCACTAACAATGACATGAGTGTATGTGTGCAAAATTTCATACAGCTAGGGGTTAATTAAAGGTGTAAATTCTTTGAAAAAAAATGTGTGGGCTCCCGCGCTATTTTCTCAACCAGACAGACAAAGCCAGCGAGTGGGGCAGATAATAATAGCCTAGGGAGGGTGCATTTATTTTGTGCCCCCTCAGCTACTAACATCTGCCCCCAGCCACCCCAGAAAAGGCAAATCTATAATTACATGCACCCTTTCTGGCACTTAGCCTGTCTATTCCCATTGCCCTGTAGCGGTGGCGAATGGGTTAATAATGGGTTAAAGCCACCTTGCTATTGGAAGGTGACTTTAAGCCAGGTTAATAATTGAGAGTTGTCAATTAGACAACTATCAATTATTAATCCTATTGCATGAAATAAAAATAAAACACGCACACATTAATTAAAAATCATTTTAATGAAATAATCACACAGTTTTTGACCATCTTTTATTTTACAGGTAATCCGTGCGAAACCCTTGTTCACCTGTAATAAAAATAAAATAATAAAGCAACATTATTCTTACCTATCCGGTGCACAGTCAGGTCCCACGTTGTAATCCTTCACAAAGGGTTAACTGGCTTACAGCTAACAGCACAGCTAATGCTTGCTGCTCAGCTGTAAGTCCCTGAATGAATGAGTTCCTCTCCCGGCGACAGGAGAGGAAGTGATTAGTGTGGGAAGCTTAATTGATTGTGTTCCGACCACGCACCACAATTGTGGATACCAGGACTATGGGGTACTCGGAGCCGAGACCATGGAAATCTATGGGAGTTGTCACTGGTAGCGGTGGCTCGGTCCGTGGCCCTGGCGGTCGTGCAATGGGGGAATATTTACAGGGGATTATTAGGTATAGGTAGTTCGTGACGCCACCTGCGGTTTCTGGTAAATTGTACCAGCGCTGCTCTAAGGACTTTCACAGGGGATGTTATGGGGCAGCTTGGTAGTAAGTCTCCCACAGGTGAGACGGGTCCCTGGAAGTCTATGGTGATGATGATGATGCAGGGTGTAGACAATAATTCAGTCGCACACAATGCAGCTTCTTTTCATACCTTTTACTGGTAGATGGTTCAAGCAGATCCCGGGGAGCTGGTCGGGGTGGAGAGTGCACATTCGGGTAACAGCTGAGCAGGTTAGAGGCCTCCTTTACTCCATATACATGTGAGTCCAACTTGCCTGAAGCGAAGTTAACTCTGAATCTCCAGCTTTCTCAATAGCTGTACTGCCCGGCCAATATTGTGGTGGAGCCTTCTATGTGGTGAGAACAGAGTCCTTCTATGCTTGGCCTAGCTAAAAGTCCTTGTTCCTCCTGACTCCGATTACGTATTGACACTTAGGGCTGCTCTCTGCGACCTGTAGTCCAGATGCCTCCGGTTTTCTTGTTACTAAGCTTGAAACTGTAGCAACGCTTCGGACCCCGGTGTCCGGCAATTTAGTGCAGGCAATCCAATACCTAAAGCACTTCTCTATCTTCTCCACTTTGCCCTTCGCCCTGCTCTCGCTCTTAGTGTGTCGACCCGCCACCACAATTGTGGATTACCAGGGCAATGGGGTACTCAGAGCCGAGCCCGTAGAAGTCTATGGGGATTGTCACAGGTAGCTGTGGCTCGGTCTGTGGCCCGGGCGGTCTGGCGTATGTTGGGGATATATTTACAGGGGATTGATGTATGTACAGTTCGTGACGCCACCTGTAGTATTCTGGTAATTTGTACCAGCGCTGCTATAGATCTCTGAGGGGATGGTGATGCAGCTAGATGTCGGGTCCCCTACAGGTGGGACTCTTCCCTCAGGTCGGTAGTTAGGTAGGGATTGTGCAGGCATGCAATAATAACTCAGTCTCACACGGTCAGCGTCTTTCCATACCTTTACTTGCAGGATGATAAGGCAGGTCCCAGGGAGGCTGATGGGGTTGATGGAGGATGAGCTTTGAGGCAACAGATAAGCAAGTTAGGGGCCTCCTTTACTTTCCAATGAAGCTGAGTACGACCAGCCTGAAGCGTAATCCTCTCTATGATTCCAGCTAGTCTTTAGCTGTTCTGCCCAGTCAAATTTGTGTTAGAAGCCTTCCTGCGAGGGAGCTGAATCCTTTTCTTGTCGTGCACAACTCAAAGTCTTCACACCCCTGACTCCAGCTACGTTCTGACTATAAAGGGGCTTGTCTGCCGCGACCTAGGGTCCGGTAGATTCCTGGTTTTCTCCTCACTATGCTGTACAATAGTGATCCTTCGGTCCCCAGTAACCGGTTGCAACGTGCAGGACTTTTCCAAGTCAAAAGCACTTCTCCAATTACCTTCCTTCCACTTTGCCCTTCGCCTTGCTTGTCTCTTAATAGATAGTTCAGTCTTTCTTCCAGTGGGGCACAGCTCTGACTAGACTAAGGTGTATACAGACACCTACACCAGACTCCACTTTCTGAACTGATGATAGACTTAAACTGGACACGTCTACTCTGTCCAAGGACAGGAAACTGACTTCTCACTCTGAAGTCCGGACACTGACTGACTAAATCACTCCCTTCCACACCCCTACTGGGTGTGTCAGAAGTGTACATGATGTCATGAAGAGACCTTAACTGTTACCTCTCCACTCATCCTCCTGGTATTGTGTACCAGGGCTACACATTCCCCCATGGTAAACGACAGCACTCCCGGGCTGTAAAATACAAAAGACATTTTGTTTATGCAATAAACATTGAAACAATAACATCTTCCCATCCGGGAGGTGAGAACACCTTGAACGTTACGAACAATAACATTTTACATATAGAAATACAAAAGTATCAAGTAGCATTCAATAAATAAATATACAATATACTTGTGAAGGACCCGCACCAAACCTTCAACGTGGGTCCTGGGTGGGCTGCAGGACGTCCGATTGCAGACCTCACTCAGTGCCACACCATACGGGTTTTTGGTTCAGAGGTGAGTCAAGGGTTCATGTGAAACCATTAAGAAGGCACTTTAGTGCAACTATGTACAGGATACAGTTTTTGGGCTGGCTCAGTCCTCAGCCTCTGAGTCCATTGTTAAACGAAGACATAATAGAGAAAAAACACATTTATATATATAGACTTTTACAATGTTCACACAAATTCGTTATAATCACTGCTGATATCTAATGGGTAATTTCCCTTTTGTGATTCTTTCTGATCTACGTGGTGTAGTTTCAGGTATAACAAGTTGCAATCTGTCTGCACTGCGTAACGGCAAACTATAGAACTGCCTTAACCTTTCTATGGATCTGGCAAGCGTACTGATGGCTGGGCGGTGTGAGTCAGCTTCACCAGGGGATCCCATAGTATGGGGCGCTGCTTCAGATGATCCATCTTGAGGTTCCACAGGTTGAGGTGTTGCTGGGATGGGTAACTCCTGAGCGGGCTCAACTGGCACCACAGGCACAACTGGAGGTAGAACTTCCTCTTGAAGCCTGCTAATGTGCCTGGCTCACCGCTGTATTGGGGAAGCCATTTCGCCCCAGGCATATATGGGAGCGTTAGTGGCATGATCGGGACTACCGGACTGGGTGCAGGGCCTGCGCCCCCATCTGGCGCTACAATACCAGACGGTGCGGGATTGGGGCCTCCGGCCGGGGCCGCACTGTCAGCCGGTTGTTGTGACATCTTAGCGCCCCCTTGGTTAAACGGAGCCTACCGGTTTCAGATGCTGCTACTTCACAGGCACCGCAGTGGGAACAGGACCTTCGTCGCAGGCGCTCTGATGTCAGAGCGTTCACTTCCTGTCGCAGGACCTGCCGCTCTATTTTGCGATGCAATTTGCGATGCGGATTGCAATGCAGATTGTGATGCAGTTTGCTATGCGGATTGTGATGCAGATTGCTATGCGGTTTGCGATGCAGATTGCGATGCGGTTTGCGATGCGGTTTGCTATGCAGTTCGCGATGCGGTTTGCAAAGCAGATTGCTATGCAGTTTGCGATGCGGTTTGCGACGCAGATTGCTATGCAGTTTGGGGTGCAGGTTGGGGGCGTGTCCAAGACTTTGCACGCTTTTTCAGGTCCGCCCACCTTCTTCTCCAGCGCCTGAGGGCGCGAATATGGCGGCAAAATGGCGGATTTTAGCGCCAAACAATAGCAACAGTCTTTTTCATCAAAACACTCCACAGGCACACAGGGCTCGCAATGCTGCAAGTTTCGGATCCTGTTCGTGACGCCAAGTTTTTGTGTCGACCCGCCACCACAATTGTGGATTACCAGGGCAATGGGGTACTCAGAGCCGAGCCCGTAGAAGTCTATGGGGATTGTCACAGGTAGCTGTGGCTCGGTCTGTGGCCCGGGCGGTCTGGCGTATGTTGGGGATATATTTACAGGGGATTGATTTATGTACAGTTCGTGACGCCACCTGTAGTATTCTGGTAATTAGTACCAGCGCTGCTGTAGATCTCTGAGGGGATGGTGATGCAGCTAGATGTCGGGTCCCCTACAGGTGGGACTCTTCCCTCAGGTCGGTAGTTAGGTAGGGATTGTGCAGGCATGCAATAATAACTCAGTCTCACACGGTCAGCGTCTTTCCATACCTTTACTTGCAGGATGATAAGGCAGGTCCCAGGGAGGCTGATGGGGTTGATGGAGGATGAGCTTTGAGGCAACAGATAAGCAAGTTAGGGGCCTCCTTTACTTTCCAATGAAGCTGAGTACGACCAGCCTGAAGCGTAATCCTCTCTATGATTCCAGCTAGTCTTTAGCTGTTCTGCCCAGTCAAATTTGTGTTAGAAGCCTTCCTGCGAGGGAGCTGAATCCTTTCTTGTCGTGCACAACTCAAAGTCTTCACACCCCTGACTCCAGCTACGTTCTGACTATAAAGGGGCTTGTCTGCCGCGACCTAGGGTCCGGTAGATTCCTGGTTTTCTCCTCACTATGCTGTACAATAGTGATCCTTCGGTCCCCAGTAACCGGTTGCAACGTGCAGGACTTTTCCAAGTCAAAAGCACTTCTCCAATTACCTTCCTTCCACTTTGCCCTTCGCCTTGCTTGTCTCTTAATAGATAGTTCAGTCTTTCTTCCAGTGGGGCACAGCTCTGACTAGACTAAGGTGTATACAGACACCTACACCAGACTCCACTTTCTGAACTGATGATAGACTTAAACTGGACACGTCTACTCTGTCCAAGGACAGGAAACTGACTTCTCACTCTGAAGTCCGGACACTGACTGACTAAATCACTCCCTTCCACACCCCTACTGGGTGTGTCAGAAGTGTACATGATGTCATGAAGAGACCTTAACTGTTACCTCTCCACTCATCCTCCTGGTATTGTGTACCAGGGCTACACATTAGCATAAACACTTGTAGCTTTGATGGTAATGTCAGCTTTCTCCAGAGCTCGCTGAGCAGCTCTCAGTATCCTCCTTACTTCAGCTTCTGTTGAGGTACTGATTGAGGGTAGCTCTGACTAGGCTAGGATGATCCACTTCACCCGTACTAGCCTCCACTTGCTTGTCAGGTGAGCTACGCTAACTCTGCGAGGACTCAATCCTTTCTCCTCTCCTTCCAAGTCCAGACTCCACTGGCACTGAACTGCACTGTCCGAAGACAGGAAACTGACTGAACTCTGATTGCTAAGTGTCACTTCCTCTTGTACCCCTGATGGGTGTGTCTAAAAGTGTGAGTGAAGTGCATAGATATCAAGCTTTGCTGTTACCTTCCTGTGCACTCTCCTGGATTTTTATGTGTGCCTGCGTAGCTGGGCTACACATCCCCCCTTGGTAAAACACAGCACTCCCGGGCTGTAAAAGACAAAAAGAACATTTTGTTTTGCATTAACAACAACATTTTAACTCTTCCCATCCGGGAGGTACGACTTCTTGAACGTTACATTTTGTACAGTAGGAAAATACAAAAGTATCAAAATATCAAGACATTTTCATATATACAAGATACTTGTGGAGGACCCGCACCAAAAACCTCCCACGTGGGTCCTGGGTGGGCTGCAGGACTTCTGACTGCAGACCTCACTCTAGGCCCACCATACGGGTTTTTCTTCAGAGGTAGATAGTAGTAGTGGTTTCATGTAAAACCAAGATAATGCACCGTAGCGCAACTATTTACAAAGACAAGTTCTTGGGCTGGCACAGTCCACAGCCACTCAGTCCATTGGCATGGTCAAAACACATTTCAAATAATTACATTAATACTTTTTCAAACTTTATACAATTTTTCAGATGCAATAAACCCTATCTGGGTCTTGCTAACTAGTCTATTAGGACTACTCCTGATAGCGAATAGGTAGTTTACCTTTAGTGATACGTTCTGACCTACGTGGGGTAGCGTCAGGTATGGTATTCTCTAACCTTTCTGTTCTGCGTAACGGCAAACTATAATACTGTCTCAACCTTTCTATGGATCTGGCAAGCGTGCTAGTGACTGGACGAGGCGGTACTGCTTCACCAGCTTCACCAAGGGATTCCACTTCTTGTGGCGCTGCTTCTTGCGGGTCCGCTTCTTGGGGTTCCTCTGGTTGAGGTTCCTCTGGGACTGGCTCTACTGGCACAATTGGTATGACCGGTTGTAGAGACTCCTCTTGCGGTTGATAAAACTGCAACACAGGAATAATTACAGCGTCTCCTAATCTGGGCCAATCTGCAGGTAAATCTCCCAAATCCGTGTGTATGACCGCTTCAGCACTCTCTTCTTGATGAACAACAGGGTTTTCTTCACGGAGCTTTAATGGGCCAGGACACAACTTCAATTGATCTCTAGACACAGTTGCCGTCGTTTTTCCTCCATCCTTGCTGATGGTACAGACCTTGCTGTTATCGAAATTGGAATTTTGCACGACATATGGCTCCTGTTCCCACTGATCATCCAACTTGTGTGTTCTTCTTTTCCTTTTGAGCACCATTTCTCCAGGCATTAAAGGCTTAGCAGGAGCATTTTTGTTATAGTTCATCTCTTGCTTTTCTCTTACTTTGTTGAGACTGTTTTCCACGCAGGCTTGTACTCTCTTGTACTGTTCTTGTCGAGGGGTCTCCCCATCTTCAGCACTGTCATCAGCCTCTGGTTCTACCACACCCAGTTCCAAATCCATTGGCAGTCTTCCTGGCCTTGCTCTCATAAGGTAGCCTGGAGTGCAGTTGGTGGAACTTACTGGTATGTGGTTGTACAAGTCAACCAGGTCGGGTAACAAGTCTGGCCACCGATTTCTTTCTTCCAGTGGTACAGTTTTCAGTAAGTCGATGACAATGTGATTCATTTTTTCACAAATGCCGTTGGTCTGAGGGTGGTATGGTGTTGTTCTGATCTTTTTACATCCATACAATTGACAGAATTCTTGAAACAGTTCAGCTTCAAAGGCTGGACCTCGATCAGTCAGTACCTGTTCTGGATATCCGTGTGGTCTGCAGAAACTTGCTTGGAAGGTTCTGGCTGCTGTCTCTGCTGTCAGATCTTTAACAGGGGCGACCACCAGAAACCTGGAATAGTGATCCACCATGGTCAGGGCATATGTGTACCCTGACCTGCTCGGGGACAACTTGACGTGATCCAATGCCACGATCTCCAAGGGACGAGTCGTCCGGATAGGCTGCAAGGGTGCCTTCTGGCTACTGTCTTTTCGCCTGAGGCCACAGGGTCCACAGTTCCGGCACCACTTCTCGATGGAGCTGCGCATCCCTACCCAGTAGAACCGGCACCTCAACAGGGTCTCCAGCTTTCTCCAGCCAAAGTGTCCTGCTTGATCGTGGTAGGCTTCCAGCACCATTTGGATGTCTGCTTTCGAGACCACTATTTGCCAAACCATCTCATGGGTCCTTGGGTCGACGTATCTCCTGCACAATTTCTCACGGTAAATGAATAACCGGCTTCTCTCATTCCACAGGAGCTTTGCTGGCATGGATGCATCTTTCTCCAAGGAGGAACCTTCCTGTTTTATCAGCTCCTTGGCACGGCTGACCACGGGATCGCTGTCCTGAGTCTCTTTCCAGCTGTGATGAGGTAAAGGGTTCAACATCTCACCACACCGCTTCCTGTAGACCCGTTGCTCTTGGACCATCCCATTTCGGTGGAACGCAGGTAGCTCGATTTCTTCCAGATCGTCTGATTCTTCCTCCGTGTCAGATTCATGCGGCATTCTGGACAAGGCGTCCGCGTTAGCATTTTTACGGCCCGCTCTGTATTTGATGGTAAACTGGTAGTTTGACAACCGAGCCATCCAACGTTGCTCCATGGCTCCCAGCTTGGCTGTTTCAAGGTGCGTCAAGGGGTTGTTGTCTGTGTACGCAGTGAACTTGTTGGAGGCAAGATAATGTTTAAATCTTTCGGTAATGGCCCAGACCAGCGCCAGGAACTCCAGTTTGAAGCTGCTATAGTTTTCCGGGTTCCTCTCCGTTGGCCTGAGTTTTCTGCTGGCATACGCGATGACTTTTTCTTGGCCGTTCTGCTTCTGACTGAGGACAGCTCCTAATCCTTCGTTACTGGCATCTGTGTATAGCAGGAACGGTTGGCTGTAATCTGGGTAGGCTAAGATTTCATCGCCTGTCAGTATCTCTTTCATCTCTTTGAATGCCTCAGCTTGTTCTTTTCCCCAATTGAATGGAGGGTTTCTGCTCTTGAGAGGTTGTCCGACCAGGAGGTCCTGTAAAGGCGCCGCCTTCTTAGTGTAATCTTTCACGAACCTCCTGTAGTAACCTGTTAATCCCAGGAACTGACGCACCTCCTTTAGATTCTTCGGCTCCGGCCATTTCTGGATGGCTGTGACCTTCTCGGGGTGCGGCGCTACTCCTTCGGAACTGACAATATGTCCCAAGTACTGTACCTTCCGTTTCAGCAGATGGCATTTAGAGGGCTTCAGTTTCATCCCATACTTGGACAGTGACTCGAATACCTCTGCCAGGTGCTTCAGATGATCTTCATATGTCTTGGAGTAGACAATCACGTCGTCGAGATACAGCAACACGGTTTCGAAGTTGAGATGTCCTAGACAGCTCTCCATCACTCTCTGGAATGTCCCGGGGGCACTGCTGAGGCCAAACGGCATTCTGTCAAACTCGCAGAGTCCCATTGGGGTGGTGAAAGCAGTTTTCTCCCGATCCTCCTCAGCCACAGCTACTTGCCAGTACCCACTAGTAAGGTCGAGGGTAGAAAAGTAGTTAGCCGTTTTCAGAGCAGCTAAGGATTCCTCTATGCGTGGTAATGGGTATGCATCTTTATGTGTTATACGATTTACTTGCCTATAATCTACACACATTCGCATGCTACCATCCTTCTTTTTAACTAGCACTAGAGGTGCCGCCCAGGGGCTACAACTATCCCTTATCACCCGGCTTTCTTCATGTCATGCAGCATTTCCTTAGCTTTCTGATAGTGGGCTGGAGGTATAGGCCTGTACCGCTCTTTGATGGGAGGATGACTGCCTGTAGGGATATGATGCTGTACTCCCTTAATTGTCCCAAAATCAAGTGGGTGCTTGCTAAATACTTGTGCGTACTCTTGTACCAACCGTAGTACCCCTGTTTCTGGTGGACGGAAGTGGTGTCGGTCCCAATATGAAGCTGCTGACACCAGTCCGCTACCGGGGTTGCCGGATCATTATCCTCCGCTGGTTGGCGGGAGGCTAAGGACTCGGTTGTGAGGATAGAATTGTTATCTACGGCATGTAATTTAGCAACTGTAGCATAACGTGGCAAATTTACTTCATCGTCCCCCCAGTTGAGAAGCCGTACTGGTACTCTCCCATTTATTACTTCCGCTACCCCTCTAGCAATCATGAGTGTAGGTCTGTGTTCGGAGCGATGGGGTTCTACTACTGCTTGGTAGTTCTGTCCTCTCAGACCCATGGCTACTCTACACCATATTAACATTTCGCTCATTGGGGGTATTACAATGGGGTTCGAATCTGTGACCCGTACATTACCGATTTCACCATCCGTAAGCTTCGCTTGCTGCTGGCACATCAGGGCCCGGATCTCCCTCTGGATCACTCCCTTCTGCTTTGGCCTGGCAATTTCAGCGAGCTGTTGGAGCAAAAACACAACTTCTCCCAGACAGTTACTGATAATGTTAGTACCTAGTATCACATTTAAGGCATTCTCCTCATTTACAGTCTTTACCACTAAAAGTCCCTGATCCTTCAGCTCCACCCTGCCCACTTTTACGTTTACGTTTTTGGCTCCAATTACTTCAACAGGGAGACCATTGGTGGCGTACACTATCAAGTCAGGGCTCGGGGGCTGGAGACTGTCCATGGACCAAAATTTTTTGTAAAGGACGTCAGGTATGATGGTCACCTGAGATCCAGTGTCCAGCAGTGCAGGGATTGCAATCCCGTCCAGAATCATGGACAGGTAGGGCCGTCCACCCACGAACCTGCGGTTCCAGTCTAAGGGGCCTGATGAGTCTACTCCTGGGTGTTGGCCCTCTGACCCAGGATCGGCTCATTTAAAGGACATTGCTGAGCCATATGACCTTTTTGATTGCAGCGGTAGCAGATGATCTCCCGGCGAGGATGGTGTTGCTCAGGAGTCGCTCCTGGGGGTGGCGTGGTCCTCCTCCGGTGAGGCGACGTCCTCCATTTCCTCCGGTTCATCCAAGGGACATCCTCCGGACAGTCGGCTAGTAGGATCTTCCCTCCTTCCTTTTTCCGCAGTTGCAGGGCCTCCATTACAGTGGCCAAATTCTTAGTCAGCTGGCGCACTTCTGAGCGCAGACATTCCAACTCACTAGGGGGCGCCACCTGCGTTTTAGCTTCTGCCACCTGCGGGGAAAAGGCGGGTACTGCCGGCTTAAGAGTGGCTTCACCCGGGTGATACTGATTTGCCACCTCAGGCTTTTCCAGGGGTCGCAGTCCTTTTATTGCCATGTCCTTGAGGGCATCGAAGGTGGCATCTGGATGATCCAAGGACCACTAGTTTACAGTCCTGCCTTCCTCTGGAGACCTCAGTCCCCGCACAAATTGCTCCTTCAACATTTGACTCTCATCAATGGGACTTGTGGGGTTAGCCTGTTTAAGAGCTCGCAGGGCCCCCTGTAGTCGGCAGGCGTAGTCCCTAATACTGTCACCCGGTCCCTGGAAGCACTGATAAAATGCCATCCGGAGATCCGTTTCTGTGCGGTCCTCAAAGATGGCCTGTAGCTTTAAGAGAATCGCAGGTACCGACTCCTGATCTGCAATGGGCCAAGTCTCTACTTCTCTCTCAGCCGCACCAGCTAACTGTCCTATTACCAGAGCAGCTTTTTGCTTCTCAGTCATGGAGTACATATCTAAGATGCTACATATTTTCCTTTTAAACCCTGGCAGGGTGTCTGGCTCGCCGCTGTACTGGGGAAGCCACTTCGCTCCAGGCATGTATGGGAGCGTTAGGGGCATAAGCGGGACCACCGGACCAGGTGAGGGGCCCGCACCTCCATCCTGCACTACAACGCCAAGCGGTGGGTTATTGGGGCCACCGGCGGGGGCCGCTCCGTCTGCTGGTTGCTGCGACATATTGATGCCTCCTTGGTTAAACTGAGCCTACCTCTTTCGCAGGCTGCAGCGTCGCAGGCACAGCGGTGGAGAGAGGACCTTCGTCGCAGGCACTCTGATGTCAGAGCGTTCACTTCCTGTTTCACAGGACCTGCCGCCGCGTCAGAGCTGGGGGTGGAGCCAGGCAACAGCGCGCTTTTTCAGGTACGCCCCCCTTCTTCACCAGCGCCTGAGGGCGCGAATATTGCGGTAAAGATGGCGGTATTATGGCGCCAACACAGCAAACAGTCTTTTTCACCAAACAGTTCAATACAGGCACACAGGACTCACAATTGCAAGCTTTCGTATCCTGTTCGTGACGCCAAGTTGATTGACTCGCCCCACAATTGTGGATACCAGGACTATGGGGTACTCGGAGCCGAGCCCATGGAAATCTATGGGAGTTGTCACTGGTAGCGGTGGCTCGGTCCGTGGCCCTGGCGGTCGTGCAATGGGGGAATATTTACAGGGGATTATTAGGTATAGGTAGTTCGTGACGCCACCTGCGGTTTCTGGTAAATTGTACCAGCGCTGCTCTAAGGACTTTCACAGGGGATGTTATGGGGCAGCTTGGTAGTAAGTCTCCCACAGGTGAGACGGGTCCCTGGAAGTCTATGGTGATGATGATGATGCAGTGTGTAGACAATAATTCAGTCGCACACAATGCAGCTTCTTTTCATACCTTTTACTGGTAGATGGTTCAAGCAGATCCCGGGGAGCTGGTCGGGGTGGAGAGTGCACATTCGGGTAACAGCTGAGCAGGTTAGAGGCCTCCTTTACTCCATATACATGTGAGTCCAACTTGCCTGAAGCGAAGTTAACTCTGAATCTCCAGCTTTCTCAATAGCTGTACTGCCCGGCCAATATTGTGGTGGAGCCTTCTATGTGGTGAGAACAGAGTCCTTCTATGCTTGGCCTAGCTAAAAGTCCTTGTTCCTCCTGACTCCGATTACGTATTGACACTTAGGGCTGCTCTCTGCGACCTGTAGTCCAGATGCCTCCGGTTTTCTTGTTACTAAGCTTGAAACTGTAGCAACGCTTCGGACCCCGGTGTCCGGCAATTTAGTGCAGGCAATCCATTACCTAAAGCACTTCTCTATCTTCTCCACTTTGCCCTTCGCCCTGCTCTCGCTCTTAGCATAAACACTTGTAGCTTCGATGGTAATGTCAGCTTTCTCCAGAGCTCGCTGAGCAGCTCTCAGTATCCTCCTTACTTCAGCTTCTGTTGAGGTACTGATTGAGGGTAGCTCTGACTAGGCTAGGATGATCCACTTCACCCGTACTAGCCTCCACTTGCTTGTCAGGTGAGCTACGCTAACTCTGCGAGGACTCAATCCTTTCTCCTCTCCTTCCAAGTCCAGACTCCACTGGCACTGAACTGCACTGTCCGAAGACAGGAAACTGACTGAACTCTGATTGCTAAGTGTCACTTCCTCTTGTACCCCTGATGGGTGTGTCTAAAAGTGTGAGTGAAGTGCATAGATATCAAGCTTTGCTGTTACCTTCCTGTGCACTCTCCTGGATTTTTATGTGTGCCTGCGTAGCTGGGCTACACAATTGCTTCCCAGGCTAATCAGTTCACTTCAAGTCAGCCTTGACTCCCTCTGACGTCACTGATGCTGTGCGGTGTCCCCAGCTGACCTGAACTGATTAGCCTGGGAAGCAATCAATTAAGCTTCCCACACTAATCACTTCCTCTCTGTGTCGAAATGGCGGACCATGACGGATCCGTTGCGTCCGCCGTTTTGTATAATGGACGCCTATGGCTGGCGGATCCGTCCTCATCCGTTTTTGACGGAATCCGATAGCGGATCCGTTCTTGTATACAGAAAATGCTGTGAACCCATTCAGGGGTCTGTCTCTCTCTCTCTCTGTTATTTTCAGTCTTCTGGCGGACTGGGACTGACGCCAGACGACTGAAGTGTGAAAGAGGCCTTAGTTACAATAGATCCTGGAATAATAAGTCTCCTCAACTGCATATTGGGAGGTAAATGTTTGTGCTGATCATATTTTATAAATGTCCAGCCATGCACAGCTGCCCCAGCCCTTGGCCCGCGCACATTACAGCCTCCGGCCGCGTGGGCAGGAGTGAAGCACAAGTCGCCTGTATCAAGTGTGTATGGCATCCAATTTCAAAGGCAAATCATTGCATGCTGCCATTTTTTCTTTTTGCTTAATATGGCTGATTTATATGCACTTATGAGTGAGCCTTTACAGATGAAAATAAAAAATTTACATGTGAACAGATATGTTTTCCATCTTTTGAACACTAATAGTAGCCAAATAATTATTCACACATAGATATTCTCCTAAGGCTGGAGCCAGACTAGCGTACGGCATGTGATGCGAGAGAATCGGTTGCGATATGCTAATGACCCTCGGCTCTTGCTCTACTGAGTGCGGTAGCCGAGTGTCATGCGACTGTGCTCTGAGCCTCTCGCACAGAGCGGATCGGAGCACAGCTGCAGAGGAGGCAGAGAAAGTAATTTCTCCATCTCCTCCATTGCCGGCGTCGGCGTATATCGCACAGCACTCGGATGATATCCGAGTGATGTGTGCTGTGTCACTCGCACTCATACACTTATATGGTTGCGAGTGCACCGAGACTCCGCCGAGTGTCTGTGACAATCGCAGCATGCTGAGATTTCACTCGCACGTCTAAAACGGCAGAGAAAAATACGCAGATGGGATCTGCCCCATAGATTAACACTGGTCCAAGTGCTATGCGATGTTTTATCGCATTAGCACTTGTCCGTATTCATCGCTAGTCTGACCCCAGCCTAAGAAAGACAAAACCTCACTTTTACATTCTTAAGATTCAGGTTTAAGCTAGATTTTGATTTGACGGACAGCTCTGTAGTTGTTCAATAATAAAATGAATCATCAAAACTACAAATTCTCTAATAATTGTGCAAACAGTGTCAGCCTATAAGATGTCTTTCTTTAGTTTCCTTTATGGTGCAGTGAACTGATGTCATTTAAACTTTCCAGGTACCCAGCAGATGCCGAGCCCCTGAGCGGACAGTCAGCACATCTCAAGCAATTCTCACCCAGCTCCAAGAACTCAGGCTCAATACCAAGTGATCTCCCTAACCTAAAGCTAGTAGCCAGGCTACCCTCATCAAGCAGGCATTACTGTGCTTTATTTTTGTTTCACACAGGGCCCTGTAGGTTTGGATTTCTTTTTCCCTTAATAATAAAGACCTTCATTTAAAAAAAACATTTTGTGTTATCTTTGTCAAATATTTAAATTTGTTTGGTGATCTAAAACATTTAAGTGTGACAAAAATGCAAAAGAATAGGAAATCAGGAAGGGGGCAAACACTTTTTCACACAACTGTACTTGTGTCCCAGTGGTAGTTTTTGGATCATAAAACAGATCAATGCAGATAATGTGTAGTTATTAAAGACAAAGAATGAAAAAACATTAATTAATAAAAAATAATAATTTTTGTGCATAACATACCTTCTAAAAATGTTACACCTCTTGTGAGCAATGTCTGACACTACAGATTACTAAAATGACATGAGCTCCGGTTTGTCCTTCCATGTTCTGCACTATTCTACTATTCTGCACACAATTCGCTCCTCACGTCGCGCAGCTACTACTGCTACTGATCATTTCACACAGTATTTTATTTATATATCTGGGTGTAATAGAGAAGAAAAATTAAACGTTTAATAATAGAATTTAGTTTTCTATCAGTTAGTGTCTAATCTTTGTGTTGTCCACTGCTTTTTATTGTTTTAAAAATTGTCCCATGTTAATCTTAAAATAAAAAACCCATATACTCACCTATCCGACCACCTCTGTTGTACTCGCTTCCTCTTCTGAAGGGGGCACTAAAATGCTTGGTAGCTGCTGCAGCAATCGCGTGTGTGTAGCCCTGGTACACAATACCAGGAGGATGAGTGGAGAGGTAACAGTTAAGGTCTCTTCATGACATCATGTACACTTCTGACACACCCAGCAGGGGTGTGGAAGGGAGTGATTTCTAGTCAGTCAGTTTCCTGTCCTTGGACAGAGTAGACGTGTCCAGTTTGAGCCTGTCATCAGTTCAGAAAGTGGAGGCTGGTACAGGTGGTCTAATTCACCTTAGTCTAGTCAGAGCTGTGCCCCACTGGAAGAAAGACTGAACTATCTATTAAGAGTCGAGCAAATCGAAGGGCAAAGTGGAAGGAAGATTATTGGAAAAGTGCTTTTGACTTGGAAAAGTCCTGCACATTGCTACCGGTCACTGGGGACCGAAGGATCACTATTAGCTACAAGCATAGTGAAGAGAAAACCAGAGATTTACCGGACCCTAGGTCGCGGCAAACACCCCCTTATAGTCAGTACGTAACTGGGGTCAGGGGAAGTGAAGACTTTGAGTCTCTGCAGGACAAAATAAGAATTCAGCTCCCTCATAGAAAGGCTCCTAACACTAAACTGACTGGGAAGCACAGCTTTGGATAAGCTGGAATCATAGAGGGAACTACGCTTCAGGCTGGTCGTACTCATCTTCATTGGACAGTAAAGGAGGCCCCTAAGTTGCTTAGCTGTTGCCTCAAAGCTCATCCTCCATCAACCCCATCAGCCTCCCTGGGACCTGCCTTATCATCTTGCAAGTAAAGGTATGGAAAGACGCTGACCGTGTGAGACTGAGTTATTATTGCATGCCTGCACAATCCCTACCTAACTACCGACCTGAGGGAAGAGTCCCACCTGTAGGGGACCCGACATCTAGCTGCATCACCATCCCCTCAGAGATCTACAGCAGCGCTGGTATAAATTACCAGAAGACTACAGGTGGCGTCACGAACTGTATATATACCTATCCCCTGTAAATATATCCCCAACATACGCCAGACCGCCAGGGCCACAGACCGAGCCACAGCTACCTGTGACAAAATCCCCATAGACTTCCATGGGCTCGGCTCTGAGTACCCCATTGCCCTGGTAACCCACAATTGTGGTGGCGGGTCGACACAAAAAACTTGGCGTCACGAACAGGATACGAAACTTGCAGCATTGCGAGCCCTGTGTGCCTGTGGAGTGTTTTGGTGAAAAAGACTGTTGCTGTTGTTTGGCGCCAAATACCGCCATATTTGCCGCCATATTCGCGCCCTAAGGCGCTGGAGAAGAAGGAGGGCGTACCTGAAAGAGCGCGCAAAGTCTTGGACACGCCCCGGCTCTGACTCATCGGCAGGTCCTGCAACAGGAAGTGAACGCTCTGACATCAGAGCGCCTGCGACGAAGGTCCTGTTCCCACTGCGGTGCCTGTGAAATAGCAGCGTCTGAAACCGGTAGGCTCCGTTTAACCAAGGGGGCGCTAAGATGTCACAACAACCGGCTGACAGTGCGGCCCCAGCCGGAGGCCCCAATCCCGCACCGTCTGGTATTGTAGCGCCAGATGGGGGCGCAGGCCCAGCACCCAGTCCGGTAGTCCCGATCATGCCACTAACGCTCCCATATATGCCTGGGGCGAAATGGCTTCCCCAGTACAGCGGTGAGCCAGGCACATTAGCAGGCTTCAAGCGGAAGTTATGCAGCATCCTAGAAATGTACTCCATGCCTGAGAGACAAAAAGCTGCTGTGCTAATAGGGCAGCTAACTGGCGCTGCTGAGAGGGAAGTGGAGACCTGGGATACCGTTGATCAGGAGTCGGTACCTGCGATCTTCCTGAAGCTACATGCCATATTTGAAGACCGCACAGAAACGGATCTCCGGATGGCCTTCTATCACTGTTCACAACAGCCAGGTGACAGCATCCGGGACTACGCTTGCCGACTACAGGGAGCCCTGAAAGCACTCAAGCAAATTAACAATTTAAATGCTATCGACGAGAATAAAATGTTGAAAGAACAATTTATACAGGGATTGAGATCCCCATAGGAACGCAGAACTGTAAATTGGTGGTCCTTAGATCATCCGGATGCTACCTTTGATGCCCTAAAGGACATGGCAATAAAAGGGCTGCGGCCCCTGGGCAAACCTGAGGTGGCAACCCAACATCACCAGGGTGAAGTCACTCCGGAACCGGCAGTAACCCCTTTTCCCGCTAGTGGCTGAAGCCAAAGCGCAGGTGACACCTCCTAGTGAATTGGACTGTCTGCGCTCAGAGGTGCGCCAGCTGACTAAAAATCTGGCTGCTGTAATGAGTGCCCTGCAGCTGCGGAAAGAGGAGGAAGGAAAGATCTTGTTAGCTGACTGCCCAGAGGACGTTCCGTGGATGCACCGGAGAAGAAAGAAGGCGTCGCCCCCCCGAAGGAGGACAACGCCACCCCAGGAGCAACCTCTGATCAACACCCTCCTCGTCGAGAGATCATCTGTTACCGCTGCAACCGGAAAGGTCATCTGTCTACACAGTGTCCTTTAAACGGGCAGAACCTGGGTCCAAGGGCCAACACCCAGGAGAATACCCGTCAGGCCCCCTAGACTGGAACCGCAGGTATGTGGGCGGGCGACCCTACCTGTCCATTATTCTAGATGGTATTGCTGTTCCAGCATTGTTAGACACTGGGTCCCAGGTGACCCTAATACCTGATGCTCTATATACCAAGTACTGGTCAATGGACAGTCTTAAACCTCCGAGCCTTGACTTTACTGTGTATGCTTCGAATGGTCTTCCTGTAGAAGTACTCGGAACAAAATGTGTAGATGTAAAGGTGGGCAGAGAGGAGTTGAAAGACCAAGGGCTTCTGGTAGTAAAGACTGTAAATGAGGAGAACGGTTTAAATATCATTTTGGGTACTAACATTATCGGTAATTGTTTGGGAGAAGTTGTGTTCTTGCTCCAACAGCTCGCTGAGATTGCCCGACCAAGGCAGAGAGGAGTAATCCAAAGAGAGATCCGGGCCCTGGTGTGTCAGCAGCAAGCGAAGCTTACCGACGGCGAAATTGGTAATGTACGGGTCACTGACTCAGATCCTATTGTGATACCCCAATGAGTGAAATGATCATTTGGTGCCGGGCGGCCATAGGTCTGAGAGGACAGAATTACCAAGCTGTAGTAGAACCCCACCATTCAGAACATAGACCTACACTTATGACTGCTAGAGGAGTAGTAGAGGTGGTGAATGGAAGAGTACCGGTACGGCTTCTCAATTGGGGAGATGATGAGGTAAATTTACCCCGTTATGCAACCATTGCTAAACTTCATGCTGTTGATAATAATTCTATTCTCCCGGCTGAGTCCTTAGACTCCTGTCAAATAGAGGAGGACAATGACCCAGCAACTCAGGTGGCGGAATGGTGCCAGCAACTCCATGTTGGGACGGACACCACTCCCGCTCACCAGAAGCAAGGGGTATTACGGGTGGTGCAAGAGTACGCCCAAGTGTTTAGCAAAAATCCACTTGATTTTGGGACAATTAAGGGAGTACAACATCATATCCCTACAGGCAGTCATCCCCCATCAAAGAGCGGTATAGGCCCATACCTCCAGCTCATTATCAGAAAGCTAAAGAAATGTTGAATGATATGAAGAAAGCTGGGGTGATAAGGGATAGTTGTAGCCCCTGGGCAGCCCCTCTAGTTCTGGTTAAAAAGAAAGATGGTAGTATGAGAATGTGTGTGGATTACAGGCAGGTGAACCGCATAACACACAAGGATGCATACCCGTTACCACGTATAGAGGAATCATTAGCTGCTCTGAAAACGGCTAACTACTTTTCTACCCTCGATCTGACTAGTGGTTACTGGCAAGTGGCTGTGGCTGAGGAGGATCGTGAGAAAACGGCTTTCACCACCCCAATGGGGCTCTGTGAGTTCGACAGAATGCCGTTTGGGCTCAGTAGTGCCCCAGGAACATTTCAGAGAGTGATGGAAAACTGTCTGGGACATCTCAATTTTGAAACCGTGCTGCTATACCTAGACGACGTCATCGTGTATTCCAAGACTTATGAGGACCATCTGAAGCACCTGGCAGAAGTATTCGAGTCCCTGTCCAGGTACGGGATGAAATTAAAACCCTCAAAATGCCATCTACTCAAACAGAAGGTACAATACTTGGGGCACATCGTCAGTTCGGAAGGAGTAGCGCCGGACCCAGAGAAAGTCACTGCCATCCAGAAGTGGCCGGAGCCGAAGAACCTTAAGGAAGTGCGACAGTTCCTGGGACTAACGGGTTACTACAGGAGATTCGTGAAAGATTACACGAAGAAGGCAGCTCCTTTACAGGACCTCCTGGTAGGACAATCCTTAAAGAGCAGAAACCCTCCCTTTAATTGGGGTAAAGAACAGGCTGAAGCATTCCAAAAGATGAAAGAGATCCTGACAGGTGATGAGATCTTAACCTATCCTGATTACAGCCAACCGTTCCTGTTGTACACCGACGCCAGTAATGAAGGGCTGGGAGCAGTTCTCAGTCAGAAGCAGAATGGCCAAGAAAAAGTCATCGCTTATGCTAGCAGAAAACTCAGGCCAACGGAGAGGAATCCGGAAAATTATAGCAGCTTCAAGCTGGAGTTTCTGGCGCTGGTTTGGGCCATTACTGAAAGATTTAAGCACTATCTGGCCTCCAATAAGTTCACGGCGTACACAGACAACAACCCGTTAACGCACCTGGAAACCGCCAAGCTGGGTGCCATGGAGCAGCGATGGATGGCTCGGTTGTCCAATTATCAGTTTACTATCAAGTACCGGGCAGGTCGAAAGAATGCTAATGCTGATGCGTTGTCCCGAATGCCGCATGACTCTGATACGGAAGAAGAATCGGACGACCTGGAAGAAATTGAGCTCCCTGCGTTTCATCGAAATGGGGTAGTCCACGAGCATCGAGTTCACAGAAAGCAGTATGGTGCAACATTAAATCCTTTACCCCATCATAGTTGGAAAGAGACTCAGGACAGTGATCCAGTGGTCAGCCGCATCAAGGAGTTGTTAAGACAGGAAGGCTCCTCTCTGGAAAAGGATGCACCTATGTCAGCCAAGCTCCTGTGGAACGAGAAAAGCAGGTTGTTCCTATACCGTGAGAAGTTGTGCAGAAGATACGTCAACCCCAGAACCCATGAGATGGTCTGGCAAATAGTGGTCCCCAAGGCAGACGTCCCAATGGTGTTGGAAGCATACCACGATCAAGCAGGACACTTTGGCTGGAGAAAGCTGGAGACCCTGTTGAGATGCCGGTTCTATTGGGTAGGGATGCGCAGCTCCATCGAGAGGTGGTGTCGGAACTGTGGACCCTGTGGTCTTAGAAGAAAGGACTACGGTAGTCAGAAGGCACCCCTGCAACCTATCCGGACGACTCGTCCCTGGAGATTGTGGCCTGGACCACGTCAAATTGTCGCCAAGTAGATCTGGATACTCATACGCCTTGACCATGGTGGACCATTACTCCCGATTTCTGGTAGTTGTTCCAGTGAAGGACCAGACCGCAGTGACGGCCGCGAAGACCTTTCAAGCAAGCTTTTGTAGACCGCATGGGTATCCGAGCAAGTCTTAACCGATCAGGGACCTGCTTTTGAAGCCGATTTATTCAAGGAATTCTGTCATATGTACGGGTGCAAGAAAATAAGAACAACACCATACCACCCTCAAACCAACGGTCTCTGTGAAAAGATGAACCATATTGTCCTTGACTTGTTGAGATCCATACCGTTGGAAGACAGGAATCGATGGCCGGATTTACTACCTGATTTGGTTGATTTGTACAACCATATACCTGTAAGCTCAACTAACTGCACTCCAGCCTATCTTATGAGAGCAAGGCCCGGAAAACTACCAATGGATTTAGAACTTGGAGTGGTAGAACCGGAGGCAGACGACGCTGTTGAAAACTGGGACGTCAATCGGCAAGAGCAATACAGAAGAGTACAAATCTGTGTGGAGGAAAGTCTCAATAAGGCACGGGAGAAACAGGAAGATGTTTACAACCGAAATGCTCCTGCCAAGCCTTTGATGCCTGGAGAGGTAGTATTAAAAAGAAAAAGGAAGATGCACAAACTGGATAATCAGTGGGAGCAAGAACCCTACGTCATACAAGATTCTAAATATGACAATAGAAAAGTTTGTGTCGTCAGTAAAGACGGAGGAAGAACAACAACCACTGTGTCCAGAGATCATTTGAAGTTGTGTCCAGAACACTTAAAGCGTTGTGAAAAGAACCCTGTCCTAAATCAAGGAGAAAGAAAGGAAGAGGTCCTACACACAGATCTGGGAGATTTTCCTGCGGATTGGCCCCGACTGGGAGATGCTGTGATAATTCCAGTGTTGCAGTTTTATCAGCCACAAGGGGAAGTTTTACCTCCAGTTGTGCCTGTGGTGCCAGTTGAGCCCGCTCAGGAGTTACCCATCCCAGCAACACCTCAACCTGTGGAACCTCAAGATGGATCATCTGAAGCAGCGCCCCATACTATGGGATCCCCTGGTGAAGCTGACTCACACCGCCCAGCCATCAGTACGCTTGCCAGATCCATAGAAAGATTAAGGCAGTTCTATAGTTTGCCGTTACGCAGTGCAGACAGATCGCAACTTGATATACCTGAAACTACACCACGTAGATCAGAGAGAATCACAAAAGGGAAATTACCCATTAGATATCAGCAGTAGTTATAACGAATTTATGTGAACATTGTAAAAGTCTATATATATAAATGTGTTTTCCCTATTATGTCTTCGTTTAACAATGGACTCAGAGGCTGAGGACTGAGCCAGCCCAAAAACTGTATCCTGTAAATAGTTGCACTTTGTGCCTTTCTTTTTAATGGTTTCACATGAAACCTTGACTTACCTCTGAACCAAAAACCCGTGTGGTGTGGCACTGAGTGAGGTCTGCATTTGGATGTCCTGCAGCCCACCCAGGACCCACGTTGAAGGTTTGGTGCGGGTCCTTCACAAGTATACCGTATATTTATTGAATGCTATTTAATACTTTTGTATTTCTATATAAAATGTTAATGTTTGCAACGTTCAAGATATCCTCACCTCCCGGATGGGACGAATTACTGTTTACTGTTTAATGTTTTCATGCATAAACAAAAATGTCTCTTTATATTTTACAGCCGGGAGTGCTGTCGTTTACCATGGGGGAATGTGTAGCCCTGGTACACAATACCAGGAGGATGAGTGGAGAGGTAACAGTTAAGGTCTCTTCATGACATCATGTACACTTCTGACACACCCAGCAGGGGTGTGGAAGGGAGTGATTTCTAGTCAGTCAGTTTCCTGTCCTTGGACAGAGTAGACGTGTCCAGTTTGAGCCTGTCATCAGTTCAGAAAGTGGAGGCTGGTACAGGTGGTCTAATTCACCTTAGTCTAGTCAGAGCTGTGCCCCACTGGAAGAAAGACTGAACTATCTATTAAGAGTCGAGCAAATCGAAGGGCAAAGTGGAAGGAAGATTATTGGAAAAGTGCTTTTGACTTGGAAAAGTCCTGCACATTGCTACCGGTCACTGGGGACCGAAGGATCACTATTAGCTACAAGCATAGTGAAGAGAAAACCAGAGATTTACCGGACCCTAGGTCGCGGCAAACACCCCCTTATAGTCAGTACGTAACTGGGGTCAGGGGAAGTGAAGACTTTGAGTCTCTGCAGGACAAAATAAGAATTCAGCTCCCTCATAGAAAGGCTCCTAACACTAAACTGACTGGGAAGCACAGCTTTGGATAAGCTGGAATCATAGAGGGAACTACGCTTCAGGCTGGTCGTACTCATCTTCATTGGACAGTAAAGGAGGCCCCTAAGTTGCTTAGCTGTTGCCTCAAAGCTCATCCTCCATCAACCCCATCAGCCTCCCTGGGACCTGCCTTATCATCTTGCAAGTAAAGGTATGGAAAGACGCTGACCGTGTGAGACTGAGTTATTATTGCATGCCTGCACAATCCCTACCTAACTACCGACCTGAGGGAAGAGTCCCACCTGTAGGGGACCCGACATCTAGCTGCATCACCATCCCCTCAGAGATCTACAGCAGCGCTGGTATAAATTACCAGAAGACTACAGGTGGCGTCACGAACTGTATATATACCTATCCCCTGTAAATATATCCCCAACATACGCCAGACCGCCAGGGCCACAGACCGAGCCACAGCTACCTGTGACAAAATCCCCATAGACTTCCATGGGCTCGGCTCTGAGTACCCCATTGCCCTGGTAACCCACAATTGTGGTGGCGGGTCGACACACGTGTCGTCCGTGCCAGAAGAGAGAGTTAAGGGACTGTTTCTTCTGGCAGCAGTACTAAGGAACAGTGGGGGTCTACTAGGCAAGTTTTTTTTTATTGAAAAGCACCACTTCAGCGTTTTATTTTATTGCATGGCTGTGCTGTTTCTAATCTAAGTTCCCTGCCCCTAGTCTTATACTCACCAGCTGCCATCTTCATCTATTCTCAGCGCCACTCTGGTCAGTCCCCTCAATTTTTGCTGGAGCGATCAGGAAGTCACTACTGAATGTAAGTCTGAGAGCCAGAACAAAGTGCTGAAGATGGCGGCTGGTAAATATAAGACAAGGGGCAGGGGACTTGCATTAGTTGCACCACTCCAGCGCTGAACTAAAAAAAAACTACAGGAGTGGCTCTTTAAGACCACCATTGGCCTTTTAAGATGTTAAATTATATATATATGTATATAGTGTAACGTTACATAGTAAGTAGAATTGCATTGGGCTAGAGCTTAGGATACAATGGCATAATTGAGCAATTATTAAAATTAGTATTAAGGTTTTTTTAATTATTCTATTATTTTGTTTTACATTCTTTTTACTGTAACATGTTTCCCCTAATATTAGAAAATATCTTTGGAAGCAAGATTTATTTTTTTTTACACTGTATATTTCTCCAGTAAGTTGGATTGTTATAGCCTTCCTTATGATGGGATATTTGTCAGAATCAGGGGTGTACAGCAGTTAGTTACAGCACGCAGTTCTATCATTTGTCCTAGCATAAAGGCAGTGGCATTGCGGCTATTGAATATATAACTTTCATTGAGAGCAATGTGTACGGTGAGCGAGGGAAAAAAAAAATTACCTTTTCTACTTCCTGAACTGTGGTTGCATGATTCTCTGTGCAGCATTTCTGTGGCGCTGCAGAATAAGGCTAGGTTCACACTGCATTAAACCAGCCCGTTCAACGCATAGCGTTGACGGGCTGGTAACGGTATAGCATAACGCGATCGCGTTATGCTATACCCGCTAGCACAGATGAATCATCAGATGATTCATCTGTCCTAGCGGTTACGGAGCCAAGACGCTGCAGGCCATGTCCGAGGCTCCGTCACTGAATGACGGCACGTCGCGAACGCATGCCGCTTAACGGCATGCGATGCGCCGAACAATGGGGTTCAATGGCCATGTTAACGGACTGCGTTACACCGCGTTATACCGCAGTGTAACGCAGTCCGTCTAACGGACTGCCTTGGCGCAATGTGAACCCAGCCTAAGGCTATATTCACACATCTGTGTGCAGTCAGATTTGTAAATTGTTGATCTATGCACACATCGGTTTTAACCCCTTCGCCCTGAAGCCTGTTTTCACCTCCCTGACCGGGCCAATTTCTACCATTCTGACAAGTGTCACTTTATGAGGTTATAACTCAAGAACGATTCAATTGATCCCACTGATTCAGAGATTGTTTTCTTGTGAATCTGATTTTGACGTATTCTGGCCATATACGAACACTATTCAGGACGAATGTATGTCTTAGGCCTCATACTCACTGGCTGGAAAAAAATCGGTCCGTTTTCTGCAGGAAAAAAACGGTACATTTGTTGTAAAAAGGCATGCGATTTTGATGCGATTTTAAATCGCACCATGCGTTTTCTGTCAGTTTTCCATCAGTTTTCCATCTGTATGCAATGCGATTTTAACATGAAGTTTTACATAGAGCAGTTATCTCTATGTAAAAAGTCATGTAAAAATCACATTGTAACAAAAAAATTTTCACAAAAAGCAAATAATTATATATATATATATATATATATATACATCTAATATATATATATAATATATATATAGGTCATACACTTCTACATAGTATAATAGCCGCTAATTCATCCCTGGCATTACTGTAAAATCACACTGACAGCTTTAATAAAGAATAGAAACAATACATATACACACATAGAATACATATATATATATATATATTAGTATTGTGACATGTATATATACATATATTTATAGTTCCTAGACTTCTACATACTGTAATAGCCGTTAATTCAATTGCCGGCTTTTGTGAAATCACAGAAGCCGACATGAAATGATACATTGTTTCCACACAGTTAACCATGTCATTTCCTGTATTTTGATATATGGTTTGAACTTACAATTACATGAGTGTATTTGTGCAAAATTTCAGACATGTAGGGGTTAATTAAAGGTGTAAATTCGTTGAAAAAAAATGCGTGGGCTCCCGCTGTATTTTCTCCACCAGACAGACAAAGCCAGCGAGTGGGGGCAGATAATAATAGCCTAGGGAGGGTACATTTTTTTTGTGCCTCCCCTGGCTACTAACATCTGCCCCCAGACACCCCAGAAAGGGCAAATCTATAATTAGATTCGCCCTTTCTGGCACTTTGCCCGTCTATTCCCATTGCCCTGTAGCGGTGGCGAATGGGTTAATAAGGCGTTAATGTCACCTTAGTATTGAAAGGTGACCTTAAGGCAGGTTAATAATTGAGAGCTGTCAATTAGACAACTATCAATTATTAATCCTATTGTATGATACAAAAATCAAACACACACAGTTTAATAAAAAATAAGTTTAATGAAATAATCACAAAGTTTTTGACCATATTTTATTTTCCTGCTAAAACCATTTCCTGTAATAAAAATAAAATAAAAAAGCAAAATTATTCTTACCAATCCGATGTACAGTCAGGTCCCACGCTGTAATCCATCAGAAAGGGTTAACAGGTTAGAGCTCGCAGAGAACTATAATGCTGTCTGCTGAGCTCTTACCCCCTGAATGAATAACTTACTCTCCCAGTGAAAGGAGAGGAATAGATTCATGAATGAAGCTTAATTGATTTATTGCCACTTTCACTTCAGTGACCTGACCTAAGGTGAAAGTGGATACAATCAATTAAGCTTCATTCATGAATCACATCCTCTCCTGTCGGCAGGAGATAAGCTCATTCATTCAGGAGCTATCAGATGAGCACGCAGGATTACTTGCGCTGCTTATCTGATTGCTAGTTAACCCTTTGTGAAGGATTACATCGTGGGACGTGACAGATCGCCAGATAGGTAAGAATAATGTTGTTTTATTATTTTATATTTATTTTAGAAGAACAAGGGCTTCGCACGGATTAAGAGTGAAATAAAAGATTGTCAAAAATATGTGTTTTGATTTCATTAAAATTATTTATTCTTAAAGTGTGTTTGTGTTTTTTTATTTACTTCAATAGGATTAATAATTGATAGTTGTCTAATTGACAGCTCTCAATTATTAACCTGCCTTAAGGTCACCTTTCAATACTAAGGTGACATTAACGCCTTATTAACCCATTCGCCACCGCTACAGGGCATGGGAATAGACGGGCAAAGTGCCAGAAAGGGCGAATCTAATTATAGATTTGCCCTTTCTGGGGTGTCTGGGGGCAGATGTTAGTAGCCAGGGGGGGCACAAAAAAATGTACCCTCCCTAGGCTATTATTATCTGCCCCCACTCGCTTGCTTTGTCTGTCTGGTGGAGAAAATACAGCGGGAGCCCACGCATTTTTTTTCAACGAATTTACACCTTTAATTAACCCCTACATGTCTGAAATTTTGTACAAATACACTCATGTAATTGTAAGTTCAAACCATATATCAAAATACAGGAAATGACATGGTTAACTGTGTGGAAACAATGTATCACTTCATGTCGGCTTCTGTGATTTCACAAAAGCCGGCAATTGAATTAGCGGCTATTACAGTATGTAGAAGTGTAAGAACTATAAATATATATATATGTATGTGTTACAATGACATGTATATATATATATATATATATATATATATGTATTCTATGTGTATGTATCTACTGTTTTGTGAGCTGTCAGTGTGATTTTACAGTAGCCGGGGAGGAATTACCGGCTTTTCAAAGGAGACTGGTGCATATAAATCGGACAGCACGTGCATGGTGCGAGTGCTGTTCGTTTTTTAATCGCACCCATTGACTTGCATTGGCGATTTTCATCCCAAAATCGCATCAAATCGCAGCAAGCTGCAATTTTTTTCTCACACCAATATCTGATGAGAAAAAAATCGCTAATGAGAACTCACCCATTGACTAACATTGGTCAGATTTGCATCCGATTTTTTATCGTCTGATTTTCATCCGTTTTCGGCACCAGTGAGTATGAGGCCTTATGATCGATTTCAAATATATTCAGTGATTTCTACTCCCATTGACTCTAATGAAGTTCGGCTGTGTTCAATTAATATTGCAAAAATAATATTCGAATCCGATCGTATTCGGAACAAAATCAGAACAAATTCGCTCATCTCTACTTGTGAAATATTGTACTTCATGCTAGTGGTAAAATTTCTTTGATATAACTTGCGTTTAGTTGTGAAAAAATGGAAATTTAGCGAAAATTTTGTAATTATCAAACGTTTAATTTTTATGCCCTTAAATCAGTCATATCGCACAAAATAATTAATAAATAACATTTCCCATATGTCTACTTTATAACAGCACAATTTTTGAAACTTTTTTTTGTTAGGAAGTTGTAAGGGTTAAAAGTTGACCAGCGTTTTCTCATTTTTACAACAAAATTTGCAAAACCATTTTTTTTAGGACCACCTCACATTTGAAGTCACTTTGTGGGAACTATATGACAGAAAATGCCCAAAAGTGACAAAATTCTAAAAACTGCACCCCTCAAGGTGCTAAAAACCACATTCAAGAAGTTTATTAACCCTTCAGGTGCTTCACAGCAATTGTTGTAATGTGGAAGGAAAAAAAAAAACATGACTTTTTAACAAAAATTTTCCTTTAGGCCTAATTTTTTTTACTTTCGCAAGGATAACAGTAGAGAATGGACCATACAATTTGTTGTGCAATTTGTCCTGAGCATGCAGATACTCCATACGTGGGGGAAATCTACTGTATGGGCACACGACAGGACTCGGAAAGGAAGGAGCGCCATTTGACTTTTTGAATGTTAAAATTGTTAGATTAATTAGCGGACGCCATGTCACATTTGGAGAACCCCTGATGTGCCTAAACCGTGGAAACCCCCCACAAGTGACACCATTTTGGAAACTAAACCCCCTAGAGAACTTATCAAGATGTGTATTGAGCACCTTGAATCCATAGGTGCTTCACGGAAGTTTATAACGTTAAGCCGTGAAAATTAAAAAATCACATATTTCCTGCAAAAATCTTTTTTAGCTCCAAATTTTGTATTTTCACAAGGGTAAGAGGAGAAAATAGACCTCAAAATTTGTTGTGTAATTTCTCCTCAGTTCACCGATAGCCCATATGTCGTCGAAAACTACTTTTGAGGCACAGTGCAAAACTCACAAGGGAAGAAACGCCATACTTCAGTGTAGATTTTGCTACACTTGTTTGAGGGTGCCATATTACATTGGCAGAGCCCCTGAGGTGCCAACACAGCAGAACCCTCCATATGTGACCACATTTTACAAACTAAACCTCTCAATGAATTCTTCTAGGGGTGCAGTGATTATATTGACACAGGTGTTTCACAGACTTTTATACCATTGGGCAGTGAATAAATAATAATTTTCATTTTTACCAACAAGATTGTTTGTTAACCCCAAATTGTACATTTTCATACTGGGAAATGGGTAAAAATGGCATCAAAATTTGTCCCACAATTTCTACTGTACCTGGCAATACCCTATATGTGGCTGTACAGTACTACTTAGCCATACGGAGAGACTCGGAAGAGACGGAACGCTATTTGCCTCCTGGAATGCAGATTTTCCTAGAATAGTTTGCAGATTCCATATAAAGAGCCCCTAAGTGCTAGAAAAGCAGAATCCTTCCATCAAGTGACCATTTTTGAAATTATAACCCTTTGGGAATTTATCTACAGATGTAGTGACGATTTTTACTTCATGGGTATTTTCCAGAAACAAGCAGCAGTGGATGTTGCTGAGTAGTGTTGAGCGATATTGCTCGATATCTAAAAATATCGTATCGAAATTGTATCGCCGATAGCACTAAATATCGTCGATATCCGATTACGATACCGGAAGTCCCATGTAAGTCTATGGGAACAAAATATCGCAACAAAAAAAACCCTTTCTTTCGTTGTAAACACAAAATATACACACATAGAATACATATTATATATATATATATATATATACATGTCATTGTGACATATATATATATACATATATTTATAGTTTATACACTTCTACATAGTAAAATAGACTCTGATTCAATTGCCGGGTAAAGCCGTGACATACCCCATAGAAGTCGACGGGCTCGGTGCCGAGTACCCCCAAAACCTCTGGCTCTGTGCGACTCAACTTGGGCGTCACGAACAGGATTCTGTAGCTCGCTATAAGCGAGTCCTGTGTGCCTGAATTGAACTGGTTTTGTGCTTGAGAATTGCTAAAATCATCAGAGAATGTATTTGCCATTTTTCCGCTATATCTGCGTCACGACGAGGCACTGGTGAAGAAGAAGGGCGTGCTCTTCATGGGTGTACACTCACTCAGTGACGCGAAAACGATGGCTCTAAATGGTACTGCAATGTAAGATCGTGCCCCACAGCTCTTCAGTTCCGCCTCCTCATCCTCCTCAGTGTGCGGAAACTAACACGAAGGTCCCGCCTCCCTACAAAAGAGGGGCCCTCTCCAGATGCTAATGACACATGTGACTTGGCAGAGATGGCTAATGGACACGAGCAGAAGTGTGAAGGGATGGAGCAGTCAGAGCTCTCCCCCCACGGAAGCGACCCGATCGCCACGGAACCACCGTTGGGCACCCGGCCTGGAAACCCTCCTACGCTGCAAGAAGCGGAGGATACCCTAAGAGGCCTGGCCCGGCACCGGGAGGAGGTCGCCAGGATGGAAGCCAGCTGGCGTGCCCTAAAACTAAACTTGGAGCGGCGCCAATCCCTCTTACCTGAAGTGTCTGTACCGGAAGGTGAGGCACCCGTTCTAGTAGAGGAGTCCTTGCAATGTGATCCGGTTGACGTTGTCGCAGTGGAGGCACCCGTTCGTGCAAAAAACGCTGCACCGGCAGCACCCCAGATCCCGCTGTCTGCCCCCGTCGCTGAGACAGAAAAAGCGACACCCGTCCTCATGAAGGAGGCCGCGCAGGCACCAGAGGTCTACCTGCCTGTACCGGAGCCCGACTGTCATCTGTTCCAGAGCCGGCTGCTTCCTCCGCATGTGAGCGCCGCCAGGAATGGGGGGCGCCAGGAGAGCTGCCGCAAACCGGACACTGTAAGCTGCAGTTTGATGGTGGAGACATGGAGCAGCTGGTGGAGGAGAATTTCAACCGGCGTCAGGAGGAAGAGTGGAGACGTTGGGAGCGGGAAGCAGAGCGACAAAGGGAGCAGCGAGAATCCCAAAAACTTCGGCAACGTAACCTGGAGAAGGACCGGGCAGATAAGGACCGGATGAGAAAGGATAAAGGAACCCTGTGTGAGCCGCGGCGTAAGGGTGCAGTACGGAGCTTTAAATTGAAAGGTGGTTGGGGCTTCATCAAGGAGCCTGGACTTTATTTAGAAGTTTTTGTGAACCGGCGGGACGTGGAGGCTCACCTCCCAGAAGGACACCCGGGGAGGGACCTGTTGCCAGGAGACTTGGTGACTTACACCCGACACTGGGGTTACAATGGATGGTACGCCCTAAATGTTACCAGGTGCGACCCCTACTCCCCAGAGTGTCAGGAACCTGTGAGACCCTCGGAGCCTTCAGCCTCCCACATCCAGGCCTCTGCAAAAGTGCCCACCCCACGCCGTAAATCTCCCAAGCCTCCCTCAGTGGTCTCCTCAGCAGCCCCAGCTATGGACATGATAAGTATAGCTGGCCCGTACCCGGCGCCTGTTAGGCCCCTGGGGTTCGTTCAGTCCGGGACATAGGGTTCCAGACCCGGAGGGAGATGAAAGAGGTGGCCACACAGACCCAGATAGCGGGTCACGACTTGACTGTACAGGCCACACGACGTCATCAGGTCCTGGTGGTCCTTGGTGCCTCGGATGTTTGGCAAGCATCAGAAGAGTACCAGGTGGTACCTGGAACACCCCTGCCAAAGAATTATAAATAACCCGACAGGGTCCCTGTATGTAAATAGTTAAATTGTTTATGTACCCGGACGGGTGAATGTTCATAAAAAAGTTTTTTAATTTAATAAAAAAAAAACAACACAGTTTTCATTACTTTTATTACAGTCTCATCCTGCGACACCATCGATCTCCTGTAAAAAAATGAAAAAAAAAAAAGTATACCACCTGACCGACGCAGTCCATAGTAACGAGTGTCCCACGACGATCCAGCTCTGCTACATCAGAATGACAGGCAGAGCCTGTCATCCCGGCGCAGCACAGCTGATTACCTGCTTCCACGGCGGTGACGTCATCGGACTGGTTTACGGCCGGGATTACCCTGCAGTCACTGCAGTTATCGCGAAAAACTGCATGTGACCGCCAGGGAGAAGATAATGGCGGCCATCAAGCAGTCCAGGACGTGACCGCCGAGATCTTCTGCCAGGTAAGTGCTGCTGACTCCTGACACACCGACCAACGGACACTCACAGTGACAGTGACAAATCCGATTCCGGTATTCGATAAGACGAAAATATCGAAACGAATTATCGAAAGGCCGATACAGCTAATATCGGCCGATACCCGATATTTGCATTATCGTATTGCTCAACACTATTGCTGAGTGAAAATTGCAAACTGCCGTTGTAGTGATCATTACATTGCAGTTACTAGTACATTATGCCCAGCCCGTGCTTCTGGAGACATGCACCTGTAAATTAGGCGAGCTCTCATCACTACAGAAATGCCAAACATGTGGGCTCTAAATGTGGTTTAAGCACACTGGGGCTCAGAAGGTAGGGGGCATTTGGATTTGGGAGTGGAGAATTTTCTGAATTTCTTTTGGAGGGCGAGGAACCATTTCGCTTTTCCAGAGCTTTTGTACTACCAGTAACGTGGAAGCCCCTATATTTCCATTAACAGATGACGGATCTGAGTGAGGGCTTGCTTTTTTGGGGATTGAGTTGGAGCTTTTATTGGGAACATTTTACACAGCATTTATGATCACATTTATCTGGCGCTCTACGCTATGGGGTTTCCATCTAAATCTCTGAGTGACGTGACAGATGAAACCCCCGATGGATCCATTCACTACAATGAGGCAGCAGATTTACTCTGGTCTCCGTCTGACCTTTGTTCAGCGGTGCCCTTTTCAGAAGTGCACAAAACTGTGGTCAACGGCACTTTTAT
This sequence comes from Oophaga sylvatica, assembly GCA_033576555.1. Taxonomy (NCBI): domain Eukaryota; kingdom Metazoa; phylum Chordata; class Amphibia; order Anura; family Dendrobatidae; genus Oophaga; species Oophaga sylvatica. The sequence continues at coordinate 303,655,943 of JARQOD010000005.1, forward strand.
GCAATCCTAAAAGATGGACACCGCAGGATCACAGGTCCTATGGCGCCCACTGTGTCTCCATCTGCCACATTATAGTAAATCTTCCTTCGGGTTCCGTCTGAATCACGTATTTCAGAGGTTTACACAGAAACCCCGATGCAAGCGCTCAGCACAGAGCGTAGAATAAATGTGCGCTGAGCCTTAGGCGGGGATCACATGCGAGAAACTTGCACGATTCACGTGTATTTCTATGCAGCCGCACGCTCTGGTCCGAGTGCCGGCGGCAGCACCGGGTGTTCATGCGAGAGACTTGCACGAGAATCGTGCGAGTTTCTCGCATGTGTGATCCCGGCCTTACTGTGGCTAAAGTTGTGGGGGGGCAGGGCTGGCTGCAGGTTTTTGTGGGCCCCGGGCGAAAGAGTCTCAGTGGGCCCCTTTAACACATACCACAATTCATGATGCACAGATACGGCAGAGAAATATAGGTATAGTACAATGCCAAATACTTCACTTCTTACATTACATGACTGATATCTATTTTAAATTCTACAATAGCTCAAAAACCGGACAGTATATTCCTCCATACAGTATTATGGCCACCACATAGTGCGCCATACAGAATAATGAGCCCCAAATATTGCTCCGTACAGAATAATTGGTCCCATATAATGTTCCATACAGTATATGATGAGCTCCACATAATGCTAGAGTATATGATGGTCCCCATATAATGTGCCATACAGTAAAGGACGGTCCCCATAGAGTATAATGAGCCCCACATATTGCTCCATACAGTATAATGAGTCACATATAAAGCTCCATACAGTATATGATGGGCCCCATATATTGCTCCATACAGAATGGGCTCCATATAATGCTAGATACAGAATAGGCCCCATATGTGCTCCATAGGATGCTCCATACACTATATGATGCCCCATAAATAATGAACCCCATATGATGCTCCAGTATATGATTGGCCCCATGGATGATGCTCCAGTGTATGATGGGCCTATATAATGCTCCATGTATAATGGGCCTCTTATGATGCTCCAGTGTATAATGAGCCCCGTATATGATGCTCCAGTGTAAGGTGGGCCCCATTTATAATGCTCCAGTGTATAATGGGCCCCATGGATGATGCTCCAGTGTATGATGGGCCTATATAATGTTCCATATATAATGGGCCCCATATGATGCTCCAGTGTATAATGGGCTCCATTTATAATGCTCCAGTGTATGATGGGCCCATGGATGATGCTCCAGTGTATGATGGGCCTATATAATGCTCCATATATAATGGGCCCCATATGATGCTCCAGTATATAATGGGCCTCGCATATGATGCTCCAGTGTATGATGAGCCCCATGTATAATGCTCCAGTGTACTGTATGATGGGCCCCATGGATGATTCTCCAGTGTACAGTATGATGGGCCTATATAATGCTCCATATATAATGGGCCCCATATGATGCTCCAGTGTATAATGGGCCACGTATATGATGCTCCAGTGTATGATGGGCCCCATTTATAATGCTCCAGTGTATGATGGGCCCCATGTATGATGCTCCAGTGTATGATGGGCCTATATAATGCTCCATATATAATGGGCCCCATATGATGCTCCAGTGTATAATGGGCCCCGTATGATGCTCCAGTGTATGATGGGCCCCATTTATAATGCTTCAGTGAATAATGGGCCCCATGGATGATGCTCCAGTGTATGATGGGCCTATATAATGCTCCATATATAATGGGCCCCATATGATGCTCCAGTGTATAATGGGCCTCGCATATGATGCTCCAGTGTATGATGGGCCCCATTTATAATGCTCCAGTGTATGATGGGCCCCATGGATGATTCTCCAGTGTACAGTATGATGGGCCTATATAATGCTCCATATATAATGGGCCCTATATGATGTTCCAGTATATAATGGGCCACGTATATGATGCTCTAGTGTATGATGGGCCCCATTTATAATGCTCCAGTGTATGATGGGCCCCATGGATGATGCTCCAGTGTATGATGGGCCTATATAATGCTCCATATATAATGGGCCCCATTTATAATGTTCCAGTGTATAATGGGCCCTATCTATGATGCTCAAGTGTATTATGGGCCCCATTTCTAATTCTCCAGTGTATAATGCTCCCCATATATTGCTCAAAACATTAAAAAAAATTAAATACCTCTTGTTGCTGGGCACTGCTCTACTCTGGACTCCTCAGTGTCGCCATCTTCCAGCTCTCTGCACTTGGACTGTTCAGGCAGAGGGCGTACAGACGTGACGTCATCGCTCTCTCTGACCTGAATGTCACTGTCAGGAAACGCGGAAGACGTCACAGCGGTGGAGCAGGGAGAGGTAAGTATTGCAAGTGCTGGGGCCCAGAACAAGCAGGGGGGGCCAACTCGTGGGCGACGGCACTGGAACAGGGCCCCTCATAGTATGCCCATGTCTCTGACGGCGAGTGGGCCCCCCCACCTGCTCAGGGCCCCGGCACTGAAGACTTTCAGATAGCACATTACCAGCAGGGCAAGCGAGCTCCTGTAAGGCATATTGTGCCAATTCAGGCCGGGTGTCCAGTTTACAGGCCCAGTAGTCAAAGGGGAATGAACTCTGAGGGAGAACATCGATAGGGGAGGAGACGTAATTTTGAACCATAGTTGACAACTGCTGTCTCCTGTCTGTTGCAATTGATTCAGTATTAACAGTCGTGTGAACGGTACTCGAGAGATCAGTCCACAACATGGTCATGAAACCCCTGTCTCCAACGCCACTTTGGCTGTGTGCACCATGAACATCTCTTCCATTTGGCCCAGTACGGCTCGTGGTAAAACCTGCACCGCTGCTTTGTGCTGGGAATGCCTCTAACAAACGGTTTACTAGAGTTCAATCAAACAAAGACTTGGAAGCATATGGCTATATAACAAACACTTTATTGAAAAATGATTAAAATATATAAACAACACTTAAAAATGGGATGTGAGTCCAATAATATCCAAAGATCATAGTATGCAAAATCACCAAAATATTCAGATCACTAAACGCTGTGTGCATATCTAATATCTCTACGATGCAGTTCAAAATATATGTCTATATGTTTCAATATACCATATGCCATGTATCATTTAGAAAAAAATCTATATTGGAGTATATTGGGGCAATTGTGCCACTATCCAAACAATATAAGATGTGAGATTCAACACCTAAGTCGAGTGACAAAGAAGATTACAAATTGGCTACCAATGCACATATATAGACAGCTAACTGTTGTACATAATAGTTTAGTATGAGATCGAATGGCTATATGTACTATACCAGATACATGCACCTAAGAGATTGTACACAAATCATGTCAACAGTGGCACAGATAATTATAATGCTATGTAGCAAAGGTAAATACTAATGTTCAGGCGGCATACCAATTTCAAGTAAATTGTATACAACATCTAGGGGATTAGTTGCGCCTAAAAGGTGTATATAACACATGACTGGAGTGACAGAGTATATGCAATGTGAAAAACATAATGTAAAGTAAAGAGGGATATGCAAATACGACCTGAGGGAATGCCGGAGTAGCCCCGACGCGCGTTTCGCGTTAGCTTCGTCCTGGGGATTTGTTCGAACAAATCCCCCAGGACGAAGCTAACGCGAAACGCGCGTCGGGGCTACTCCGGCATTCCCTCAGGTCGTATTTGCATATCCCTCTTTACTTTACATTATGTTTTTCACATTGCATATACTCTGTCACTCCAGTCATGTGTTATATACACCTTTTAGGCGCAACTAATCCCCTAGATGTTGTATACAATTTACTTGAAATTGGTATGCCGCCTGAACATTAGTATTTACCTTTGCTATATAGCATTATAATTATCTGTGCCACTGTTGACATGATTTGTGTACAATCTCTTAGGTGCATGTATCTGGTATAGTACATATAGCCATTCGATCTCATACTAAACTATTATGTACAACAGTTAGCTGTCTATATATGTGCATTGGTAGCCAATTTGTAATCTTCTTTGTCACTCGACTTAGGTGTTGAATCTCACATCTTATATTGTTTGGATAGTGGCACAATTGCCCCAATATACTCCAATATAGATTTTTTTCTAAATGATACATGGCATATGGTATATTGAAACATATAGACATATATTCTTGAACTGCATCGTAGAGATATTAGATATGCACACAGCGTTTAGTGATCTGAATATTTTGGTGATTTTGCATACTATGATCTTTGGGATATTATTGGACTCACATCCCATTTTTAAGTGTTGTTTATATATTTTAATCATTTTTCAATAAAGTGTTTGTTATATAGCCATATGCTTCCAAGTCTTTGTTTGATTGTACTGATCCTTAGGAAGTGGCATTGTTCTAGGCTCAGATTCCTAGGATATTTTGGTTTACCAGAGTTGCTTGTTTGTTCGCCAATATTAGCTCTAGGTTCTCCTGTGGCATGATGTTCTGTAATTTGCCTTTATAGCGTGGATCGAGGATGCTGGCCAACCAATAGTCGTCATCCTTCATAATTTTGGCAATGCGGGGGTCCCTTTTTAGGATCCGCAAGACATAATCACACATGTGGGCCAATGTTCCAGGTGTCAATGATGCACTGCCAGTGGTGGGTGGAGGAGCACTTTCTGCCAAATCCATATCTCTCCACTCACACACAAACCCTGTACCTGACCTTGGCAAGCCAACATTTTCTCTTGCCCCCTGAGAAGTATCCTCCTCCCCAAAATAATCATCCCCCTCATCCTCTTCCTCTTCTTCCTCCACCTCATCCAGGACGGTTTCCCTGAGCAGACAATGGCTGTCATCAAGGCTTCCCTTCTCCTCCTCCTCTTCCTCCTCCGCTGCAGACACCTGATCCTTAATGTGCGTCAAAGTTTGCATGAGCAGATGCATAAGTGGGATGCTCATGCTTATGATGGCGTCGTCTGCGCTTACCAGCAGTGAAGGACTTTACAGGGGTCATTCAGCTTTGACCACTGCACACCCGACAACTCCATATCTGCCCTCAAACTGCCTGCCCGTGTATCCTCCCACAAATGCATTACAGCCTGCCTCTGTTCACACAGCCTCTCAACCATGTGCATGGTGGAGTTCCATGGTGGAGTTCCTTGTTGCAACGTCTATGATTAGGCGGTGCTTGGGGAGGTGGAACGATCGCTGCAGCCTCTGCATACGACTGGAGTCTACGGGCGAGCGACGGATGTGCGAGCACAGTCTTCACACCTTATGGAGCAGCGCTGTTAACTCCGGATAATTATTTAGGAAGCACTGCACCACCAGGTTCAAGGTGTGAGCCTGGCAAGGTATGTGTCTGAGTTTTGCCAGGGCTATGGCCGCCACAAAATTACGGCCGTTATCACTGACTACCTTGCCTGGCTCAAGATGTAGACTGCCCAGCCATGACTCAGTTTCTCTCTGCAAATAGTCGGCCAGTACCTCCGCGGTGTGTCTGTTGTCGCCCAAAGACATCATCTTTAAAACAGCCTGCTGATGCTTACCACTAGCTGTTCGATAGTGGGACACCTCGTGTGCAACACTGGCAGCTGCGCATGGAGTGCTCGTGCGACTGCGCTCTGTCTACGAGCTTTCGCTTCTGGAGGAGGAGGAGGGTCGAACGCCTACAGCTAACTGTTGCCTATACCGTGGGCTAGGCAGCACTTTCCCACCGCCGCTGTCCCCTGTGGACCCTGCATCCACCACATTAACCCAGTGCGCAGTGATGGACACGTAACGGCCCTGCCCATGCATACTGACCCATGCATCTGTTGTGAGGTGCACCTTTCCACTCACTGATTGTTTGAGTGCATGGACAATGCGGTCTTTCACATGCAGGTGGAGGGCAGGGATGGCTTTTCTAGAAAAGAAGTGCCGACTAGGTAGGTCATAGCGTGGGACAGCGTAGGCTATGAGCTCTCAGAATGCTGCACTTTCAACCAAACGGAAGGGCATCATCCCTAATGAGATCAGTTTGGCAATGTAGGCATTCAAAGCCAGTGTACGCGGATGAAAGGATGAGTACTTTCTCGTCCTACTCAGAGTGTCTGCTAGGGTGAGCTGGACTTGAGAGCTGCATATGGGGGAACTAGCGGTGGGCATGAAGGACTGAGAGGGGGTTTGTGATGGTGGTGGTGGTGGTGATGGCCTAGATTCTGTCTTTCTTTGCAAAAACATTGTGATTCCCTGACTGCTTTGGCCTTGCGACGACACCTCAACATTTCTTGCTGGTGGTGTGCTAACAGGTGGGTTTGCAGTGGGGTAAGCGATGTAGCATTGCTGGCTACCTTCAGTCGGAGTAGGTGCACATGTGCTACCTGAGGTTTTGTAGTCTGTCCATGCTTGCATGGTGTTTAAATGTCTAAGCATGCAACTGTTACTCAAATTTCAGAGATTTTTCCCTCGGCTAAAGGTCCTACCGCACTTCTTACAGATAACCTTTGCCTCATCAAAAGGATTTTGGTCAAAAAAGTGCCACACTGCACTCTTCCTACTATGGGATAAATTTTCAGGGCTTGCATGCTGTGCTAATTTGACCGTCTGGACAAGCTGTCCTGCAACTCTTTTTGTTTTTTTAACACGTTTTTGGACTGCTACGGGCCTGCCAGATAACCGCAGCTGCGATGTCGATGCCTGCTGCGGATCCTTCTCCTCTTCTGAGCTATTGCCAGCGGCACCCTCTTCCGCCAATGGATGCCAATCCGGGTCAACAACTGGGTCATCCATCACCTCCTCTTCAATTTCATCTGCACCTTGCTCTGTGTCACCGTGTAAGGTGGTATAGTATGCGGGAAGGGGCACCTGAGTTTCATCAGGGTCAGATTCTGGCTCAGTAGACTGCGAGGGCAATGTAGTGCTCTGGGTGAATGTACCAGCAGAATCATCTAGCAGTGGCTGTGCATCAGTGCACTCCATGTCAGATTAATCTTGGACTGGGGAATTCAGGATTTGACTTGATAACCCATGCATGGTATGTGAAAAGAGCTCCAGGGAGTAATCTGAAGTGTGGCCTGCCGCATCCTTCACTTTTGGTGGGGGTGAAGGACACAAGGAAAGGTGTTGTTCCTGACCAGGAGCCTGCACTGACGACTCAGTGCTTGCATTTTTTGAAACTTCAGAAGAGGAGGCGATAGAGCTGGAGGCTGTTTCGGCAATGTAAGCCAAAACCTGTTCCTGATGCTCCGGCTTTAAAAGCGGTTTACCTTCTCCCAGAAAAGGGAGCCTTCCAGGCCTTCTGGAGCCAGACGATGACGCAGGCTCAACACCTCCTGCCTTAGGTGCTATTGTGCTTTTGGCACTACCAGCAGATGCACCACCACCACCATCAGTACCAGCTGGCCCCCCCCTGCCCACGTCCGCGGCCTCTTCAACCATACTTCCTCATGTTTGGGAAAATGTACCAAAAATACCAGCAGATATATGGTACTGTATCAGAAGCGTACAGCTGTATACGGTGAAGGGGAAAATTGTAACTCTCCGTATATATTTCCTGAGTCACATACAGACGCTCTCAGGCTCAGTATGGATTAGACCAGAATATAACAAGCAGAAAAAGGGTACTGTATCAGAAGATGCCAGGTGTATACAGTGTAGGGGTAATTGTAAATCTCCGTATATATTTCAGGAGTCACACACAGACGCTCACAGGCTCAGTATGGATTAGACCAGAATATAAAAAGCAGAAAAAGGGTACTGTATCAGAAGATAGCAGGTGTATATAGTATAGGGGAAATTTCTAAATCTCCGTATATATTTCAGGAGTCACACACAGACGCCCACAGGCTCAGTATGGATTAGACCAGAATATAAAAAACATTAAAAGGGTACTGTATCAGAAGATACCAGGTGTATATAGTATAGGGGAAAATTTCAATCTCTGTATATATTTCCGGAGTCACACACAGACGCCCACAGGCTCAGTATGGATTAGACCAGAATATAAAAAGCAGAAAAACGGTACTGTATGAGAAGCGTACAGCTGTATACAGTGTAGGGGTAATTGTAAATCTCCGTATATATTTCCAGAGTCACACATAGACGCTCTCAGGCTCAGTATGGATTAGACCAGAATATAAAAAGCAGAAAAAGGGTACTGTATGAGAAGCGTACAGCTGTATACAGTGTAGAGGTAATTGTAAATCTCCATATATATTTCCGGAGTGTGGTGTAGTGACTAATGTGGCAGCTAGGGGGTTCTGTACATGTTGCTCAAATTATGCATGGAGGCATGAGATGGATGGGAAACCAGTCCCTGTTATGGTGTTAAATGGAAGGTATGTGTCGCAGAGCTCCTCTGGAATATTGTTCTGGGACTTGTAGTCCCATAAGAGTTCTGATTATTGTCAAGGGTGACCTACATGGTTAGCTTGTGAGCTGGGTGGGACTTGCTAACCACACATACACCACCCACTGGTGGTGGTATAATGAATGTTACAGTCTAGTGATTGTAGGTGTTGTGAAGGACCTGTGATGAGGTCATGAACAGGTGACCAGACCATGTGCTTCATACCTTGGCTTGGGGAGTGGCTACAGGTATGAAAGGGAGTTTTTGGCACATGGTGAGGGGAGAAGCTGTGGAGAGTGTGTCCTGATTAGGGCTGCCTGCAAGGTTCCTGGAAGGTCTGTCGGTGTTGGAAGATCCTGGGGTAGGATTGGATTCCTGGAAGCACGTGGTGAGACTTGGAACTTGGTGGCCAGGGTGTTGGAGGGGGTCCTGAACAGCAACCGGACAGGACACATGTGTGTGCGGAGCCTGGGACGGTCCCACACTGAGAACCACGTGGTTCTGTTGAGGAGTTTGGCTGGAGTCAGCCTGGAAGTGTGACTTTCTGTTACAGTGTGTCAGTGAGCACCGGAAGCGAGTTCCAGACCACCCGGGAATGGCACCTGGCGGTCCCTGCTGGCCTGCAGCCGCTTAGTCAAGCCCGTCCCATGCAAGGGTGAGTCTGGGAACAGTGATATTCCAAGCGGGAATGCATTTATGTTTGGTGATATTTCTGTTACCTAGTGTTAAAGAGACAGTAAACAATTGATTTTTGGACTTAAAGCCTGTGTGTTGCCTCGTTTCTGCAGCCCGGCCATTGCCTACCAGAGCGAATCCCTACAGGAGTCACACATAGACGCTCTGAGGCTCAGTATGGATTAGACCAGAATATAAAAAGCAGAAAAAAGGTACTGTATCAGAAGCGTACATCTGTATACAGTGTAGGGGTAATTGTAAATCTCCATATATATTTCCGGAGTTACACACAGACGCTCTCAGGCTCAGTATGGATTAGACCAGAATATAAAAAGCAGAAAAAAGGTACTGTATCAGAAGCGTCCATCTGTATACAGTATAGGGGTAATTGTAAATCTCCATATATATTTCTGGAGTCACACACAGACGCTCTCAGGCTCAGTATGGATTAGACTAGAATATAAAAAGCAGAAAAAGGGTACTGTATCACAAGCGTACAGCTGTATACAGTGTAGGGTGTTATGTTTCGGCAGCTGAGGAGGACGGGAGCAAAAAACTGCCAAAGCAGCAAGACACCAGAGAGGCTGGAACCTAATTGGTTGCAGATCCCTAAACTAACCGCACAACTAGAAGTAGCCGTGGAGCGTACCTACGTTGATCCTAGACGCCTCGGCACAGCCGGAGAGTTAGTTACACCTGGAGATAGAAAGAGGAAAGCTAACTGCCCCGGAGTACAGCCCCCAAAGAAATAGGAAGCCCCCAAACATGTAATGGCGGTTAGACAAGAGGAAAACACGAACACAGACAGAAAATAGAATGAGCAAATGCTGGGGCCCAAATCTGTCTAGAAAGTAAAGTACAGGAGAGAAATTCTGTCTGCAACCCAGAAAAACCCTAATAAAAATACCAGCACTTCTGATTGCAAAAAACCTGAGACCACACGATCTCGACCACCTATATCAGATCTCTGATGTGACACACAGCTACCCAGCAAATAAAAATATCAATGGAACAGAGAACAAGTGCAAATACAACCCTCACGTGCGCAACCAGGTTGATCAGGATGAGCTCGGTGATAGGCACGGATAAGTCTCCTAGCATGGATGTCCGAAGCAAACACCCAAGAATTGTCCTCCTGACCATAACCTCTCCACTTAACCAAATACTGGAGCCTCCGCCTAGCAAAACGAGAATCCAATATTTTTTCAACCACATACTCCAAATTGCACTCAACCAAAACAGGGTCGGGAGGCGCAGCCATAGGAACCACTGGCTCGACAAACCTCTTCAATAAGGATTTATGGAATATGTTATGGATCTAAAATGTCCCTGGAAGAAGCAAATGGAAGGAAACCGGATTAGGAATTTCCATGATCTTATAAGGTAGAAAGGAACCTTGGCTTAAATTTTGGAGATGCAACCTTCATAGGGATATTTTTTGAGGACAACCAAACTATGTCCCCCACTTTAAAACGAGGACCATCAGTCCTATGCCGGTTGGCAAACCGCTAAGCCTTCTCCTGAGAGAGAGACAACCTCTCCACAACTTGGTCCCAAATCTGCTGCATTCGCTCCACAACAGAGTCAACACCCGGACAGACAGAAGCCTCTACCTGTCCTGAAGAAAATCGAGGATGAAACCCAGAATTGCAGAAAAAAGGAGACATCAAGGTGGCAGAGCTAGCCCTATTATTAAGAGAAAACTCAGCCAACGGCAAAAAAGAGACCCAGTCATCCTGATCAGCAGACACAAAACATTTCAAATAAGTCTCCAAGGTCTGGTTTGTTCTCTCAGTTTGTCCATTGGTCTGAGGGTGAAATGCAGAGGAGAAAGATAACTGAACGCCAAGTTTAGAACAAAATGTCCTCCAAAATCTGGAAACAAATTGGACTCCTCTGTCAGACACAATGTTCTCTGGAATGCCGTGCAACCGAACTACCTGCTGAAAGAATAAAGGCACCAATTCAGAGGAGGAAGGCAACTTAGGTAGTGGCACAAGATGTATCATCTTGGAAAAACTATCACAGATCACCCAGATAACGGTCATTCTCTGAGAGACAGGGAGGTCGGAAATAAAATCCATAGAGAAATGGGTCCATGGGCTCTTGGGCACAGGTAATGGCATTAACAAACCACTAGAGCGAGAGCAAGGTTTGGAGCAAGAGCAAGGTTTGGATCGAAAGCAAGTCCCACATGGCTGTACAAAGTCCCTGACATCACGAGACAAAGTAGGCCACCAAAAGGACCGACTCACCAAATCTCTATTACCAAAAATACCGGGATGACCAGCCAATGCGGAGCAATGAATCTCAGTCATAACATTCTTCCTCCACTGGTCTGGGACAAACAATTTCCCAGCAGGGCAGCGTTCAGGTTTATCCTCCTGTCATCCCTCCAGAGCCAGTCTCAAATTGGGCGAGATAGCGGAAAGAACTACACCCTCTTTTAGAATAACAGCAGGCTCAGTTACCTCAGGAGAATCCGCAAAGAAACTCCTCGAGAGGGCATCCGCCTTAACATTCTTAGTGCCCGGGAGAAAAGAAACCACAAAATTAAAACGTGTGAAAAACAAGGCCCACCTGGCCTGTCTAGGATTAAGTCGCTTGGCTGATTCGAGATAAACTAGGTTCTTATGGTCCGTGAGGACCACCACCTGATGTTTGGCTCCTTCCAGCCTATGTCTCCACTCTTCAAAGGCCCACTTCATAGCCAATAACTCCCGATTTCCCACGTCATAATTACGTTCAGCTGGGGAAAATTTTCGAGAGAAGAAGGCACAAGGGTTACTCTTCGAGGTCTCTGGATCCCTTTGGGACAAATCGGCACCTGCCCCAATCTCAGAAGCATCAACCTCCACCTGAAATAGTAGAGAAACATCAGGCTGCCGTAGAACAGGAGCAGAAGTGAATCTCTGCTTAAGTTCCTGAAACACAGAAACTGCCTCAGGAGGCCAATTCACCACATCGGAACCTTTTTGGTCAAATCAGTCAATGGTTTAACAATACTGGAGAAATTACCAATAAATTTACGATAAAAATTGGCAAAACCCAAAAATCTCTGAAGACCCTTCAATGAAGTAGGTTGAACCCAATCACAGATGGCCTGAACCTTGACCGGGTCCATTTCAATAACAGACGGAGACAAAATGAATCCCAGAAATGAGACCTTCTGTACGCCAAAAAGACACTTTGATCCTTTCACATACAGTGCATTTTCTCTCAAAATCCGGAACACCGTCCGCACATATTCCACATGAGAGTCCCAGTCGTTGGAAAAAATCAAGATATCGTCCAAATAAACTATCAGAAATTTATCCACGAAATCCCTGAAAATATCATTCATAAAGGACTGGAAGATGGAAGGGGCATAAGTGAGCCCAAAAGGCATCACTAGGTACTCAAAATGCCCCTCTGGGGTATTAAACGCCATCTTCCATTCATCACCGTGCTTGATGCGAATAAGATTATACGCCCCCTGAGGTCAAGCTTGGTAAACCAACTTGCACTTTTCACTCTGGAAAATAGGTCAGAAATCAAAGGTAACGGATATTGATATTTAACAGTGATTTTATTCAGGAGACGATAGTCAATACACGGCCTCAATGAACCATCCTTTTTGGCCACAAAGAAAAAGCCGGCGCCCAAGGGTGAAGAGGAAGGTCTGATATGACCCTTCTCCAAAGACTCCTTGATATAAGAACGCATAGCATCATGTTCAGGTACAGATAAACTAAAAAGCCGACCCTTAGGAAATTTACCACCAGGCACTAACTCAATAGTGCAATCATAACTCCTGTGAGGAGGCAAGGATGCAGACTTACTCTCACTAAACACATCAAAATTCGGTCAAATAGGCAGAAAAAACATCTTGAGACTGTAGGGGGGCAGAAAAACAGGAGTGTCAGTATTAACACATTGGCAACCCCAACTGGTCACAGACACAGATTTCCAATCCAAAACAGGATTATGAGTCTGTAACCAAGGGAAACCCAGTACAATAATGTCATGTAAATTATGCAACACCAAAAATTTGCAACTCTCCTGATGGTCCGGGTCAACCTGCATTATCACCTGGGTAGAAAACTGAGGTTTATTCTCCGCCAAAGGGGTAGAATCAATGCCCAGCAAAGAAATAGACTTCCGAAGGGGTATCGTGGGAAACCCACAACGTTTGGCAAAGTCAAAATCCATCAGGTTAATAGCTGCTCCTGAATCAACAAAAGCCTGGGCAGAAAATGTGGACAAGGAGCAAATCAGGGTAACAGTCAACAGAAATTTAGTCTGAACACTACCCAAAACAACTGAGCGCGCAAAACGTCTTCCCCGCTTGGGGCAGCCGGAAATAGCATGAGAAGCATTACCACAATAGAAACACAACCTATTATGCTTTCGAAACTCATGAAGCTGTGCCCCAGAAGTCACTCCATCACACTGCGTGAGTTCAGGAGCTGACTCAGAAGGCAACACAATCTCACGCATACCTCTGCGCTCACGCAAACGTCTGTCAATTTGAATAGCTAATGACTATTGAGACCAGAAGGAACAGGGAATCCCACCAGAACATCCTTTACAGTCTCTGTCAGACTCTTCTGAAAAAGACCTGCCAGAGCGTCATCATTCCATCTAGTAAGGACTGCCCATTTTCGAAATTTCTGACAGTACAGTTCAGCAGCTTCATGACCCCGATTAAATGCCAACAAGGTTTTTTTCCGCTTGATCAGTGACATTAGGTTCATCGTACAATAACCCCAGAGCCTGAAAAAACACATTAACATCATTCAAAACAGGATCCCCAGGTGTCAGGGAAAAAGCCCAATCCTGAGGGTCTCCGAGCAACAGGGAGATGACAATTTGAACCTGCTGTGCAGCGCTTCCTGAGGACTTAGGCTTCAGGGCAAAAAACAACTTACAGTTATTTTTAAAATTCAGAAATTTAGACCGATCCCCCAAAAATAAATCTGGCATGGGGATCCTAGGTTCCACAACCGGCAACCTAGCAATATAGGCAGCAATATTCTGAACCTCAGCGGCAAGCCGCTCAACACGACCTGACAACTGCACAATCTCCATTGAGGACAAAGAAAAATTCCTCCTCAGCACCCAGGGAGATAGAGGGAAAAAATGTAACAAGCAGAAAAAAAAGAGAAAAAAAAAATTCTGACAACTCCCTTTTTTTTCCCTTTATGCTCACTATCCTTCCCTTCTGTTGAGTACCATAGAATTTTCAGTTTGGCCGGTAATACTGTTATGTTTCGGTAGCTGAGGAGGACGGGAGCAAAAAAACGCCAAAGCAGCAAGACACCAGAGAGGCTGGAACCTAAAGGGTTGCAGATCCCTAAACTAACCGCACAACTAGAAGTAGCCGTGGAGCGTACCTACGTTGATCCTAGACGCCTCGGCACAGCTGGAGAGTTACCTACACCTGAAGATAGAAAGAGGAAAGCTAACTTCCCCGGAGTAAAGCCCCCAAAGAAATAGGAAGCCCCCAAACATGTAATGGCGGTTAGAGAAGAGGAAAACACGAACACAGACAGAAAATAGAATGAGCAAATGCTGGGGCCCAAATCTGTCTAGAAAGTAAAGTACAGGAGAGAAATTCTGTCTGCAACCCAGAAAAACTCTAATAAAAATGCCAGCACTTCTGATTGCAAAAAACCTGAGACCACACGATCTCGACCACTTATATCAGATCTCTGGTGTGACACACAGCTACCCAGCAAATAAAAATATCAATGGAACAGAGAACAAGTGCAAATACAAAATGAGAACAGAGGGCAGCACAAGCCCCCAAAGGGGACTCGGCTGAAGTCCAAGGCAAGACGGCAAGAAGCAAGGGAAATCCAACCACAGAAAAAAAAAACAGAAAGTCACTTATCTGAATGATAGCAGGAAAGCAAGCTGAAATTCCAACAAAGACCTGGAAGCAACAATTGATTACCGGCGAGGATCATGGGAGTTCAGCTCACTTATATCAAGCCAGTCATCTCCACCTGACACCTATTCCTTAATTGGTTCAATACCCTCAGCAACCACTGGAGGGAGCCTCAGCTCCGAAGTCGTCTCCAAGACATTCACAACAATAGGGGTAATTGTAAATATCTGTATTATATTTCCGGAGTCACACACGGATGCTCTCAGGCTCAGTATGGATTAGACCAGAATATAAAAAGCAGAAAAAGGGTACTGTATCAGAAGCGTACAGCTGTATACAGTGTATGGGTAATTGTAAATCTCCATATATATTTCCGGAGTCACACATAGATGCTCTCAGGCTCAGTATGGATTAGACCAGAATATAAAAAGCAAAAAAAGGGTACTGTATGAGAAGCGTACAGCTGTATACAGTGTAGGGGTAATTGTAAATCTCCGTATATATTTCTGGAGTCACACACAGACGCTCTCTCAGTATGGATTTGACCAGAATACAAAAGGCAGAAAAAAGGTACTGTATCAGAAGATATAAGGTGCATATATGCACTTTATTTATTGTTAAGGATACCCTGGGTCCAAAGTGCAATATTGGTTCCATTGTGATCCTTCTTCTTGGTACCTCATTGGTATTCACTACCTTTATTATGCTGCTATTTCTTTATAGAATTGTTGCCATTGTTACCTTTACTTACCATCTATATGATAGCTTTTGAGGCACTTGAGTGCTGTGTTAGGTGGTGTTTCTCTTGCATTTGTCATTTGATTCACTGTGTCTATATTGATGTTTATGACTTTTGACTAATAAAATTACGTTTTATGATTTATAAAAATGCTGTATAGCTCCGTTTTTCTCCTATATTTTCAGTTTCTTGGGAGCTGGTGTACTTTACCCAGATGCGGCATCACTGCATATTCCGCCTGGGTATCTCTAAGTATATATATTTGGGACCATATGTGTTATTAAGTTTTTCTGTGTTTTTCACAGCTTTTCCCATTCTACAAATGGATTTCCGTGCACGCGATGGCACCTGGCGTGCGCAAATTAACAATGTACTTCAGGACAATGCATGTGAGGGTGCAGAGGGGTCAAATAAAGATCTACAGGAGGTTATGTTCCGTTTTAAAGAACTATTGCGCAAGAGAACACACATTTGGTGGAATCACAAATTATTGGACAAATATTTAGAGAAGGACCTCTTTCCAAGGGGCCTTCGCATACAGGTTTTCCCTTCCTTTCCGATTTCGGACGAGGAATTTAAAAACAATTGGGAAAAACTTACTAACACCTGCTCCAGGGGATTCATGTCCTTGCTCAAACAAATGAACCATGATTCGTTGGTTTCAATTGAGGCTGAAATTGATGATATACAGGTCCGTTTGCGCAAGGACATGACTGGAGATTCTCTTAAAAAGTTTAATGAACAGGTGGACGTAGAGCTTCAGAAATGGGCTTCCAACATTCAGGCTACTAAGGCAAAAAAATTTAGAAGGGACACCGAAGATAAACACACGTCCAGGTTTTATAGATGGCGAAATCCATCTGGACGCTCCCGCTCTCCAATACAGAAATGGTTCACATTCACGTTCTAGATCTACGTCCACATGGTCAAATAGATCCAATCTTGAGCAAGAGATAACACCTACAGGCCAGTCCACTGGGAGCACTTCAACTATGGAGTCGTCCAGCAAAAGGATTGGTACCAGACAGTTCAGCAAAAGCAAATCAGCAGGGGTTAAATCGACACAGGTTAGTCCTCAGGGTGAATCCTTGGTAGTTAACCTTTCATCTCATATTCTTACCAACACACAACGGGATGTTTTGGCTAGGGGCTTGACCTTTGTACCCACTAACCGTTTCAATTATTTCACAGCCCTGAAGGATCTCCACCTTTTTTCACGTAAGCTGATTCTAAAAAAGCTTTGCAACAGAAATCAAACATCTGTACCAATGACTGAGATTGAGAGGCAAACCCTGCGTGATTTGGAGAGTCTCCTTGAAGAACAGGACTTACCTCCAACAAGTAAGGTTCCCTCTTCTATTATGCCTAAATCGACGAAGTTCCCCCCCTTGTCACTTTGCCCTAATGTCGAGATCTTCACCAGGTTGGTGGGTGAGGATTTCAAGAAACTAACATCTAGACGTAAATATGATAATTTGACCCACAGAAAACGGCAAGCGATTGAACAACTACAATCTTGGAAAGATGTGGTAATTAAGTCGGCAGACAAGGGGGGAACATAGTCATTTGGCCTAATATACAGTATGAGAGGGAAGCCTTTCGTCAGTTGAGAGACTCCAGCAGTTATTCTAGGTTGCCTTCCAGTCCCATGTCTTCTTTTATGAGTAAGCTACAGGAGATCCTGGTCAGGGCTGTTGAGGAAAATATTATCACCAAAAAAGTGTTTGACGGTCTAATGGTCAAGTCCCCTAAAGTTCCGACTTTCTATTTACTACCCAAGATCCACAAGAACGCCCTCGACCCTCCAGGGCGTCCCATCGTGTCTGGAATTGGAGGCATGTGTGACCCAATATGTCAATTTATTGATTTTTATCTAAAACCCCGAGTGGAGACCTTACCCTCCTATATCCGAGACACGACGGACATCCTGGTTCGTGTCGATGGTGTTCTTGTGGATCCTGGCACCCTCTTGGTCACGGCAGACGTGGAGAGCTTATATACCTGCATCAACCATTCCCATGGCATTGATGCTGTTCACCTCTTCCTGGGGGCTTCCGACCTGGAAGGCCCTCAATGTGATTTAATCCTCGAGTTGGTAGGCGATGTCCTTACCCACAACTTTTTCGTCTTTAAAGATTACTTCTATTTACAGCAGCGTGGCACAGCCATGGGCGCGGCCTGTGCGCCCTCGTACGCAAATCTCTTCCTGGGGGCCAGGGAGAGATTAATTTTTGGCGACGGGGGCACACAGGCCGCCTCCCATGTGCTGTGCTGGTATCGCTATATAGACGACATTTTTCTGTTGTGGGATGGAACGGCCTGCCAACTCAGGGATTTTATGAAGACTCTTAACAAGAATAAATTCAACATACGTCTGACATATGCATTTGATTCGGACAGCATCGATTTCCTGGACGTCCGCCTGGAGGTCGACTCTGATCGCGTCATTCAGACGGACGTCTTCAGGAAACCGACGTCTGTAAATGCATTACTACATGCATCGTCAGCACATGACTCTTCCACTGTTAGGGCCGACCCGGTCGGACAATTCCTTAGGATGAGGCGAATCTGCTCTACGGACTCCAGGTTTGAGGCACAGGCATCGGACCTGAAGGATCGATTTTACACTCGTGGCTACAGCTGCAGGTGTGTCAAGCATGGTTATGACCGAGCAAGGAGAACTCCATGTTGCCAGTTGCTAGAGGGTGTCAGATCCAAAACATCCCCTAATTATGATGGACCAATACGTTTTATCACGACGTACTGTGTAGCCCAGCTGCGCTTGGTGCCACATGTTACCCTGGAGGATGCATGAAAGGTAATTCACAATCACCTGATATTCATTCACACTTCACATTTTCCTGGTACCACCAGAGGGAGCCCTTTAGAATACGCAGGTATATAAGGGTGTGGAGAGATAGAGTAGTGAGATGAAGGCAGTCTAGCTAAACGTTAGCGAGTCGTTGGTTGTACCTCAGAGAGACAAGCCGAGAGGAAAGTTACCTCAGAACGTGCGGACTGATAGTTCCCTAGGGAAGTGGAAAGTGACTCTCGAAGTGAGCATAGATCAGTCTGACGGAAGGTCCTGATAGCTACTTCGGACTGAGCCTAAGAAGGAAGTGAAGGAAAGGGAACTGCAGTATTTGTAAGACCGAGTCAACTGAGGTATTGTTAGAGAGCGAGCGTGCTGACGCTTGGAGAGCGGTGAAGAGAAGGAAGCTGACATCTGCTGCTTATGCTTATGTTAAAGGTGTGAGTAGGACGACAGGCAAGTGGAAAAAGGAAAGAGAGAGTGACTGAGGAGAAATAGCAACGATAGCTTACCTCCACTCTGCACTACCGGACACCGGGTCCGAGCTTGCTAGAACCTTCACGGCTAGTGGGAAAAATCGGAGACCCTGCTGGACTACAGGTCTCAGAGGGGCCCAACAGTGCTGATACGTAACCGGGGTCAGGAAGAACAGGAGTCTGGTCAGCGCAACCATTGGAGACTTAGTTCTGTCCAAAAGAAGGCTCCACCACAAGATCAGCCAGGCGTAGCAAAGAGAACGGAGTTAAACTTTGTTTCATGCAAGTTAGAAACTCACACACATATAGACGTAAGGAGGCCCTACACCTACTCAGTGATCACTGGACGTGCATCCTCCACCCTGACGGCCTCCCGGGACGTGCCTGCAACTTCATCACCAGTAAAGGTACAGAAAGAGACTGTCTTGTGTGTGTCTGCATTATTGCCCTGCACCTCTACACCGCCATATACTCCGAGGGATCAGTCTCGCCTGTGGGAGACTTAACACCTTGCTGCCCCAAACCCTCAGAGGATCTACATTGCAGCGCTGGTCACCCTGACCAGGAACCACAGGTGGCGTCACGAACATTTCTACAATCCCCTGTAAATATTTCCCCTTTTAGTGAGCGCCCAGGGCAACGGACCGAGCTGCGCTACCCGTGACATCCCCAGTGAAGTGAACGGGCTCGGTGCCGAGTACCCCAAAGCCCTGGTACGTGCGACTCAGTACAATCAGGTATGGCACGATATGCATGCCATCCTTCAAAAGCATTGGTCTATCCTTGAATTGAATCCTACCCTGAGAACGTCTGTGGGCAGTTTCCCCCTGATGACCTCCAGGAGATCTAGGAATCTCTCGGACCTCCTGGTAAGGAGCCATTACGTTCCGGCTCCTAGCAATCCTTTTGGTAGTGGCAATCCTCAGGTGGGCTCTTTCCCATGTGGACATTTCTTGGCTTGCGCCAATTTCCTGCGCTGCTCCTCCTTTACCTCTGCCGATGGATTAAAAGACTTCACCATCAGTCCACGTATATCTTGTGGGACTTCGAATGTAGTATACTACGCAACATGCCCATGTCCCAAGATATACGTTAGCCTTACTACCAGAGAGTTGAGAATACGAGTACGGGAGCATGTGCGGGACATTGGCACAGCCAAGACTGTGACAGATTCAGTCGATCTCAAAACAATCCCTCATCACTTTTTGTCGCACCACAATTATGATGCTGGATTACTGAAAATTAGAGGGATCGATGCACTCCACCTAGGGATTAGGGGAGGTGTTATGAATGTTTTAGAAATGAATTCTGAGCAGAAGCTCCCTCTGGTGGTTACAAACAGTACTGAACCATTCAATGAGGATTGGCAATCAGGAATTACAGACTGGCTTATACCTAGTACCTAGTGATACCCTATGGGCTCACTAATGCTCCTTCTGTCTTCCAGTCCTTCATGAATGACATTTTCAGGGATTTTGTGGATAAATTTCTGATTGTTTATTTGGATGATATCTTGATTTTTTCCAATGACTGGGACTCTCATCTGAAACATGTTCGGACTGTGTTCCAGATTTTGAGAGAGAATGCTCTGTATGTGAAGGGATCAAAGTGTCTTTTTGGCGTACAGAGGATCTCATTTCTGGGATTCATTTTGTCTCCATCTGTTATTGAAATGGACCCGGTCAAGGTTCAGGCCATCTGTGATTGGGTCCAACCTACTTCATTAAAGGCTCTTCAGAGATTCTTGGGTTTTGCCAATTTTTATCGTAAATTTATTGGTAATTTCTCTGTTATTGTTAAACCATTGACTGATTTGACCAAAAAGGGTTCTGATGTGGTGAATTGGCCTGCTGAGGCAGTCTCTGCGTTTCAGGAACTTAAACAGAGATTCACTTCTGCTCCTGTTCTACGGCAGCCTGATGTTTCTCTGCCATTTCAGGTGGAGGTTGATGCCTCTGAAATTGGGGCAGGTGCCGGTTTTGTCCCAAAGAGATCCTGAGACCTCTAAAAGTAACCCTTGTGCTTTTTCTCTCGAAAATTTTCTCCAACTGAACGTAATTATGACGTGGGTAATAGGGAGTTATTGGCCATGAAGTGGGCTTTTGAAGAATGGAGACATTGGCTGGAGGGAGCCAAACATCAGGTGGTGGTCCTCACGGACCATAAGAATCTGGTTTATCTGGAATAAGCCAAGCGACTTAATTCTAGACAGGCCAGGTGGGCCTTGTTTTTCACACGTTTTAATTTTGTGGTTTCCTTTCTTCCTGGCACTAAGAATTTTAAGGCGGATGCCCTCTCGAGGAGTTTCCTTGCGGACTCTCCTTAATTATCTGATCCTGCTGTTATTTTGAAAGAGGGTGTAGTTCTTTCCGCCATCTCGCCCAATTTGAGACTGGCTCTGGAGGGGTGTCAGGAGGATAAACCCGAGCGCTGCCCTGTTGGGAAATTGTTTGTCCCAGACCAGTGGAAGAAGAGTGTGATGTCTGAGATTCATTGTTCCGCGTTGGCCGGTCATCCCGGAATTTTTGGTACCAGAGACTTGGTGAGTCGGTCCTTTTGGTGGCCTACTTTGTCTCGTGACGTCAAGGAGTTTGTGCAGTCCTGTGGGACTTGCTCTCGCTCCAAGCCTTGCTCTCGCTCTAGTGGTTTGTTGATGCCATTGCCTGTGCCCAAGAGACCATGGACCCATATCTCTATGGATTTTATTTCCGACCTCCCTGTTTCTCAGAGAATGACCGTTATCTGGGTGATTTGTGATAGGTTTTCCAAGATGATACATCTTGTGCCATTACCTAAGTTGCCTTCCTCCTCCGAATTGGTGCCTTTGTTCCTTCAGCACGTGGTTCGGTTACACGGCATTCCTGAGAACATTGTGTCTGACAGAGGAGTCCAGTTTGTTTCCAGATTTTGGAGGACTTTTTGTTCTAAACTTGGTGTTCAATTGTCTTTCTCCTCTGCTTTTCATCCTCAGACCAATGGACAAACTGAGAGAACAAACCAGACATTGGAGACTTATCTGAGATGCTTTGTGTCTGCTGATCAAGATGACTGGGTCTCTTTTTTGCCTTTGGCTGAGTTTGCTCTTAATAATAGGGCAAGCTCTGCCACTTTGATGTCTCCTTTTTTCTGCAGTTTTGGGTTTCACCTTTGATTTTCTTCGGGACAGACGGAGGCTTGTCTGTCTGTCCGGGTGTTTTACTCTGTTGTGGAGCGTATGCAGCAGATTTGGGACCAGGTAGTGGAGAGGTTGTCCCTCTCTCAGGAGAAGGCCCAGCGGTTTGCCAACCGGCATAGGACTGATGGTCCTCGGTTTAAAGTGGGGGACTTGGTCTGGTTGTCCTCAAGAAATATCCCTATGAGAGTTGCATCTCCTAAGTTTAAGCCTAGGTTCATTGGACCTTATAAGATCATGGAGATTCTTAATCCTGTTTCCTTTCGTTTACTTCTTCCAGGGACATTTAAGATCCATAACGTGTTCCACAAGTCCTTATTGAAGAGGTTTGTCGAGCCAGTGGTTCCTATGGCTGCGCCCCCAGACCCTGTTTTAGTTGAGGGCAATCTGGAGTATGTGGTTGAGAAAATATTGGATTCTCGTTTTTCTAGACGGAAACTCCAGTATTTGGTTAAGTGGAGAGGTTATGGTCAGGAGGACAATTGTTGGATGTTTGCTTCGGACATCCATGCTAGGAGACTGATCCGTGCGTATCACAGAGCTCATCCTGACCGACCTGGTTGCACAAATGAGGGTTCGGTGACCCCTCCTCAAGGGGGGTACTGTTATGAATGTTTTAGAAATGAATTCTGAGCAGAAGCTCCCTCTGGTGGTTACAAACAGTACTGAACCATTCAATGAGCATTGGCAATCAGGAATTACAGACTGGCTTATATAAGGGAGGTTCCCTCCCATCATGGTTGCCGGTGATCAATTGTTCTTGTCTCAACTTTGGTTCCTGGTTCACTTGGAAGCTTGCTGAGTCTTGCCTCTTCTCCTGCTCTCAGATAAGATATTTTCTATTTTTTGTTTTTGTGCTTGCCATTTGCATTTTTCTCTGCATTTCTGTGAGGTTGGCCAGGTTCCCCTCCCCGGGGGGCTTGGTCTCCTCTCGGTTCCTCTGGAGCCACTGTTGTTTGTTCATTTGCCTTTTCCAGTTTTTTCTGTGGCTGCGGCTTAGTTTTGTTACACCAGAGAACTAATTTAGGTGGTAGAGGTCGTGTGATCTCAGGTGTTTTTGCAATTAGTAGCGTTGGTTTTTTTTAGGGTTTTTTGGAATTGCAGTAAGTGTCCTTCCTATCCTTTTCTGTCTAGGCAGATTGGGCCCCAGCGTTTGCTCATACTATTTTCTGTCTGTGTCTGTATTTCCTCTTGTCTAACCGCCATTACATGTTTGGGGGCTTCCTATGTTCTTTGGGATCTGCTCCGGGGCAGATAGCTTTCCTCTTTCTATCTTTAGGTGTAGTTAGCCTCTCAGGCTGTGACGAGGCGTCTAGGACCAACGTAGGAATGCTCCACGGCTGCCTTTAGTTGTGGTGGTTAGTCAGGGTACTGCAATCCAGTAGATTCCAACCTCTCTGGTGTATTGCCATTTTTGCCTGCTCTCCTCAGCTACCAAAACATAACAGTATCACCGGCCATAACTGAAAATTATATGGTACTCACAGAAGGGAAAAATAGTGTGGAAAGAAAAAAGTTGTCAGAGTTGTCACAGATTTTTTTTTTTTTCCTGCATTTTTTTTTCCCTCTTTTTCTCTGGGTGCTGAGGAGGATTTTTTTTCTCTCAATGGAGTTTGCACAGTTGTCTGGCCGTGTGGATCAGCTTGCCACTGAAGTTCGGAGTATTGCTACCTATCTTGCAGGGTTGCCGGTTGTGGAACCTAGGATCCCCATGCCAGATTTGTTTTGGGGGATCGAGCTAAATTTCTGAATTTCAAAAATAACTGTAAGTTGTTTTTTGCCTTAAAACCTAAGTCCTCAGGGAACGCAGCACAGCAGGTTCAAATTGTCATCTCTCTCCTGTGCGGCGATCCTCAGGATTGGGCTTTTTCCCTGACACCTGGGGACCCTGTTTTGAGTAATATTGATGCATTTTTTCTGGCTCTGGGGTTATTGTACGATAAACCTAATGTCACTGATCAAGCTGAAAAAACCTTGTTGGCATTAAATCAGGGGCTTGAGGACGCTGAGTTGTACTGTCAGAAATTCCGAAAGTGGGCAGTTCTGACCAAATGGAATGATGATGCTTTGGCAGCCCTTTTTCGGAAGGGGCTGTCAGAGAATGTAAAAGATGTTATGGTGGGTTTCCCTGCTCCCTCTGGTCTCAATGATTCTATGTCATTGGCAATTCAAATTGACAGACGTTTGCGTGAGCGTAGAGGTATGTGTGTAATGGTGTTGCCTTGTGAACCAGCTTCTGAACCCATGCAGTGTGATAGAGTGGCTTCTGGGGCACAGCGTCATGAGTTTCGAAAACGCAATGGGTTATGTTTCTACTGTGGTGATGCCTCTCATGCTATTTCAGTCTGCCCTAAGCGGGGAAGACGTTTTGCACGCTCAGTTGTCTTGGGTAGTGTTCAAACTAAATTTCTGTTGACTGTTACCCTGATTTGCTCCCTGTCCACATTTTCTGCTCAGGCTTTTGTTGATTCGGGAGCAGCTATTAACCTGATGGATTTTGATTTTGCTAAACGTTGTGGGTTTCCCTTGATACCCCTACGGAAGTCTATTCCCCTACTGGGGATTGATTCTACCCCTTTGGCTGAGAATAAACCCCAGTTCTCTACTCAGGTGATAATGAGGGTTGAATCTGATCATCAGGAGAGTTGCAAATTTTTGGTGCTGTATAATCTGCATGACATTATTGTACTAGGTTTCCCTTGGTTGCAGTCTCATAATCCTGTTTTGGACTGGAAATCTGTGTCTGTAACTAGTTGGGGCTGCCAATGTGTTAATGCCAACACTCCTGTTTTTTCTACCTCTCCCCAGGCTCAAGATGTGCCTGACTTTTGACTGATTTTTCTGATGTGTTTAGCGACAGTAAATCTGCATCCTTGCCCCCCCATAGGAGCTATGACTGCGCTATTGAATTAGTGCCTGGTAGTAAATTCCCTAAAGTTCGCATTTTTAACTTGTCTGTACCTGAACATGACGCTATGCGGTCTTATATCAAGGAGTCATTGGAGAAGGGTCATATCAGACCATCCTCTTCACCCTTGGGTGCTGGTTTTTTTCTTTGTGGCCAAAAAGGATGGTTCATTAAGGCCGTGTATTGATTATCGTCTCTTGAACAATATCACTGTGAAATATTAATATCCGTTACCCTTGATTTCTGACCTGTTTTCCAGGGTGAAAAGTGCTACTTGGTTTACCAAGCTTGACCTCAGGGGGGCGTATAACCTTATTCGCATTAAGCACGGGGATGAATGGAAGACGGCGTTTAATACCCCAGAGGGGCATTTTGAGTACCTAGTGATACCCTATGGGCTCACTAATGCTCCTTCTGTCTTCCAGTCCTTCATGAATGACATTTTCAGGGATTTTGTGGATACATTTTTGATTGTTTATTTGGATGATATCTTGATTTTTTCCAATGACTGGGACTCTCATCTGAAACATGTTCGGACTGTGTTCCAGATTTTGAGAGACAATGCTCTGTATGTGAAGGGATCAAAGTGTCTTTTTGGCGTACAGAGGATCTAATTTCTGGGATTCATTTTGTCTCCATCTGTTATTGAAATGGACCCGGTCAAGGTTCAGGCCATCTGTGATTGGGTCCAACCTACTTCATTAAAGGCTCTTCAGAGATTCTTGGTTTTGCCAATTTTTATCGTAAATTTATTGGTAATTTCTCTGTTATTGTTAAACCATTGACTGATTTGACCAAAAAGGGTTCTGATGTGGTGAATTGGCCTGCTGAGGCAGTCTCTGCGTTTCAGGAACTTAAACAGAGATTCACTTCTGCTCCTGTTCTACGGCAGCCTGATGTTTCTCTGCCATTTCAGGTGGAGGTTGATGCCTCTGAAATTGGGGCAGGTGCCGGTTTTGTCCCAAAGAGATCCTGAGACCTCTAAAAGTAACCCTTGTGCTTTTTTCTCTCGAAAATTTTCTCCAACTGAACGTAATTATGACGTGGGTAATAGGGAGTTATTGGCCATGAAGTGGGCTTTTGAAGAATGGAGACATTGGCTGGAGGGAGCCAAACATCAGGTAGTGGTCCTCACGGACCATAAGAATCTGGTTTATCTGGAATAAGCCAAGCGACTTAATCCTAGACAGGCCAGGTGGGCCTTGTTTTTCACACGTTTTAATTTTGTGGTTTCCTTTCTTCCTGGCACTAAGAATTTTAAGGCGGATGCCCTCTCGAGGAGTTTCCTTGCAGACTCTCCTGAGTTATCTGATCCTGCTGTTATTTTGAAAGAGGGTGTAGTTCTTTCCGCCATCTCGCCCAATTTGAGACTGGCTCTGGAGGGGTGTCAGGAGGATAAACCCGAGCGCTGCCCTGTTGGGAAATTGTTTGTCCCAGACCAGTGGAAGAAGAGTGTGATGTCTGAGATTCATTGTTCCGCGTTGGCCGGTCATCCCGGAATTTTTGGTACCAGAGACTTGGTGAGTCGGTCCTTTTGGTGGCCTACTTTGTCTCGTGACGTCAGGGAGTTTGTGCAGTCCTGTGGGACTTGCTCTCGCTCCAAGCCTTGCTCTCGCTCTAGTGGTTTGTTGATGCCATTGCCTGTGCCCAAGAGACCATATCTCTATGGATTTTATTTCCGACCTCCCTGTTTCTCAGAGAATGACCGTTATCTGGGTGATTTGTGATAGGTTTTCCAAGATGATACATCTTGTGCCATTACCTAAGTTGCCTTCCTCCTCCGAATTGGTGCCTTTGTTCCTTCAGCACGTGGTTCGGTTACACGGCATTCCTGAGAACATTGTGTCTGACAGAGGAGTCCAGATTTTGGAGGACTTTTTGTTCTAAACTTGGTGTTCAATTGTCTTTCTCCTCTGCTTTTCATCCTCAGACCAATGGACAAACTGAGAGAACAAACCAGACATTGGAGACTTATCTGAGATGCTTTGTGTCTGCTGATCAAGATGACTGGGTCTCTTTTTTGCCTTTGGCTGAGTTTGCTCTTAATAATAGGGCAAGCTCTGCCACTTTGATGTCTCCTTTTTTCTGCAGTTTTGGGTTTCACTCTTGATTTTCTTCGGGACAGACGGAGGCTTGTCTGTCTGTCCGGGTGTTGACTCTGTTGTGGAGCGTATGCAGCAGATTTGGGACCAGGTAGTGGAGAGGTTGTCCCTCTCTCAGGAGAAGGCCCAGCGGTTTGCCAACCGGCATAGGACTGATGGTCCTCGGTTTAAAGTGGGGGACTTGGTCTGGTTGTCCTCAAGAAATATCCCTATGAGAGTTGCATCTCCTAAGTTTAAGCCTAGGTTCATTGGACCTTATAAGATCATGGAGATTCTTAATACTATTTCCTTTCGTTTACTTCTTCCATGGACATTTAAGATCCATAACGTGTTCCACAAGTCCTTATTGAAGAGGTTTGTCGAGCCAGTGGTTCCTATGGCTGCGCCCCCAGACCCTGTTTTAGTTGAGGGCAATCTGGAGTATGTGGTTGAGAAAATATTGGATTCTCGTTTTTCTAGACGGAAACTCCAGTATTTGGTTAAGTGGAGAGGTTATGGTCAGGAGGACAATTGTTGGATGTTTGCTTCGGACATCCATGCTAGGAGACTGATCCGTGCGTATCACAGAGCTCATCCTGACCGACCTGGTTGCACAAATGAGGGTTCGGTGACCCCTCCTCAAGGGGGGGTACTGTTATGAATGTTTTAGAAATGAATTCTGAGCAGAAGCTCCCTCTGGTGGTTACAAACAGTACTGAACCATTCTATGAACATTGGCAATCAGGAATTACAGACTGGCTTATATAAGGGAGGTTCCCTCCCATCATGGTTGCCGGTGATCAATTGTTCTTGTCTCAACTTTGGTTCCTGGTTCACTTGGAAGCTTGCTGAGTCTTGCCTCTTCTCCTGCTCTCAGATAAGATATTTTCTATATTTCGTTTTTGTGCTTGCCATTTGCATTTTTCTCTGCATTTCTGTGAGGTTGGCCAGGTTCCCCTCCCCGGGGGGCTTGGTCTCCTCTCGGTTCCTCTGGAGCCACTGTTGTTTGTTCATTTGCCTTTTCCAGTTTTTTCTGTGGCTGCGGCTTAGTTTTGTTACACCAGAGAACTAATTTAGGTGGTAGAGGTCGTGTGATCTCAGGTGTTTTTGCAATTAGTAGCGTTGGTTTTTTTAGGGTTTTTTGGAATTGCAGTAAGTGTCCTTCCTATCCTTTTCTGTCTAGGCAGATTGGGCCCCAGCGTTTGCTCATACTATTTTCTGTCTGTGTCTGTATTTCCTCTTGTCTAACCGCCATTACATGTTTGGGGGCTTCCTATGTTCTTTGGGGATCTGCTCCGGGGCAGATAGCTTTCCTCTTTCTATCTTTAGGTGTAGTTAGCCTCTCAGGCTGTGACGAGGCGTCTAGGACCAACGTAGGAACGCTCCACGGCTGCATTTAGTTGTGGTGGTTAGTCAGGGTACTGCAATCCAGTAGATTCCAACCTCTCTGGTGTATTGCCGTTTTTGCCTGCTCTCCTCAGCTACCAAAACATAACAGGGAGGAAACAATAAAAAACTCCTCGCACAAATGGAAACAAGATGGATTGTGCTTCTTGATACTTGATACTGTCACTCCAAGATTCCTTAATGAGGCTTTAAGTTTTGCCCCATTTCTGTAGCTCAATTTACGTTCCCCTGTATTATTATTGTTGAATTATGGATATTTTTTCTCCACTCTTTTTCTCTCCCGTCCTCATGTACCCTCCATCCCCTTCCCTTGTATTTAGGGGATGGTTTGCTTTTAATCCTTGATTTTAATGTGTGTTTTTTCTTTTATTACTCTCTATACTCAGTGATTACGGTGGCTCTTTTGGGTCTTGAACTTGGCTCCTGGAGTTCATACGGAATCATCTCTACAATTTGGCATTTGGGAAGGAGACATGGATGAAGAATATACTGCTTTGAGATCCCATTGCGCTTTTGCCCCCATCGTGATAATTACTTTGGATCTTAATTATGATGTTTTAGTATATGCGATTTATCTATGCTGTATATAATGATATTCAAGATCTGTATATTCTATGTATTTATGGGGTGATGGTGGCCAGCGCAATTAGAGACAGATACCCTTCTCCATTTATTATAGTGAATACTCTCTGTGCTTATATGTTCTGACTTTTCCTATTCTCCTCTTCCCCTCTGCACGCAATAACCCTCCCTGTGTCTGTGTTGCGATGGCTGAGCGCATCGCCCTGCGACCCCCGGTGGCTGGTCGGCTTATGGGCGTCTCAGTTTACGTCTCTCCGCCACCCAGGACCTTGTGGGCCCAGTGCGCATGCGCCAAGTACCCCATCGCTTCACAGCTTCCGGTTTTGTACATACACGACGTGGATTCTCCCCATACATTTGAGGACTTGCCAGTTTTCTTTGCCCATGCGCGACTTGCGCGCAACATTACTGGCTACGATTTTACATGTGACCGGAATTGTGGGGCTTTTTAAAGGTCCTCTGCATCCACCACACTAATCCCCTTGAGGAAGCGACACTTCGCTGTTGCGAAACGCGCGTCGGGGTGCTCACCATCCTCTGCATACTCTCTTCTGCCTCTATAATTTGGTAAGACTGGCTATTTGCACTATGCACTTTATTTATTGTTAAGGATACCCTGGGTCCAAAGTCTTATGTGCAATATTGGTTCCATTGTGATCCTTCTTCTTGGTACTCCATTGGTATTCACTACCTTTATTATGCTGCTATTTCTTTAAAGAATTGTTGCCATTGTTACCTCTACTTACCATCTATATGATATCAAGGAGGAGAAGGAGAGTCACTGGTGACCAAAATTGATAGTATAAAAGGTAAATATTTATTTATAACATTACATAAGTAACACAAGAATAAATAACATGAACAATGAAATCACATATATAGGACATGTGCAGATATAGGGAGAACAAACTCCTAGCGGTTAGGCAAATATACATATGTGGCATCAATAGTAATTAAACACATTGTAGCTCATAATGCATCAAGTATATCAAAATCCCCCAAAAGAAGGGTAAAAAGGTGACAGAGCTACAGACAAGATTACCACACAAGATAGAGCATGTTCCACAGGACAAAGCGCTTAAGTAGTAAGGCCAATAGAAGTCAGTGCATTGCTGGCCATATCTAGTAAAGAACCATGCTCACCAAATAAAGTAATAAATGCCGCACTAGGAGGGATCACCCCATAAAGGAGATGCCACATCCCCTCTGGAAGAAGCAACTGGCGAAACGTGCGTCAGGGTGCTGTCACCTATCATTGGAGGTATGAATGATCTTTTCCAGCCTTTAATCTTATTTAAAAATTGATCCATATACTTATGGATATGCAGCTTGAATAGCGATATATTTGATGAACGCTATTAGCGATTTAAGTGGATTTGAATAGATAAACATACAGCATGTATATCCCACTATTATGCACTATGCACCTTTTGGCTATAGAGATAATCTAATTATGTGGACATGAGCTGGATTTACATCTGATGACTGATTAAGGCAGTTTTTTACTAGGCTGCAACATATAGCAGATAAATATATTGCATTACAGCAGCCATATTTTTGCCTAGACACTTGTATATTTGAGCCCCTTTTTCTGTATTGAATACCCCCGTTAGGTTTTGCTTTGTTTATTACCTTTTGCATTTGTGATTCCCCTTTTTGCATATCTATGTACATTTTAAATAATCATGACTGTTAAATAAAATCTTTTTTTATGATGAGAAAAACCTCTTTTTTCCTTCTTTTTGGTATAATTTGTGGAGGTGTATTTTGTAGGCTCTCTATATATTTGAATATAATAAAATTACATTTTTATGATTTATAAAAAACGCTGTATAGCTCCGTTTTTCTCCTATATTTTCAGGTGCATATAGTGTAGGGGAAAATTTCAATCTCCGTATATATTTCCGGGGTCACACACAGATAGTCAGCGTGTATTTGTCCGTGATACCAGCCGGTACACGGTAGTGTGTGAGGAGCGTACAGCTCTAGACGGTGTGGGAAAAAATGAACACTCGGTAACTGTGCAGAAATAAAGAATAAAAGTATTAGTGCTGTGTAAAAAGCAGTCTGCACAGCAGTATACACACAGCAATACAGCTATCAGGCAGCCTAATAACCAGCGCTGCTGCACACAAGAAAATCCTCCCCTGTCACTGGACACTAACTGTACAGCAAAATTGCTATCAGCACAAACACAGAAGAACTTCTCTTTCCAGCCCTAACTCTCTCCCTACTGATAAACAGCATCAGCAACCTCTCCCTACTGTTAATATCGGCAGAAGTCAAATGGAGGTCGGCGCTCAGGGCTTTTATAGACACTATGACGCCACACAAAGCAAGCCAATCACTGCAATTCCCTTCTCTAAGATGGTGATGGACGCTGCCCATGTCATCTCGTTGCCCACAGTGTACGTCCTTACTCATTGTCTGAAAAAAGGCGCCTGCAAGCATTATGGGAAAATCGACTTTGGCGCTCGGGTCAACGACCGCATAGCCGACTTCACGACGCTATGGTCGGGTTTCACTCGGCGAAACCCAACTTTGGAGAAAGTCGGCAACTTATGAATCTGACCGACCTTTTTCGCTCCATTCTAGGTAGCAGCAATTGTGCGCGTTGCTGTGGGGTGTCAACTGTCACATACAGCTGACACCCGCACTCAATAGCCGCGGTGCTCAGCGTCAGGCCACGCGATCGGTGCACCTTACTAGTATTTCTGTTAGCGGGAACGCAGTTCCTACAGAGCAGTACTAGTACGGCGCATGCTGGGAATGGGATAAAAATGGCTCAAATTGTCTGATCCTTGAGATTCAGAGCATGTCCTATTCATTCGTTTTGTGGCTCAGACTCAGCCATTACCTCTTCCTCCTGACCAGGCGATTTTCAGTTTATGTTTTTTCCTCCCCTTCTTCAAAGAACCATAACATTTGTATTATTCCTTCCTTATAGCTAAATGAAGGCTGTACTTTGGCCCTCATATGGTTATATGGAGTCAGTATGACTACGGTGATCCTAAAACGTGTATAGTGTTTTATTTAAATTGTGAAAAAAAATGTGAAAGTTCGTAAAAACATTTTTTTGGTTTGTGTCACCATTTTCCGAGACCCGTAATATTTCCATTCTTTCATCTATGGCGTGTTATGAGGACTTGGTTATTCAATGGCAAGGTGACATTTTTATTGATAACATTGTGGGGTAGATGCAATGTTTTGATGGCTTATTTTATTATTTTTGTGGTGTAGCAACCCAAAAACTGCATTTCCGGGAGTTTCCTTTTTTTTTTATTTTCTTAATACACCCATTACCAATGGGGTTAATGAAATCTTATATTTTTAGAGACTAGACGTGTGGCGTTAGGAAATGTTTTATTTTTTTAATTTAATTTTAATGGGGCAAAAGGGTTAATTTTATTTTATATTTAAAAACCATTTTTACATTTTATTCTATTTTTAAGTCGACTTAGGGGACTTGAACCTGTGATCGTCTGATTGCTTACACGATACAGTGCAATAGTATATAGTGAAAAAGATGTGCTAACGAATCCACCCACAGCAAACCACACACGATGATCTGACATAAAAATGTGCCTTATGTCCTAAGTTGGGAATAGTCTATGGAGATCTGTTAAAAAAACAATAAATAAAAAAACCCCGATAGCCTTCTGACTTCAGTGATTCATCCATACTTCACTGATCCTTTGGACTCAGCACATATATTTTTATATATGTGTTTAGTAAAACAATTCAGATCGTTTTCTAAAACTGAAGCAAGTAAACAGGCAATACAGATGACAAGAAAAATTGTCAATTTTATATGGATGTAAAAATGGAAACTGATTTGTAAATGTAACCTTAGGCCTTTTAATATTCATCAATAAGGGATACATTTTTCTCTCTATAGTATACAGCCAATAAGAGAAAAATACTTACACACACCTATATTTTGTGAAGGAAAAGTTTGAACCAAATTGAGTAAGTTAGACATTCCTCAGGATTGATCCCTATTACACACCCAAAGTACAGTCTCTGGTAAATTATTCTTTAT
The DNA here is from genome assembly GCA_033576555.1 of Oophaga sylvatica. Lineage (NCBI taxonomy): Eukaryota > Metazoa > Chordata > Amphibia > Anura > Dendrobatidae > Oophaga > Oophaga sylvatica. The sequence continues at coordinate 303,688,999 of JARQOD010000005.1, forward strand.
ACAACCTGGCAGAGGTCTGATGGCAAATGTGTAGGAGCTAGTGATGAGCGAGCTTGGATAAGGTGTTATCTGAGCATGCTTGAGTGCTAACAGTATCTTGGCACTCTCGAGTACTATGTTTGAGTTGCTGTGGCTGCATGTCTCGACAGGCACAACACATGCAGGGATTGCCTGTTTATTAGGCAATCCCTGCATGTGTCAAACAGCCACAAGACAAGCGGCCACGGCGACTTGAACATAGTAGTCACTAGAACCAGTGGCAACGCAACGGAGCAGGGAACCTATTTACATGGAAACCTTGAAGGGATCAGTGCAATGACCCTTTACTTTCAGGATCATTGTAGTAATGTGTTCTGACTGATGGTGCATTCAAAGTAAATAACTGGTGAACAAATGTTTGCCGAAACGCTTGTTACCAATTACAGGCCCACAGAAACACACCAGCAATCACCCGATGATCAGATCGGATGCCTGTAATAAAAAACAAAACAAAAAAACCCAAAACAACTATCTGCAGCACATCCCCAACGTACAGATGAACTGCCAATAATATGATACTGAATAGAACAGAACGATAGTATTAGCGATTGTTCTGCACCATCAGTGATCAGAGGCCAGTAAACAAGCTCCGAATGACATATACAGTCAATCAGCACTCGTTAAGGAGGACCCGCACATCTAAATACACATTCTCTAATGGGAGGTCCCTTTTAAAGACTGGATTGTTTGCAGCCTTATCAATACTTGTCCAACCCCCAGTTCCATTCAATTAGCCATTAATGCATTATATATTTGTATACAATGGTCAAGTGTTTCAATAAATAGATTATTTTCACTTTTGCATAATACAAAGTTTTATGGTTATCCATTTAAGAAGTCAAAAACCAAGAGAAAAATGTTTTCCTTTAAAGACGACCTGTCACATGCTGCTTTTTTTGCGCTGCATAATTTCATTGCAAAGATGTCCAGATTTGTTTGTTTGGGAGTGCACTAAGTGACTGCAAAGCAGAGATTTCACATACTGCGCTCCAAAAGAAACGTGAAGTGACACAGCGCAATATGGAAAAGAGCAAGAGAATTAGGGGAGCTCAGGGATTTTTATATTTTGAGCAAGTCCCCTATAAATCAACAAAATAAAATCAAAAGTCAAGAAGTCCTAGGAGGTCCTTAAAGTATTTATTTTAAACAATATCAGTTTTATTTGCAGTTGAACAGCTTATGAGATTTCGGATAAATTTACATTTCTCAAGGCATTTTGTCATGGAGCATAATGAAGTGTTACATGGACCCTGGACGCTCACTGCAGTAAACTACATGTCAGTGAAGAAAACCAGTGGGATGGCTCAAGAATTTCACACCAGAGCATTGTTCATTCCTTCCACAGAGCGGACTCACTCCCATGATTGGAGCAGGAACACCCATTTAGCTAGCACTTGTTACATTTCACTATTTAGGTTAACATTCTTGTGCCAGGAGATCTTCTGGATGTCATCAGCATCACTGCAGTTAAATTTTTTACTAGGTGAGCAATTCACAGTACTGGAATTTATTAGAGCTCATTGGGTTGTAAAACCAACATTGTCTCTTTAAAACCAAATCTGTGCACAACACTCATAATAATTGGCTCACACTATTCTGTCCTTCACACATTATTCTAGAATTGCAATTCCTTATTATAACATACCACTGAAAGGTAGCGTTATAGATACTCAGATGAATCGAGGGGGTGACCTACTGGATTTCAGTTACTGAAAAGTCAGATATGGAACCTTACAGGAACATTTCGACAGTGCAAATCCAAGGACAAACCCGTATAGCAGATATTCCATTAACTCAAGTACCAGTCCTAATACTTTAAAGGGAATCTGTCAATGTTTTACCCAAACTGCTGTGTGGCTGCATAGATAAAAGTGCACGGATTCAGAATATGTAGTCTCTGTACCTGGTGTTCCCATGCAGTCCGCCTCCAAAGGATCTGTGTACTGCAGAGGACTTCTGTGTGCACACATAATGGAGAGTCCTCCTAATCATTACCACAGTGCTCCAAAGAATGGACCCAGTGCTGGATTAGCACAATGGTAGGCCTAGTGCAAAGGCCGAAGTGCCCTCCTACTAAGCATTAAAGGGATTTTCTGATATAAAAGTTTTAAAAAGTACCTCAATATGCCAACAGCCACCACCCAGCGTGTACAGGGGAGGACGCGGGAGCTACAAACAGCGTAACGGCTCATTCAGACATCCGTTTTTCGTGCATGAGTGCCATCCTTGTTTTTCATGGATAGAACCCATACCTAGTATAATCCATGAGGCTGTTCACATGTGTGATTTTTTTGTGGACCATGTTATCTTTTGCGAAATTGTGGTAAAATTTGAGTGTTTGGGTCTGCGAAAAAAACAGAGAAAAGACAGCAATCGGATGCCATCCATGTCTGCCTGTTTTTCACAAACTGCTAGATGACAAGGTAGAGTTTTTTTTTCTCATCTGAGGAAAAAAACTAATAAAGCTCAGATTAAACTTGGATGAAACTTGTGACAGTCTAAGAAGCCTGATGAAGTTCTGAACAAAATCACTGATAAAACTCAGACCTTTTTGTCTGATACATGGGTAAGAAAAAAAAACAACAAAAAAAAAAAACTGATGTTTGAATGAGCCCTTAAACAAGTGCAGCACAACATCCCCATCAAAAACTGACAGCCGCCGTCCCGTCTCTCTACATGTCCGTGCTCCCCTCACACACAAGGGGCACTGTACACACTCCCGCGCTATTACTCTGGAGGGATCCACTGAGAGCGGGCACACGCCGCCCTATACACGCCCCTCCGCCCCCTCTCCAGCCCGTGCCTCTCACCCATCTTTCCATGCCCATAGATACCCAATTTCCCTACCCAACTTCATATTTAAGGCAATCCCTGATTGCCCCATGCTCCACAATACATTTTTAAACACATTCACGTCCTAAGAACAGATAGAATTGAAATTGGCGCTCCTGCAAGTGCACCGTTAAAGTATCATAGAATCATAGAATGGTAGAGTTGGAAGGGACCTCCTGGGTCATCTGGTCCAACCCCCTGCTCAAAGCAGGATTCTCTAAATCATCCCAGACAGATGTCTATCCAGCCTCTGAAGACTTCCATTGAAGGAGAACTCACCACCTCTTGTGGCAGCCTGTTCCACTCATTGATCACCCTAACTGTCAAAAAGTTTTTTCTAATATCTAATCTGTGTCTCCTCCCATTCAGTTTCATCCCATTGCTTCTAGTCTTTCCTTGCGCAAATGAGAATAAAGATGATCCTTCTACAATGTGACAGCCCTTGAGATATTTGTAGACAGCTATTAAGTCTCCTCTTAGTCTTCTTTTTTGCAAGCTAAACATTCCCAATTCCTGCAACCGTTCCTCATAGGACATGGTTTGCAGACCGGTCACCATTCTGGTGGCTCTTCTCTGAACTTGCTCCAGTTTGTTGATGTCTTTTTTAAAATGTGGTGCCCAAAACTGGACACAGTATTCCAGATGAGGTCTGACCAAAGAGGAGTAGAGGGCAATAATGACCTCACGTGATCTAGACTGTATGCTTCTGTTGATACATCCTAGAATTGCATTTGCCTTTTTTGCTGCTGCATCACACTGTTGACTCATGTTAAGTCTGTGATCAATTAGTATACCCTTTCACATGTGCTGTTACTTAGCCCTATTCCTCCCATTTTGTATATGCTTTTTTCATTTTTATTGCCCAGATGTAGTACTTTGCATTTTTCCCTGTTAAAATCCATTCTGTTAGTTGCTGCCCACTGCTCCAGTTTATGTATATCTTTTTGAATCCTCTCTCTCTCTTCTCTAGTATTAGCTACCCCTCCTAGCTTTGTGTCATCAGCAAATTTGATCAGTTTACTGCTCTGCCCACTGCGGCTGACTGTAGGGAAATGCTAGGGAGAAGAGATAAAAATTACATACTGTATCAGCACCAGTTCATCTACGCAGAATTCTGTAATTGTTATAAACAATGACAGATTTTCTTTAACATCGTATATCGGGCCATACACTGGCAGCAGCTGATCAGCCATAGTTCTGTATACATTATACACACTGACCACATTTAGTTATGTTTTGTAATTGGCAAATGACAATTGGTGAGACTATGGAGGAGACAGGCACTACTTACAGGAAGAAAATTGCTTACAGAAAATCTTATGTTGGCTCATGCACAGAGTGTTTGTGAAATATTCCATTTCCGCTGGCATATATTATTTCTGATTGGCAAGGAAGCACTCCTTCAACCACCCATCAATTTACAGAAAACATTATTTCCAGGCTGTATCCTAAGTGAATGATAATGAACAGAGATATTAGCATGCATGCTACCCACGGCACACATGCATCGGCTCACCTTCACTATCTAAAGAAGAAAACTGAAGACAAACAACTACAACTTTAAGGCACTTCGAAGTCACACCCAGAAGTAAGGGTAGCTAATTTTACTTGGTGACTTTCATTTCTGACCCCTTCAGATTGAAACCAGAACATGAAGTCAAAGTTGGATGTTAACTGCATAAAAAAAAAAAAAGGAAATATATACAGAGTGTAGCATTAAAGGGAAGCCATCATCGGAAAATTATCTATTTTTTAAACTTTTTTTGTGTTAAATATATATCTTTATTTAAATTGTGGCATTTTTTATATGACATTCGGTATTATAAATAAAAATTTTGCAATTTTCACAGTGGCTTATTTTTTTTAGACTAACTTATCTTTGTTTCAGGAAACAATACATGTACATAGCCATATTCTGACCCTATCTTTTTCCATTGAAGGATCTAATGAGCGTATGCAAAGGTCTTTGTGAAGGAAGCGAGAGCGGACATCACCTATTGTGACTGGTGAATCTTGTGTTATCAGTTGTGGATAGAAGTATTGCCTGTCACTGTAATCCTAGCTCTGATAAGGAGCCTTACTGAAAACTCTTCCTGAAAGAGGAGACATACGAGTCTATAATAGCCCCAGTGGCCAGAAAATGGCAAGATTTCTAATTTTGCTTTCTTATTACAGATCATGAAATAAAAAAAAAAAAAACAACACAAAAACCTGATTTAAACAGTAGATCATTTTCTGATAGAAAGAATTAAAGAAGAATCAGAGCATCTATTAACATATCATCACTCGATCATCTCTTACCAACCTTCTGACATTTTAACAGTATGGTGGTTTACATAAGGTGCGTCATCTTACTAGTGCTGTATATTCGCTTCAGTGCATTTGTGCAAAGGTGCGTGGAGCAGAGCAAATGATCATCAGGAAATCCATCTTTATGGAACCGGACTACTGACATGGTCCACACTACCTGTATGGACCATGACAGAAGGTTATGGGGAATACTGTGTCATTAAGGTATTTGCCTCACAGTGACAGATCCTCCTGGACTTCACTTACAGAAGACATTACTTACGGTATGTTCAGGGTGTTTTGAGAGGCGTGACATAATCCGTACGCTATTGTGACTCATGGTTTAAGGTCATTTCTTATTAGTTCCCTAGGGAACAGCCTTTGGCACATAACCTGCGTATTGCACTCCCTTGGGAAACATTTATTGCAGCAGTAACAGGCTTTGTTCACTGATCTGCCTGTAAAACAATTATTCAGAGCACATCTGTACAGATCACGCAATAGGGAATAGATATAAATACTTTTTATAAACTTATGGGGAAGGGAGACTCAAGAAAGCAATTGGAATCAATAATGGAAACATGTTGAACTACAAGACTCTAGAGGCACAAAGAAAGAAAAAAATCCAAGTAAAGGTAGAGCAAATCAGTATATTTTTCCTTCATTTTTGGACCGATCCACAGAAAAGATCAGTTTAAATAAAAAACAAACAAAAAAAAAAAACTTCTTGAATATTCTGGTGTAAGAATGCTATTACATAAGGGTAGGGAGGATGCATGGGATTAGACTAGAGAACTAAACTTGCTTTGCTTCATTCACTTGCCAAATTTGAGTGCAAAATTCATTTTCCTGGAGGAAAAAGATACGGAACACAGAATTAACATATTGGTCGGCCATCACAGCAAAACCACCAACACGCCAATTCAATACTACATAACTGAAATATGTGTTACTTTCAATATGTCTTTAAGGCACAATTGTCTGAATATCACCTTCTTTTAGGAATAAGATGCACTTAAGGAAGTGGGAAGAAATTATTCTATTAAAAAGAAAAAAAAAAAAAAATCATCCTTCGTTAACACTCGCCAACAGAACTGAAAGGGAGAAAATGATCTAAAGATAAGCAATACCTACAGACTGCATGGCTGACAATCACCTTACAACTTAATCAGCCGAAACCATTCCCTGCAATGCAATTTTAAGATTTTTTTTTTTTAAATCCAATTTACCCATGGAAAGATTTCTTCCCCTGCATACAGTAGAACAGGACATAGCAATAATTTAGGAAGCAGATGGAGACACATGCAGTCCACAGCAATGCACTTCCTTCTGGATAGCGATGGCACAAAACAGAATTTGCTGAGGAAGCAAAGGCCTCATTCTGCTACTTTCCAACGAATAATCTCCAGGGTTACATTTGGTTAGAGCGATGTAGGTGAGCAGTCCAGAGAAAATGGCTTTAAAGGGTATGATAATTCCTGTCTTTGGCCTTGCAGAATTTGTACAAAAAGAACACCACAGCTTGAATGCCCAGTACAAGAACAATTCCTCCAATAAAACTAGCGGCGTCAAAGGTGTTCTTCTTTATAGGCGATGTTGTTGGCTCAGGGGGCACTTTTGTGGTGGCTGTAAATAAAGAACAGAAAAAGTGACTTTTTGTAAGAAACATCACCTGACAACTTCCACAAAATAACTGAAAACCCAAAGGAATTCTATTGTATATCCAATGCAAATATTACACACTAATAGGCACGGAGAAACACTTCCTCTAAGCTATGCAGAAAGGCATATCAACAGAACTTACTGGTTACATTGCCTTGGGCAGTGGGTGAAGCAGGAACCACCGAGCTGTTGGTTACTGCAGCTAATAATAGGAAGAGTAGAAAAGCAAATCAGTAAAAAAGGAAAAAAAAAAAAAAATGTACACATGGCTCTACATAGCCACTACACATACAAATAAAATGGTAGCCTTTGGTGAGTAGTGGTAATCAAATTCATTGTGCTTTTATCAGTTTACACCTAAAATACAGGGGTCCCCAACCTATGGCTCGGGAGCCACATGTGGCTCAAAGGCCCATGTTGTGTAGCTCTCGGCCATCTACCATCTTGGTACATGAGCACAAGGTCTAGTAAACGGCTACGAAGAGATGATCTCCCAATGACTTTTGGGAGTTATCGTGAACAGAATAGTTCTTCTGGATGTGTATAAATATGGTAAACTGGAGATAGTATCATCCTATTAGTTAGCTTGGTGTTGAAGCTGGATGCAGTAGTTTGGTGGGAATGCTTCATGTGAAAATTCTGAATGGGGGGTAAAAATGGGAACCCCTGGATGTAAGTATACTGGATAAAAGGCACAAAGTGCTTTGACCGCTTTAGCTGTCCTTAAACCAGTAATTGGGATTCTGAATAAACCTGGTGAGGGTGAGAGTGCTGGATGTGTATCTCAAGGTAGAAAAAGGTTGGGGACCAGTGCCACTGCTCTAGTTGATTGGGGCAGGGGATGGAATATACCATACATAATTTTTATCAAATGCTTGGTAGCTTCAGCAAGTCTTAGCCCCATTTTCATTATACTTGGAAAACAAATTTATTAAATTAAATGAACAAAACCAAAAGTTTACAGACTGGGTTCAGATGGCCATATTTCAAAGCCTGGACTGACAGTGGGTCTCGATACCTGAACTTATAGCCTTAGACCTTAAGGACCATAAATATATGGACCATGAAATGCGGTCATCTAAACCAGGTCTTGCTAATTAAAAACTGCAGTCGTAAGTTCAGCAAAATATTTAAAGAAGAATTTTATCCCATGTGCTCATACTTTATGATTACACTCAGTAATTTCTTAATAAAATAAAATAAATTGGTATACATCGTCATAACATTACAACAATAATATATGCATTTAGTAAGGAAAAAATCTATTATCTTTTTAAACTATTTAGAAGTACACAAATCACGTTGTTTCATTCTTACTCTGTACACACAATAGACAATATTGTTTTCTAGCCTCATTTTATGACAAATTACTTACATGGGACTGAGGTAGTTGTATTGGCGGTAGTTCCATTTGTGGTGGTCACAGCTGCACAGAAAAAAAACAAAAGAATAGAAGGTGGTGATTCAATTCCATCACACAAATCAACTACTAAAAAGGGCGATCTGCTGAGACCTTGGGTTGCTATGGACTTATGGTCCCGCACGACTTCTCTTTGTCCTTACTGCTATATCTTGGGTATATTGAGCCAAGAGACACTAGAAAGATCGGTTCTCAAACTGCTAGATCGTCTCCAACCAAACAATGATCGCAACAACAAACTGGGCTGAACTGAACTAGTAGGCACACCGCATGGACGCAAGTGGCATTATATCTCTAAAGGTTGTTGTGGTCTGTACAAGTTGCAACAGTTTAACCCATCAATATGCCAACAATGACTAAAACTACAGTTAGCTATAAACTAGCGAGCCAATCACATCCACAAAAAATTGTGGATACCAAAATGGCTAGTCCAATGACGTCCCCAACCGCCTACTACCTGCCCCACTCCAGCTGATTGAGAAGTTTATAACGTGTGTGGAGCGAAAGGGGGTAAAAAACGGCCGGGGCCACACCGGATTACTCCAGCTTTTCTCTAGCCCCCGGCTGGTACTTCAAACTGTTTTCTCAGACACACCACAGAAAAGTTGGGGTGACATGACTAGGCACAGGTTCCATTTAATGATCCCATCTTGTCATTCTATAATCTAATGGGGACCTACCATGGTGAAAGTGTACTGATTACATAAGTGGCATTTTGCCACTGCAGACCGTTCAGTCTGCGGCAAGTCAACAAGAAATGTGCTAAAAAAGTCAAATACAATGATGTGCTTTACCTGCTGGGGGAGTTGGGGTTGGTGCAGCTGTAGTTGGGGCTACTGTAAAAGACAATAAGAAAGATATTTACACTCCTCTATGGGAACTTACATTAGAAATGACATGGAACCTGTCTGATCAGCAATACTCCTTACTAATGGTTAAAGTGACACTAAAGCTTATCACAGAAAGTTAGTCGAAAGGGACCCCCAGGGTCATCGTGTCCAACCCCCTGCTCAATGCAGAATTCACCAAAACATCTCAGACAGATGTCTGTCCAGTCTCTGTTAGAAGACTTCCATTGAAGGAGAACTCACCACCTCTCGTGGCAGCCTGCTCCACTCATTCATCACCTTAACTGTCAAACAGTGAACAAACCATTCACAATACAGCACAAAAATGGATCATCATGAGGACATGCAAACTGCTCAGACTGGGCTTTATACTATTGTTCAATCCATTCAGCAAGCTATAGCTTATATCAAGTGAAGTACCTCAACAGGTGGCCCCTGCGGAGGCCGCCCAAAGAGTGAGCATGTCACTTTTTAACCACTCCAGGGTTTATGAAGAAGTGACAAAAGACAGAACGTGTAGACAACAATGTTGTTTTGACATTGTTATGCACTATGTTCATTTTATGGGGCGCTTTCACAAGTGGATGCCGGACAGAATCTGCCTGGAAAAAGGTGTTGTGTGCACATGCCCTGAATCAGGTTTGTGTGTTAGTTGCATTTTTTAAAAAACATTTTCAGCAATATATATTTCCATATCACAATCTATTAATATATTAAAAATAAAAAAAATAGAAATTTTGCAATTATCACATTGGCCATTAGGGCTTTTTTTTTAATCTTTGTATTTAATGAGCGTCTGGATAGGTCATTGTGAATGGAGAGTCAGTGTCAGCTGTGACATCACTATTGTGATTGGTGGATCTTGTGTTATCAGCTGTATATACCTGTCACTGTAGCCCGGCCTCTGAAGAAAAGAAGCTCATGTAAAATGCTTTATATAGAGTGTAAAATAGGCCTAGTGGTCAGAGTGAAAATTGCAAAAAATTACCAATTTTGTTTTTTAATAATGATTTGTGATAAGAAACAAAAAAGGCTTTTTTTTTTTTTTTTTAAATACGTGCAACATAAAAACATAATTTATACAATAGGTCATTTTCTAGCAGGGACCGTCCGCAGTTGTGCTGATCTAAACTCCCTTATGGGCATATATGAGGCTGATTAACTTGGACCAGTACACCCACGGGCAGTCAGAACATCGCAGTTTGTACTATGGGAAACTAGAGTGTAAAACCAGACTTATAGCATAGGTTTCCCACTCTCACAAATTAGTATAAAAGTTGCACTCCTAAGCAAATTAACTTTACATACTTGGACATTTCCATATTTAAGAGTGGAGTAAATGGAAAGAATAGATATTACCTTCACAAGGTATGTGTGTGCAGTTGCTATCAGATACATTTGCTGAACATTTTGGCTTTTCATCTGGAAGGAAAATGAAATCATTAAAGGGAACCTGTCCCTTGAAAAAACACAATTAACCAGCAGATATGGGGTTAATCACTAGGTGAATAGCATTCTGAGTCAGCCCAATGCCCACACTTAGAGCCCTGCTATCTGGAGAAAACAAACTTTATTCCCTCGGCAGCATTTTGGTTTCAGTCACGGAGGGGTGTCTCCGCCACGGTTTCAGTCACGGAGGGGTGTCTCCTCGGAGGGGTGTCTCCACCACGGTTTCAGTCACGGAGGGGAGTCTCCACCACGGTTTCAGTCACGGAGGGGAGTCTCCACCACGGTTTCAGTCACGGAGGGGAGTCTCCACCACGGTTTCAGTCACGGAGGGAGTCTCCACCACGGTTTCAGTCACGGAGGGGTGTCTCCACCACGGTTTCAGTCACGGAGGGGTGTCTTCCACCACGGTTTCAGTCACGGAGGGGTGTCTCCACCACGGTTTCAGTCACGGAGGGGGTCTCCACCACGGTTTCAGTCACGGAGGGGTGTCTCCACCACGGTTTCAGTCACGGAGGGGTGTCTCCACCACGGTTTCAGTCACGGAGGGAGTCTCCACCACGGTTTCAGTCACGGAGGGGAGTCTCCACCACGGTTTCAGTCACGGAGGGGTGTCTCCACCACGGTTTCAGTCACGGAGGGGTGTCTCCACCACGGTTTCAGTCACGGAGGGGTGTCTCCACCACGGTTTCAGTCACGGAGGGGTGTCTCCACCACGGTTTCAGTCACGGAGGGGTGTCTCCACCACGGTTTCAGTCATTGCTCTGTGTATAGAGAACAGCGGCTGTAACTACAAACCCCTGCACTGATTGACACCAGCTCAGCATTAGAACCTGCTGTCAGTCAGTGCCGGGGGCGTAGTTACTGCTGCCGCTCTCTATACACAGAGGGGTGACTGAACCAGATTCATAGAATTCACTACAAAGCCAGGCAATCTCCATAGGGAAACTTTATGGACCATCCCGAAGATCTCACAGACTTTAACCATGGCACTGTGGTAGCATGCCACTTTTTACCAAAAGTTAGTGAAAAATCTGATCTGCCCCCAACAAGTGTAAGTTCTTCTCAGGTCTTTGGCCTCTCTCTCCACCTGTCACCAGGTCACTCGTGTGAATGACTTGCATCACCCACCCAAGATCTTTGTCAAGCTCCATTATTCCCTGGGGCATTGTATGCACAGAAAAGTCCAGATGATGTGCGAGTGACCCATTAGTCAGTGACCGGAGGCCAGAGGTGGGGGAGGGGGGATAAATGTTGGAGGGCAGTAAGTGCAGGACCAGTCCAATGCACTTCAGGCTCATTAGCATAAAAATTGGACCATGGACAGCTAAAATGAAAGCATGGATTTATTCAGCATTACAGTGACCCAACATAGATAGTTTGGGTACAAAAAAAATCAGCAGATAGGTGCCCTTTAATATACCAAAACTACCGGCTTAACGACAAAATATGAAAAAAAAAAGCTTCTCAAAGCAGGAAAGGAACACGAACAACTACCAAAAAAGGATGAGGTCAACACTATGGGTGCAAGGAGTGGTCCTTCAGCAAGAGCACAGTAGGAAAGTCACCTGTGCCCGACCCAAGTGGTCTCTGGCCAATCCTTCCATCAGACATGGAGATGAACGTGATCAATGGCAGTATGGAGTTCCACGTAAGGGGCACCAGGAGCTGAACGTATACGTGGTAGGAGGCTAAATCTAGTCTCCAGTTTTCTTATGGCCACATTTTGGCCAACCCTGATGAAGAATCTATTCATCTAAACTGGAATCATGTTTACTTCAGTTAAATACATGAAATCTAATATTTTAAATAAGATGAAGAAAAAGGAAACTTCTTCCAGGTGACTGAGATATTATGTAGATGTCAAGATCTCTTACCCGTGGTACAATTAACCCACACACAGCCGGAGATATTCGAACACGCGTCACATGTATTGACGCCATCACAGCCCTCTGCAAATAAAATGGAGATAAAAAAAGTCACTAAAACAAGGAAAAGTGACTTCAAGACTCCACAATTTCTATATGTGGAGCAGATACACGGCGGTCCGACCACCGGCAGCAGATATCAGAGCCAGGTATGTCGCACACTACCACGTGGACGCGTTTCAGAGATGTGAACCACTGAAAAGGCGGTCGGGAATTATGTGGCCCAGGGGGGCTACTCCCTACTCCCCTTTAGGGTATATGCACACGTTGCAGATTTGTGTGCAGCATTTTCCATAACATGGTACTGTACATCCCTTGGCAAACTGCTGCGGATCCGCAGGGCCAAATCCGCAACGTAAGCACACACCCTAAGTGGCAGGTCTCCTCCTACACGCGCGGTAGTGACCCATGGCTGGCTCTGATCCCCACCCTCCTCCAGGAGGGGCACCTGGTGACAATGTATCACGATCCAGCCTGGAATGTGAGGCATCCACTCATAAAACTAGGTGTGGGCTCCATACAGGGTACTCCTGCCATGGCTGGCCACCATGCACATTGTGACGTCACGATGTGTCACAGTGACTGTACATTATAGGGGCAGTGTCCATACTGCGGTGCATGTATGGGAAGCGTCTTACCTGCAGCAGCGCCGGTCGCCCCCCACAGCAGCAGGAGCAGTCCGGGCAGTAGCAGCAGGAGCCGGTGTGGAAGGGCGCCCCCCACAGTCTTCATCCTGGCTCTGGAGTGTTGCAGTCCTGCAGCGGTCAGCAGCCGTCCTCTCTCACTCCGCGGCTCTCCCTGCTCACGTGACCCAGCCAGGTGCGGCTCTGCAGGCAGCGGGAACGTCAGTGACGGCGGTCCTATGGGCAGCAGCTCTTCTGCCTCTGCCGTGTGCGGGAACTGAGAACCGGTCTGGGGAGACTTCGCACCTCCTGCGGTGACGTCACTACGAACGTGGCACTGGAGAGCGCTCACCTCGTCACTGGCCGTCACCTTCCACCTTCTATCCCCTTGGTGATAGCGCCATCTGGTGTGTGGCTAGTGCAACTGCAGTCACGGCAGAGCACCTGTGCATAATGGTCTGTAGCCGGTCTACCGTCCGCTGCGGATTGGGGGGTCAGAAATCCTGTCATCGCTCTAGTATTATCACAGCACAATTGTAGACTATTGCTAGATGTCGTCAAGCTTTTATCATGCAAATTCACCACGCCCCGCAAAAGAAACAATGTGTCAAATTGATAGGTAGAAGTACTGCAAAGGCTTTCATTTCCCTAGTGGACATGTGTAACACTCTGAGGTCACCTAGGACTGTAGCCCACCCATTCCCAGCACTGGAGTGCACACGCGGCCCCTTCACACATGCGCAGAAATACACGTCCGTTCATATTGACCTTCCGTGCGGTTCTTTTATCAGCATCTGCGAGACCCGGCGATTCTGAAGAGCAGCGACGTCAGCACCATTACCGTCTTCAGACATTTCGGGTCGTGCTGCGCTCCATGTGACGCAGCGACATGTCCTCGCTTTTCAGAATCGCACAGTAGCAGAAGACCCCAGAGTGGCTGTAGGTAAAGGCTGTGGAGCATCAGCACGAGGGTCTCATCGCCTTTATTCTTTGGAAGCGCTGGACTAGATGCGTTGGGCTATGTCAGGCCTGCCTGGGATTTTTTTTCATTTTTTAATCCCTTCACCCCCAAGGGTGGTTTGCAGTTAATGTCTAGGCCAATTTTTACAATTCTGACCACTGTCTCTTTATGTGCTTATAACTCTGGAACGCTTCAACAGATCTTCACGATTCTGAGATTGTTTTCTCGTGACATATTGTACTTCATGATAGTGGTAAAATTTCTTCAATATAACTTGCTGTTATTTTTGAAAAAAATGCAAATATGGCAAAAATTGTGAAAATTTAGCAATTTTCATACTTTGAATTTTTTTCCCTTAAAACAGAAATATGTCACACAAAATAGTTACTAAATAACATTTTCCACATGTCTACTTTACATCAGCACAATTTTGAAACCAAATTTTTTTTTTGCTATGAAGTTATAAGGGTTAAACGTTGACCAGCAATTTCTCATTTTTACAACAAATTGTACAAAACCATTTTTTTAGGGACCACCTCACATTTGAAGTCACTTTAAGGGGTCTATATGGCAGAAAATACCCAAAAGTGACACCATTCTAAAAACTGCACCCATCAAGGTACTCAAAACCACATTCAAGAAGTTTATTAACCCTTCAGGTGCTTCACAGGAGCTGAAGCAACGTGGAAGGAAAAAATGAACATTTAACTTTTTAGTCACAAAAATGATCTTTTACAAACAATTTTTTTTATTTTAAAGGGAATCTGTCACCCCAAAATTGCCATATCAGATAAAGATATGGCCGAATAGTGCATCTCATAACAAGCTAACAGTGGGTATCATATATCATGATACCCCCGTTTTCAGATCAAAATACCTTTGTAAACTTCATTTTTTTCCCTGTCAATCATGGCAGTCAGGTCAGGAGGGCGGCGGTTTCCATATCCTCACCCCCCCGCTCCTCGGCATCAGTTGCGTATCGCCGTCTGTGAATCCCACAGATGGCGTTCAGCTTCCCGCAATTGCGCAATTCAAATTCGGGTGGCGCATGCGCAGTGTGCTTTGCCCGACAGTGGGCAAAGCATAAAATCAGTACAGCGCATGCGCTGCTCTTTCCTTGCCCCGGAAGTCGTCCAAGGCAAGCAGACATTTCCGGGGCAAGGAAAGAGCAGCGCATGCGCTGTACTGATTATATGCTTTGCCCACTGTCGGGCGAAGCACACTGCGCATGCGCCGCCCGAATTTGAATTGCGCAATTGCGGGAAGCTGAACGCCGTCTGTGAATCCCACAATGGATGCCGAGGAGCGGGGGGTGAGGACATGGAAACCGCCGCCCTCCTGACCTGACTGCCATGATTGACAGGGAAAAAAACGAAGTTTACACAGGTATTTTGATCTGAAAACGGGGGTATCATGATATATGATACCCACCGTTAGCTTTGTTATGGGACGCACTATTCAGCCATATCATTATCTGATATGGCAATTTTGGGGTGACAGATTCCCTTTAACAAGGGTAGAAGGAGAAAATGGACAGAAAAAGTTGTTGTGCAATTTCTCCTGAGTACGCCGATACCCCATATGTGGGGGAAAACCACTGGCTGGGTGCCCAGCAGGGCTTGGAAGGGAAGAAGCGCCGTTTGACTTTTCAAACCAAAATTGGTGGGAATTGAGATTGGATGCCATGTCGCATTTCGAGAGCCCCTAATGTGCCTAAACAGTGGAAACCCCCCACATGTGACACCATTTTGGAAACTAGACCCCCTAAGGAACTTATCTAGATCTGTTGTGAGCACTTTGAACCCCAAGTGTTTCACTAAAGTTTATAATGCCTGGGTGTGAAAAAAAAAAAAAAAATTCCACAAAAATGATTTTTTTAGTCCCCAATTTTTGATTTTTTCCCAAGGAAATTGGACCCCAAAAGCTGTTGTCCAATTTGTGCTGGCAGGGCTCCTTGCAGTCGGCAGGCGTAGTCCCGAATGCTGTCATCTGGTTTTTGAGAACATTGGTAGAACCTCATTCGGAGGTCTGTCTCAGTGCGATCCTCAAAGATAGTCTGTAGCTTTAAGAAAATTGCAAGCACTGACTCCTGGTCTGCAGCTGACCAAGTCTCTACTTCTCTCTCTGCAGCACCAGTCAATTGCCCCACTACCACTGCAGCTCTCTGCTTTTCTGAAATAGGGTACATGTCCATTATACTGCATATTTTGCGCTTAAATCCCGACAGGGTATCTGGCTTGCCGCTGTACTGGGGAAGCCACTTTGCTCCGGGCATGTATGGCAGTGTCAGCGGTACTATCGGAGCTACAGGACCAGGTGAGAAGGCAGCGGTCCCAGCCTGCGCGGCAGCGCCCGTGGGTAATTTATTGGGGCTGTCAGCCTGGACCGCGCTGTCGGCCTGGTGCTGCGACATGTCTGTGCCCCCCTAGTTAAACGTGGCCTACCTTCTCCTGTAGGCCACAGCTCCGCAGGGCACAGTAGCTAGAAGGACCTGCGTCGCCGGCGCTCTGACGTCAGAGCGTTCACTGAAGCTCTCCGCAGGACCTGCCGCCGCGTCAGCGCTGGGGGCATGTCCAGGACTCAGCGCGCTTTTGCAGGTACGCCCACTAGTTTTTCGCGCGGTAGCGCTGTAAATGGCGGGCAATGGCGGGAAATCTTCACCACAGTACAAAACACAGTCTTTCATTAAGGCACACAGTACCTGGTGGCAATGGGCACAAATTACTCCGTTGCTGCAGGGCACGCAATCCTGTTCGTGATGCCAAGTTTAGATGAGTCGCCCTCCAGAGCAATGGGAACTCGGATCTGAGCCTATAGACTTCTATGGGGGATGTCACGGCAACACAGCTCAGTCCGTGGCTCTGGCTCTCACCCTTTAATGTGGGATATTTATAGGGGAGTTGAATATTGGTATGGCGATTCGTGACGCCACCTGTGGTACCTGGTCAGGGTGACCAGTGCTGCAGTGCAGATCCACTGAAGGGTTGGTGTTGTGCAGCTATAGGTGTTAAGCCTCCCACAGGTGAGGCTGAGTCCTTCAGGGCAGATATATGGGTAAGGATGCAGGACGGAAGAGGACCCGGCAGTTAGGGGTAAGAAGAGGGACACACACACAAGTCACTTTGGTACCTTTACTGAAGATGTTGCAGGCACATCCCGGAGCACTGTAGGGTGAAGGGTACACATCCAGAGTCTCCCACTGAGTAGGTGTGTGGCCTCTTGTTCCTTGCCTTTCTGTATGAAGTCCTGGCCTGCATGTAGCTGGGCCTAACTTAGTCTCCGTCCTGCACCTGGCTGACCTTGTGGTTGGACCCTTTCTTGAAGTACACAGTCCCTGTTTGCCGTGCACGGCTGGACTCCGTCCTCCTGGCCCGGCTACGTATCAGCTCTGTGGTACTCCTGGGACTGGTAGTCCTCCAGGAACTCTGGTGTTCTCCTAATGGGTCGTGGAGATCCCTATAGGCTCGGACCCAGGTGTCCGGTCAATACTTGTTGAGGTGAGCTATTACGGCTCCTCTGCCTCTTTACTTCTCTTTCCACTCGCCTTCGGCCTATCCAGGCCCTCACTCGATTACACACACTGGCAGTTCGTGGGCCGCCTCTTCACCGCTCTCTGAGCGTCGGCACGCTCCTGGCTCCCAACTTGAGCTCTGGAGTCCCTTTCTGCAAACTCCACTCGTCTGCTCTGTCTGCAGACTACTCGCTTGTTTCAGCTCTGACTAGACTGGGATGGATTCAGTTCCACTTTACTAGCCTCCACTTTGCTGAACTGAACTGCTCTGCAGTCTCTCTAATCTGAACTCTGAGCTGACTGAACTGACTTTCCTGTCTTCACCCTCCTTTTATATAACTATCGGAGCTCCCTCTGGTGGTCTTAGGGATGGGTGAAGGTGTGTGAATGTATATTGAGACCTCTAGTGGTGAATTCCTTCTACACACCCTTCTGGGAGATATGAATCCAGACGCAGCTGGGCTCCACACACACGGCTCCGCTCCATACACCTCGTACAGACACGGCTCTGCTCCATACTTCTCATACACACACGGCTCCGCTCTGTACACCTCGTACACACACGGCTCCGCTCCATACACCTCGTACAAACACGGCTCCACTCCATACACCTCGTACACACACGGCTCCGCTCCGTACACCTCGCACACACACGTCTCCGCTCCATACACCTCGTACAGACACGGCTCCGCTCCGTACACCTCGTACACACACGGCTCCACTCTGTACACCTCGCACACACGGCTCCGCTGCGTACACCTCGTACACACACGGCTCTGCTCCGTACACCTCATACACACACAGCTCTGCTACATTCACACTGTAAACCCCTCCTGACCCTGCACACATAAACTTACCTTTATCCAGCACCATGACAACCAGCACAACAGAGACCTGCACACACGAGGAGCCTGACCATGTGACCCCCTGACTCCTCCCCTCCTGTGACCTCATCACAGATCCTGTGCGCACAGAGGAAGACAGCTAGCAAAGTCATTGCTCAGCTGTAAGAAGCTGAAGTGGAGAGCTGGGAGTGCAAGGAAGGGGTGCTTGGGGGGTGTGGCGGCTTCTCTCAGTGCGAGACACATAGTGTCCCGACCGGGACAGCGGGTGGGAGGGTCAGAATCGGGACTGTCCCGCTCAATTCGGGAAGGTTGGGAGGTATGGTTTAAGTGTTCACTTGGTGATCAAGACAAAAGCTGGGCCCCTCATCTAATATGCTCAAGTTGTTCAAATGGTCTTAGTGACTGGTTGAATATGAGGAAAGTGGCTATGCCATTTGCTGTTCCCATGATTTGGAGAGAACCCAAAAATCCTAGTGATGACTGCTACTTTTGTTTTGTCAAACTGAACTGCTTTTCTACAAAGAACAAACATAAGATTAATTACCCTGAACTTGAATTTGCGATTAGACCAGTTCCACATGATGGTACCTTGCCAGTTCCTGTACCACCGTTGTCTGAATTGGATGAAAATGAAGTAGAATATGAAGACTTTGGAGCTGAAGCTAATGACGAAGACATGGAGACCTCAAGTCAAGATGAGTATGTACCTGATGGAGCAGCCGAGCAGCCCGAACGTTTTACTCAACATGAATTAAATGATCTCATCAGAGACTTTTAGTTGTCAAAAGATAAAGCTGAACTTCTTGCATCCAGGTTGAAACAGAAGACTCTTCTTCATGATGTCAAAGTGTGTTATTATCGAAACAGAAGTAACACTTTAACACAATTTTTCACAGTTAATGGACCAATGGTGTACTGTTATAATGTGAATGGCCTCTTTAAAGAACTGAATCAAGAGTATATTGCAGATTGGCGATTGTTTTGACTCATCCCAGAGAAGTTTGACAGCAGTGTTGCTTCACAATGGAAATATGAAGCGATCAATCCCTATTGCTCACTCATGTCAGCTAAAGGAAAGTTATGAAAATCTGTCAGTTGTTTTGGATGCTATACAGTATAAGCATCATCAATGGAATATCTGTGGAGATTTGAAAGTGATTGATCTGCTAATGGGAATGCAAGGAGGTTTCACAAAATATTGTTGCTTCCTGTGTTTATGGGACAGTAGAAATACAGTAGAGCATTATGTTCGTCGTGATTGGTGACAGAGAAACATCTATGGTCCAGGTAGACACAATGTTCAGCATAATCCTTTAGTTGCTAAAACAAAAATCTTTCTTGCTCCACTTCATATGAAGTTAGGATTGATTAAAAACTTTGTGAAAGCCATGGCAAAGACAAATTCACAAGGGTTCCACTACATTTCATAGAAATTCTCCAGTATTTCTCCAGCAAAACTGAAGGAAGGGGTATTTGTTGGTCCCCAGATCAGACCTTAGGAGAGATGATGTGTTTGACGGAACTCTAAATGATAAGGAATTGAGATCTTGGAAAAGCTTCAAGTGGATCTGTGAAAACTTCTTAGGAAAACAAAAATCTCCAGAATATGTTGAAGGTGTTGAGGAACTCCTTAATCCATACCAGTGTCATGGATGTCGCATGTCTCTGAAAATGCACTTTTTGTATTCACATTTAGATTTCTTCCCTCAAAATCTTGGCGATGTAAGCAATGAACAAGGTGTCCGGTTTCACCAGGACATTAAAGTAATGGAACACCGCTACCAAGGTTTTTGGAATGACTCAATCATGGCAGGTTACTGTTGGATGTTATATAGGGACAACCCTGAAAAATTGTATCAACGATAGTCTAATGTCAAGTACTTTTAATTTCTGCTCATATTTTAGTTTCTCTTTTGCATGTGAAATTATTTTGGTTCAATAAAAACTGTTTTGTAAGGTGAAGCATTTTTTTCTGATATGTAGATTACTGTTTTCTTAATGCCGACAGTATAATTCCTATACCTTATAATAATGATGCAATATGCTCAAAAAGAGAGAGGATGGCACCTCCAAAAATCATACAATGATCTAATGCCTCTCGGCAAAAATATATATAACTGAACATGAGGTTCTTAGTTTAACATTCTGATCAGACTGTATGAAGCCCACTGCCACGTCACTGCAAACCTCGTAGTGGGTCTTGACCAAACCTAACGAAGCGGAGCCGTGCGGCGACCACCTAATGCGCCAGCAGGGCAGACGGCCTGTTGCCCCACAGCACCCATGCTGCAAGACTGAGTCCCCATGACTCCAGACTGCACCGCCCCACCAGCACAAAGCCACAGCAACAATGGCCGCCACACGGCACCCACACCAAAAATGAAAGGAGTACTGAAACTCACCTTCCTCTACCTCTTCAATGAGAGCAGAAAAGGGCTAGACCCATTACTTTGCAGTCTCCTGCTAATAAAAATCACCTGTGCCAAATGGCAGGAGTGCACATCCAAAGGAAAAAAAAAGGACAAAACATGCAATATGCTCAAAAAAGAGCACCTCCAAAAATCATACAATGATCTAATGCCTCTCTGCAAAAATATATATAACTGAACATGAGGTTCTTAGTTTAACATTCTGATCAGACTGTATGAAGCCCACTGCCACGTCACGGCAAACCTCGTAGTGGGACGAAATTCCAAATCGTTAGGGCAGGTTAGTATAGGATATGGGTTGAACTAGATGGACTTAAAGTCTTCCTTCAACCTTAATAACTATGTTACTATGATGTGAACAGTCTGTACACATCTATTGCACATGATAAAGGGAATCCAGGCCGTCTCAATGACCTTAAATGAAGCTAACCTCGACCCAGGTTCACAGGAACTGTCTCTGGACCTTCTGAATGTAGTTTTGAGAGAAAATTTTTTCCATTTTGAAAATGACTTATATGTCCAGTCATGCGGGACCGCCATGGGCTCGAATGTAGCCCCCGCTTATGCAAATCTCTATATGGACAGGTTTGAACAGGACCACATTTACCCCAATCCATTATTTCACCAATATGCCCTAGCATGGTACCGATACATTGATGATATTTTTGTATCTGGCTTGATGACTTCAATAGCCTCTCCACTTTTTTCAATATGCTCAATAGTGTCAGAAATGAACTGAAGTTCACACTCTCCCACAACACTGAAACAATAACCTTCCTTGATACCAGAGTCCACAAAGATTCACAAGGCAGACTGACTACCGACATCTACACCAAGCCTACTGACTGCAATAACCTTCTCCGCTATGATAGCTGTCATCCCAGGTCGACTAGGCACAGTCTCCCACGATCCCAATTTAAAAGGGTGACTAGGATTGTATCAGACCCAACCACAAGGGGCTCCCGATTACAAGAAATGTCAGACAGATTTGCATCCAGAAATTACCCAACTACACTTTTGGCCATTGAAATGACCAGAGCCCTCGCTGTCCCTGACGATACCACTATCACTCCACAAAAAACGCCAAGACTCCCTTTTGTACATGGTCACCATCCCTCTATGCAAAGAGTCCATAACCTCATTCATAAACATTGGCCTCTTTTGACTAAGGCCTATCCCAACATAGCTACATTCAGAAATCCACCACTAATGTGCCTAAGAAGGCCCCAGAACATCAAAGATCAATTGGTCAGAGCTGACATGAGACCCAACAACCAGTCACCTATACACACCTTGACTGAACTTAGAAGAACAGATACCTTCCCACGTCTAAACTGCATGAGCTGCTCCACCATCATTAAAGGCAATGAGGTCATTCACCCACGTACAGGCAAATCTTACCCTATCAAGGACTTCTTCACATGTGAAACTAATTTCGTGGTCTATATTATCAAATGTCCTTGTGGGTTACTGTACGTGGGCGAGACCACTCAAGCAATCAGGGACCGCATCTCCAGTCACAAGTCCACCATAAGATGCGGCAAGACATGGTTACCACTACCTGCACATTTCAAAGAGGCCCAACATAATATCTCTCAATTGAGGTTCCAAGTGGTTGAGAAAATCCCTAGACCTAAGAGGGGTGGCAACCATATCCGCTTACTTAAACAACGGGAAACTTATTGGATTTATTACCCTTGATACTCTACACCACAGAGGTCTCAACCATGAAATTGATTGGCTAACATGATGTATTTTTCCTTTCCTAGACCCATTGAATATGCACTGCTATCATTCTGTATACACTCCTTGCTAACATTTATAAGAATTCTTCTTTGCCCCCACAATATTTTACTTTTTTCTTCTCCCCCTTTTTTCTATCCTTTTATTTTTCCCTCCCCTTTATTTCTTTTCTTATTAGTTCCTCTCATCCTCAGTTTGGACTCCTATTATGTGTTTTTTTTATGTGATCATATAAAGTGCTTTTCTTACAGGTTATTACCTGCACTACATGGACAATATCATTGTGCTTTATAATAGATGTGTGTATTTCATAAGGGCATATCTACACCACTTTAATACCTGTCCCTCCTCCATAAAGGACCCCCGGTATAATTTAGCACTGCACTATGATGTCTGTGTTGCCACACAGACACTGGCATCAATATACATATCCCATCACACAACATTTTGTTGACTATTAGCCGTCCCAGTATACACTCGCACAGGTGCTGATATCCCATCCCACATGTGCACACAGGGTTTACTAATACTCTGAACCACTACGCTTGGCTTGTTACAACGCATGCGTGTGCTCCTTCAGGATAACATACACCACCCATCAGAGCAGTGTGCAGGCGCTCGATACCACTTTTGGTCATGTGACCGGCTGACGCTGTTATGAGCGTCCCGCCTCCCACTAGCGCTCACTCACTGCACAGACACGGCGGTGTCTGCATCGCACACTGCACCACCAATGTCCGTAAGTACCCGCAGCAGGTCAGAGCTCCTACACCCCTCAGCTTTCCACATACTGAGCTTGATGTCTCTGTTCCGTCTAGCCTTGACAAAACAGCAGGATATCAGCTTCCTGGAAACTACCTATACACCTGGGACTACTAGCCAAATCAGTATTTACAGCCATTAACTCTTTGTCAATCTCCATGTTCACCGGTGTTGGTCCTGGATCCAAAAGACACTGTTTTTAGGATAGCAATATTCTTATCAGCTACACCTTGTCATTATGTTCCTGATTGTTCTCTATATAATGCACAATGTCTCTAACATAGAAATGTTCTCATTAGCCGCTAAACCTTATCACTATGTCCAGCATTACGCCTCCTATCATTATTTCCGCTACATAAGATTCTACCTAACCATGCATTTTTTTATCCTCGCATATAGGATATACTGCGATTCTTGAAATGTTATATACCCGGTAAATCTTGGCACTTCACTCTAAAGGGTATGCTATTGCCTTTATGTTACTTTGCATCTGCTTATTTTTGCTGCCCGCATCCTATTTCTCTTGTCTTTGATGCCTCCAGATATCCAATGGACCCCACTGTGTCAATACTGATCATATTGCATATGCCCCTTTGGATACGCCTCCTCCAGATTATAATTTTTTGTCTATTATTTTTGTATATATCTTGTACATATGTATATATTTATCATGCATTATATGTAAATATCTTTGTTTCTACAGCGACCGTGTGATATAGGCCACTGTTTGGCCGAAACGTGAAGTCGTCGCTTCATGCATCACTGTCAAATAAAATTTCACCAGAAGCATAACATATTCTTCTTACGTGTGCAGTGACTCTATATTGATCTTACTTGTATGGGACCAACGATTCCTTTTCACTAGCACCGTACAACTTCACTCTTGAGTCGAGTGCTAACCATCTTTTTTATGTATACCTAATGGGTTAAATTATTTTCATAGATCAGAATTTTATGGACATGATAAAATAAAATATGTGTATTTGTTTATATTTTTCATTTATTTTTAACTGGGGAAAAGGTGATTAAAAACCTTACTTTTAATTTTTTTTTTAACTTTACAGTGTATTTATAGGTAATTTTATACAACAAAACTACATCACTGCAGTATATAGCAAAATCATGGTCTCCTATGAATCACATACTGTGGTTCGGCATCACAGTGGTACCAAGTTGGCAGCAAGCGATAGGTGACTTAGCACCACCAGGTTGATGGAAATTAAAGAGCTTGTATCAATATTATAGCTAAATTATTAACTTCTTCCCAACATTGGACGTAACGGTATTTAATGCTTTGCCAGGTGCTCCTACAAATGGACACCTAGGTGATTGTGTGTTATAATAGAAACTTGGAGCAAGAAAAGCACAAATAGGGTGTTAGCTGATAATAACAGTTATGCAAATGAAGCGTATTGCTGACATGCAACCAAGAATACACCTGAAACCAGCTGCTACAGAACCACGGGTCTTCCGACCAGGAAAAACAGGGAAAAAAAGGAGCCAAATGTGGGCTATCCGCTTTGCTGTTAGGCAATGAAGATCCAAATGGAAGTAAAATAAAGTATTTTTTTTAGGGACTTACTGGCGTGAAATGTTACTGCGAATGAATTTTGTTTTATTATAGAGTATATCCTAATGAGAATTACAATATAACAACAATAAGTCTCTATTGTGGAAATCATAGCAGGTCATCAATGCTATCATCCTTGTTAATTTTATTAATGTAATTTTAGTAATGTCATTTACCTTGATGTGCTCTCAAGAAGAATCTTGAGCCTTTCTTTTCCTCCTTCACTCGGCTTCATGCTTCCCTTATTTTTATAATTGCAACTGTACTGGCAGTCCCTCCTTTTTTCTGACTCTCACTTCCATGTTGCTCCCTACCGTGCAGCAGCTGACCATCGCATGCAGTGAATCACGCTGAGTCCCTTGATTGACTCAACCGCACTTACACTGACAGCCTCCTTTTTTTCTGTCTCTAACGTCGATCTGGCTCACTGCCATGCGGTAACAAGCAGAGATTGGCGTACCCGAACAGTAAAGTTCGACGTCCGTACCAAACACCTACTGTTCAGGCACGGACAACAAACACGAACTTCACCAGAAAGTCTATGTTACTATTCAGGTTCGGCCCCCCCCAAACATCGCTTGTTTCTTGCGCTGGTGACGTCATCGAGGTTACCTCTGGTCACTGAGGCTGCGTTCCCATCCGGATTGAACGGCCTTCACCGCGGTCTCATGGTGAAAAGAAAAACTCTCACGGTGCAAGCGGGGATCTCACCGAGGTTACCACAGTTCAGCCTGGCTGGGTACGCAGCCTTAGTGACCGGAGGTAACCTCGATGATGTCACCGCCGGTCACTGATGCTGCACTCCCAGCTGCTCATTTACCAGTGGTTCTCAGCCTGGACGGTCACATCTTGGCACCGTCCAGGCTGAAAACTGTTCTTTCCCCAGACATGGATTACGGCGTGTGACAAAAGGACAGATAGGTGAGGGATGTTGTTATTTATCTTTGGTTTATTACAGGAGAACGAGGGCTTCGTGGAATTGGTGTTTCGTGAGTATAACTGTGTTTGTTATTTTTATATAAAAAAGTAAAAGTGTTGTTTTGTTTCTCATAAAATACTTTATTCTGGCTGTATCTTTATTTACAATTATAATAATAATAATCTTTATTTATATAGCGCCAACATATTCTGCAGCGCTTTACAGTTTAACAGTTTCAAAACACAAGTCATAAGTAACAACGTTAACAATACAATAATTAAAGCAAAATAAGACGACCCTGCTCGTGAGAGCTTACAATCTACAATGAGGTGGGGGAGATACAAAGTACAGGTGTGTATATACAATGGTGCATTTACAATGATGGTCCAGCCATCTTGAGGGAGTGAGGGATGGATGGAGATAGTGAATGGGCTACACAGACACACTTACATATAGAATGACTGATTAGTGAATGTGATAGGCCGCTCTGAACAAATGTGTTTTGAGGGAGCGCCTGAATCCATGCAAATTGTGGATAGTTCTAATTTCTTGGGGTAGAGAATTCCAGAGGATTGGCGAAGCGCGGGAGAAGTCTTGGAGTCGGGAGAGGGAGGTACGGATTAGTGCAGAGGTTAGTTGAAAGTCGTTTGCAGAGTGCAGCAGTCGGTTAGGCCGATAGAAATGAGGGAGGAGATGTAGGGGGGTGCTGTAGGGGGTACAATTCAATTATAGGATGAGTAATGGATACGTGTCTTATAGACGTCTCTCCATTACTAAGCCGTGGGCTTGAAGTCACCTGACAATACAAAGGTGACATCAACCCCACAAATATGAACCCACTTGCCACCGCTACAGGGCAAGTGGGAAGAGACAGGCAAATCACCAGAATTGGCACATCTAATAGATGTGCCTTTTCTGGGCAGCTGCAGGCTGCTACATTTAGGTTGGGAGGTGCCAATATCCATGGCCCCTTACCAGCCTGAAAATACCAGCCACTAGCTGTCTGCTTTAGCAAGGCGGCTGGTTGTCAAAAATGGGGGGGACCCCTTGCCGTTATTTTCAAATTATTTAAATAGTTAAAAAATACAGCGTGGGGACACCTCTATTCTTGATAACCAGCTTTGCTGAAGCTGACAGCTGAGGGTTGCAGCCCCCAGCTGTGAGTTTTGCCTGACTGGTTATCAAAAATTACAGGGGAACCAATGCCAGGGTTTTTTAAAATTATTTATTTACAGTGCAGGAGATGGCTAATGAATACTCCCATCATCTGCTCCTGCTCTCACTGTTATTAGCGGCAGCAGTTGTCGGATGATGGGAGCAGTAGTCCCATCCACTGACACCAGTGACTGGAGGTAAACTTTATATTTCCGATCACAGTTGAGCGCTCACGCTGTCTTTTGACCGGTGAGGATTTCACCGCCGATCAGAAGCGGTGTTTGCCGCGCTGTCATGCACATGACAGCATGACAAACACCCGGTGTTCGGGCAGCTGAACCCCAACAGTAACACAACTGACCTTCACTGTCCTATTAAAGGGAATATAAGAATCCAGGATATC
This sequence comes from Oophaga sylvatica, assembly GCA_033576555.1. Lineage (NCBI taxonomy): Eukaryota > Metazoa > Chordata > Amphibia > Anura > Dendrobatidae > Oophaga > Oophaga sylvatica. The sequence continues at coordinate 303,716,384 of JARQOD010000005.1, forward strand.
TATAAACAGAAAAATAGTGAGGAAACACTTAGCTAACATAAATTAATTCAAGTCTCCAGGTCCAGATGAATTACACCACAAAGTACTGAAGGAGATAGCAGAAGAAATTTTTAAACCACTCTCCATAATCTTTGAAAATTCTTGGAGAACAGGAGAAGTCCCAGAAGACTGGAGAAGAGCAATTGTTGTTCCTTTCTTCAAAAAGGGAAAGAAGGTGGACCCAGGGAACTATAGGCTGGTGAGTCTGACATCTATACCAGGAAAGATCTTTGAACAAATTATTAAACAACATGTATGTAAGTACCTGGACAAGAATGAAGTGCTTAACCAGAGTCAGCATGGGTTTGTAACTAATAAGTCATGTCATTTAATTTCCTTCTATGACAGAATCACTGACTGGGTGGATCAGGGAAATGCTGTAGATATATTATATCTTGACTTCAGCAAAGCATTTGACAAAGTATCTCACACAATCCTTATTGAAAAAAATGACTAAGTATGGAATGGACAAGGCAACTGTTAGATGGATTCATAACTGGCTTAGTGATAGGACCCAAAGAGTGGTAGTAAATGGCTGCACATCCAGTTGGAAGAATGTATCAAGTGGGGTACCACAGTGCTCTGTCTTGGGCCCTGTATTGTTCAACATCTTTATCAATTATTTAGATGAAGGAATTGAGGGTAAAGTGATTAAATTTGCTGATGACACAAAGCTAGGAGGGTAGCTAATACTAGAGAGAGAGAGAGGATTCAAAAAGATATAAATAAACTGGAGAAGTGGGCAGCAACTAACAGAATGGTTTTTATCATGGAAAAATGCAAAGTACTACATCTAGGAATTAAAAATGAAAAAAGCGTATACAGAATGGAAGGAATAGGGCTAAGGCCGGGTTCACATTGCGTTGCGGACAATGCGCTGACGGCATCCGTCACATAGCGGCACTAACGCTATGTAACGAATGCGTTAACGCCGCCATTGCCCGCAATAGTAGTAGCGCATCCTTAAGCGATGTGCCGTCATTCTGTGACGGACCTCAGACGCTGTCTGCAGCGTTCGGGGTCCGTCACTTCTAGCTCAGAATAGAGACGCTGCGCTAGCGTGATCGCATAACGCGATCACAAAATGACACTAGCGTTAATGCAGTCCGTCAACGCTATGTGTTGAACGGACTGCATTAATGCTATGTGAACCTAGCCTAAGCAACAGCACATGTGAAAAAGACTTGGGTATACTAATAGATCACAGACTGAACATGAGTCAACAATGTGATGCAGCAGCAAAAAAGGCAAATACAATTCTGGGATGTAATAACAGAAGCATACAGTCTAGATCACGTGAAGTCATTATTGCCCTCTACTCCTCTTTGGTCAGACCTCATCTGGAATACTGTGTCCAGTTCTGGGCACCACATTTTAAAAAAGACATCAACAAACTTCTGAGTGGGCCCCTAACCAGAGAACCTCAGCAAATGACTGGGCTGTTGCCAAAAATTATCTACATATAAAAAGACCAATTTTGATATCACCGCCATATGGTCAGTGGTAAATAATACCAGTACTACAGAACGTATAATAGATTACAGCAGAGGTACAGATAATGACTTACTGCTGACGTTCTTTCTGATGGAATTGTTCACTTTTCATGTCTTTTCCATCTGGCCCAGACCGACATGACGACTCCTCCAGCCAAGACTCGACTACAAAGAATACAACAAAGACACGTTTCACTTCACTTCTCATATTTTCAGCACTGTCACGGTCACCGATTGGACTATTCTCAACCTGCACAAACTCCTCATCCTGCTGATACCCCAATACTGAGCCGCTGCTGCCGTATGTGTCCCTATTACTGCACCTATTGTGTGGTTCTCTGAGCCCTCTAAATTCTAAAGCAACTCTTTAGAATATAGTAATGCTGGGTGCAAGTGCTCTAGAAAACAGAGCCCAGATTTTGTCCCCTAGAAAGTAATATTGCCCTTTGTGACAGTCACAGTAACCCGAGTTCCCCTATAACAATAAGTGCCCACTTTACATTTAATAATGTCCCAAGTCTCCCGCCTGTACAGCTCCCCTATACACCATATAATGCCCTCTCGGATATATACTGACCCCTTAATATCCCCAAACTATTTAATGGCTCCAACACTGTATGATGGCCCCTAGATAGCATCCATATAGCATAATACACCAGATAGTCCTCAATATAGCATAATGCACCCCCATAGGCACCCTCTATATTATAATGCAGCCCCCCATAGGCAGCCTCTATATTATAATGCACCCCCATAGGAAGTCTCTATATTATAATGCAGCCCCCATAAGCATCCTTTGTATTATAATGAACCCCAATAGGCAGCCTTTGGATTATAATGAACCCCCATAGGCAGCCTTTGTATTATATTGCAGCCCCCCATAGGCAGCCTTTGTATTATAATGCAGCCCCCCATAGGCACCCTCTATATTATAATGCAGCCTCTATATTATAATGCATCCCCATAAGCAGCCTCTGTATTATAATGCAGCCACCCATAGGCACCCGCTATATATAAAGCAGCCCCCCATAGGCAGCCTTTGTATTATAATGAACCCCCATAGGCAGCCTTTGTATTATAATGCAGCCCCCCAGAGACAGCCTTTGTATTATTATGCAGCCCCCCATAGACAGTCTTTGTATTATAATGCAGCCCCCCATAGGCAGCCTTTGTATTATAACGAACCCCCATAGGCAGCCTTTGTATTATAATGCAGCCCCCATAGACAGTCTTTGTATTATAATGCAGCCCCCATAGGCAGCCTTTGTATTATAATACAGCCCTCCATAGACAGCCTTTGTATTATAATGCAGCCCCCCATAAACAGCCTTTGTATTATAATGCAGCCCCCCATAGACAGCCTCTGTATTATAATGCAGCCCCCCATATGGAGCCTCTGTAGTATAATGCAGCCCCATTACAAAAATAATAAATCCTGTACTCACATCTCTTGCTCCCGGCTCCTGCGCTGCTCCCTGCTCTCCCTCTCAGCGTCTGACTGCCGGCGCCGGGCAGTGACGTCATCGCGCCCGCTGTCAGACCTGTGAGGGGGATTATGGGAGAGAGTGCTCGCTCCTTCTCCCTCAATGCGGTCAGCTGTATCTGCTAGGTGCCGATACAGCTGACCCTCCGATGACGGGCGGGGTGCCCACTGCTGGCACAGGGCCCCCCACCGCCTGTTCAAGCCCGATAGCGGCCGGGCGGCAGAGCAGGGAGATCGATTCCCCTGCTCTGCCGCAGAATGTAACTGTATCGGCGTGCTGTGCACACCGATACAGTTACAGTAGCGTAACTCTGGGTGGGCCCCCTCCAAGCGCAGGGCCCGGGGCCACCGCCCCTCTGCCCCCCGGTAGCTACGCTACTGGTGCCAACTATACAATTTTCTGAGAAAGGGATAATGCTATGAGGTTGTTTTTCTGGGTTTGGCCCTGGCCTCTTAGTTCCAGTGAAGGGAAATCTTAATGCTTCAACATACCAAGACATTTAGACAATTGTATTCTTTTCACTTTGAGGGAACAGTCTTGGGAAGGCCCTTTTATTTTCAGTTCGTTACAACCTATGTTATATTTTAGATTAGTGATAACACAACTGCAAGATAAATCACCCAGTGCTCGCTGCTTGTTCATTGTTGCACAGGTCTTGCTTTAGTAATTTGCCTTTTAGGAAGTGTTTCCTTTACAAAGGGATATTGTACAGAGATCAGATGCAGGAAAGAAACTGGCAAATTTCCCTACAGGCAGAGGCTAGTTTACATTAGTGGGCAGACAAGTGGAGTGACAAGCTTTGGATAAAATGTCAGTGTTTTTATTAGGTTTACAAGAGAACGGCAAAGAAAATATGTAATTGTCAAGGGGTAAAAATGCCACAATCCACAATCGTGCAGTCCACTTTCGGTCTTTCATTGTATGTTGGGATATCCTCAATTTTCTGTAGCACCTCACTACCTTCAATCAGTTGGCTAAAATGTAGAAAACAATTCCATTAGTTTCCATTGTTATGAAACATAAAATATACATAATGCTAGAAGACATAGTTGTCAGGGTTGGTCTTTTACAAAACATATTAGGGTGGGTTCTTGAAGCTGGCATTTTACGTTGAAGGAGAAATCTAATAAAAATGTGTCAAATCTTTTATTTATTAAGTACGTTAGCTCACAATTTTCATGAAAAGTAGGTGAAAAAGTTGAATATCCATGTTTTTAATTGGGGCCAAGAAATAATTACAAATATAATAAGAGTAACCACTTTTTTTTTAGTTTTTTTATAAATAGTATACATGAAAAAAAGCAATTTTGCAATAGATCGTATTAGAGAAATCTGTTTCTTCCTCCTTCTGAACTGATCATTCTTCATCAAAATTCTCAATTCATGGGTGAAATCTATCTTAATTTAATACACTTTCCCATTAATGACCATTATTAAGATATAGGAGATGACAATTGGTGCTCAAAGTTCTTTGGAGAACTGTAACTTGTTTTACTAGATCTTTACAGTAAAACATTTGTGCCTCATTCTAGCTCCTCCCCCTCATCTCTCCATAGAATTTTACAAGCACCAACTGTCATCTTTTATCTTAGTAATGTGAAAGTCTGTATTTACTGAACACAGATTTTAATCATGGAATGAGAGTGAATGATCAGTCCAGAAGGAAACATAAGCAGATTTCTCTAATAATATATATTACACAGTTGCTTATTTTTCTGTGTACTATTGATTTCTGAAATAAAAATAAAAAAAACAACTGTTACTATTTAAATATGTCACAACACCAAAACGCAACTTGAGTTTCAGTTTCAACAGAGCAATGTTTTGGATCATATAATTGGGCTTTTCTCAAGCATGGGTTATCACTAAAGTCCTTATCACACCATAGGCGTTTAGATTATAACCATGCAGATTGCTGAGAGCAACCAATTGGTACATTGACATTTCAAGCATGGCAGCTGGAGCAGAAATTTTATTCCACTTATCTCCTTCCTTCCTTTAAAATTGCAACCTTTAACTCTGATATGATTTATTCTGAGTTGTTTTACTGATCTACAATAAAGAAGATGCATTTTATCAAGGCATGAGTCCTACTGCTGGATCTTATCTTATCTCTTTCTACATCTTGCTGTGCTCCAAATTCTGTGCACAGGAGTAGAGATGAGCGACTTTGCCTCCGGGAGGGTCGAGTCGGGTTTCGGACCACCCGACTTTTCCAAAAGTCGAGTCGAACGAAGTCAGCAGACTATCAGAAACAGTCGAGTCGGAGTCGGAAACAGACCCCAATGCCAGTCAGTGGGGAAGAAAAGTCGGCAGGGAGTGGAGGACAGTAAACACACCTACAGTGCCCATTTCAATGCCAACAACATCAATTCTTATTACTTAAGCTTGTCAACCTTAATTTACTTTATAATAATAGTTACGCATTGAAAACTGGGGATTATTTGGCTAAAGTTGTGTGGGGGGGCAGGGCTGGCTCCAGGTTTTCGTGGGCCCAGGGCCAAAGAGTCTCAGTGGGCCCCTTTAACACATACTACAATTCATGATTCTCCGATACGGCAGGGAAATATAGGTATAGTACAATGCCAAATACTTCACTTCTTACATTACATGACTGATATCTATTGTAAATTCTACAATAGCTGAAAAACTGGACAGTATAGTCCTCCATACAGTATTATGGGCACCGCATAGTGCGCCATACAGAATGGGCTCCATATAATGCTCCATACAGAATAGGCCCCATATGTGCTCCATATGATGCTCCATATATAAAGGGCCCTATATGATGCCCCATAAATAATGAACCCCATATGATACTCTAGTATATGATGGGCCCCATATATGATGCTCCAGTGTATGATGAGCCCCATATAATGCTCCAAATATAATGGTCCCCATATATAATGCTCCATATATAATGGGATCCATGTGATGCTCCAGTATATAATGGGCCCCATATATGATGCTCCAGTGGATAATGGGCCCCATATATGATGCTCCAGTGTATAATGGGTCCCGTATATGATGCTCCAGTGTATGATGGGCCCCATTTATAATGCTCCAGTGTATGATGGGCCCCATTTATAATGCTTCAAATATAATGGTCCCCATATATAATGCTCCATATATAATGGGCCCCATATGATGCTCCAGTATATGATGGGCCCCATGGATGATGCTCCAGTGTAGGATGGGCCTATATAATGTTCTATACTGTATATAAAAGGCCCCATATGATGCTCCAGTATATGATGGGCCCCATGCATGATGCTCCAGTGTATGATGGGACTATATAATGCTCCATATATAATGGGCCCCATATGATGCTCCAGTATATGATGGGCCCCATGGATGATGCTCCAGTGCATGATGGGCCTATATAATGCTCCATATATAGTGGGCCCCATATGATGCTCCAGTATATGATGGGCCCATGGATGATGCTCCAGTGTATGATGGGCCCCATTTATAATGCTCCAGTGTATGATGTGCCCCATATATAATGCTTCAGTGTATAATGGGCCCTATCTATGATGCTCAAGTGTATGATGGGCCCCATATATAATTCTCCAGTGTATAATGCTCCCCATATATTGCTCCAAGCAATAAAAAAAATGAAATACCTCTCCTCGCTGGTCACTGCTCTACTCTGGACTCCTCAGCGTCGCCATCTTCAAGCTCTCTGCACTGTGACTGTTCAGGCAGAGGGCGCACAGACGTGACGTCATCACGCTCTTTGACCTGAATGTCACTGTCAGGAAACGCGGAAGACTTCACAGCGGTGGAGCAGGGAGAGGTAAGTATTGCAAGTGCTGGGGCCCTGAGCACGCAGGGCCCCGGGGGCCCACTCATGTGCGCAGACACTGGCACAGGTCCCCTCATAGTACGCCGGTGTCTCTGACGGCGAGTGGGCTCCCCCCACCTGCTCAGGGCCCCGGCACTTGCCCGGATGCGCCAGGTGCTGACGCCTGGGAGGGGGGGTACAGCCCAGTTAGGGAGGTGGAAAAACTGGAATATGTTGAGTTGAACTGCATATGTGTAGGCTGGACGTTCAGCATCTGCAAATGGAGGAATTGGAGAAGTCGGAGGAAGAGGACAAAGCGAGCCATTTTGCTGGCAACCTATGTGTCATCAGGGGAAGGTGGTACAAAATCCTTTGAAACCCAGGAATGGTTCATTTTAATGAAGGTGAAATCAACATGTTTGGTCGACAGCAGGTCCTTCTTTCTGTCAGGATTAATCCCGCTGCACTGAAGACTCATTCTGATAGCATACTACCAGCAGTGCAAGCGAGCTCCTGTAAGGCATATTGTGCCAATTCAGGCCAGGTGACCAGTTTACAGGCCCAGTAGTCAAAGGGGAATGAACTGTGAGGGAGAACATCGATAGGGGAGGAGAGGTAATTTTGAACCATAGTTGACAACTGCTGTCTCCTGTCTGTTGCAATCGATTCAGTATTAACAGTCGTGTGAGCGTTACTCGAGAAATCAGTCCAAAACATGGTCATGAAACCCCTGTCTCCAATGCCATTTCGGCTGTGTGCACCACGAACACCTCTTCCATGTTGCCCAGTACGGCTCGTGGTAGAACCTGCACCGCTGCTGTGTGCTGGGAATGCTCTAACAAACGTTTACCAGAGTTGCTTGTTTGTTCGCCATTATTAGCTCTAGGTTCTCCTGTGGCATGATGTACTGTAATTTGGCTTTATAGCGTGGATCGAGGATGCTGGGCAACCAGTAGTCATCATCCTTCATTATTTTGGCAATGCGGGGGTCCCTTTTTAGGATCCGCAAGACATAATCACACATGTGGGCCAATGTTCCAGGTGTCAATAATGCACTGCCAGTGGTGGGTGGAGGAGCACTTTCTGCCAAATCCACATCCCTCCAGTCACGCACAAACCCTGTACCTGACCTTGGCAAGCCAACATTTTCTCTTGCCCCCTGAGAAGCATCCTCCTCCCCAAAATAATTATCCCCCTCATCCTCCTCCTTTTCTTCTTCCTCCACCTCGTCCAGGACAGTTCCCTGAGTAGACAATGCCTGACTGTCATCAAGGCTTCCCTCCTCCTCCGCTGCAGACGCCTGATCCTTAATGTGCGTCAAAGTTTGCATGAACAGACGCATAAGTGGGATGCTCTTGCTTATATTGGCGTCGTCTGCGCTTACCAGCCGTGTGCATTCCTCAAAACACTGAAGGACTTTACAGAGGTCTTTCAGCTTTGACCACTGCACACCCGACAACTCGATGTCTGCCCTCAAACTGCCTGCCCGTGTATCCTCCCACAAATGCATTACTGCCTGCCTCTGTTCACACAGCCTCTCAACCATGTGCATGGTCGAGTTCCACCTTGTTGCAACGTCTATAATTAGGCAGTGCTTGGGGAGGTGGAGCGATCGCTGCAGCCTCTGCATACGACTGGAGTCTACGGGCTAGCGACGTATGTGCGAGCACAGTCTTCGCACCTTATGGAGCAGGGCTGGTAACTCCGGAAAATTATTTATGAAGCACTGCACCACCAGGTTCAAGGTGTGAGCCAGGCAAGGTATGTGTCTGAGTTTTGCCTGGGCTATGGCCGCCACAAAATTACGGCCGTTATCACTGACTACATTGCCTGGCTCAAGATATAAACTGCCCAGCCATGACTCAGTTTCTCGCTCCAAGTAGTCGGCCAGTACCTCCGCGGTGTGTCTGTTGTTGCCCAAAGACATCATCTTTAAAACAGCCTGCTGATGCTTACCACTAGCTGTTCAAGAGTGTGACACCTCGTGTGCAACATTGGCAGTTGCGAATGGAGTGCTCGTACGACTGCGCTCTGTCGACGAGCTTTCGCTTCTGGAGGAGGAGGAGGGTCTAACGCCTACAGCCAAATGTTGCCTATACCATGGGCTAGGCAGCACTGTCCCACCGCCGCTGTCCCCTGTGGACCCTGCATCCACCACATTAACCCAGTGCACAGTGATGGACACGTAACGGCCCTGGCCATGCCTACTGGCCCATGCATCTATTGTGAGGTGCACCTTTCCACTCACTGATTGTTTGAGTGCATGGACAATGCGGTCTTTCACATGCAGGTGGAGGGCAGGGATGGCTTTTCTAGAAAAGAAGTGCCGACTGGGTAGGTCATAGCGTGGGACAGCATAGGCCATGAGCTCTTGGAACTCCGTGCTTTCAACCAAGCGGAAGGGCATCATCTCTAATGTGATCAGTTTGGCAATGCAGGCGTTCAAAGCCAGTGTACAAGGATGAGAGGATGAGTACTTTCTTGTCCTACTCAGAGTGTCTGCTAGGGTAAGCTGGACTTGAGAGCTGCATATGGGGGAACTAGCGGTGGACATGGCAGACTGAGAGGGGGTTGGTGATGGTGGTGGTGAAGGCCTAGATTCTGTCTTTTGTTGGAAAAACATTGGGATTCCCAGACTGCTTTGGCCTTGCGACGACACCTCAACATTTCTTGCTGGTGGTGTGCTAACCGGTGGGCTTACAGTGAGGGAAGTGATGTAGCGTTGCTGGCTATCTTCAGTCGGAGCAGGTGCACGTGTGCTACCTGAGGTTTTGTAGTCCGTCCACGCTTGCAAGTGCATGGTGTTTAAATGTCTAAGCATGCAACTGGTATTCAAATTTCGGAGATTTTTCCCTCGGCTAAAGGTCCTTCCGCACTTCTTACAGATAACCTTTGCCTCATCAATAGGATTTTGGTCAAAAAAGTGCCACACTGCACTCTTCCTACTATGGGATAAATTTTCAGGGCTTGCACGCTGTGCTTATTTGACCGTCTGGCCAAGCTGTCCTTCAACTCTTTTTGTTTTTTTTAACACGTTTTTGGACTGCTACGGGCCTGCTAGATAACTGCAGCTGCGATGTCGATGCCTGCTGCGGATCCTCCTCCTCCTCTTCTGAGCTATTGCCAGCGGCACCCTCTTCCAGCAATGGATGCAAATCCGGGTCAACAACTGGGTCATCCATCACCTCCTCTTCAATTTCATCTGCACCTTCCTCTGTGTCACCGTGTAAGGTGGTATAGTATGCGGGAAGGGGTACCGGAGTTTCATCAGGGTCAGAATCTGGCTCAGTAGACTGCGAGGGCAATGCAGTGCTCTGGGTGAATGTACCAGCAGAATCATATAGCAGTGGCTGTGCATCAGTGCACTCCATGTCATATTCATCTTGGACTGGGGAATTCAGGATTTCACTTGATAACCCAGGCATGGTATGTGAAAAGAGCTCCAGGGAGTAATCTGAAGTGTGGCCTGCCGCATCCTTCACTTGTGATGGGGGTGAAGGACACAAGGAAAGGTGTGGTTCCTGACCAGGAGCCTGCACTGACGACTCAGTGCTTGCATTTTTTGAAACTTCACAAGAGGAGGCGATAGAGCTGGAGGCTGTTTCGGCAATGTAAGCCAAAACCTGTTCCTGATGCGCCGGCTTTAAAAGCGGTTTACCTACTCCCAGAAAAGGGAGCCTTCCAAGCCTTCTGGAGCCAGATGATAACTCAGGCTCAACACCTCCTGCCTTAGGTGCTATTGTGCTTTTGGAACTACCAGCAGATGCACCACCACCACTTTCAGGACCAGCTGGCCACCCCGCCACGTCCGCGGCCTCTTCCACCATACTTCCTCATGTTTTGGAAAATGTACCAAAAATACCAGCAGATATATGGTACTGTATGAGGAGCGTGCAGCTGTATACGGCGTAGGGAAAAATTTCAATCTCCATATATATTTCCGGAGTCACACACAGACGCTCACTCAGTATGGATTTGACCGTAATACAAAGAGCAGATATACGGTACTGTATCAGAAGCGGACAGCTGTATACGGCGTAGGGGAAATTTTCAATCTCCGTATATATTTCCAGAGTCACACACAGATAGTCAGCATGTATTTTTCCGTGATACCAGCCGGTACACGGTAGTGTGTGAGGAGCGTACAGCTCTATACGGTGTGGGAAAAAATGAACGCTCGGTAACGGTGCAGAAAAAAAGAATAAAAGTATTAGTTGTGAGGAAAGGGACGCCGCCATCTTGTATAGGGCCTATACCAGCCTCCATTTTGTCGGTTCACAGAGCCACAGACTGCTAACTACACAGGGCCTGTTAGCATATTCAATACGACGGGGTTTGATGTCCACTGGTAAGCAAAAGGGCTTTAGTATGCTAAGCAATTCAGGCCCCTGTTTGAATAAGAAGGTCATTAGTATGCTAAGTAATTCATGTCAAGCCAGAATTTCCTGCTCAATATGAATAGCCAGGCCGATTAGTATGCGTGCTTCAAAGTAGAGGCTTCAATTCGATTATACCTGCCAGCCTACCATAAACACACGGAGGGGAGGGACCTAGCAGGTTTAAGAACTGTGAGCTATGGGCAGACTGGATCCATTTTCACACAGAAGCCAAGAAGATCGTCTAAGAAGGACCAAGGGAACAGATTTGCCAAGGGAGCAGCAGCACATGTTTTGGGAGACTGTCCAGCAACTAAAGACTGTTACCTGGGGATCGCAGAGCTCCCTGCCTCCCCATGTCCCTACAACCCGGTAATATTGATCTCTAGCTAATACCTTTAAGCCTTGTACATTATTGTTGTATTTTACTCTGACTGCAAATCCATTGTAATTACGTTGTATAGCTTACTGTATATTTCTGTAATTATCTAGTGCGCCCTTAAGGCAATTAAACCATAAAATTAATCTTGGGCTGATGCTTTTACTCTGATCACGAATCTTAGAATACCCAGTGGGTAACAGGACAACCTCCCCGGCGGCCATTTGCTCTAGGTGCAGTTCCCTTACTGACCTGAGAGACAAAGGGGGCGCCGGAGAGCTGTACCTGTGGAGTTACGTCCCATTGGTGACGTGGGAGGAAAGGGGTCGTCCTTCACATTTGGTAGCGGCGGTGGGATCAGAAGCTGTGATACCTGGGCAAACTTGTGGCGGTCGGCTTAGTTCCTCACATTAGTGCTGTGTAAAAAGCAGTCTGCACAGCAGTGTACACACAGCAATACAACTATCAGGCAGCCTGTTCTTAGGCTGGTTCTTCAGCACTGCTGCACACAAGAAAATCCTCCCCTGTCACTGCACACTAACTTTACAGCACAATTGCTATTAGCACAAGCACAGAAGAACTTCTCTTTCCAGCCCTAACTCTCGCCCTACTGATAAACAGCGTCAGCAACCTCTCCCTACTGTTAAGATCGGCAAAAGTAAAATGACGGTAGGCGGTCAGGGCTTTTATAGACACTATGACGCCCCCCAAAGCAAGCCAATCACTGCAATGCCCTTCTCTAAGATGGTGGTGGACTCTGCCCATGTCATCTCGCTGCCCACAGTGTACGTCCTTGCTCATTGGCTGAAAAAAGGCGCCTGAAAACATTCTGGGAAAACCGACTTTGGAGCTCGTTTTGCCGACCGCATGGCCGTCTGCACGCTATGGTCGTGTTTCGGCCAACGAAACCCAACTTTGGCGAAAGTCGGCGACTTTTGAATCTGGCAGACCTGTTTCGCTCAACTCTACACAGGAGGTGAATGACCTGCATGGTTGGGAATATAGGTGAGCTGATTTTGTTTTTAAATTTATGTTCCTTTAAAATAGTCTCATAAGGCAATTAAAACTTAGGGAAATATGATAATAAGAAAATGTCTGTGTCCTAAGCTACGTTCACATGTCCGGTAATAGTCCATTGAAACGGATCCAGCAGTTATCAGTTGACAAGAAAGTTGTGCAGACAACTTTTTCGTCGGTATCTAAAAAAAAAAAACTGATTTCAACTGGATCCGTTTTTTTTAACTTTCGAAAGCTCCAGCGCAAGACAAGACTGTTTCAGACTAAGGCTAGAGCTGTCCGGTGGACCTTATTTGCAGGCAGGAGACATGAATGAGGTCTCCTACAAATATGCTGCCTTGGTGAATGAACAACAACTGACATTACAACCAGATGCTCCTGCAGTGATTAAGAAAGATTTGTCCACCTCATCTGTGTGGTGGCTGAGAGAAGAGGGAGGCTGAGATGCACATCAAGATCGGTGGCCTAGAACATGACGCAACAGCAGGATCTGCAACCACCAGCAAGACATGGAACAGCTCCTGCAGTTTCTAAGGTTCTAAAAAAAATAAGTTAGGCTTCTTTTACATTTGCCGTGTTTTTGCAGCCTCAATAGATTTCTATGGGACAGCAAAAACGGGCCGTAAAAATTTGTTGGAGCGCCGTACGCCGTATGGCCGTATTTACAGCCATGAAAAAATATCGAACCTGCTCGATATTTTTCACGGCTTACGAACACGGCCCCCATTGAAATCAATGGGGCCACAAAAACAACAGAGGCTTGCTCAGTGTGCTGATTTTGCAGTACACCGTGAAGACCATATTTGTGGAACGCCGTATTTTTACTAGAACACTCCCATGTACTTCCTGTTTATCATTTCGAAGGCCTGCAGAGACACGAGATGAACCTGGAGAGAATCATCATTCTCGTTCACAAGAAAAACGGCAATCCGCAAAAAAGGCCAGCAAAAAACACAGCAAGTGTAATAGAGGCCTTACAGTTCTCCGAAGAAATTTATGAGCACTAACTGTCAACCTCCAATATCTCAGTAATAGAAAAGTGTATTAACTCAAGACAGATTTAACCATGAATTGAGAATTTTGGGAATAATTGATCGGTTCAAAAAAAAACAGGGATACTTTTTTCCATAATTAAACCATGTTTGAAACAGGAAAGGAAAATGAATTTTATTCTTTGAATTACACCATTTTCACCAGGAAATGAAAGCTAATGTTTTCCAAAAAACCCTGGCATGTATTAGAAGCAGCATTTTCCTTGTTGTTGTATCCATTCTTTCTATAAATGTCCCTAATATTTACAAGAACATTGATGAGATCCAATTTGAAGTCACAAAATAGGATAGCTCAACATATAATACTGGGGGGCGCCAAGCTGAACATGGACCTTAATAAGTTGTTTCCATAATGAGGACCATCAATAGTGAGGTTCATCAAAAAGTCAAGTAGATATTTCTGATAAGGAGACTGTGCCTTCAATGTCGCAGTTGTGTTATACAGCTGAGCTGAAAGTGAGCACTTAAAACTGCACATGGTCCAGGAATCCAGTGCATGCGCAAAACAATGCGCAGTAGGGTTGCGCTTGCCAACATCACTAACTGTGCTTGTTCTGGTCTAGGATGAGAAGGAATCGGTGCATGTGCATTTCAGTGACCACAGACTCGAACTTGGGCCAGATGTTTCAAAGTCATGTGTTGGGAGGGACAAGAGCAGTATGAAGGCAGGGAGAAAGGTTTCTCCTCAGCAGGAGGTATTTCTTACAAACAGTAGATCATCTGATGAAGATATACGGTATTAGTAAGCTGTAATGTATAACTTATCTGCCAGACATTCGTAAAAATATAAAGTTGCCAACTCCTTTAACAAGCAATTCTACAGATAAAGAATTGATGGCCATTAAGAAAACATGACAACACTTTTGGAGTATGATGCTATTGTAAAAGCATTAACTTCAAACACCTCCAAGCCTGGATGGAGAATAGTGAAAAGATGATCATTAATAATGATGATCAGGTTAAATCAATATATACTGTATATACAAAAGTTAAGCAAAATAAAAAAATCTGAATAGGGTGGTCTTCTTTCAGGAAAAACATTGAGGCCACGTGCACACATTGAGTATTTGGTCAGTATTTTACCTCAGTATCTGTAAGCCAAAACCAGGAGTGGGTGATAAATACAGAAGTGGTGACGTGTTTCTATTATACTTTTATGCTGATTGCTCCTCTCCTGGTTTTGTCTTACAGATATTGATCAAATACTGAATGTGTAAATGTACAGTCATGGACAAAAGTTTTGAGAATGACACAAATATTAATTTTTACAAAGTCTACTGCTTCACTTTTTCTAATGGCAATTTGCATATACTCCAGAATGTTATAAAGAGTGATCAGCTTAACAGCAATTACTTGCAAAGTCAATATTTGGCTAGAAAATGAACTTTATCCCCAAAACACATTTCAACATCATTGCAGCCCTGCCTTAAAAGGACCAGCTAACCTCTTTTCAGTGATTGCTCCATTAACACAGGTGTGGGTGTTGATGAGGACATGGCTGGAGATCAATCTGTCATGATTAAGTAAGAATGACACCACTGGACACTTTAAAAGGAGGCTGGGGCTTGGCATCATTGTTTCTCTTCTGTTAACCATGGTTATCTCTAAAGAAACTCGTGCAGTCATCATTGCAATGCACAAAAATGGCCTAACAGGGAAGAGTATCGCAGCTAGAAAGATTGCACCTCAGTCAACAATCTATCGCATCATCAAGAACTTCAAGGAGAGAGGTTCCATTGTTGCCAAAAAGGCTCCAGGGTGCCCAAGAAAGACCAGCAAGCGCCAGGACCGTCTCTTAAAAGTGTTTCAGCTGCGGGATCGTGCTACCAGCAGTGCAGAGCTTGCTCAGGAATGGCAGCAGGCAAGTGTGAGTGCGGAGACTCTTGGAGCAAGGCCTGGTCTCAAGGAGGGCAGCAAAGAAGCCACTTCTCTCCAGTAAAAACATCATGGACAGACTGATATTCTGCAAAAGGTACAGGCAGTGGACTGCTGAGGACTGGGGTAAAGTTATTTTCTCTGTTGAATCCCCTTTTCGATTGTTTGGGACATCATCAGGAAAACGCCTCATTCGGAGAAGACAAGGTGAGCGCTACCACCAGTCTTGTCTCATGCCAACTGTTAAGCATCCTGAAACCATTCATGTGTGGGGTTGCTTCTCAGCCAAGGGAATCGGCTCTCTCACAGTCTTGCCTAAAAACACAGCCATGAATAAAGAATGGTACCAGAATGTCCTCCAAGAGCAACTTCTCCCAACCCTCCAAGAGCAGTTTGGCGATCAACAATGCCTTTTCCAGCATGATGGAGCACCTTGCCATAAAGCAAAGGTGATAACTAAATGGCTCAGGGAACAAAACATAGAGATTTTGGTTCCATGGCCTGGAAACTCCCCAGATCTTAATCCCATTGAGATCTTGTGGTCAATCATCAAGGGACGGGTGGACAAACAAAAACCTAAAAATTCTGACAAAATGAAAGCATTGATTGTGCAAGAATGGACTGCTATCAGTCAGGATTTGGTCCAGAAGTTGATTGAGAGCATGTCAGGGAGAATTGCAGAGATCCTGAAGAAGAAGGGTCAACACTGCAAATATTGACTAGCTGCATTAACTCATTCTAACTGTCAATATAAGCTTTTGTTACTCATATGTTTGCAATTATATTTCTGTCTGTGATAAAAACATCTGTCAAACACACATAAAAACCAGAGGGCAGCAGATCATGTGAAAATATAATATTTGTGTCATTCTCAAAACTTTTGGCCATGACTGTAGCCTTAATGAAGCTTGGAGGAAACCGCAATTTAAGATCATGCATGTAGCTATACTGTACACTTTTAATATACATAAAAAGACCCACTAGCTGACATATTAACTGCATGCCCCAAATGCAATTTTCATGAATCTGACCTAATCCATGGTCTCTGGTTTTATCCTAATACAACCTCCTTCTGGAAACTGGTATCAGGTATTGTATACACCCTTTGGAGTTCTGATTGTTGTTTATCTCCCCAACTAGCTCCTGGACATTATTGGAGTGACTCAAAGACCATAACCAACGAATTAAGAGCCCTCTCCTGTGACGCTGAGTCACTGCTCACAGTAGAGCCGTGTGGCAGGGAAGTGAAGGAGATCCGAGGTCGAAAAACCAGGAAGATACGTCAAGGACAAAGGGATAAGACAAATGGATAGTCAGAGGCACAGTTCGGGGTCAAGTAACAATGGTCAAAGTGCGTCGAAGCCAAAAGGGGTAATAAAAACGAGTAGTCAAAAGTCAAATCCAAGGTCCAAACAACAAAGATCAGGAAATCAGAGCATAGAGTACAGAGCAACACACGACTGCGTAAAGTTAAACTAACAATCATCTAACCATTGCCAGCCAGCTAAATAGCCAGAACGGGTGACACCTGGAGGAAACCCCACATGCCCAGCCAGTTGGACCACTGGGCTGTCATTCACAATACTGACAGCCCAGCACACCCCTGCCTCAGATTGGATGACTGGGCTGTCACTCACAATATCTGATAGCCCAGTATGCCCTTTATCCCATAGGGCGGTTGAGCTGTCATTCACAGGGTCCTGTAAACGCCGTGAGTGGTGGAGTCGTAATACCTTCAAAGCATCTTCACACTCTACTTTTAATATAATAAAAAATAATCCTTAAATATTGGTCAGAACCCACCACCTCGTCTATCTCGGAACTGTTAGATCTGGTAAAACATTTTATGGAGCTGGAAAAGGGGGATGTAGTTATTAACAAAGAGTCACAAGCAGGTAAATTTCTGTTGAAATGAAAAGAGTTTATTATAAAGTGTTGCACTGTGGAGGGAAACAAAAAACAAAAAAAAACTGTTGAACCTTTTGCCACAACTACCTGGTATCTCTTAGAATATCTAAAATACAACCTAGGTCGACTTTGTATCAATAATTGAGTACTAAAGGGAGTAGGTTGGATTATTTAACCGGGGCAATCCCCCCCACCCCACCTTGCATCCTTTTTTGATAATGGCTTTTATGTTGCTGTATTAAAAAAAATGTTTTCCCTCAGTCGACATTTTCTCAATATCTGTGGTTATCTTTAATAAATTATATATGTGCCATTATTAAAGACTTTGTTTGCCCAGTCAGCGTGCTTGGTGTGATTTATTTTAATTGAAACTGTTGATTGTATTACTTAATAAAACTTTCAATAAAAATTATATATTTAAAAACAAAAGTTATGCAAAAAGAGTAGCAGCAGCCATATATAGGTAGTCAGCGGCCACTGGACCAGACCCTGCAAACTTCCTCTTATTTGATAGTTCTGGTGCAATATTATCATTGCAATGTGATGAATGTATGATGGTGTGCTGGGTCTAGTAATCAGAAGAGACGCTGAGAATGCCGGCAGGTAGGAGGAGATTTGCAGGGCTCTAATCCGACAGCTACAGACCCCTGACAAGGCTTCTGGACCACCATCCTCTGAATTTTTTGCTCAACTCTAATACACTACATACAGTGGACGAAATAATTACTTGATCCCTTGCTGATTTTGTAAGTTTGCCCACTGACAAAGTCATGACCTGTCTATAATTTTAAGGGTAGGTTAATTTTAACATTGAGAGATAGAATATCAAAAATAAAATCCAGAAAATTACTCTGTATAAATTATATAAATTTATTTGCATGTTGCAGTGAGAAATAAGTATTTGATCCCTCTGGCAAACAAGACTTAATACTTGGTGGCAAAACTCTTGTTGGCAAGCACAGCAGTCAGACGATTTTTGTAGTTGATGATGAGGTTTGCGCATATTCAGGAGGAATTTTGGTCCACTCCTCTTTGCAGATCATCTCTAAATCATTAAGATTTTGAGGCTGTCAATTGGCAACTTGGAGCTTCAACTCCCTCCATAAGTTTTCTATGGGATTAAGGTCTGGAGACTGGCTAGGTCACTCATGACCTTAATGGGCTTCTTTTTGAGCCACTCCTTTGTTGCCTTGGATGTATGTTTTGGGTCATTGTCTTGCTGGAAGACCCAGCCACGACCCATTTTTAATGTCCTGGCGGAGAGAAGGAGGTTGTCACTCAGGATTTTACAGTACATGGCTCCATCCATTCTCCCATTGATACGGTGAAGTAGTCTTGTGCCCTTAACAGAGAAACATTTCCAAAACATAATGTTTCCACCTCCATGCTTGACAGTGGGGACGGTGTTCTTTAGGTCATAGGCAGCATTTCTCTTCCTCCAAACACGGCGAGTTGAGTTAATGCCAAAAAGCTCAATTTTTGTTTCATCTGACCACAGCACCGTCTACCAATCACTCACAGAATCATCCAGATGTTCATTTTCAAACTTCAGACGGGCTTGCACATGTGCCTTCTTAAGCAGGGGGACCTTGCGGGAACTGCAGGATTTTAAACCTTTACGGCGTAATGTGTTACTACTGGTTTTCTTGGTGACTGTGGTCCCAGCTGCCTTGAGATCATGAATAAGTTCCCCTCATGTAGTTTTAGGCTGATCGCTCACCTTCCTCATGATTAAGGATACCCCACGAGGTAAGAATTCGCATGGAGCCCCAGATCGATGTTGATTGACAGTCATTTTGTATTTCTTCCATTTTCTTACTATTGCACCAACAGTTGTCTGCTCACCCAGTGTCTTACCTATGGATTTGTAGCCCATTCCAACTTTGTGCATGTCTATGATCTTGTCCCTGATATCCTTATGAAGCTCTTTGGTCTTGCCCATGTTGTAGAGGTTAGAGTCTGACTGATTAATCAAGTCTGTGGACAGGAGTCTTTTATAAAGGTGACTATGTAAGACAGCTGTCTTTAATGCAGGTATCGAGTTGATTAGGAGAGTCTAACTGATCTGTAGGAGCCAGAACTCTTAGGGTATGTTTCCACGGTCAGGAAACAGTCAGGATTTGCTGCGTGTTTGACACTGTGCGTTGGCGCAGCGTCAAACACGCAGCGTCCAGATGTTACAGCATAGTGGAGGGGATTTCAAGAAATCCTGTCTCCACTATGCTTAAAACACGCAGGCGGAAGACCTGCGTTTACGGACATGCGGCGCGTCTTTTTAGACCGCAGCATGTCCTATGTAGCCCTGCGGTCATTCCGGAAGTGTTCCTGATGTGTTCCATGAACACATCCGGATTGACCAGGCATTCAGCAGGGGGCGGGGCTTTGGGCGGAGCGGACTTTCCGCTCCGTCCAAAGCGCTGTGTTTTCTGACCATGGAAACACAGCCTTAATGGTAGGTAGGGGATCAAATACTTATTTCTCACTGCAAAATGCAAATAAATTTATATAAGTTATACAATGTACCGTATATACACTGTGTTCCAAATTATTATGCAAAAATTGTTTAGGAGTGATAAGGTAAGAATTTTTTTGTTTGTCAGTTAAACTCATTGATGGTGATGTGTGTCAGGGCTCTTTATATCACTGTAAGCAATTGCAGACACCTGTGCTAATTAGTTTGGCAGGTGTGTCCAATGAAAGGCAAGACTACTTAAGAAGGCTGTCCCACATTATTAAGCAGCCTACATTTTCTGCCAAAATGGGAAAGAAAAAGGATGTGTCGGCTGCTGAGAAGCAACAAATTGTGGAGTGTTTAGGTCAAGGCATGACTACAATCAACATTTCCAAGACACTTCATCGTGATCATCGCACAATCAAGAAGTATGTAGCTGATTCACAGTACACACGTGTGCGTGCTGATAAGGGAAAATTGAGGACTCTTTCCTACACGCAATTACGTGATGTTAAAAGAGCAGCGACAAAAAAGCCTTGTCATAGCAGCAGACAAGTTTTTGAAGCTGCTGGTGCCTCCAACGTCCCCCGAACAACAAGATGCAGGGTCCTTCAGAGGTTTGCAGATGTGCATAAGGTATCCTGTCGACCTCCTCTATCCACTGCACACAAGCAGAAACGGCTCCAGTGGGCCAAACAATACATGAAGACTGACTTCAAAACTGTTTTGTTCACCGATGAGTGCCGTGCAACACTCGATGGTCCAGATGGATGGAGTGGAGGATGGCTGGTTGATGGACACCCCATGCAAACACGGCTACGGCGCCAACAAGGAGGAGGTGGAGTAATGTTTTGGGCTGGTATCATGGGGAGAGAGATTGTCGGCCCCTCTAGGATCCCTGAAGGGGTAAAGATGAACTCCATAGTGTATGTTGAGTTACTCAAACAGCACTTCCTGCCATGGTTCAAGAAGAAGAACCGTGCATTCCGCAGCAAGATCATTTCCATGCATGATAATGCACCGTCTCATGCTGCACATAACACATCTGCATCTCTGGCTGCTATGGGCATAAAAGGGGACAAACTTATGGTGTGGCCCCCATGCTCCCCTGACCTCAACCCCATTGAGAACCTCTTGAGCATCATCAAAAGGAGTGTCTATGATGGCGGGAGGCAGTTCACATCTAAGCAACAGCTCTGGGAAGGTATTCTGCCCTCATGTAAAACAATTGAAGCAGAAACCATCCAAAACCTGACAAATTCAATGGACGAGAGAGTTCAGAAGCTCCTTTCGAACAAGGGGTCCTATGTGCAAATGTAACATCACCTAGAATAAAGTTTTGAGTTGAAAACGGTTTGATTTCAGTTTGTAATAATCTGCTAATGCTTATAATTTCAAAAATGACCATTTTTTTGTTCTTTATTAAAATGAAAATGTTGAAAACTCTGCTGTGCATAATAATTTGGAACATGCATTTTGAGTGCAGTTTGAGTGTTTTATTTTTTAAAAAATATACTGTTATCATAGGCAGTTTGTACAAAAACCTTTCAATTGTACTCTAATAGTTATTTGACTGGAAAATTACAATGGCTGCAATTCATATAGGTAATTTGGGAAAATCTGAGAAACTATTATTTGCATAATAATTTGGAACACAGTGTACTCCAGTATAAGCCGACCCGAGTATAAGCTGACCTCCCTAATTTTGCCACAAAAAACGGAGAAAACTTATCGACTCGAGTATAAGCCCAGGGTGGAAAATGAGATTATGCCCCATATGCTGCCCCATGTATTATGCCCCACAAGATGCTCCATGTATTGTGCCCCATATGCTGCCCCATGTATTATGCCCCACAAGATGCTCCATAGATTGTGCCCCATATGCTGCCCATGTATTGTGCCCCATATGCTGCCCATGTATTGTGCCCCATAGATGCTCCTTAGATTGTGCCCCCATAGATGCTCCTTAGATTATGCCTCCATAGATGCCCCATGTATTATGCCCCATAGATGCTCCCATAGATTGTGCCCCCATAGATTATGCCCCCATAGATGCTCCTTAGAATATGCCCCCATAGATGCTCCACAGATTATGCCCCCATAGATGCTCCATAGAATATGCCCCCATAGATGCTCCATAGTATAGGCCCCTTATGCTGCCGCAGGAGCTGCAAAAAAAAAAAAGACATACTCCTCTCTCGTCGCTGGGGGCCAGGTGCCGGTGTCCTGAGCAGGTGGGGACACCGGGGCCTATGGGGGACAGGTGCCGGTGTCACCGCTCGCTCAGGGCCCCGGCACCTCAGATATTTATCTGTCACCGGGTCCACAGCTGAGCGCCGCTGTCTTCCGGGTCCTCCAGCAGTGAATGATCAGGCAGAGGGCGCGGCGCACAGTAACCACGTCATTGCGCCCTCTGCCTGAACATCGCAGCAAGAGGACCCGAGGACACAACGGCGAGCAGCGGTGGAACGGGACAGGTAAATATCGCTTATACTCACCCTGCCACCGGCACGTCTCTGTCCTGCTCTTCTCCAGCGGTCTCCGGTGCCAGTGTTCAGCGGTCACGTGGTACCGCTCATTAAAGTCATGAATATGTGCATATTCATGACTTTAATGAGCGGTACTACCTGACCGCTGAACACTGGCGCCAGAGACCGTGGGAGAAGAGCAGGGGCTGCAGAGACCGCGCCAGCGGAGGGGTGAGTATATAGAACAGCTGCGCTCCGCCTCCCCCCTGTATATGACTCGAGTATAAGCCGAGAGGGGGACTTTCAGCCCTAAAAAATGGGCTGAAAATCTCGGCTTATACTTGAGTATATACGGTAATTTTCTGGATTTTATTTTTGATATTCAATCTCTCAATGTTAAAAGTAACCTACCATTAAAATTATAGACTGTTCATGTCTTTGTCAGTGGGCAAACTTACAAAATCAGCGAGGGATCAAATACATATTTCCTTAACTGTATATATACTGTATGTATATATATATATATATACATAATTAATCTATTATCTATTTTGTAAAGATTGATTTTTGTTTTGCTCTGTTTTTCTTTTGCTGGTTGAACAGTTTTTTCAAAATTGAGCACTTACCCAAATGCAACATGTTTTCTATCCATATATGGAGTGGCCTGTAGAGTGATGTAGAACTGGGAACCATTTGAATGTCGCCCCTTATTGGCCATTCCAAGAATTCCCCGCTTATTGTGAAGAACTGCATAATTTTCATCTGCAAAATAATTTTCAAACTAGTTAAAAGTAGGCAGAACGAAAAGTAGTCTCAATAGAAGAAAAAAAAGTGATCTGCACCAGAGCCAAACAGCAGTCTCATGCCTTTTAGCTAATAGTCCTTTGTTTAACTGAATTCCTTCAGCACATGCAACAATATTGTGGTGCTCAGCAATGAAATAGACATGTCCTTGCAAATGCTTAGAAGTAAAAAATTGCAGAACTCACCATGTTGCAGAAACTCAGAAAAAATCCTTTATTTCACCTTTAGGGTGTAGTGATTTGAGTCAGGAAGGCGGGCTAGGGAGGAATGCGGGGAGTACAGGAATGGACGACGGCCGTTTTGTGTGGTACCGCTTCAACAGGTCCAGTGCTGAAGCGGTAACACGCGAAACGGCTGTTTCACTGATGAAAGTAACATTTCATGTTGGGCCAACCCCATTTACATGATCATACCACATCCATCATTTTTACTTATATAAAACTAGGTAGAATGCGATCATCACAAAATATCAGATATTGTAAGGCATCACTGTGTAGCTAATTTTTTTTACAGCTTGAGGAAGGTTTACATGCTGAAATGTTGCTTTTGCTTATGTGCTCACAATATGTTGCGACATAACATATTGGTGCTGCCTTGAACTTATTTGATTCATCAGATTTTCTAATATTAGTGGAATAAGGTGTGCAGACACGGAGGGTCGGCGGGCGCTCCTGTCCACTAGCCGAAACCGCATGGACCAGAGATAGTCTCACCGAACGCCTGCTCTTGATTTGTAAAGGCACACACCTGTCTATATAAGACCTCACAGCTCACAGTGCATGTTAGACCAAATGAGAATCATGAGGTCAAAGGAACTGGCCAAGGAGCTCAGAGACAGAACTGTGGCAAGGCACAGATCTGGGCAAGGTTACAAAAGAATATCTGCAGTACTCAAGGTTCCTAAGAGCACTGTGGCCTCCATAATCCTTAAATGGAAGAAGTTTGGGACCACCAGAAGTATTCCTAGACCTGGCTGTCCAGCCACACTGAGCAATCGTGGGAGAAGAGCCTTGGTGAGAGAGGTAAAGAAGAACCCCGAGATCACTGTGGCTGAGCTCCATAGATGCAGTAGGGAGATGGGAGAAAGTTCCACAAAGTCAACTATCACTGCAGTCCTCCACCAGTTGGACCATTATAGCAGAGTGGCCTGACGGAAGCCACTCCTCAGTGCAAGAGATATGAAAGTCCGCAGAGAGTTTGCTAAAAAAACACATAAAGGACTCCCAGACCTCCCAGACTTTGATAAATAAGATTTCTGATCTGATGAGACGAAGTGTAAGGTTCTATGTATATATTCCTGAAACTCAGTTTGTTCGTCAGCCATTTTACTTTCTGTCTTGCTGCAGCTATCTTGCCCTCAGTCAAAATGGAGTTTCCAGCTTGCATGTTCCCGCCCTGATTCTCTCCTTTGCTTCTTAAGCAGCCACAGCTGAGCAATCAGTGCTTCAGAATCTAGCCTGCAGTGAACCTGTGACTTAACTCCTGTAAGCCTTGGACCTTGTACTCCAGCTATTCCTACTGAGGAACTCTGAAGCACTTGTGGACTCTGAACCCTGCTCTTTGAAAGACCCACGTTTGCATGGACTTACGGTAACAGAGAAGAAGATCCTGAATCTGTATTGGAGAGTGATTGCTGAGCTTGGATTGCTCTGGCCTGCTGTGTCTCCTGTTTCTGTGTCTGCAAACTGTGTGACTATTTCTGTCAACTTGTATGAAGTAATACAGGACTTTTCTATATCAAACCTGTGTCTCATGTATGTTCATCGCACCCAAGCACAAGACGCTATATGAACTGTACTACATACATTACAAGATTCTGAAGCCAAAACGTTAGTGTCTGCTGGGTCTGGAAGGCTGTGTCTGCTGTACTGTGGATATCAGACGTCCGGTTGTACTTTCTGTGATGACAGTGGTTGTGACTTCTCACAACCATTCCAGGTGAGCAATTCCCTTAAGTTTTTTCTTTTTGCAGTGTTACCACAGGTAAACACTATTGTTTTTTTTTTTTTTTTTTCCTTTCTTTTCTCTTTTTTGTCTGCTGTAACTCTGGATATCAGATGTCTGGTTGAAACTTTCTGTGATGATAGTGGTTGTGACTTCTCACAACCATTCCAGGTGAGCAGTTCCCTTAATTTTTTTTTCTCTCTGCAGTGTTGCCACAGGTGAACACTATTGTTTTTTTTTTTTCTCTCCTCTTCTTCCAGTAATCCTGTCTTAAAAGATCTGGAAAATGGAGGCCCGCATAAAGGAACTTTGCGGAGTGACTGATAATATCCTTGCAGATTTGCAGAATATAAAGACCCGTTTTACAAATCTACAGGACCTCAATAATCACAATTTGCAAGTGGTTGGACAGACTACCCAGGATTTGCGAGCCAGGATTGAGGTTCTAGAGGGGCGAGTCCAGGCTCCTGCCGTAGCCCCAAGTGCTGGGATTCCCAAGTTGCCCCCTTTTCGTTTTGGCGGTGAACGTGAGAAATTCAGGGGATTTATTAATCAATGCAATCTTTTTTTTTCTGCACAATTCCCCCTGAACGATCTAAGGTGCTTACTGTAATTATGTTGCTTACCAACAAGGCTTTAATGTGGGCAAACCCTCTGATTGAGACTGAGGATGATTGTTTGAATCACCTTGATGATTTTATTTCAGCCATGGGGCAGGTGTTTGATGACCCCAATCGAGGTGCAACAGCTGAAGCAGCCATGTTAGCTTTGCGCCAAGGTAAGCACTCGGTAGCTGAATATGCCTTGGATTTCAGGAGATGGGCCCTTGATACCACCTGGGACAGTTCCGCCAAAAAATCTATTTTTCGAAAGGGGTTATCTCCACTGATTAAGGATGAACTTGCTCGTGCCGACCCTCCCACTGCGTTAGGTGACTTTATTAACTACTGCATCCGTATTGATACTCGTCTGACTGAACGCAGGCAAGAGAGATGGTTCGAAAGCAATCGTACTAACCTTTTCCTACCTTCCTCTCCAGCTAAGGAACCTTTGAGTAGGATTACACGGGAACCTGAACCTGAACCCATGCAGGTAGACTCTTTACAACGACGGGTTAGTGATGCACGCAAGGAACATCGTTTTAAGGAGAATCTATGTTTCTATTGTGGTAAGTCAGGGCACTTCATTATAAACTGCCCAGCCGTTCTCGTAAGACTACTGCAGCACTCATTCATTGTGAGTGTTGCGAGAGGGGATCTGTCAGGTCCGAGCCTCAGGCTCCAGAGAGATCTGCAGCAACAGATCTTGATTTCTCGGACTTAAACTCCGTTACCTCTGAGGACGTTGACTGTGTAAACGCTGCCATTTTTCAAGTTTCCTCAGCGGTGTCCCAGCTGAGTTGTAAGAAAAACAATTCTCATTGCTTTCTTTCCATCAAACTCTGGGTTGACTCAGCTTGGGTGTCTAGCTCTGCTATGATCGACTCAGGGGCAAGTGGAAATTTTATGGATGTCTCCTTTGCTCTGAAACAGGGAATACGTTCAGTGAAGAAGGCTACTCCAGTACAGATGGAAACTGTGGATGGCTCCCTGCTGACCTCTGGACCAGTGGATCAGGAAACAGAGCCTTTGAGGGTTCTTATGGGTAAAGATCATCAAGAGAAACTGTCCTTTATGCTTATCTCTTCTCCCCACTTTCCCATTATTCTAGGGCTACCATGGCTGCAGGCTCAGAATCCTACCATTAACTGGGAGACCAAGGAATTACACTTTCCAGAGAAACAGATGAGTCCAAAAGTTTCAGCTTGCTCTGTTCCTAAAGGAATCATGTCAGTCCCTGAACTACCAGCTGTATACCAGGACTATGTGGATTTATGTGACAAGAAGAACGCTGACCAGCTTCCTCCTCACCGTCCATATGATTGTCCAATTGAATTATTGCCTGGAGCAGAGATACCTTTTGGTAAGATCTACCCCCTGGCGGGGCCCGAGCTAAAGGCTTTAAAGGATTACATAGATGAAAATCTAGCCAAGGGCTTCATACGCCCCTCTTCATCTCCTGCAGGTGCACCCATCTTCTTTGTAAAGAAGAAAGATGGATCTCTGAGACCATGCGTAGACTATAGGGAACTCAATAAGGTTACTATTAGAAACCGTTATCCATTGCCTTTAATCCCTGAGTTATTGGAGAGAGTGCGACATGCCAAAATTTTTTCTAAACTAGATCTTCGTGGGGCCTATAACTTAGTCCGTATTAGACCTGGGGATGAATGGAAGACTGCATTCAGGTCACGCTATGGACACTTTGAATATCTAGTTATGCCTTTTGGTCTGAGTACCGCCCCAGCCACTTTCCAACACTTGGTGAATGACATCTTCAGGGATCTCCTAGATACATTCGTGGTAATTTATTTGGATGATATTCTAATTTTTTCTAACTCCACAGAGGAACATCATGGACATGTGAGAATGGTCTTGGAACGTCTAAGACAAAATCATCTTTACATCAAACTTGAAAAGTGTGAATTCCATAGGACCGAGATTCAATTTCTGGGGTATGTACTGTCTACACAAGGAATTAGTATGGATGGAAGCAAAACCCAAGCCATCAAGGATTGGCCAAGTCCTAGAAATGTGAAGGAGGTACAGCGCTTCATCGGGTTTGCCAACTTCTATAGACGTTTCATTAGAAATTTCTCTGAGGTAGTGTCACCTATCACTCAACTTACCCGGAAAGAGTCTAGGTTTTCCTGGACTCCCCAAGCTCAGGAAGCATTTTCCCGTCTAAAAGATAAATTTACCACTGCACCTATCCTAGTACATCCCAACCCCGAGCTTGCCTTCATAATAGAGGTGGATGCTTCAGACTGTGCCGTTGGAGCTATACTCTCTCAGAGAACAGGTGAGAAGAATGTCTTGCATCCCTGTGCCTTCTTTTCCCAGCAGTTGTCTTCGGCTGAGAGGAACTACGATGTGGGCAATAGAGAGTTGTTGGCCATTATTGCCGCCTTCAAAGAATGGAGACACCTTCTTCAGGGAGCTGCACAGCAAATAGTCGTCCTGACAGACCATCGTAACCTTGAGTTTATCAGGTCGGCTAAGTGCCTGACTCCTCGCCAGGCTCGCTGGAATCTTTTCTTAAACCAATTTAATTTTATCATCTCTTATAGACCAGGATCGCGCAATGGAAAGGCTGATGCACTCTCTAGGATTTACTCAGCAGAGACACGTCCAATTACTCCTCCTAAGACTATTCTTCCTGACTCTAGATTCCTAGGAGTAATTCATAATCAAGACCTACTTAAGGACATCAAGGAAGCATACCATGCGGATTCCTTTTTGGCACAACCCCCAAGGGACGTAAGTCTTGTCATTAAGAATGGTGTGTGGATTCAGGGACAACGCCTGTATATTCCTGAAACAGTCAGATTGAGAGTATTGCAACTCATTCACGATTCCAAGATAGCTGGGCATAGAGGAATTCTAAAGACACAGGAATTTCTTTCTCGTTTCTTTTGGTGGCCCACTTGCAGGAAGGATGTTTTGAATTATGTCACTTCATGTGAGGTCTGTGCAAGATGCAAAACACCTCGCTCCTCACCAACTGGTCTGTTACAGCCTCTTCCCACCCCGTCCCGCCCGTGGGGATCCATTTCTATGGACTTCATTGTGGAGTTACCAACCTCTCAGGGGAAGAACACCATTCTAGTGGTGGTTGACCGTCTAACAAAGGCAGCTCATTTTATCCCTTGTGTCGGCTTACCCACTGCAAAACAGACATCAGATTTGATGATTAAAGATGTGTTTCGCTTACATGGAGTACCGGATGAGGTTATTTCGGATCGAGGGGTGCAATTCACTTCTAGGTTTTGGCAAAATTTCTGTGCAGCATTGGACATTAAAGTAAACCTTTCTTCTGCTTTTCATCCCCAGACTAATGGACAGACCGAACGAACCAATCAAACCCTGGAGCAGTATCTCCGCTGCTTTATCTGCCACCTACAGGATGATTGGGTGGATCTACTTCCATTAGCTGAGTTCTCGTATAACAACTCTCAGAGTGCCTCCACTAAACAGTCTCCTTTTTACTCTAATCTAGGTTATCATCCTAACATTCTACCACGATTTCCCATAGAAACGCCTTTACCAGCAGTAGCTGAAAGAATCACGTCTTTACAGAAGAATATGGATCTTCTAAAGGAAAATCTGGAATCGGCTCAAGAAAGGTACAAGAAAGAAGCAGATAAATTTCGTAAACCTGCACCAGCTTTCAAGGTAGGAGACTTGGTCTGGCTGTCAACCAGAAATCTTAAGTTAAGGATTCCATCGTCTAAGTTGGGACATAAGTACATTGGACCCTATAAAATCAGTAAAATTATAAGTGCCGTTGCTTGTCGTCTTCAACTGCCCAGAACTATGAGAATCCACCCTGTCTTTCATGTATCCCTACTAAAGGCTGCGACACCCAATACGTTTCCTGGACGTTCCTCTCCTTGCCCTGACCCAGTGCTAGTCGATGGTCAGGAAGAATTTGTGGTGGAAAGGATTTTAGATTCCAGGTTGTATAGAAATCAGTTACAATATCTGATTAAATGGCAGGGCTACCCAGTGAAGGACAACTCATGGGAACCGGTCAATAACGTTAATGCTCCTCGCTTGCTCTGTCAGTTTCATCAGAGGTACCCACACAAGCCTGGTCTGAGGTCATCCGGAGGTTGTCCTTAAGGGGGGAGTAATGTAAGGTTCTATGTATATATTCCTGAAACTCAGTTTGTTCGTCAGCCATTTTACTTTCTGTCTTGCTGCAGCTATCTTGCCCTCAGTCAAAATGGAGTTTCCAGCTTGCATGTTCCGCCCTGATTCTCTCCTTTGCTTCTTAAGCAGCCACAGCTGAGCAATCAGTGCTTCAGAATCTAGCCTGCAGTGAACCTGTGACTTGACTCCTGTAAGCCTTGGACCTTGTACTCCAGCTATTCCTACTGAGGAACTCTGAAGCACTTGTGGACTCTGAACCCTGCTCTTTGAAAGACCCACGTTTGCATGGACTTACTGTAACAGAGAAGAAGATCCTGAATCTGTATTGGAGAGTGATTGCTGAGCTTGGATTGCTCTGGCCTGCTGTGTCTCCTGTTTCTGTGTCTGCAAACTGTGTGACTATTTCTGCCAACTTGTATGAAGTAATACAGGACTTTTCTATATCAAACCTGTGTCTCATGTATGTTCATCGCACCCAAGCACAAGACGCTATATGAACTGTACTACATACATTACACGAAGATCGAACTTTTTGGTGATAATTCTAAGCGGTATGTGTGGAGAAAACCAGGCACTGCTCATCACCTGCCCAATACAATCCCAACAGTGAAACATGGTGGTGGCAGCATCATTTTATGGGGGGTGTTTTTCAGCTGCAGGGACAGGAGTACTGGTTGCAATTAAAGAAAACATGAATGCAGCCAAGTACAGAAATATCATGGATGAAAACCTCTTCCAGAGTGCTCTGGACCTCAGACTTGGCCGAAGGTTCACCTTCCAACAAGACAATGACCAATGACCATAAGCACACAGCTAAAATAACAAAGGAGTGGCTTCAGAACAACTCTATGACCATTCTTGACTGGTCCAGCCAGAGCCTTGACCTAAACCCAATTGAGCATCTCTGAAGAGACCTGAAAATGGCTGTCCACCAAAGTTCACCATCCAATCTGATGGAACTGGAGAGGATCTGCAAGGAAGAATGGCAGAGGATCCCCAAATCCAGGTGTGAAAAACTTGTTGCATCATTCCCAAGAAGACTCAGGGCAGTACTAGCTCAAAAGGGTGCTTCACTCAATACTGAGCAAAGGGTCTGAATACTTATGACCATGTGATATTTCAGGGTTTTTTTTTAATAAATTTTGAAAAATTTCTACATTTCTGTTTTTTTTTTCAGTCAAGATGGGGTGCAGAGTGTACATTAATGAGAAAAAAAATTAACTTTTTTGAATTTATCAAATGGCTGCAATGAAACAAAGAGTGAAAAATTTAAAGGGGTCTGAATACTTTCCGTACTCACGTTATACTCCCCTCTAGTGCTGGTGCCATTCCAGCTGTGTCGACAATGGCTCTACTGGGGATTGCGTGACATTGTTATGTCATGCGATCTCTGAGGCCAATCAACGCTGGCTTCACTCTTCCCGCCTTTGGACAAATCACATATGAATATGTTGTTTGCACCTTATCTTATGTCCAGTGGCAGACCCTTATCATAGTAAATGGGGCCCTTCTGCTTCAGTATGAATCAGTTTTGTAACAAAACGGTTTTCCTTAATAAATTTCATTTCTCTGCTGCTAAAATGGAACTGAGAAATGAAACTTAGTTGTGTAAAGAGCCGGGGAGGCTTAGATTTTATTTTCTGTTTATCTTTGTAAAATAGTTTAATTAATTCATACTTGAAAATTTAAAAAAAACCTGACTCACAAATCAGGACATTTAAAGTTACCTTCAAATGTATCTCCAAAAATAGATTCTCCTCCATTTCCTTTTCCAGATGCTATATCTATAGAACATATATGAAAAGCATCAAATTAGTTATTTTTTCATTGTTATTTAAATCATACCAAATGTGCTGCAAAAGTGTAACAAATTTTAGGCATATAATTTAAAGGGAATCTGTCACCAGGTTTTTGCTACCTAATCTGAGAGCAGCATGATGTAGGGGCAGAGACCAATTCCAGTGATGTGTCACTTACTGGACTGCTCGCTCTAGTTTTTAAAGAATCATTGCTTTATTAGCAGGAGATTAGCACTAGAGGATTAGTAATCCTGCTGCCATGTAGTCCAATCCTGCTCTCATGACTGATTGTCAGCTTTTTGCCTATACACAATGTACACAGAAAGCTGCCAATCCGTGGTGAGGGTGGGGTTATACTGATCTCAGTATTCAGAGAACTGCTAGATATGCAGCAGAGAAAATAGTTTTTAATCAAAACTGCAGCAATCAGCAAAGTAATTAATACATTGTTTAAATTAGGGGATCTGTCTCTACATCAAGATATTGTCAGATGGGGTAGCAAAAACCTGGTGACAGATTCCTTTTAATATATGAAATACAGCGGGTGAAATAAGTATTAGACACATCACCGATTTTCTAAGTAAATATATTTGTAAAGGTTCAATTGAGATGAAATTCTCACCAGATGACGATAACAACCCACCCAATCCACACAGGCAAAAAAAATCAAACCATAGATATATATAAATTAAATAACGCATAATAATGAGAAATTACACAGGGAAAAAGCATTGAACACATGAAGAAAGAGAAGTGCAAAAAACCATGGCGAGTCATGACACCAATTGAAATATATCAGTAATTAGAAAGCAACCACGCCACATAGTGAAAAATAATATCAGCTGATTCAACTGATGGCCAATAAAAGGTTTCTTATTACCAAGGTGCCACACAAGAAACATCTAAATATGGGTAAAACCAGTGAGCTGTCTCAAGAACATTGCAACCTTATTGTTGGAAAACATACTGAAGGAATCGATTACAAAACAATTTCTAAACTACCGAAGACTCCAGTGGGCACTGTTAGGGCCATAATTCAAAAATGTAAAGAACATCATTTTACCATAAACCGGCCACGACCAGGTGCTTCCCGCAAGGTTTCAGACACAGGAGTGAAAAGAATTATCAGAACAGTTGTCCAAGAGCCAAGAACCACCTGTGGAGAACTACAGAAAGATCTGGAATCAGCAGGTACAACGTTTCAAAGAAAACTATAAGTAATGCACTTAATCTCCATGGCCTGTATGCACGCTCACCACGTAAAATTCCATTGCTGATCAAAAAGCATGCTCAAGCACATTGTGAGGGGTTGACACTCAGCTGCTTCACAAGGTAGTCACAGGAACAGTTCTCAAAGTAATTCACCTGCTGGTTTATTGTAGACAACATAAACCTCAGCAGGGTTCAGAAAAACAGAGCCTTTCTGGCATAACGATAAAACAAAGATAAAGTCTATCAGAGTCCTTGTCCTGCAGGCTTCACTGCAGGTAACACATGCAGCGACCTTAGCTCCTATGGGAGCCATGTGGGAGTTCTACCTCTCTCCCAATACACCACCCAGACTGAATCACAGGTCCAGGTATATATCACAACTGGTCATGTGATTATGACCTCACTGCAAGTCATCAAACACTTGGAGGTCCTGCAGGGAATGGGGTGCAGTGAGCACCCTCCCTCCCGCACTACAGGTGCTCACATGAAACAAGCCCATTGAACTCTGTACATGGCCTCTCAGCACCTAGTGTGCTGGAAACACAAAAACACTCCAGTTTCCAATCACTGATCGCTGCATGCAGTGATATTCCCGCTCTCTGTCCAAAGCCGGGGGTTTTGGCACCATAAGTCACCAGACAGGGAATTCGGGAGAGGGCATCTGCGTTACCTTGTAACTTCCCTGGCCTGTGTTCGACAATAAATGAGAAGTCCTGAAGAGCTAAGAACCACCTAGTCACCCTGGCGTTCTTACCCTTTTTCTCACTCAACCATCTCAGTGGGGAATGGTCTGACACTAATTTGAATCTACGGCCCAGAAGGTAGTACTTTAGTGTATCTACTACCAACTTTATGCCCAAGCACTTCTTCTCCACAATTGCATAATTCTTCTCACAAGAAGAGAGTTTTCGGCTCAGATACAGGATGGGATGCTCTTCTCTGTTTATTTCTTGTGAGAGTACTGCTTCTAATCCAGCCTCTGAAGCATCGGTCTGTAACATGAACTCCTTCTTAAAGTCTGGTGCGACAAGGCCCGGATGCCTACACAGAGCCCGCTTGAGTTCCTGAAATGCCCGCTCTGTGTCAGGAGCCCATTTTACCACAGTTGGCCTGGTTCCGCCGAGGAGGTCCGTTAAAGGTGCGGCAATCATGGCGAAGTTCGGGATAAACTGCCAGTAATACCCCGCAATCCCAAGAAAAGCCCTCACTTCTTGGAAAGCGGTTGCGGCCACTCCTGAATTGCCTCTATGTTATTCCGTTGGGGCTTGATTACTCCGTGCCCGACAATGTAGCCCAAGTACTTGGCCTCCTCCTTCCCCATGGCACATTTCTTCGGATTTATTGTAAACCCCACTTTCCTCAAGACATCGAGGACTGACTGTACTTTTGTGAGATGCGAACTCCAGTCATGGCTGAAGATGACAATGTCATCCAAGTAAGTGGCGGCATACTTCCTATGTGGTACCAAGATCCGATCCATCGCACTCTGTAAGGTAGCGGGGGCCCCCTGCAGACAGCATTGCATCCTGGTGTAATGGAAACAGCCATCCTGCGTCGAGAAAGCCGTCTTCTCTTTGGCGCTCTGTGACATGGGAATCTGCCAGTATCCCTTTGTTAGGTCGAGGGTTGTGATATACCTTGCGGGCCCCAGTCGCTCAATAAGTTCATCTACGCAGGGCATCGGATATGCGTCAACACTGGATACCTCATTGAGCTTGCGGTAGTCGTTGCAAAACCGCCACTCGCCACTGGGCTTCGGTACAAGGACGATTGGACTGGAGCAGCCACTTTTTGATTCTTCTATTACCCCGAGGTCCAGCATCTTCTTCACCTCTTGTGAGATTATCTACCGGCGTGCTTCGGGGATTCTGTAGGGTTTTAGGTTCTGTAGGGTTTTAGGTTCACCCGTACCAGCAGCTCCTTTAGTACGTCATGTTCAACGACCTGTGTGCACCCAGGCAGTTCCGAGAATAGATCACGGTTCTGCTACAGCAGCTCTTTGCATTGATGCTTCTGCGCCGGCGTTGTCTCTGCAATCACGACCTCCTCGACCTTGACTTCGGGATGGGCCCCCAGGCAAGGATTTTCCAGCTGTTCACGGTCCCGCTTCAGGGTTCAGGGTTTGAGCAGGTTCACATGATACACCTGGTACGGCTTTCTGCGACCAGGCATGTCCCAAGTTTCTCCACGACTTCATACGGGCCTTGCCACTTGGCTAGGGACTTGCTCTCCACTGTTGGTATGAGTACTAGCATGCGGTCGCTGGGTTGGAACTGCCTCAGCATTGCTGATCGGTTGTACACCCTGGCTTGGGCTTCCTGCGCCTCGAGAAGATGTTACTTCACGATGGGCATTACATGAGCCATCCTCTCCTGCAGCTGGGTGACATGCTCTACCACGCTTCGGTGTGGCGTGACCTCAGCTTCCCAGGTTTCCTTGGCGATGTCCAGGAGGCAACGTGGATGTCGGCCGTACAGGTACTCAAATGGCAAGAACCCCATGGATGCCTGTGGAACTTCTCTAATGGAGAAAAAAATGAATGGGAGCAGATAGTCCCAGTCTTGACCGCCCATCTCAAAGACCCTCTTGAGCATTGCCTTCAAGGTCTTGTTGAAGAGCTCCATTAGGACATCAGTCTGTGGATGGTATACGGAGGTTCGCAGCTGAGCGATCTGAAGGACTCTGCACAGCTCCCGCATCGCTTTGCCCATAAATGGCGTTCCCTGATCCGTCAAAATTTCCTTGGGCAAACCGGTCCTGGCAAAGATGTGTACAACCGCCCGGGCGATACTCTTAGCTGAAGAGTTCCTCAGTGGCACTGCTTCGGGGTATAGGGTTGCATAATCCATAACCACCAATATGTATTGATGGCCTCGTGTCGACTTAACAAGCAAACCCACCAAGTCCACAGTGATTCTCTCGAAGGGAATTTCTATCACAGGCAATGGAACTAAGGGGCTTCTGAAGTGAGACATAGGGCAGTTATCTGGCAGGTAGGGCAAGACCTACAGTAATCTAGAATCTCACGGTAACAACCTGGCCAATAAAATCTCTGCAGTACTCTCTCCTGGGTTTTCTCTATCCCTAGATGACCACCCAGTATATGTGCATGGGCCATATCTAGAAGTCTCCACTGGTACGATGTTGGAACTAGCAGCTGTTCCACAATTTCTCCATCCTTCAATTTAGTCACCTGATACAGCAGCTCCGCTAGTCACAGCAAAATGAGGGAACCTGGTGTCTGCCCCTGGC
The DNA here is from genome assembly GCA_033576555.1 of Oophaga sylvatica. Taxonomy (NCBI): domain Eukaryota; kingdom Metazoa; phylum Chordata; class Amphibia; order Anura; family Dendrobatidae; genus Oophaga; species Oophaga sylvatica. The sequence goes on from JARQOD010000005.1 coordinate 303,752,479, forward strand.
TCTTAAGCCACCCCATTACATACAATGACATTTTCAAAAGCATATTTAAATGTGAGGTCTCAAAGCTGAGCAGTCTTGAAGTTCTTTCTGAGCACCTCTAAAGCCCCGTCACACTAAGCGAGATTGCTAGCGAGATCGCTGAAGCGTCACAGATTTTGTGACGCAACAGCAACCTAGCCAGCGATCTCGCTACATGTGACACGCAGCGATGACCGGCCCCCCTGCTGGATATCGCTGATCGTCGTCGAATCGCCTGGACTATTTTTTCATCATTGGTGTCCCGCTGACCAGCGCGCATCGCTGCGTGTGACAGAGGGAGACCAACGATCAGCGAGCTCCCAGCGCTGTACAGCAGAAGCTAGGAGCTGGTATCCAGGGTAAACATCGGGTAACTAAGCGCCGCGCAGAGCTTAGTTACCCGATGTTTACCCTGGATACCAGCGTGCTCGCTGGTCCTGATCGCTGGTCAGTCTGCCAATGTGACAGCTCACCAGCGATCAGCTAACGATGTCCCAGCAATCGCATCTACGTCGGATCGTTGGTGGGATCACTGGAACTTTGAAGCGTGTGACGGGGCCCTAAGTCAAGGAAGCTGGGATCCTCCTGTACAGTCTCGTTTTCCTCTCTAGCAAGGACACAAAGGGGAAATTCTATCACCTCTGCTCCCAATGGAGTTACTTCAGAGGGGCCTGGCTTTGAACTGGGACACTTGGTACAGCCCCCTTCTGTAACAAGTCCCAGAATAGAGAAAAGTCATGATCCATGACAAGATGGATCAAGTCTCTCACTACGCCATCCTCATGGGTCTTATCACCACAGTTCATCTCTATGGTTACTCTGGCAACAGGGCAGTCCTTGGAGTCTCCATGTATGCAGCAGACACCCACCAACTTATTGGGGATTAACTGGTGGGGTAATGCAGCGCTGCTGAGTGTCACCAGACTTCCAGATTCCAGCAACCCGAGGACCCTCACTCCATTGACGGAGACGGCACACGACTGAGGACCGTCGCTGGGCTTACAGTCCACACCGCAGACCGGGTAAGCATAATATGAGCACCATCTGCCGAGACTACAGTCCGTAGGTTCAGGGGGCATATTGCACCGGGCAGCTACGTGCCCGGGATTGTGACACTGCCAACAGACCATGTCTTTCATCCCAGTCTTAGAGGTCCCCTCAGCAGGATTGGGTCGTCCCCCAGTTGTGGGCCAAGCCACCCCCTCAGGTACATAGTAACGTCTGGTCTCCCCAGGGATTTCTCCACCACGTGGTACCTCTCAACCAGTCCAACCAAATCATCTGCATTCCGGGGGTTGCCCTGGGCAACCCAGGTCTGTATAGGCCTGGGTAAGGAATTAATGAATCAGTCCATCACCACCGGCTCGACCATCTGGGCTGGAGTAGACGACTCTGGCTGCAGCCACTTTTGGACCAGGTGTAGCAAGTCGAACATCTGTGAGCGGGTGGTTTATCACCAGCATATGACCAACAGTGGACTCGTTGAGCCCTTACAGACATTGTCACCCCAAGGCATGCCAGTATCTCAGTTTTTAACTTCTCATACTCCTTTGCATCCTGCATACCTAAGTCATAATATGCCTTCTGGGACTCCCCCGTCAGATATGGTGCCAGTACCTCTGCGGACTGCTCCGGCAGAAGTCTCTCTCGTTCAGCCACATGCTTTAAAACAGTCACCAAGGCTTCCATATCATCCCACTGGGTCATTTTCTGCATAGCTCGCCTTACCATTTTCCGGGTGTATGCATCACCTTCCGGAGATGAGGAGGAGAACGCCGGCCTTACCCGAACCGCCTCTGCGAGGAGATCCATTTGTTGCGTTATGGCCTCCTGTTGCTGCTGCTGCTGTTGATATTGTTGAAGCTGCTGTATCAACAGCAAATTGATTTCTTGTTGTGCTAGCTGTGCCTGCTGACTAGCCAGCTTGTGTTGTTGCTACGCCTGCACGAGATGTTTCACCAGCTCCTCTATATTGCTGGACGTCTCGTGCTGGATGGTGGATTTCATCCATGACGTGTGAAATCTGCAGCCTCTATCCGGGTTCCTAGATTGCTGCCCGCATTCTCCACCATGTGTGAGGGGTTGACTCACTCCGCTGCTTCAGTTCTGGTAGTAATTCACCTGCTGGTTTATTGTAGACAGCATAAACCTCAGCAGGGTTCAGAAAAACAAACAGAGCCTTTCTGGCATAATGGTAAAACAAAGAAAGTCTATCAGAGTCATTGTCCTGAAGAGTTCACTGCAGGTAACGCACACAACAATCTTAGCTCCTATGGGAGCCAAGTGGGAGTTCCACCTCTCTGCCAATACACCACCCAGACTGAACCACAAGTCCAGGTATATATCACATGTACTTTTCACGTGATCATGACCTCACTGCAGTTCCTCAAACACCTGCAGGTCCTCAAACACCTGCAGGTCCTGCAGGAAAAGGGGTACGGTGAGCATCCTGTGAGCACTGTGGGTGCTCACATGAAACCGGCCCATTGAACTCTATACATGGCCACTTAACACCTAGTGTGCTGGAAACACAAAAACACTCCGGTTTCACATCAATGATCGCTGCATGGACAGTGACACGTACTTCCCTTCCTGTACCAAACCAGTGACTGTCACATTTACAGTTTCCTCAACATTTCATCAAGCCAGTCGGATGTCATAATACACAGCATGTTTGGAGGTCAAAAGACACTGCATATCACTCCAATAACACACTACCATCAGTGAAGTTTGGAGGTGGGAACATCATGGTATGGGGATGTTTTTCAGCATACGGCACTGGCAAACTTTATATGATTGAAGGAAGGATGAATGGCAAATCTACCGAGACATTATTGATGCTGTCATCTACATGATGATGAAGATGAAACGAGGGTGGACATTTTAGCAAGATAATGCTCCTAAACACACAGCCAAGGAAACTCTCAATTAGTTCAGAGAAAGAAAATAATGTTGCTAAAATGGCCCAGCCAATCATCTGACCTGAATTCAAGAATTCAATAGAAAATATATGGAAGGAACTAAAGCTCAGAGTTCATAGAAGGAGCCCACAGAACCTTCAGGATTTTAAGAGTTTTTTGCGTGGAAGAATGGGCCAAAATCACACCTGAGCAATGCATGCAACTAATTTCTCCATACAGGTGTCTTGAAGCTGTCATCACCAAAAAAGGCTTTTGTACAAAGTATTAATTAAATTTCAGTAAGAGTGTTCAAAACTTTTTCCCTGCATCATCTCATCATTATTACACAATTACAGATATGGACATGTATGGTTTGATTTCTTTGGCTGTGTGGATTGGATGGGTTGCTACCGACATCTGGTGAGAGTTTCATGTTAATAGCATCTTTAAAAATACATTTACTTAGAAAATTGGTGACGTCTTCAATACTTATTTCAATCGCTGTATATTTCTATGCATTTAATGTAAAATGTCATTTTATGTCCTACATTAAAATAAATTAAACATAGGGGCTAATTCATCAAGCAGTTTATGCCACTTTTTATGGAAAATGTGGCAAATTTTCGTGTAACTACAAGTTTTTAAAATCGCGACTTTTGACGTTTTTTATCAGCTCTGGCTAGCTCCTCCAACTTTAGAGACGTGCATGACCGGGCTTGAAATCTTTTTACCTCCCCCTTGTATCCAGCCATTTTTTACTATGCGATGGAATGGAGATCCTTTGTAATGCAATTTCAAGCCACTTCTAGAATCCCCAGCTTCTCCAGAACACAAGTATTGGAAGTTTTTACATGTTTTGGGACACATATCTGAAAATAACTGAAACAGTCATGCAATAAATGTATCTGCTGAAAGGGAGTACATAGCATACTTACAACTTATCAACCTTATAATTGTTTTTTACATTTATGCTACATGGTTCTCTAAAAACAAGTATTCTCTACTGCTGCACTGTTTTTACGTTTACTGGTGGGCAAATTGCATGAAATCACTGGGCCCAGTTTACTAATTTACTAGCTTGTCTCACGTGAAATTTTCGCACATTGGTCGTCGGGGGCTCAGGCAATTTCAGAAAAAGCAAGCTAGTCAAATGTAAATGTATTTCATGAGAAGATGAACACAGACAGGTATTTATATATGTAGATTGGTAATACAATAAATTGGTTTGATAAGTAGAGGCCACAAAATGTCTTCTGGTTGAGGTGCCACCTGTAGGTCATTGTTTCTTTCTGCAGGTTCATGAAAATGAATGTTTAAACTGTATTTAGTGATAAAATTATGAATGTGTGGTTTGTTTGGCTCCTTTCTTGCTGAAGGGGGCAAGTTTACCTTTCAAATGGATTATCATTTGTGTGTGTGGGGCGAAGTAATCAGCGAAAAAGCAGTGCATGTTTACAAATGTGTTTGCATATGTTACTCACCATTTGTGTGTGTGGGGTGAAGTAATCACCGAAAAAGCAGTGCATGTATACAAATGTGTTTGCATATGTGCCACACCTGCAGTGAAGTGTGCAATCCTCCAATGTGCCTGAAATAGGCTGGGCAAGCACTTGAGCAAGCTGGAAAGACCCCAAGGCAAATGTTTGGATTTGATTGTGATGTCTGTAAGCAGCTTTTGTGGTAGTGTGCTTTGGTGTAGTGTGCTGCCACCTGCAGGTCATTTGACCTTTCAAATGGTGTATCATTTGTTTGTGGGTGGAGTATGAACGGAGCAAGTGTGCAATTCAATAGGCAGTGCATGTTTACAAATGTGTTTGCATATATGATTCACCTGCAGTGAAGTGTGCAATCCTCCAATTTGGCTGAAATAGGCTGGACAAGCAGTTTGGCAAGCTGGAAAGACCCCAAGGCAAATGTTTGGTTTTGTTTGTGATGTCTGTAAGCAGCTTTGTGGTAATGTGCTTTGGGGTAGTGTGGTACCATCTGCAGGTTATTTTTCATTACTGCAGGTTTATGAAAATTAATGTTTAAACTGTATTTTGTGATCAAATCGTGGATGTGTGGTTTGTTTGTCTATTTTCTTGCTGAAGGGGGCAAGTTTACCTTTCAAATGGTGTATCATTTGTGTGTGTGGGTGCAGTATGAATGGAGATACAAAGTAATCACCGAAAAACAGTGTTTAGAAATAATAGATTTTCATTTTCGCATATCATATTTATTTATTTTACTCACATGTATAGTATAGCGCCATTAATTAATTAATGATCATCACTGTCCCCATTGGGGCTCACAATCTAAATTCCCTATCAGTATGTCTTTGGAGTGTGGGAGGAAACCAGAGAACACGGAGGAAACCCACACAAATACAGGGAGAAACACACCTTGCAGATGTTGTCCTTTGTGGGATTTGAGCCCAGGAACCCAGTGTTGCAATACATTGATCATTCTTTTGTTTTAGTATTGTACCACTTACAATAACAAGACAGTCCAAAATTAGCAGAAGTATTGAAGATAAGCAAGTAAGATAGGCCTTTTATAACTATGGTCACAACATAATTATGCACAATAGAAGCACAATATCCTTATTAGTATAACAGCAAACAAAAGATGTTATTGTGCTGCATCTAAAGTTAAAGTGACTACATGTGTATTGTCATATTGATTAACTGTGTGGATAGCCAGAAAAGAGCAGCAGAGCAAGAAAATGAAAGACAAAGTCAGGCAAATAACAGTATTCTCCTTTTAAAGTCCTTTCCAGAAGCCCTTCTAGAAGACGGGATAGGATAGGATATGATGCCGAATTTTAAATTACTTAACCAGTCATGGTACATTGAATTTATATGGAATACAAGATTTCTTGAGGTCAGATAAACCTGCTTAAAGAGGACCGTTTGCCAAATTTTTCATGTGGAACTGGCCACACAGGATATGCAGAGTAGAATGATTTTTTTTTAATTTTGTTTCTTTATTGTGGAGATGTTAGGGATCAAAGTATTTGGCACCTAAATAGTTAATATTTTGAGAGGCATTACCAGAGAGATTTAACTGGGGGTGTGTACTACTTTCTCTTTCTCACACTGACCAATCATAAGAAAGCAGAAAAACACTAGAAAAAGAAAAATATGCTCCCACAATAACTTAGAACAGGCTTTGTTTGATACAAGTATTGACTGCTCTCCCTACTAGTGATGACGTGCTGGAGTACAGCAGACCTGAGTGTGATTAACAGCTTTCATCTCCAGCAGTCAGTGTGGTTTATTTGGTCCTGCCAATAAAGCACATGTGGATTTTTAAAGGCAATCTATTAGAATTTGTTCATAATGAGAAACAACTTCTGCAGTACTGTCCCTCCCCTTAAACGGACTGCTGAAAATGAAAACTGAATGTGGTCAGTTATAGAAAACCTGTCACCAGATTTGTCAAATCAACTAAAATTATCACCTCATTCAGCACCCGTGCTGCATTCCATAAATGGTTATATAACCCCCTGACTACCTCCTGTATAACCACCAAAACCTTTTGAAGTTCTCAGTTGTATGTTAATCCTGTTGGTCCGGTCCGATGAGTGTCTATTCTGTGCTCTCTATTCCTCCTACTGGCTGATGTTCGCAGTTCTCCTGCCTTGATTAGTATGTTTACAACCACCACTCACTGTGTACTGAGCAGTGACTGAAGCCACTCTGAGCATGTCCCCATGACTAAAAGCTGTTGGCTCCTTGGAGTTATAGTAGCCACACTTTCAGTAAAGTAGCCAGAAAGGATTGCAACACAATCAGCAGACTGACCCTATATATGCAGCGTACAAGAGTAACAGGAGAAAATGCACCCCAAAAATTGTGCAATTTCTCTTGAGCACGCAGATACCCCATATGTGGGGGAAAACGACTGTTTGGGTGCAATGCTTGGAAGGGAAGGAGCACCGCTTGACTTTTTGGATGCAAAATTGACTGGAATCGAGAGCGGCCACCATGTCGCGTTTGGAGAGCCCCTGATGTGCCTAAACTGTGGAAACCCCATAAAAGTGACCCCATTTTAGAAACTAGACCCCCTCAACGAATGTATCTAAATGTGTGGTGAGGACCTTGTACCCCCAGGCGATTCACCGAAGTTTATAGCGTAGAGCTGTGAAAAAAATGCATATATTACATTTTTCCCATAAAAATATTCTTTTAGCCCCAATTTTTTTTATTTTCACAAGGGTAACTGGAAAATTGCACTATACAATTTTTTTTGTGCAATTTCTCCTGTGGTTGAAAACTACTTTTGAGGCACAGAGCAAAGCTCAGAAGGGAAAAAGCACCATATCGCAGGTAAGATTTTGCTGGAATGGTTTGAAGGTCAGAGCTCCTGAGGTGTCAGAACAGTAGAAACCCCCATAAGTGACATCAATTTACAAACTACACCTCTCAATGAATTTATCTAGAGGCAGAAATTTATACTACTGGGCTTTGAACAAAGAATAATTACATTTTTACCACTAAAATGTTTTAGCCACAAATTTTTAATTTTTATAAGGGCTAATGGGAAAAAAATAGACCTCTCAATTTGCTGTGCAATTTCTCCAGAGTGCGCCAATTCTACTGAGTGCGTAATCAGGACCTACTTTTGAGGCACAGTACAAAACTCACAAGGGAAAGAGCGCCATAATTTAATGCAGATTTTACTTTTATGGTTTGAGGGTGCCATGACCCACTGGGAGAGCAGAGGTGCCAGAACAGCAGAACCCCCATAAGTGATCCCATTTTACATACTACACCTCTGAATTAATTCATTTAAGGGCGCAGTGATCATATTGACACCACGGGTGTGTCACAGAATTTTATAACATTGGGCAGTAAGTTTGCTACTTTTTGTGGTGAATTCTGTGATTTTGAACTTTGGTTATACCAAAATTCTGGCTATATTTCTAACATTGGGCAGTGAAGAAAAAAATAATTAAATTTTTATCCCCAAAAAAATTGTTTTAGCCCCATATTTTACATTTTCACAAGGAGAAATAGGAAAAAATGGCACCAAAATTTGTCACAATTTCTGCTCAACGTGGAAATACCTCATATGTGGGTGTAATGTACTTTTCAGTCACATGGCAAGACTCAGTAGGAGCGGAGCGCTATTTGCCGGTTAGAGGGAAGGTTTTCCTACAATAGTTTGCAGACTCCAAATACAGAGCCACATACACAGTGCTAGAAGAGCAGAATATTCCCCTTAAGTGACCCAATTTTGAAAATTATACCCCTTTGGGAATGTATCTACAAGTGTAGTGATGATTTTTACTCCATGGGTGTTTTCCAGAAGGAAGCAGAAGTGGATGTTGCGAGTGAAAATTGAAAATCTGCTATTGTAGTGCCCAGTATATTTGTAGTTCCCAGTACGTTATGTCCAGCTCGTGCTTCTGGAAACACGCACCCGTAAATTAGGCGGACTCTCATTGCTACCGATATGCCAAACATGTGGACGGTAAATGTGGTTTAGACACACTGTGGAGCTCAGAATCGAAGGGGACAATTGGATTTGGGAGTGCAGAATTCGCTGGATTTCTTTTAGGGGGCGAGTAGTCAGTGCTTTTCCAGAGTCTTTGCACTACAATTTACGTGAAAGCTCCCTATATTTCAGTTAACAGATGACGGACATGAGTGCGGACTTGCTTTTTTGTGGATTGATTTGAAGCTTTTATTAGGAACATTTTACATAACTTTTGTAATCACATTTATCTGGAACACATATTAGGGTTTCCAAATCTCTGAATTACGTGACTCAGATGAAACCCCGAGGGACCCAGTCACTAGAATGAGGCAGCAGAGTTACTCTGGACCCCATCTGGCCTCTGTTCAGCGTTGTCCTTCTTTTCAGAAGTGCACAAAACTGCAGCAGACGGCACTTTTATGCTCACCTAAAAAGACGGACACCGCCGGATAATAGGTAAGACGAAGTAGACAGTGTCTCCATCTGCCTCATTATAGGGAATTTTCCACAGGGGGTTCTTTCTGAAATCACGTATTTCAAAAATCTACATGGACATCACAGTGTACGTGCTCAGCGCACAATAAATGTAAGTGTAGCCTTACTGCAATCTTTGGGAGGCATAATAAACAAAACAGCATGTCAAGAATTGGTTTTTTTTTTTTTTTCTGCTGTTCCTGGTGCGGTATAAGTGATTAGACAACTTTATTCTCTGTATCGGTGCGATTACAGCAATACCAGATTTATATTGGGTTTTTATGTTTGGCTGCTGTCACACACAGGTCACACACAGCTGCGACACATGTAGCTGCGGAGCCAAACAGCTGATCAGCCAGAGCGATCCAGGAAGCAGGGTTCCCCCTGCAGCTTATTCGGTTAGCACTATAGCTTGCTGAATAAGCCCTGACTGTTGTGAATGTGTTAGAAATGAATTCTGAGCAGAGGCTCCCTCTGGTGGTTACAGACAGTGCTGAACCATTTAATGAGGATTGGCAATCGGGAGTTACAGACTGGTCTTATATAAGGGAGGTTCCCTCCCATCATGGTTGCCGGTGATCAATTGTTTTTGTCTCAACTGTGGTTCCTGGTTCACTTGGAAGCTTGCTGAGTCTTGCCTGCATCTTCTGATATCAGATATTTTCTGCTTTTATTTTTGTGCTTGCTTTTTGCATTGTTCCCTGCACTTCTGTGGAGGTCAGCCAGGTCCCCTCCGGGGGCTTGTGCTCCTCTCAGTTTATCTGAGCCACTGTTATTTGTTCATTTGCCTTTTCCAGTTTTTTCAGTGGCTGCGGCTTAGTTTTGTTACACCAGAGAACTAATTTAGGTGGTAGAGGTCGTGTGATCTCAGGTGTTTTTGCAATTAGTAGAGTTGGTATTTTTTTAGGGTTTTTTGGATTGCAGTAAGTGTCCTTCCTATCCTTTTCTGTCCAGGTAGATTGGGCCCCAACATTTGCTCATACTATTTTCTGTCTGTGTCTGTATTTCCTCTTGTCTAACCGCCATTACATGTTTGGGGGCTTCCTATGTTCTTTGGGGATCTGCTCCAGGGCAGATAGCTTTCCTCTTTCTATCTTTAGGTGTAGTTAACCTCTCAGGCTGTGACGAGGCGTCTAGGACCAACGTAGGAACGCTCCACGGCTGCCTTTAGTTGTGGTGGTTAGTCAGGGTACTGCAATCCAGTAGATTCCAACCTCTCTGGTGTATTGCCGTTTTTGCCTGCTCTCCTCAGCTACCAAATCATAACACCTGACCCGATCAAATTCGCTCATCTTTATTCAGGACCTGTCTTACCCTTTGATGGTATTTGGATGTTGCTGCTTTCCTCGCCTCCTCATCATGGTTACCGTATCCCTGTGGGATGCCGAGATACTTGCAGCATGTTTGTACAACTGCTATGTGCCCTGCTGGGAATTCCACTCCATCAGTCTTTACTACCTTGCCTCTCTTTATTACCAACTGGCCGCAGTTCTCCAGTCTGAAGGACATCCTAATGTCTTCACTGTAGATCCTTGTCAGGTGGATCAGTGAATTAATGTCTCGTTCGTTTTTTGCATACAACTTGATATCATCCAAGTAGAGGAGGTGGCTGATGGCGCTTCCACTTTTGAACTTGTATCCATGCCTATGCAGAACAGCAATGGGTACAGTGCATCACCTTGGTATATGCCGCATTTGATGGTCACTTGTGCTAGTTGTCTTGAGTTGATTTCCATATTGTTCTCCATAGCCCCATTGTGCTTCTGAGGAAGGTTCTTAATCAGAGACCCAAGCATTCACAGATCCATGTGTCTGTGCATTGAGTCCTAGGCTTTCCTGTAGTCAATCCAGTCTGTGCTGAGATTGGTCTGTCTGGATCTTGAGCGACTGCTCTATCTACTAGGAGCTGGTGCTTACAGCCTCTGCTGTTGCTCCAATGCCTTTCTGAGCTGGATTCATGTACTGGTTCATATGGTTCTGTAGCTTGGTGGCTATGATGCCTGACATCAGTTTCCATGTTTTTGTAAGGCAGGTTATTGGGCGGTAGTTGGATGGAACTGTTCCTTTGTGAGGATCCTTCATGATCAGCACTGTTCTTCCTTGTGTTAGCCAAGCTGGGTGGTGGCCTGCTTCTAGCAGTTGGTTCATCTGCTATGCCATGCATTCATGTACCGCTATTAATTTCTTTAGCCAGTAGGTGTGGATCATGTCTGGGCCAGCTGCTGTCCAGCTCTTCATGTTCTTGACCCGCTGTTGGATGTCGGCTTCTGTAATGGTGACTGGTTCTTGCTCTAGGTGGTTGCTGTGTTTCATTCTCAGATCTTGCGGTCACATTGCATTGGTGTTGTGTGTTTTTTTCCTTCTCCCATATGTTCCTCCAGTATTGTTCAGTCTCTGCTATTGGTGGAGTTGCTGCTGACTTTGTGTTGTTACTCTGTAGTTGGGAGTATACCTTGGATGGTTCTTTGGAGAACAGGGCATTTATCTTCTTGGCCTCAGCTTCTCTAGTGTATCTCCCTAGTCTTGCAGCCAGTGCTGTGAGCCTTTGTTCAGCAGTCTCTAGGGCTTCAATTAGGTCAGGCATTTGTACTTATCCAGCTTGGTCTTATTCTTGATTTTTACACCCTTCTGTACTTCTGTTAGTTGGCTGACTTCTCTTTGAGTCACCTTGATCTTTGTCTCCAGTCTTCTTTTCCAAGAGGGGCACGTACTTCTGTTGATCTTGCTGGTTATATAGCCAAGCATTTCCATGATTGCTGAGGCAGTAGCATAGATCAGTTTATTGGTTTGAGTTATGATGGTGGTAGGTACTTATGAAGGCATTGGCATCTTCTAGCATACTGTCTGTACTGTCTGGTGGTGTTTCTTTGCTAAGCCTTGGCAGTTGATCTCTGGTATTGATGGTATTTACCGTATTTTTTGGATTATAAGACGCTCCAGATTATAAGTATTCAAGCAGCTGACAGCACTCGGGAGTTAGCACGGATGCACGTTCAGGCGTTCAAGGATCCAAATGAACAACAGTCCAACGAAAAAATAGGAACAGCATCCAATCCAGGTGAAGTATAACAAGTCTTTATTCAGCCACCATAAAATACGACGTTTCGGCCATTTTCAGGCCTTTATCAAGTATACAAAAACAGGCAAATGGTGTCCTTAAATGGTGTGGAGGAGCCAATCACCATCCAGGAACCGCCCATAATACAAATAGACATATATACAGAATATACAACGATAATTAATTTAAAACAGTGATCAAAGCTCAAAATGTGACTCATAGAAAAATACAACAATGTTATAATTGTGCTTTGTAATATGCTGTAGATTACCCCATATAAACAATATCACCATTTAGTCTGCCAATCGATGATCTATTACTGCACACTCCCATTCTGGTGCTGCACCAATCATGGCGCCATGTCAGAGCCTGGTGGCGCTACATTGATGATATCTTTTGTGTTTGGGAGGGGAACATGAATGATCTGGTATCTTTCCATAGTCATCTTAACATGATATTTCCCGAGCTGAAGTTTACAATGAACACTCTTTGACCAGATTCAATTTCTGGATACTTTAGTGTACAAGCCAGTGGATTGTTATGCACTGATTTGTTTATAAAGGACACAGACAGGAATAGTCCTCCTGGTTTTTGATAGTAATCATCCAAGGAAAATGATAGAGTCTCTGCCTTGGAGTCAGATGCTGAGAGTACGTAGGATAGTAAAGGACAGACTGTATTGGACAGGAGGCTTGATCAGATGTGTGAGAAGTTCATCAGAAGGGGTATCCTGAGAAGGATCTTAGGAAATTCAAGGAGAAAGCCTTGAAGACAACATTGGAAGATGTGAGAAACAAACGTATTAAGATTTCCCCTAAAAAGTCCCTTTTGTTTTCTACCTATTGCCCTGTTAGTGTAAAATAGGGAATATCTTGAATAAGTATTGGGGTCTATTACATAGAGGTTTACCGGAAGTAGCTGAATTTGCGCACAAGCCATTACTTTCTTATAGGCGAGGGCGTAATTTGAAAGATAAGTTGGTCAAATCCGACATTGGATCCTCCAAAATATCCAGACAGTTAACTTTGGGCCTCCGAAAAATGGAAATTTTCCATGTTTAAATTTGTGCATGCTGTGGCAATATGATCAAGGGTGACAGTTTTTGGCCACTCACGCACGGGTCAACGCTTTCGTAATCCAGAACGGTACTCTTGTACATCTAGCTTTGTAATCTATATGCTCGTGTGTCCGTGTGGACTCATGTACATAGGCGAGACAACGATGGGGGTTAAGGCTAGAATAAGTAACACAAAAGTACTATCAGGACGAAGATGATGGAACTGCCGGTATCTAAGCACTTTGTAGAATGTGGACACTTGGTTAGTCGTTGAGATTTAGAGTTATGACGGGTTCCACCCCTTAGAGAGGTGGCGACAGGATTAAGTTGCTTAAACAGAAAGAACTCCGGTGGATTCCGTTTTGGAGACATTGCAACCAAAGGGGTTGATATCGAATATAATTTGCATATTGTGCTAGGTAATTTTTGCATCTATTTTTCATGTGTTTGTTTTTAGATTATATTTTACTTATGTTTTTGTTTTCGTAGATTATTATCTGGAGTGATCGGAGCAAGTGGTGACTTAATGGTTCCTGATGACATCATTTATTTTGTAGATATTAATTATTTCTTTAGGCGTTTGCTATATTGTTAATCTTCCATTCTATATAGATCCGCATGTGCGGTCTCTTGCTTACAGTATGCCATACTGACGATCATGTGACCTGCAGGTTTCTGATGACATATCTGGAGTAGTATAAATAACGATAGAGTTTATTGTGCATGCGTGTTCTTTTTCAGGTGTCGGATGATGCGGTGATCGCGCGCTATTTTGTGTTTTCAGCCTGGAATAGAGGCTTATGATGGACTATCATGTGATTAGACCTCGGATGATGCTTGCGGTCATGTGACTGGGTGTCTGATGACGCTGGTGTTCACATGATCCACTGGGCGTTTGCTATGATGACTTCTGAACATGTGCCTTTGTTTACCTACACAGTGGGGAGTGAGTTAGGTGTGCCTCCCGATTTGTTATCTGTGGGCTATTGGACAAGTGCTCTGACTAAGCGCTGCTGAACTGACATGATTGGATATGGAGGACGCTGCTGCTAGTGAGTACATGATTGGTGCAGCACCAGAATGGGAGTGTGCAGTAATAGATCATCGATTGGCAGACTAAATGGGATATTGTTTATATGGGGTAATCTACAGCATATTACATGCACAATTATAACATTGTTGTATTTTTCTATGATGTCACATTTTGAGCTTTGATCAGACTGATATTCTGCAAAAGGTACAGGCAGTGGACTGCTGAGGACTGGGGTAAAGTTATTTTCAATGATGAATCCCCTTTTCGATTGTTTGGGACATCAGGAAAACGCCTCATTCGGAGAAGACAAGGTGAGCGCTACCACCAGTCTTGTCTCATGCCAACTGTTAAGCATCCTGAAACCATTCATGTGTGGGTTGCTTCTCAGCCAAGGGAATCGGCTCTCTCACAGTCTTGCCTAAGAACACAGCCATGAATAAAGAATGGTACCAGAATGTCTTCCAAGAGCAACTTCTCCCAACCCTCAAAGAGCAGTTTGCGATCAACAATGCCTTTTCCAGCATGATGGAGCACCTGCCATAAAGCAAAGGTGATAACTAAATGGCTCAGGGAACAAAACATAGGCTGGGTCTCACATAGAGATACACCAGCGATCCCGACAACGCAGGATCGCTGGTATATCGCTACATTATCGCTGCTGAGCTGCCAAACAGGCAGCGATCAGAACAAGCGACACTGCGGGTAACATCGCTTAGTTACCCGCAGTGTACCTTGGATACCCGCCCTGATGCAGGGAGCTGGTAACCAAAGTACACATCGGGTTTCTAGGCACAGCCCCGCGCCTGGAAACCCGCTGTGTACCTTGGTTACCAGCGGATCGCTGGTCTCCCGCCTGTCACACGCAGCGATGCGTGCCTGTCAGCGGAGACCAGCGATCGAAAAAATGTCCTGGCCTTTCAGCGACGATCAGCGATACACGGCAGGGGGGCTGATCGTCGCTGAATGTCACACACAGCGATATCGCTGGTGAGCTCGCTGCTGCGTCACAAAACTAGTGACTCAGCAGCAATCTCGCTAGCGATATCGCTATGTGAGACGGGGGCTATAGAGATTTTGGGTCCATGGCCTGGAAACTCCCCAGATCTTAATCCCATTGAGAACTTGTGGTCAATCATCAAGAGACGGGTGGACAAACAAAAACCTAAAAATTCTGACAAAATGAAAGCATTGATTGTGCAAGAATGGACGGCTATCAGTCAGGATTTGGTCCAGAAGTTGATTGAGAGCATGCCAGGGAGAATTGCAGAGGTCCTGAAGAAGAAGGGTCAACACTGCAAATATTGACTTGCTGCATTAACTCATTCTAACTGTCAATATAAGCTTTCGTTACTCATATGTTTGCAATTATATTTCTGTCTGTGATAAAAACATCTGTCAAACACACACATAAAAACCAGAGGGCAGCAGATCATGTGAAAATATAATATTTGTGTCATTCTCAAAACTTTTGGCCATGATTGTAAGTCCGGAAAGTCCTGGAAGCTCGCACATTTCATGTAGCGGAAGAAGTGTGCTATCCGTAAAGAGTTGGTCAATCGTCACTTTATCCGCTTGCCGGGAAGTAATATCTAATACGTCGGTGATTATGGTTAATGGGGATAAGGGGGTGCTAGTACTCTAAATGTCTTTTTCCAGATATTGATTGTGGTTTGCGCGCGTGTATTAATGCAACGAGGTAGAGCTTGGAATTGGAGGGTCCAAGCAGAAGCGAACATCATGAAATTGAGGACATGTATTCTTCCACTCTGACCCACTGTTTATCCTCTGTGCCTCTAATCCAGTCTACTGTTCTAATGAGTTGCGCTGCTTGATAGCACTTTGCGTTGTCTGGAGCCCCCATTACACCCATGTCTTTAGGTAAAATGAGGGTTTTAGAATTTATACGGGGTTTAAACTTATGCCAGATATATTTAAAGAAAAGTGAGTGGACCTTCGCTAGGAAAGAGTAAGGGATTAAAATGGGTAGCATATTGAATAGATATAGAAATTTGGGTAGGATTACACTTTTTAAGAGATTTTTCCTTCCCATCCAAGAAAGGAATGGATCTCTCCATGAGCGAATGCAAACATTAGTGATCTCTAGAAGGGTTTTGATATTTAAATCGAAGAGATCTCTGTCCGTCTTTCCTATCTTAATACAAAGGAATAATTGGTTTTAAGTTTGTCCACGATCCCCCTAGGCAGGCCCAGACCCAGTGCCTTGGATTTGGTTGCATTTATTTTAAAATTAGAGAGGCTGCCGTATCTGTCTAAAATGTCCATTAAGGCCGAGAAACCTCTGGTTGTGACAGCATAATCAGGAGATCATCCACAAAGGCAGAAGTTTTATAGTGATCGTCTTTTATATGTATGCCTTCAATCTTGTAACTCTGCTGAATGGCCTGCAATAGAGGATCCATTGCCAATACAAATAGGAGAGGCGATATTCCGTTATAAATTTAAAATAAATTAGTTATTGAGCCATTAAAACTGATCTGCGCCGAAGGGACTGCGTACATTCCCTACCAGATCTCTCTATAGTAACAATAAGACTCATTTTGAAGCTGCTTGCGTAGATGCTGAACCACTAAGACACACATCTTATCTTTTTATACTCCTTGCTTACTGATCCCGCAGATCAACCTGCCCCCTATTTCCAGACTCAATGGGAAGGTGATTTGGGACTCAGGGTATCGAGGGAGCAGTGGGGGTGTATTTTCACTTTGACGTACAAATTATTTATCTGCTATTGCATTCAAAACGGTAGCTATAAGCTGCGCTTTCGGTGGTATAGAGTCCCAACCCACTTTCATTCTATCTGCCCAGACGACAATTCTATGTGTTGGAGATGGGGAGAGGAAGTGCGCAATTCGCTACATACTTTTTAGTCATGCAGACATGTTATTCCTTTTTGGAATTAAGTGCAACAAGTAATACGTAAGGCCACTGATCTTACATTTGATATAAATCTGGCACTTGTCCTTCTCCATTAGAGATGGGCAAACCCGAATAGTAAAGTTCGGCGTCCTTACTGAACACCTACTGTTCGGGCACGGACACCGAACATGGACTTCACCAGGAAAACCGTGTTACTGTTCGGGTTCAGCTGCCCGAACACCTGGTGACTGAACTGTTGCGAGCACAGCCTCAGTGACCGGTGTTGACGTTGAGTCGCCCTCCAGAGCAATGGGAACTCGGATCTGAGCCTATAGACTACAATGGGGATGTCACGGCAACACAGCTCAGTCCGTGGCTCTGAGGCTCACCTTTTAATGTGGGATATTTACAGGTGACATGAATATTGAAATGGGGAATTCGTGACGCTACTTGTGGTACCTGGTCAGGGTGACCAGCGCTGCTATGAAAATCCACTGAAGGGTTAATATTGTGCAGCTAGATGTTAAGCCTTCCACAAGTAAGGCTAAGTCCTCCAGGGCAGATAGATGTGCAGGGGTGCAGAACAGACGGGGACCCGGCAGTTAGGAGTAATAAGGGAGACACACACATAAGTCACTTTGGTACCTTTACTGAATATGTTGCAGGCACTCCCCGGAGCACTGTAGGGTGAAGGGTGCACATCCAGATTCCTCCACTGAGTAGGTGTGTGGCCTCCTGTTCTTTGCCTTTATGTGATAAAGTCCTGACCTGCTTGTAGCTAGGCCTAACTTGGTCTCCGTCTTGCACCTGGCTGACCTTGTGGTTGGACCCCTTCTTGAAGTACACAGTCTCTATTTGCAGTGCACTGCTGGTCTCCGTCCTCCTGGTCCAGTTACGTATCAGCTCTGTGGTACTCCTGGGACTTGTAGTCCTCCAGGAACTCCGGTGTTCTCCTAATGGGTCGTGGATATCCCTATAGGCTCGGACCCCGGTGTCCGGTCAATACTTGCTGAGGTAAGCTGTAAAGGCTTTTCTACCCCTATTACTGCTCCTTCCACTCGCCTTCGGCCTACCCGGACCCTCACACGATCACACACTGGCAGTTGGTGGGCTGCCTCTTCGCCGCTCTTTAAGCGTCGGCACGCTTTCTCACTGAGCTGCACTCCTAGATTCAGCTCTGACTAGGCTGGAGTGGTTTCTGTTCCACTCTTTACTAGACTTCACTCTCTGAACTGAATAGCTCTGCAGCCTCTCTAATCTCAGGTCTGCACTTCACCTTACTGCAGGCTGACTGAGTTCTCTGAGGTGGCTGGCTGACTGACTAACTGAAACTTCCTATGTGCAACTTCTTTTATATGTCTAAAACAGCTCCCTCTGGTGGTATTTGGGATAAGTGAACGTGTGTGAATGTGTATAATGACCTCTAGTGGTATATTCTTTCAGCGCACCCTTCTGGGAGATATGGATTCAGTCGCAGCTGGGCTCCACAACGTCATAGAGGTTACGTCCGGTCACTGAGGTTCCGTTCCCAGCCGGGCTGAACTGCAATGACCTTAATGACATCCCCGCTAGCACGGTGGAAAAACTCTGATGGTGCTAGCGGGGATGTCACCGAGGTCATCGCAGTTTAGCCCAGCTGGGAACGGAGCCTCAGTGACCGGACGCAACCTCTATGACGTCAACACCAGTCACTGAGGCTGTGCTCGCAGCAGTTCAGTCACCAGTGGTTCTCAGCCTGAACGGATGCATCTTGGCAACGTCCAGGTTGAAAACTGTTTATCCCCCACACATGGATTACGGCGTGGGACAGAACAACGGACAGGTATGGTATATTGTTGTTTTTTTATTTTACTTTTATTACAGGAGATCGAGGGCGTCCCTAGAATTAGGCGTTTAATAAAAATGGAAAACTGTGTTTATTCTTATTTCAAATAAAGGACTTTAGTCTGTCGGTGTCTTTATTTACCATACAACTATAGGATTAGTAATGGATAGGTGTCTTATAGACACTTCTCCATTACTAAGCCATGGGCTTGATGTCACCTGACAATACAAAGGTGACATCAACCCCACAAATATGAACCCCACTTGCCACCGCTACAGGGCAAGTGGGAAGAGCCAAGCAAAGTGTGAGAATTCGCGCAACTACTAGATGTGCCTTTTCTGGGCAGCTGCGGGCTGCTATTTTTAGGCTGGGGGGCCAATATCCATGGCCCCTTACCAGCCTGAGAATACCAACCCCCAGCTGTCTGCTTTAGCAAGGTTGGTTGTCAAAAACGGGGGGGACCCCACATCGGTTTTTTAAATTATTTAAATAATTAAAAAACAGCATGGGGGGGGAGAGCTCCTCTGAACCAAGGATTACAAAAGATCCCCACGGCGTGCCCAGAACACAAAGGGGACTACAGACGTTCGGAGGAAGAACCGGAACGAAAGCCCTTACCAGTGCTGGTCTCCAGGAGCCCGTGCGCTGACGCGGTCGGCTCCTCCGTCGGCTGCAGGCGTGCACGCGGCCTCTCAGAGGGGCCGATGGAGAGGCGACGGAGAGCACAAGAGGATCCAAGGGCGCTCTGTGGAGGAGTCCCTGCAGGCACAGGAGAGAAAGGAGCGCCTGGTGAGCGCAGGACGCCATCCGGAGCGCCGTGGGCAGAAGTTCCGGCGCCAGAGGTAACCTCGCTGTGGGGAGGTGGAAGAGACCTCACCAGCCTCCTGGACCTGCCCGTGACACGCTCAGTCTGAGCATAACGAATAGAAGAAACAGCGCTCCATCCAGGTGAATAATGTATCAATGCAGTTTATTCCACCATATCACAGCAACGTTTCGACCCATAACAGGTCTTTTTCAAGTATGCTTGAAAAAGACCTGTTATGGGTCGAAACGTTGCTGTGATATGGTGGAATAAACTGCATTGATACATTATTCACCTGGATGGAGCGGTGTTTCTGTTTCTTCTATTCGTTATGGTTTGATATATCCAAGAAGGGTTCCTTGGTCTGGAACGAGCGCCCCAATACAGTGAGTGCTGTCAGAACACTTTGTTTTTGGACGCTCAGTCTGAGTTAGTCCCGGGAGGTTGCACCCGGTCAGAGCGACCCAGGAGGTCCGATCCAGGCGGGCCCACTCTGAGGGGGAGCTCGGGAGATTATAGGAGGGAGGCGAGATCGGTGATGGAGGGGTCGTCCATCACTGCGTCCTGGAGGTACTTTTCCCGTCACTGAATTCTCCGCCATCTTAGAGTGTAACACTCAGAAAGGAGCACCTACCCTATGATCTTTTGAGACACTTTTGCAATTGCTATATTACAAAAGCGCAATTTCAGCAATTTTGACTCCTTTATATAATTATAACTCATTGCCACTATTTCAGTCCAATTTTTGGAGAAACCTGTAACATAACAGTTATAAAGACATGGTCTGTTCATCACCAAGGGTGCACTGACATCTAGTGGCCAGTCTTGGTATATCATCTCTACCATCCAAACTAAGCTGTTTTTGCTGCAATATTTTAAACCGGTGATACCCTGGACTGTGTAGTCACCCCTTCAAAACAACATATTGTTCTTCAGACGCTTAGCCTAGAAGAGGCTTGCAGATGAAGGGCCTGGTTTACTAGGCTGTTCGACCTCCCCCATGCCCTCCTAAAAGCGTCAAATAGAAGAATATCCACAGACATCTATGGGCAAATCTAGACGGGTCGCAGAGAAGAACACAAATTCATTTAAAGGGGACTCACTGGAAGATATGAAGCGTTATTTAAACTCAACCCCACAGGCTCGAAACACAAGATCCTCAACGTCCCAAATGGCCACACGAGAAATCTCCCCCTCTAGAGGGTCAATAACGTCAGGCTGCTCCCCTACAAACACATTAGAGGACTATGATGGGGAAGAGACAGTTACTGAAGAAATGAGCTTCGCAGAGCTCAGCAAACATATTAAAGCTCTTCCTACAAAAAAAGACCTTGAAGGGTTCGCATGTAGGTCGGAAAACTCCTACAAACAAGAAATCCATAATTTACAGAAAGAATTCACTTCTCGAATAGAAGATGCGGAGAAGTCTCAGGAAGATTTACTTCAAGAGCTACAGGCTTACAGGGACATTATAACAGATAACACACTCAAACTGGAAGAACTCTCATATGGTCTGGAGGACTTAGAAAATCGTAACAGAAGGAACAATATCTGCATACGGGGCCTGCCAGAATCTATCAGCCCCTCCAAGCTAGACCATACTGTTCAGAAGATCTTTCTGGGTATTTTAGGCGATACTGAAGACAATACTATTGAATTTGACAGGATCCATAGATCACTCGGTCCCAGACCCAGTTCTGACATCCATCCCCGAGACGTCATTTGCAGAGTTCATTTCTATAAAATTTAAGAAGCCATAATGACGGCATCAAGAAAGAAGGGGTCGATCAACTATGAAGGTCATTCAATTCTAATCTTATCTGACTTGTCCAGGCGTACCCTACTTCTACGTAAAGCCTTAAAACCACTGCTAGCTCTGCTTAAAGAAAAGGACATTCCGTATAGGTGGGGATACCCTTTCCAGTTAACAGCCTTCAAGGGTGGCAAGTCGGCATCTTTCAAGTGGATCAGCGACCTGACCAACTTTCTGGGAACTTTTGAACTTCCTTTAATAGATCTTCCAGAGTGGCCTTTGAGTCCTTCGCTTCCAGCCACTCCTCCAAGGTGGTTCAAAGTCAAGCAGCCCAACAAGCGAGGCAGCGGAGGAAGCCCGTCTAGCAAAACATGAAGTTTTACTTTGTCCTTTAATTATGTTATTTGTTGGACCCGATCTAACATAGCTGACTTTCCAGACTGAAGCATTAGTCGGCCTAGAAGTATTCAACAATGCTTGCGGATTTATATCCCCCCCCCCTTTTTTTTCTTCTTTCTCTCTTTTCCCTGTCCAAAAGACTCTGGTGAAATTAGCTTAGCCAGATCAGATAGGTCACATTCAGTTAAATGAGACAGAATATTATTGTGACGAATGATTCAAATGACTATCTCGTCTTTAAGGTTGAATCTTATACTTACCCTATTGCCTGTTCTGATGTTGTATAGGGGTGGGTTTTTTATGTTTTTTTTCCCATTTCTTCTCTGCTTTTTGGGCATGGGGGAGAGACGGGGCGCCTATCTGAGCTTCCTCTCCCTTGGTAGAGTATCTAGGTAGAAGTCTACGGATACCTGCATCAGTGATGCACAGTTCTTGGAGCTACTGCTTCATTACAGTTTTCATGATATTCCTTTTCCTTTTTTTTCCTTACACTTTTTTTCTTCTCCTTTCTTCTTGCCCTTTTGCAATCCCTTTCAATGTCCGAGATCTCTCTCCCAGGGGGGGCCCTTAGAAACCAACAATGGTATAAGAATTCCAGATAATGGAGAAGATAAAATTTTGCTCCTTCTATGTTAACGGGCTAAATGCTCCTGAAAAAAGAAGGCAGGTTTTGTTTTCAAGTCATAAACTAAAGGTTTCGGTCTTGATGCTGCAGGAGACTCATTTTAAGACCGGAGCTACTCCACAATGTATCTCCACTCATTACCCTTAGTGGTTCCACAGCACTAACCCGTACTCCAAATCTAAAGGAGTTTCTATAGCCTTCCACATAACATTCATGCCCAAAATTCGGGAGTCCCTAGTTGATTCAGAAGGTAGATTTATCTTTCTCTGAATCTCATAGGCGGCACGGGAACTGGTCTTGGCTAATATATATTTTCCTAATCAGGGGCAACGGGAGTTTGGAGCGGACTGTAAAAAGCGCTTTGGGATCTTTGCTGGCTCCTCTCCTGTGATACTAGGTGGAGACTTCAATGTTCCTCTGGATCCCACATTAGATGTTTCCTCGGGTAAGTATTCATATCCCCTTCAACTATTAATCAAATAAAGAGGCAGATGCACGGCTTGAGGCTGGTGGACATTTGGAGAATCACGCACCCTGACACTAGAGACTATAGCTTCTTCTCCTCAACACATAATATTTATAGCAGAATAGACTACTTCTTTATATCCCACAATTTATTGGATTTACCAATGGAGGCTGACGTGAGTTCAATTCTGTGGTCAGACCATGCCCCAATTTATCTATCGATTGCACTACAATCAACCACTAAATTGGGCTTCTCTTGGCGCTTAAATGAGAACCTACTTCAGGACGCCAAATGCAAAAATTAAGTAGAACAATCCATATCTCATTTTTTATCAGATCACGAGGGAGACCCCACTTCCCCCTCAGTTAAATGGGAGGCCCTAAAAAGTGTAGTATGGGGCATATTCATATCACATGGAGCTCATTTGAAAAAGAAAAAATTGCTGAACTATCTGCATTAACAGATCAAATATACAAACTTGAACTTAAACACAAAAGGGACCTAGATCCAAATACACTCGCACACCTTTCCACAGCAAGAAAAAAGATGTTTGCAATATTAGATCAGAAGTCGAGGTGCTTTAGAGAGCGCCTCAGAAATCGCTTCTACCAACTCGGCAATAAAAGTGGCAAGCTACCGGCCAGAGCGATCAAACCACGTAACCAACCACATATATTCCCTACATTAAAAGTAAGGGCGGAAGGAAAGCTTACAGCACTAAGGACATTCTTTCAGGGTTTAGTGCATACTATAAAACATTATACAATATAGATAGCCACTACAAAGACTTGTCAGTCCCCTCACTTCGTCGTAAAATCAGTGCATACATGCAACAGAACAAAATCCCGTCTCTATCAGAGGACGATATGAGGGATCTAGATAGAGAATTCACCCTAGATGAAGTGTCTGAAACTATGAGAGGCTTAAAACAAGGGAAGTGTCCGGGCCTGGATGGATTCTCAGCGGGTTTTTATAAACAGCTCTCTACTTTGCGGGGTCCAGTGTTTTTGGAAGTATGTAACTTTGTCTCCTCAGGGGGCACTTTCCCTTCTCAGACATTGACAGCTCACATTACAGTTTTACCTAAACCTGACAATGACCCTTCGCTCTGCAGTAATTATCGCCCGATATCTTTGATAAACTTAGATGTCAAAATGTACGCAAAAATGATTGCAAAGAGATTGGAACTTCTCCTGCCAAAATTGATAAATCAAGACCAAGTTGGCTTTGTTTAGGGGAGGGAGGCAAGAGACAACACCATAAGGGCCATATCACTGATAGATGGAGCTTGGAGGGGGATGGAACCAACGTGTGTCCTGTCGATTGACGCCGAGAAGGCTTTCAACAGGGTACACTGGGAATTTATGTTTCAGGTTTTGAGAGAGATTGGCCTGGGTGAGGTTATGCTTCAAAGGATCTAGGCCCTGTATACCTCTCCTAGTGCTCAAGTTAAGATTAATGGCTCGCTTTCGGACCCTTTCCCAGTCCGAAACGAGGAAGGGCTGTCCTCTCTCCCCTCTTCTGTATATCATAACGATGGAATTTTTAGCTTCTGCAATACGAAATAGTTCTTTCATCAAAGGGGTCAAGCTGAAATCTGAGGAACACAAAATAGTGCTCTTCGCAGATGACGTGCTCTTGTTTGTCACCTCCCCTACAAAAAGTTTACCGAATATAATGTTAGAACTCCATAAATTTGGCATTCTAAGAAAATTTTAAAGTAAATACACACAAATCCAAAATATTAAATGTGTTCCTACAACCGTCTACTGTGGAACAGCTGAGCTCTGCTTTCCCCTTTAAATGGTGCTCTGACTCTCTCACATATCTAGGTATTAAATTAACAGCTAAAACTTCTAACTTATATGATGCGAATTACAAAACCATTCTACATAAAGCAGAATTAGATCTAGAAAAATGGCATAAACTACAAGTATCATGGATAGGGAGAATTAATGTAGTCAAAATGGATCTTCTGCCACGCATCCTATACTACTTTCAAACAATCCCTATGCACCTTCCGGCATCCTTTTTTTCCCGTCTTAAAAAGGCAATTACCCATTTCGTCTGGTCACACACACGAGCCCATTTGTCATACTTTCTGTTGAGCCGTTCCAAAAAGAAAGTGGGACTTGGATTACCAGACTTCCTAGTATATAGTTGTGCGGCGATTGGTACGTGTATTCTGGACCTCTATCATAACAGAAACTGTAAGAAATGGGTAACATTGGAGAGTGACCTTATAGGTCATGATCCGCAAATAATATTATGGACGGCCAAAGGGGGGGGCAGGAGGAAATGTTAACCTACCATTTCTAACCAGAAATATGGTTTCACTCATTAGAAGAAAGGGTTGGGGCCTCCAGACCTCCACATCCCCTGGTCCACTAACTCCAATCTTTGACAACCCCAATTTTCCCAGGGGTTTGCAAAAAGAGTTATTCTTAAACAAACACAGAAGCACACGACCTATTATATATGACTATGTAAATCAGTCTACTATGAAATCATTAGCTGAAATCTATCAAACTGAAGAACCACCCGCAGGAGCCTGGTTTTTTCATGAACAATTAAAAAGTTTCGTTATGGCAGCTTCTAAAAGAGCTAATATCTTCAGACCTTTAAATCCCTTTGAGGAGCTTTGTATGGAGAGAAATTCTCCTGTCCACACGGTCTCATTGCTGTATAATCTGTTTCAATCAATCCAATCACCAACACACGATTACCCATTTTTTTCTCAAGATGGGAATGTGATTTGGGCAGATCTCTGAACCAAGAGGAGAGAAATAAGATCCTTTTATTCACGTTCAGGACCTCGTTGAATGCAGTGTCACAGGAGAGGAGTTACAAGATTTTATCCAGGTACTGGTTTGCACTCTGCTGGTGCTCCCAGGGTGGAGCA
Organism: Oophaga sylvatica; assembly: GCA_033576555.1. Classification (NCBI taxonomy): domain Eukaryota; kingdom Metazoa; phylum Chordata; class Amphibia; order Anura; family Dendrobatidae; genus Oophaga; species Oophaga sylvatica. The sequence continues at coordinate 303,778,134 of JARQOD010000005.1, forward strand.
CTTCTCTCTCTGGCTGCTGCACGGCTGGCTCGGCTCTGCTCGGAGTGCACGGCTCTGCTCGGTATGGCTCTGCTCTGTCCTGCTGCAGAACACTCGGGCTGCTTCTCTCTAAGCTGCTGCTGAGTAGACCGCTCCCCTCAGTGTATCACTCCTCCTGCAGACGGCGGGGGACCCTCTCAGTGCGGCCTGTTGCGGTGCCAGCACTCTGTGTCTGGAGGGAGAGCGGAGTGCATATTCGCCTGACTGCGTGCTGTACTGTGTTGATTGCCAAACTGCTCTGCTGCGCGCGCTTTCCTCTTTTATCCCTCTGCTGCTGCGCACGCTTTTCTCCTGTCTCTCCGCTCCTTCCCCTGTCAGCAGGAAGCTCGGCCTCTCTCGATCTTCCCTCAGGCAAAAGGGGAAGGTCCGCATTATTAAAGTTTCCCCCCGGGAACAGTAGATGCAGCCTCTCAAGTTCCGGACCCTGCATGCAGGTACCTTCTGTCTCTTCGTCCCCCTACAAGCATGCATTTGTTTTTGCCTCCCATTGAGATGAATGGCGTTCGGCTATGTTCGGCGAATATTCAACAAATTAATCGTCAAATATTGCAAATTTGGCTATCGTAATCCAAACCGAACATTAAAATATTTGCTCATCTCTAATAATTACTAAACAGATTGAACATGGATTCAATCGATCACAACACCTTAGCCCAATCTGTCACTTTCCATTGGCTGTGTTCTTTGACAAACTCAAGTCGGACCTTCCAGTTCTTTGCAGAGATTAAAGGTTTCTTGACTGGAACTTGTGCATTCAACCCTACTGCTCTAAGCCATCGCACCACAGTTTGGCAAATCACTTTGACCTCATATTCTTAGTTCAATTCGCGTGCAATCTGTACAGCACTTCTGATTTGATGTGATCAACTATGGAAGAAGTTTTCCGTGGTCGTCCACTTGTTCCATAACCTTCTTTTCTTTCTTTATTATACATGATACTTGACTCTGAGAGCATTTTAATTCCATAGCTACCTCTTTTAGGCTTTTGCCTGACTATACTCTCATAATAATAAATTTCCTGACATCTGGTGATAAATTTGGCTTTGTCTTTGCAATGTTGGAACCTAAAAACACACAAACAAAAGAAAAAAAATTCCACTACAGATGACTACACAAACATTCGACTACCCGTACCACCTTGCACCCTACAATGGCGTTCACCTCGTAATTGTCCGTAGACGAACCTGACGTCCTGGCAGATGACTCAGGCAACCGGGAGATGACCACGAGTTATATGCAAAACATTTGGTCCAACGAATGTTGAAAACGAACACATAAAGGGATAAAACAATGTCTAACACAATTTTCATCCTTATAGCTGACAAACATTTGCTTCCAGTTTACTAAAATCACCAGGAAAATGGCATCACAACAACCAGACAGAAGTAATCACACTTAAAAAAAAAAAAAAACTTTTGGCCACTACTGTATATGCAGAAGGGTAAGAAATTGGATGACAGGAAACAAAGAGTCATCATAAACAGTACATTCTCTAAATGGGATATAGTCAGGAGTAGGGACCACCGGGACCTGTGCTAGGACCGATTCTTTTTAACCTCTTTAGTAATTACCTTGTGGATGGGATTAAGAGTAAACTGTCAGTCTTATCTGACAACACCAAATTATGTAACTATTAAAATCTGACCTTGACATTACAATATTGCAAAACGATTTGGATAAGATGACTGCATGGTCAAACACTTGGCAAATTAAGTTTAATGTGGATAAATGTAGAGTAATGCACCTAGGACAGAGTAATCCTACTGCTGCATATACAGTATATTAAATGGGACTATAGTTGGGACTACAGAACAGGAGAAGGACTTGGGTATTCTGGTTACAAGTAAGCTGAGCAGTAGTCCTCAATGTCAAACAGCAGCCGCAAAACCAAACAAGATTTTAGGATGTATAAAAAGAGAGACAAAATCCCAACATATTGTTATCTCTTTAACAATCACTGGTGAGACCACATCTAGAATATGAGATCCAGTTTTGGACTCCATATGTTTAAAAAGGATATTCAGAAGTTAAAATTAGTTCAAAGGCGGCAACTAGATTAAGGGATGGAAGGCCACTCATATTATGAAAGGTTAGAAAAGTTAAAAAAAGACGACTCAGAGGAGATCTCATTTACATGTATAAATATATTTGTGATCAGTACAGAGGACTGGCACATGACTTACTTCTTTCAAAGATCATACTAAGGACCAGCAGGCAATTATTAAGGCTGGAAGAAAGGCGATTCTGCCAGCTAAATAGGAAAGGGTTCTTTACAGTTAGAGCAGTCAGAACGCAGAATGCCCTACTACAGGAGGTAGTAATGGCAGACTCTATAACAGTTTAAAAAAGAGCTGGATGATTTCTTCAGTACACATAACATTGTGGGTTATAGATAATTGTGGGTTATAGACAAACAGCTTTTCCTCCTTACCCCTTGTGAGACAGTGACCAGCGTTATTGTGAATGGCCGGTATGTGTCACAGAGGCGGAAGTCCTCTGCGCTGTAACCCTGGAATGTTGCTCTGGGACCTGTAGTTCCACGAGCCTTGCTTAGTTTTATGTGGGCTGGGCTTGCAGGTTAGCCGGAGAGCTGGGCGGGTCTGGCTAACCACCTACCTCCCATCAATAGGTGTGTCTCATGGGATATATGAGACTGTTGTTTGGTAACATGGGCTCTGTGTTGGAAGGTCCTGGAAGAGGACAGGTTTCCTGGATAGCACATGGAGGAGGACATGTGCCTGCAGAGTCCATGACGCCTAAGTTGGGGAAACTACCAACCCTCTGAGGGTCTGGAACTGACGGGTTGGAGCTTGTCGAGCAAGTCAGTGACCGGCTCAGTGATCCCAGTATGGTAGTTCCCCTGGAAGCCAGGACTGACAAGAAGTCAGCATGTGGAGCGGAGCTCCTGGAAGGTTCTGTTGATGTAATGAAATGGACTGTACTTTATGCGGTTTATGATGTGTAAATAATCCGAATAGACTGTTTAAGTGGAAAACCGTTCCTGTGTGCCTTAATCCTGCTGCCAAATGAGTGTCCCCCAACACATTCAGTGAGCGCTATCTCACACCCTATACACATGCACGCTCAGCAGTGGTTTTTATGAGCAGAACTAACCATCAGATCCTTAGCATTGATTTTTCAAGTCATATTATAACAACTTTCAATGGTTGCAAGCATATTAAGCATCAGCAGTCAAGCAAGTCTGGAATATGCATTCATTATATTGTATTGTTACATATCTATACGGTACATCTGTACATTAAACTGGTGAATATTGATATAAATCTACTAACCTTAGTATTTCTCATGTACTTGATGTAAAAGTCCTCTGCCAGAGCCTTATACAGTGCCAAGGGTCTGTAGTCCTTGTAACCCCACGTGTCATTAGCCCAGATTTTGAGAGCTTTTTCATCTCCTATGAACTGTCCATTAACAAAGCACATGACATCAGATGAAAATCCCCAAACTTCACCTCTAATTTCCTGTGTTACATAGGAAGATATAATGGTTGTAATGTATTAATGGAGTCACAGAATAAAATAATTCTAATTACATTTACATTCTAATTATTAATTCAAAATGTTTATTTTTTAGAAAACTGTACTTTAGAGAGAGGCAGGAAGGAACTGCAACCAGTGGTGTAACTTGAAGCTTGTGGGCTCCAAAGCAAAATTTCAAACAGGGCTCAAACTATTTTCACCTTCCTGACCAGTCCAAATGTGATAATTCTGATGAGTTTCACTTTATATGGTAATAACTCTGGAACGCTTCAATATATCCCAGTGATTCTGAAATAGTTTTTTCCATCAGACATTATACTTTATGTTAAGTGCCAAATTTAGGTGGATATTCTTCCATTTATTTGTGAAAGTATGCAATTTTGGCAAAAATGTAGAAAAATTAGCAATTTTCAAACTTTTAATTTTTATGCCCTTAAATCAGATAGTTATATTGCACAAATTAGTTAATAAATAACATTTAAACATGTCTACTTTACATCGGTATAATTTTTAAAAAACCTAAAAGTGAAACTATTTTAAAAACTACACCCCTCAAAGTGTTCAAAACCACATTTAAGAAGTTTATTAACCCTTCAGGTGCTTCATATGAATGAAAGCAATGTGAAACAAAAAAAAATAAAAATTGTACTTTTTCCCACAAAAATGTTCCTTTAGCTTCAATTTTTTTTATTTTCACAATGGTAGCAGAAATGTGGGTGAAATTTGAAACACACCACTCAAGGAATTTATTTAGAGGTGTTGTGAGCACATTGAACCCATAGGTGCTTCACAGAATTTTCTAACGTTGAGCCATGAAAAAGAAAAAATATTTTTTTCTCGCAAAAGTGTTGCTTCAGCCCCAAATTTTTCCTTTTCACAAGGGTAACAGAAAAAATGGACAGTACAATTTATTGTACAATTTCTCATGAGAACACAGATACCCTATATGTGGAGGAATGCTATTGGTTGGGCGCAAGGCAGGAGTCGGAAGGTAAGTAGCGCCAATTTAATTATGGAGCGCAATTTTGTCTGGAATAGATTGCGGATGCCATGTCACATATGAAGGGCCCCTAACATGCCAAAACAGCAGAAATCCCACAAGTGACTCCATTTTGGAAATTACACCTCTTGAGGAATTCATCTAGGTGTGTAGTGAGCATTTTTAACTCTCAGGTGATTCACAAAATTATATACCGTATTTTTCGGACTATAAGACGCACCGGACCATAAGACGCACCCCAAATTTTCAGAAGGAAAATTGGAAAAAAAAAATAATGTGTCAAATGGGGGTCCGTCTTACAGTCCGAATTCAGCTTACCAGCGAACGGATCAGCAAAGGTAGAGGAGTGGTCACTGGAGTAGTTCGGTTGTCCAGGCTGGTGCGGTAGTGGTGCTGTGTGGGGTGGCTGTGCTCTGTGGGGTGGCTGTGTTCTGTGGGGTGGTTGGGCACTGTGGGGTGGCCATATACTCACAAATCCGGTGGGGGTCCCAATGCAGCTTCCCTGCGGTGCGGTGGTGGTGTCGGGCAGCAGTGGGGCTCTGGGCTGCGTGGGGGGCTCCGCCGGCATTTCGTCCTAGCCGGAAAGCCCCTGGCAGCTGCGACGCGGTGCCGGCTGAAGGAAGGTCGCCAGGGGCCTCCGGTGGAGGTCCTGATGCAGCCTGTGGTGCGGTGGTGGTGTCCGGGCAGCAGCGGGGCTCTGGGCTGCGTGGGGGGCTCCGCCGGCATTTCGTCCTAGCCGGAAAGCCCCCCACAGCTGCGACGCGGTGCCGGGCTGAAGAATGGCCGCCAGGGGCCTCCGGCAAGATGGCGCTGCATACTCTCATTCAAATCACGGCAACGAGATCTTGTCCTGAGATCTCGGGAGACGAGATTCGGGAAGAGATTTGAATGAGAGTATGCGGCGGCCATCTTGCCGGAGGCCCCTGGCGGCCATTCTTCAGCCCGGCACCGCGTCGCAGCTGCGGGGGGCTTTCCGGCTAGGAGGAAATTCCGGCGGAGCCCCCACGCAGCCCAGTGCCCCGCTGCTGCCCGGACACCACCACCGCACCACAGGCTGCATCGGGACCGCCACCGGAGTCCCCGGCGGCCTTCCTTCAGCCTGGAACCGCATCGCAGCTGCGAAATGCCGGTGGAGCCCCCGACGCAGCACAGAGCCCCGCTGCTGCCCCGACACCACCACAGCATCGCAGCGAAGCTGCATTGGGAGCGCGCCGCCGCCATCTGACTTTTCCGTATGTTGCGACCATAAGACGCACCCCCATTTTCCCCCAAAAGTTTTGGGGGAAAAAAGTGCGTCTTATGGTCCAAAAAATACGGTAACATTGGGTTGACTCAATGGAAAATTACAATTTTTTTCCACTAAAATGTTGCTTTGGCCCCAAGTTTTTAATTTTCAAAAAGGATAACATGAGAAAATAAACAGTAGAATTTGTTACACAATTTCTCATGACTATGTGAGCAGGTTACAAGATATACTGGACCTGGGGCCCTCCTCAGCTGCTTGGTCTGCTGCCTCCGTGCTGGTGGACTGCATCCTGCAGCACTACGCCAATCGTGAGCAGGTTACAAGATGCAGTAACGGACAGGAGGCAGAGCAAGGGTTAACGTGGGATTTACTTTAACAGGGAATACTCCGCGCAGGGAGAGGGTAAGGTAAAACAGAAGTGTTGAGAATTATGTGGAGTGGGATAAAAACAGGAGTAGGAGATTTAAAGGAGAGTTCAGTAACGATAAGCTTATCATCAGGTTCAACGAGGACAGTCAGTGTTCCAAACGTATGGAGCAAGGATCGTCAAGGCGGTGGTACAGGAACGCGAGCAGTCTTTATCACTGCCAGAGCTTAACGTTGCTCGGCAGCTGTATACGGGCAAATCGGGATACAGTTCACAGTGCGTCACCCGGTTTCTCTGCCTCAGCAGGCGCACGTCAATCATCTGCCTAGGGATTTTGTCACTCCCGGTCAAGGGTGCCAGCGGGCACTTTACAAGTCTCTGTCGACAGTCTGTGCGGGACAATATTCAGCCCCTATGGAGTGGGTCTGCTCCGTCTCGCTGCTCAGAGGACGGAGCACCAAAACTGTCCCTCTGTGCACCGCGGGTTCCTGCCAACTCTCTCCTGATTCCCGTGCGCCGCCCCGACAGTTCTGGACCAGTCACAGGAGAGGTACGCCCAGTCCGGTCCTTCTCCATACACTCCCCCTCTCTTTGTGCTCGCCATTCCACGGGCGAGAGTTCTTGTAATATGCGTTGACATTCTCCTATTCCTTGGACAATTTGTTGCCAGATAAAATGATCTTGATCATATCAATTAGGAGGTTTTCCGGCTCTCGAAAGCTCAGAACGTCGTAATTCAGAAGTAACTGTCGAATCAAGTTGAGTAGTTGAGTCAGGTTGGACTGACGGCGGAGGGGATGTGCCCAGTTCAGGTGAAACAGCCATTTCAGAAATTTCAGGAACCCCAGGGGCTTCAGGTATCTGCTCCTCTTCTGGGCCTACCAGTGACGGTTTGGGGCATTCTTCTTCACAAACAGCAACGACTGCAGGAAGGTTCTCAGGAATACTGGGTTTTCCTTCTTCTCGTACAGGGTCTCTTGACTAGCAGGGACGTACCATGTTTCGATGTACAACATGAGTAGGGGCATTTCCTTCTCTTTTGGGTTGGACCTTATAGACGGGTTCCTCGGGTTGATTCGTCGCTTCACCCGATACGGTGTATTTCTCCACCGACACTCTAGTTTGTCTCGAGGACGCTTATCTCAGAGCAACACCTGATCTTCGGCCTGCAGAGCTGTCCCTCGAAGAGGAGTTGTCCCCGGATGTTCCAGTTCTTGAAACCTGGTCTGTGCCAGACGATCTAGAGTCTGTAACCGATGACGATGTTCTCGGACCCAGGTGGACACCCCAGTCCATGGGTAGTCCTCCCTGGGTCCAGTTCCAGCTCCATGATCTCTTTTCCTGGCCTGCCAAAGAGTAAGGTGTAGGGAGGGTAACCTTTGGTGCGATGTACCCGGTTGTTGTATACCCACACCAACTCTGCCACGAATTCTGGTCACTGCACCTTCTGGTCTTCCTCTAGTGTCCTTAACATCTGGATGAGAGTACGATTGAACCTCTCACAAGCTCAATTTCCTTGAGGATGGTAGGGCGAAATTCGAGATTTCACAATTTGGTACAAGCGATGCAGTTCCTCCATCACTCGCCACAGAAAGCAGTACCTTGGTCAGAGTGAATTCTCTTTGGACATCCGTATACTTGGATGAAGTTCTTACAGATGGCATGTGCTGCTGATTCAGGTGTTTGGTTCCGAGTCAGAGTCACGACAGCAAACTTGGTGAAATGATCTGTCATCACCAAACAATTTTCATACCCTTGATGTGCCGAGCCTATTGTCAAGTAATCGATCATCAGTACTTCTAAAGGGGCCGAAGGTCACAATAGTTTGTGTGGGAGCTCTCTGTTCTGGAGGTTTGGCCAATTCACCATTCCTACAAGTTGGCATACTTCCTCTATCACGGACTTTAGCAAGGGATGGTAAACTAGTCGTTGCAGCAACTAAAAATTCTTTTCTTGACTGAATTGAGCTCCTCTCTCATGTGCCGCTGTAGCCACCTTATGCAACAGCGTTTCGGGAACCACCACTTGCCAAGTGATAGTCAGGGCCCATTGCAATTGGATCTTCCGATACAACTGTCCACTCCTCAGAGTCTTTCCCATTGCCGAAGGATTTGTAGAGCCCCAGGAGACAGGGCCTCCCTCTCACTCTGGTGGGGCAATTGTTTAAGGGCAACCACTGCCTTATTTGTGCAAGTTTTCCGTCTTCCTGTTGAACTCGTACCCACTCGTCACAAGGCTGCCACAGCACATTTTCCCGGGACACTGCTTATACCTGTTCCTGTGTAGTTGCCAACGTCCTGGCAGGATCACGGAACTCGGGAACTTCTTTGGCCTCTAGGTCTTCATCCCGGTTGGAACCAGGTCACGCGGGTGTCACTCTGGATAGTGCATCTGCATGAGTATTTTCGGCTCCCCTCCTGTAGGCAATTCTATATCGGTCCTTGGCCATTCGAGCCACCCAGCGCTGCTCCAGGGCCCCAACTTTGCGTTTTCCAAGTGGGCCAGTGGATTATTATCGGTGCGTACCAGGACTTCAGAACCAGACAAGTATTCCGCAAACTTCTCCGTCATGGCCCACACTAATGCTAACAGCTCCAGCTTAAACGAACTGTAGTTATCTGGGTTCCGTTTGGAGTCATGAAGAGAACGACTCGTGTAGGCGATCACCTACTCTTTTCCATCTTGGATCTGAGACAATACAGCTTCGAATCCATGAAGGCTTTCAACAGTATCGAGAATGAATGGTTGAGAGAAGTCATCATAGGCTAGGACCGATGCTTCAGTCAAGGCCACTTTCAAAGCTTGGAACGCTTTCTCCTGGTGATCTCCCCACTGAATTGTCCTGTCCTTTGCACTGATGGAACTCCCTTTAGTAGTTCTAACAATGGATTCACGATGCGAGTGAAGTTCTTTACAAATCGCCGATAATACCCAGTTAGTCCCAAAAAGGCCGGTACTCTTCTACGGTCTCACTCCGTCAGCAGAGACAACGTGTCCTAGATACTTGATCGAGTGCGAAACAGATGTCACTTGGGGGGGGGGGGGGGGGGTTATTTTTAACCCCTTAACGACCAAGCCATTTTGTAGGTTAAAGACCAGGCCAATTTTTACAATTCTGACCACTGTCACTTTATGTGCTTATAACTCTGGAACGCTTCAACGGATCTTGGCGATTCTGAGACTGTTTTCTCGTGACATATTGTACTTCATGATAGTGGTAAATTTCTTTAATATAACTTGCGTTTATTTATGAAAAAAACGGAAATATGGCAAAAATTTTGAAAATTTTGCAATTTTCAAACTTTTAATTTTTATGCCATTAAATCAGAGAGATATGTCACAAAAATAGTTAATAAATAACAACATTTCCCACATGTCTACTTTACATCAGCACAATTTTGGAACCAAATTTTTTTTTTTTACTTCACAAGAATTGAAGCAATGTGGAAGGAAAAAATGAACATTTAACTTTTTTTCCCAAAATTTTTCTTTCGACACAATTTTTTTAAATTTTGTCAAGGGTATCAGTAGAAAATGAACCACAATATTTGTTGTACAATTTCTCCATTTGTGTGGGGGTAAACCACTATTTGGGCGCATGGCAGAGCTCGGAAGGGGAGCAGCGCCATTTGACTTTTTTGGCTGGAATTGAGATTGGACGCCATGTCGCATTTGGAGAGTCCCTGTGTGCCTAAACAGTGGAAACCCCCCCCAAGTGACCCCATTTTGGAAACTAGACCCTCCAAGGAACTTATCTAAATGTGTTGTGAGAGCTTTGAACCCCCCAAGGGCTTCACAGAAGGTTATAACGTAGAGCCGTAAAATTAAAAAATCATATTTTTTCCACAAAAATGATCTTTTCATCCCAATTTTTATTTTCCAAAGGATAAAAGGACCCCAAAAGTTATTGTGCAATTAGTCCTGAGTACGCTGATACCCCATATGTGGGGGTAAACCACTATTTGGGCGCATGGCAGAGCTCGGAAGGGAAGCAGCGCCATTTGACCTTTTTGGCTGGAATTGAGATTGGACGCCATGTCGCATTTGGAGAGTCCCTGTGTGCCTAAACAGTGGAAACCCCCCACAAGTGACCCCATTTTGGAAACTAGTCCCCCAAGGAACTTATCTAGATGTGTTGTGAGAGCTTTGAACCCCAAGGGCTTCACAGAAGGTTATAACGTAGAGCTGTAAAATTAAAAAATCATATCTTTTCCACAAAAATGATCTTTCCACCCCCAATTTTTATTTTCCAAAGGGTAACAGGACCCAAAAGCTATTGTGCAATTTGTCCTGAGTACGCTGATACCCCATATGTGGGGGGGGAACCACTATTTTGACGCATGGCAGAGCTCGGAAGGGAAGGAGCACCGTTTTTAAATGCAGACTTTGATGGAATGGTCTGCGGGTGTCATGTCGCGCTTGGAGAGCCCCTGATGTGACTAAACAGTAGAAACCCCCACAAATGACCCCATTTTGCAAACTAGACCCCCCAAGGAACTTATCTAGATGTGTGGTCTGCACTTTGAACCCCCAAGGGCTTCACAGAAGTTTATAACGTAGAGCCGTGAAAATAAAAAAATCATATTTTTTTCCACAAAAATTACCTTTATGCCCCAAATTTTTATTTTTATAAGGGTAACAGGAGAAATAGGATCCCAAAAGCTGATGTGCAATTTGTCCTGAGTACGCTGATAACCCATATGTGGGGGGGAACCACTGTGATCGCCTTACTGCGATCTTTGGGAGGCAGAATGAACAAATCCACAAAAGGTGAAGAATTGGTTTTCTTTTTTACGCCGTTCCTCGTGCGGTATTAGTGATTAGGCGACTTTATTCCTCGGGTCGGTGCGATTACAGCGATACCAGATTTATACCCTTTTTTCATGTTTAGCTTCTGTCACACACTAAAAGATTTTTTTTGGAATAATTTTTTGTAAGAAATTTTTGTATCGCCGTATTTTGAGAGCTATAATTTTTCCATATTTCATCCGACAGAGTTATCTGTGGGCTTATTTTTTGCGGGACAACCTAACGTTTTTATTGGTACCATATTCGGGCACATAACGTTTTTTGATCGCTTCCTATTCCGATTTTTGTGAAGCAGAATGAACAAAACCAGCAATTCAGGAATTGTTTTTTTTTTTTTCCTCCGTTCCGCGTGTGGTAAAATTGATAAAGCACTTTATTCTTCGGGTCAGTACGATTACAGCGATACCTCATTTATATATATTTTTAGTTTTGGCGTTTTTTACACAATAAAAAATTTTATAGAAAAAAATAATTATTTTTGCATCAGTTTATTCTGCGAGCTATAACTTTTTTATTTTTTCGCTGATGATGCTGTATGGCGGCTTGTTTTTTGCGGGACAAGATGACGTTTACAGCGGTACCATGATTATTTATATCTGACTTTTTGATCGCATGTTATTGCACTTTTTCCAAGCGGTATGATGATACCGCTTGGAAAAAGTATAATTTACCACTTTTTTGTGTTTTTTTTATGGCTTTCACTGAAGGGGTTAAATAGGGTTACGCTTTTATAGATGGGATTTTTACGGACGTGGCGATACCAAACATGTGTATTTTTTTGTTTTTTATTTTTTTTATTACATAAAAATGTGTATTTTTTAGGGGATTTTTTAAATTATTTTTTAATATTTTACAATTTTTAAAAAAAAATGATTTTTTTTTTAACTTGTCCCTTTATGGGACTTTCACTTTTTTACTTTTTATTGCAGTTACAATGCATTGCAATGCTCCAGCTGTCGGCATTCAGGTTCAGTTCAGCTGTTGGGTTCAGTTCATTTTTATAATCTTAAAATCTATTTTAATTTATGGGTTCCCTTCGGTAGGGGTGGGTATGGGTTATATCGTAATTTTTCAGTATGTGTATTACTGTATTTTTATGTTCTGTTTTTTTCATCTAGTTTAATTCAGGCATGTCATAATATGGGCTCTTTTCGATGGTTTGGTATATCATTTAATCCACAGTCCGGGAATTTAATAAGTTCATGGAACCAAGTCTTCAATCAAGTCATTTATATGGCAGTGATTATTCTTCTTTAGTATAATTCATTTTTCACACTATGCACTGTAATAAACATGTAATAATAAATAATGTGTATGTATTTAGTAATTGTATGCAACATTGAGCACTATAGTGTGCTGTGCGGATATACGCACATAATTGCACTAATATATATGATTACCGTATATCTATATTTATATTTATTTTATTTTGTGTCTTTATATGTTATCTTATTAAGTCCCTCGTTAAATGTTTGAGGGCTTATAATTGCACGATATAATTGCTGTATCATTACCTATGTAATTTTCATTATTTACGATATGCACGATATAATTGCTGTATTATTATCTATGTTTTTGTTATTAATTTTTATTATTTATGTCATTTATATTATATATCACTGCCTGGTGAATGTATTGTGGATAGAAAACCATATATTGAACGATAACCCAATGTTGAAGTCTCTTCTCTGCAGGCGCGAATGTCGGTTACACTCATCCCGGATAGTTAGGTGAGCGGACAATTGATGACAAGAGCGCAGGCGCCGTCTCTATGACGTGGTTTGTTGCTTGCGTCTCACGTCCGCAAGCCTACTTCCTCTTTAACAGGGACTGACGTCACCGAGACATGCGCCGTTGAAGCAGGAAGTAGTCTGAGATCGGCACAGCTGCTGATCTAGCTAATAGCTGACGCTTAGCCTTTGTAATCTCTGATTGGGTAGTTCCCCTATAAAAATGTACCCACCCTCCCCAAGGCACGCCTCCTGACGAGAAACGAAACGTGCGTTGGGGCGACGGGGTAGCAGGTGTGCAGCACATATCATGTAAGTGCCCAGAGGAATTATCCTATACTTTAATGTATTAGCAGTGTTATTGTGCTGGTTGGTGTCCCTAGTGGACTATTGATTGCTTAAAGTGAGTTATAACGGCATCTAATATATATAGAAACAACAGGGGATATTTTGCTCCCATAGTAAGTTAGTGCTCACTAAATGCATAGTGATACATATGGGCCACGTGTTTTTTGCTCCCTGTTTGGACTAGCAGTATCTCCTGATTATTATTTGTAAACTATTATGACGTTTGTATTTTAATCTAAAGTTGTAATAAAATCATTTTTTACATTTGCAATTTATACTATTCTTTGTTGAGTTATTCACAGATATAGCATGTAGGAAGTTCCTCCCGACAAGATGTTCTCACTACCCACCGCAGTTCTGGGGCAGTTCTGCCCCTGGGTGAGTTTAATGTGGCCGTCACCTTCTTCTTGGTATCCGTCAGGTCTTCCCATATGCCCTGAATTTCCTTCCGCAGATCTACTCAACTTGGTTCAATGATCAGGTTTACAGACGCCTCTCCACTCCGGACCTTCGCTGCCGGGACTGTTACCCCCTGCTCTTGCTGCGTGACTCACTCCCAACTTCAGAAAAGGTCATGCGCAGATTTACTCGCAAGCGCTCTCGCAGGGCTTGTTTCAGCATCGCGTCTCTCAATCCAGTCACCAACTGGTCCCGTGAACTATATCAGTAGACCCTATACCTACGCCGTCTTTTCTGATGATGGCTGTGTGAATTTCCTGTAGCACGTTCATATACTGAGTCAAAGTCTCCCCCTCTCTTTGAACCCGGATAAACAACCGCATATGCAGTTCCCCTATGTCCGTGGGGTCCCCATGTGTCTCCTCCAGTATGCGCAGTACTTTGTCAAACGTGTCCCGCTCTCGGGGGGGACGTAGAATGACTGACTCTCTAGCCTCTCCGTCTAGAGCCATCATAGCGACCTGCGCCTGCAAGGCAGGGATCATGAGGTGCATTCTCATCATTCCCCTAATGCGCTCAGTCCAGCTCCATAGCATCGTGTTATTCCCATTAAATTTCGGAAGGTTTTTTACATTGCCCCCAGGGATATATTGGACTTGGGGCCCTCCTCAGCTGCTTGGTCTGCCGCCTCCGTGCTGGTGGACTGCATCCTGCATCACTACGCCAAATGTGAGCAGGTTACAAGATGCAGTAACGGACAGGAGGCAGAGCAAGGGTTAACGTGGGATTTACTTTAACAGGGAATACTCCGAACAGGGAGAGGGTACGGTAAAACAGGAGTGTTGAGAATTATGTGGAGTTGGATAAAAACAGGAGTAGAGGATTTAAAGGAGAGTTCAGTAACGATAAACTTATCAGTCCGACGACGTCCAGAATGTGGGATCCTAGGTTCAAACAGTGGCACCAAGGCAGTAGCGCGTGAGGGGTCCGGCGTGGTCCTGTAGGAGATGAGGATCCGCTTCCCGACAACGGCGGTGAGTCCTCGTTGTCTTGAAAGGAATCCTGGGTCCAAGAGCGGTGGTACAGGAACGTGAGTAGTCTTTATCACTGCCGTAGCTTAACGTTGCTCGGCAGCTGTATACGGGAAAATCGGGATACAGTTCACAGCGGGTCACACGGTTTCTCTGCCTCAGCATGCGCGCGTCAATCCTCTGCCTGGGGATTTTGTAACTCCCAGTCAAGGGTGCCAGCAGGCACTTTACAAGTCTCTGTCGACCGTCGGTGCGGGAGAATATTGGGCCCCTATGGAGTGGGCCTGCTCAGTCTCGCTGCTCAGAGGACGGAGCACCAAAACTGTCCCTCTGCGCACCGCGAGTTACCGTCAACTCTCTCCTGATTCTCGCGCGCCGCGGCTTATTAAGCTTAGCCACGCCCCCTTTCTCTGAGTGCAAAGGTCGGTCCGGGGTTTTAAGCTTTCCCCTGTACAACATGGGTGACAGCCCCGACAGTTCCGGACCTGTCACGGAAGAGGTACGCCCGGTCTGGTCCTTCTCCTTACAACTACAATACCCATATGCGGTCAAAAACTACTTTTGAGGCACAGTGCAATGCTCAGGAGAGAAGAAGTACCATACTGGAGTTCAGATTATTGCTGGAATGATTTGAGGGTGCCATGACACATTGGCAGAGCCCCTGAGGTTCCAGAACAGTGGAAACCAACCACAATTCACCCCATTTTGGAACATTGACCCCCTTAAGCAATTTATCTAGATGTGTATTAAGCACCTTGAACCCACAACTTAGAACCATGAAAATAATTTTAAAAAAAATTTGAATTTTTCACACAAAAATGTTGTTTTAGCGCAAACTTTTTTTATTTTCACAAAGTTAACAGGAAAAAATGGACCCCACAATTTGTTGTTCAATTTCTTCTGAGTATGCCGATACTGAATATGTTGGGGAAAATTACTGTTTGGGCGCATGGCAGGACCCAAAAAGGAAGCAGCACAGTTTGACTTTTTGAATGCAAAAATGGCTGGAATTGAGAGCAGATGCCATGTCATGTTTGGAGAGCCACTGATGTGCCAGAACAGCAGAACACCCACATAAATGACTCAATTTCACAAACTAAGCCCCTCAATAAATTCATCTAAGGGTGCAGTGATCATATTGACACCACGGATGTGCCATGTGAATATTATACCACTGGGCAGTGATGAAAAAATAATTATATTTTTTCCACAAAAATTTTGTTTCAGCCACAGATTTTACATTTTCACATGGGGAAATGGGTAAAAATGGTACCAAAATTTGTCACACAATTTCTTCTGAGCATGAAATAACCCATATGTGGCTGTACAGTACTGCTTAGCCACACGGCAAGACTTGGGAGGGAAGTAGGTTGATTTGACTCTTGGAATATAGATTTTCCTGGAATAGTTTACGGACTCCATATCCAGAGCACTTAAGTGCCAAAAAGCAGAATCACCCCTCAAATGAGCCCATTTTGGAAATTATGACCCTTTGGAATTTATCTACTACAGGTGTAGTCATGATATTGGCTCCATGGGTGTTTTCCAGAAATGAGAAGCAATGGATGTTGCAAAGTGAAAATTGCAAATCTCCCATTGTCGTGCCCATACATTGTAGTGCCCAGTTTACGAGTATTATGCCCAGCTCGTGCTTCTGGAGACATGCATTTAGAAATTAAGAGGACTCTCATTGTTACAGAAATGCCAGTACGTTGTAGTGCCCATACATTGTAGTGCCCAATATATTATGCCCAGTTCGTGCTTTTGGAGACATGAATTTAGAAATTAAGAGGGCTCTCATTGTTACAGAAATGCCAAACATGTGGACGTTAAATGTGGTTTAGACACAGTGGGACTAAGAAAGAAGGAGGTCATTTGGATTTGGGAGTGCAAAATACACTGGATTTCTTTTGAGGGTTGAGGAGCAATAGCGCATTTCCAGAGCCTTTGTACTTCAAATAATGTGGAAGCCCCCTATATTTCCAGTAACAGATGACGGACCTGAGTGGGGACTTGCTTTTCTGTAGAGTGATTTGAAGCTTTTATAGGGAACATTTTACATATTTCTGATCACATTTATCCTGTGCTTTATGCTGAGCACTTACATCCGGGGTTTCCATCTAAATCTACAAATTTCGTGATTCAGACAAAACCTTGACGGATCCAATTAGTATAATGAGGCAGCAGAGTTACTGTGGACTCCGTCTGGCCTCCGTTCAGCAGTGTTCTTCTCTTCAAAAGTGTACAAAACTGTGACCCGAATGCACTTTAATGCACGCTTAAAAAGACAGACACTGCAGGATCATAGGTCAGATGGTATCCATAGTGCCACCATCTGCTTCATTATAGAGAATCTTCCACTGGTGGTTCTGTCCGAATCACGTATTTCAGAGATTTATAAGGAGACTTCAGTGTAAGCGCTCAGCGTAGCAGAATAAATGTAAGCCGAGCCTTACTGCGATTTTTGTGAGGAAAACTTAAACAAATCAACAGCTGGTTAAAAATTGCTTTCATTTTTTTTTTACTGCTGTTCCTCATGCGGCATAAGTGATTAGACGGCTTTATTCTTCCTATAGGTGCGATTACAGTGATACCAGATTTATAATTTTTTTTTGTTTTGGCTGCTATCACACACTACAAGGCGCTTTTTTTTTGTTAAAAACAAGTTTTTGCATCGCCATAGAGTCATGTGAGGAACTGTTTTTTTGTGTGACAAGTTGACGTTTTTATTGGTACCATTTTTGAGCACATAACATTTTTTGATCGCTTTCCATTACGATTTTTGGGAGGCAAAATAAATAAAAACTTTTTTTTTTACTTTTTTACTTAGTCCATCAATTTGATCGATGATATAATGTATTGCAATGCATTATGCATGTCAGCATTACACTGACAGAAGACTCTTAGATTATTGCTCCTGGCAAGGTCTAACAGGCCACCATAGCTGACAGATCAGGAGGTCGACCTCTGATGGGAAAGGAAGCGCCCTCCTTCTAGAATATCACCAAAAAGTTAATTCTTCAATACAAACAGTGAAACTCATCTAATATATAAAGCTGAATGTATGTATGTGTGTATGTATGTGGGTATTTTGTCCGGGATTGGAATCCGCACCGTCGCACTTACGGGCATGAAATTTTGCACGCCCGCACGTCTCGACCCCGAAAGAGTCCTAGGCTATGTTTTGAATCGAAATTTTAACCCCGCGTTCCAAATCGCCAAACAATTTTGGCCCTATCTACATAATGGGGAGAAAGCTGAATGCTTGTGTGTATGTCCGGCATAGGAATCTGCATTTACGGGCATGAAATTTTGCACACCCGCACGTCTCGACCCCGGGAGCGTCATAGGCTAGGTTTTGAGTAGAAATTTTAACCCCGCGCATTCCAAATCGGCAAATAATTTTGGCTCGGGATAGGAATCTGCACCGTTGTACTTACGGGCATGAAATTTTGCATGCCCGCACATCTCAACCCCAGGAGCATTATAGGCTATGTGTTGAATGGAAATTTTAACCCCCGCACGTTCCAAATCGCCAAACAATTTTGGCCCTATCTACATAATGGGGAGAAAGCTGAATGCTTGTGTGTATGTCCGGCATAGGAATCTGCATTTACGGGCATGAAATTTTGCACACCGCACGTCTCGACCCCGGGAGCGTCATAGGCTAGGTTTTTAGTCGAAATTTTAACCCCGCGCATTCCAAATCGGCAAATAATTTTGGCCCGGGATAGGAATCTGCACCGTTGTACTTACGGGCATGAAATTTTGCATGCCCGCACATCTCAACCCCAGGAGCATTATAGGCTATGTGTTGAATGGAAATTTTAACCCCCGCACGTTCAAAATCGCCAAACAATTTTGGACCCTATCTACATAATGGGAGGAAAGCTGAATGCTTGTGTGTATGTCCGGCATAGGAATCTGCATTTACGGGCATGAAATTTTGCACACCCGCACGTCTCGACCCCGGGAGCGTCATAGGCTAGGTTTTGAGTCGAAATTTTAACCCCGCGCATTCCAAATCGGCAAATAATTTTGGCCCGGGATAGGAATCTGCACCGTTGTACTTACGGGCATGAAATTTTGCATGCCCGCACATCTCAACCCCAGGAGCATCATAGGCTATGTGTTGAATGGAAATTTTAACCCCCGCACGTTCCAAATCGCCAAACTATTTTGGCCCTATCTACATAATGGGGAGAAAGCTGAATACTTGTATATAGATATAATCATTACAATTTGTTATAACTAACCGTAGTTAGGTACTATGCCCGGGCAGCGCCGGGCTCTTCAGCTAGTATATTATATAGAGTCATTACAAACAGAGTAATCTATTTCAAGTGTTTATTTCTGTTAATGTTGATCATTATGGCTTACAGCCAATGAAAAACCCAAAAGTCATTATCTCAGTAAATTAGAATAATTAACAAAAAAAACACCTGTAAAGGCTTCCTAAGCATTTAAAAAGGTTCATTAGTCTGTTTCAGTAGGCTCCACAATCATGGGGAAGGCTGCTGCTGACATGACAGATGTCCAGAAGGCAGTCATTGACACACTCCACAAGGAGGGTAAGCCACAAAAGGTCATTGCTAAAGAAGCTGTCATTTAGGGGGTTAAGGTTAAATAGCCGAGAGTGGTACAGGCACCGCTACTGGTTGTAACAGCTGGGGCTCGGCTATCATGTAAGTAAAGTTCCCGGCAACAATCGCACTGGCACAGTTCCTGTGCCACGCACAGTAGCCATGACATACAGTTATATGAAAAAGTTTGGGCACCCCTATTAATCTTAAGCTTAATGTTTTATAAAAATTGGTGTTTTTGCAACAGCTATTTCAGTTTGATATATCTAATAACTATTGGACACAGTAATGTTTCTGCCTTGAAATGAGGTTTATTGCACTAGCAGAACATGTGCAATCTGCATTCAAACAAAATTTGACAGGTGCATAAGTATGGGCACCCTTATCATTTTCTTGTTTTAAATACTCTACCTACTTTTTACTGACTTACTAAAGCACTTTTTTTGGTTTTGTAACCTTATTGAGCTTTGCACTTCATAGCCAGGTGTATGCAATCATGAGAAAAGCTACTTAAAGTGGCCACTTGCAAGTTGTTCTCCTGTTTGAATCTCCTCTGAAGAGTGGCATCATGGGCTCCTCAAAACAACTGTCAAATGATCTGAAAACAAAGATTATTCAACATAGTTGTTCAGGGGAAGGATACAAAAAGCTGTCTCAGAGATTTAACCTGTCAGTTTCCACTGTGAGGAACATAGTAAGGAAATGGAAGAACACAGGGACAGTTCTTGTTAAGGCCAGAAGTGGCAGGCCAAGAAAAACATCAGAAAGGCAGAGAAGAAGAATGGTGAGATCAGTCAAGGACAATCCTCAGACCACCTCCAGAGAGCTGCAGCATCAACTTGCTGCAGATGGTGTCACTGTGCATGGGTCAACTATACAACGCACTTTGCACAAGGAGAAGCTGTATGGGAGAGTGATGCGAAAGAAGCCGTTTTTGCAAGCACGCCACAAACAGAGTCGGCTGAGGTATGCAAAAGCACATTTGGAGAAGCCAATTTATTTTTGGAAGAAGGTCCTGTGGACTCATGAAACCAAGATTGAGTTGTTTGGTCATACAAAAAGGCGTTATGCATGGCGTCAAAAAAACACAGCATTCCAAGAAAAACACTTGCTACCCACAGTAAAATTTGGTGGAGGTTCCATCATGCTTTGGGGCTGTGTGGCCAATGCCGGCACCGGGAATCTTGTCAAAGTTGAGGGACGCATGGATTCCACTCAGTATCAGCAGATTCTTGACAATAATGTTCAAGAATCAGTGACAAAGTTGAAGTTACACAGGGGATGGATCTTTCAGCAAGACAATGATCCAAAACACCGCTCCAAATCTACTCAGGCATTCATGCAGAGGAACAATTACAATGTTCTGGAATGGCCATCCCAGTCCCCAGACCTGAATATCATTGAACATCTGTGGGATCATTTGAAGAGGGCTGTCCATGCTCGGCGACCGTCAAACTTAACTGAACTGGAATTGTTTTGTAAAGAGGAATGGTCAAAATACCTTCATCCAGGATCCAGGAACTCATTAAAAGCTACAGGAAGCGACTAGAGGCTGTTATTTTTGCAAAAGGAGGATCTACTAAATATTAATGTCACTTTTCTGGTGATGTGCCCATACTTATGCACCTGTCAAATTTTGTTCGGATGCAGATTGCACATTTTCTGTTAGTACAATAAACCTCATTTCAAGGCAGAAACATTACTGTGTCCAATAGTAATTAGATATATTAAACTGAAATAGCTGTTGCAAAAACACCAATTTTTATAAAACATTAAGCTTAAGATTAATAGGGGTGCCCAAACTTTTTCATATAACTGTATCTATATTTCTTGACTTCACTCTCATCTCTATTAATAGTCTTTTCATATGGGCCGAAGATCTTTTTTTTTTTGTTCCCCGTAGGCTCCAGGACCCAGGTGCGACTCCAACCCCTCAGCCCACATTGGTTGCGCCCCTGACTATACCTTTTGCTTCGTGCATAAATACTCGTGCCACACACACTGCAGAAGTGGCTTCACGACTGGATCTTCAAAATGAGCATCAAATGAGTGTTTCAGCACCTAGTAATAAAAATAATTAGCAACAATTAAAGCCACTGATGATTTAAGTGGACATCTCCAGATTATATTCACTATTTGGATCATATTTACTTTGTTCACTTGGCACCTTGTAGAAAACATATAAACAGCAAAGGTCAGTACCCACAATGAACTCAGGAACAGGCCCAAGTAACTAAACCACAAAAGACAACTTGAACAAAAGGTGCAAATCATTTGCTGAATTTTACGCAGATCACAAAGTCAATAATTTCTTCCAGAGTATTCACACCAAAAGACTGTTGGAAATAAAATGATATATCAAGCTCATTCTGCGCAAAAAAAGAAATTGAGTCATTACAGATTTTCATTCAATATGTGGATCAAAATCGCCCACTTTTTCCTAGCCTCGACATGCAGAGGCGTGATGAGGTCATCCCACTGCTGCTGACGGGCTGCAGAGGTGCCGAGGATGCAGCGGACACCGGTAAGCGCTCCAGGGGCCATTATGGAGCAATGGGGAACATTATTGAGCAATGGGGACACTATGGAGGCCATTATAGGGGACATATGAGGCAATGGGGAACCTTATGGAGCAATGGAGGATGCTATGGAGCCATTATGAAGCAACAGGGCAATGGTGGACACCATGGGTGCATGGGGGCATTAAGGGACAATGGGGACACTTTGGGGCTATTATGGAGCAATTGGGAACATTATGTAGCAATGGTGGACATTGAGGAGCAACAGGGGACATCATGGGGCAATCAGGGACATTATGGGGCATTTTGGGGGGTTGTGAATGGGGTCATAGTATAGTGTACAGTGGGGGGGAGACTTGATGCATGAGGCAGTGTGGGGGAGATATTATAGAAAGGTGCAACTTGGGGCAACATTACAGAGAGGGGTAGTGTAGAGGGATACTATGGAGAACAGTGTGAGGGGTATTTTGTACAGGAAGCACAGTGAGGGGAAATTATTTATTCAGGGGCGCAACATGGGAGATATTTATATTTATTGGGCAGTATAATGATACTTTTATTTCTAAGGGCACCGTGTCATGATGTGCTGCTGAAGACAGAAGTCTGCAGAGATCTGTTCTGGGTGTGAAATGTCATCATGGTGTCTGTAGTATATGGAGACAAAAGGGATAAGGACTTGAATCAGAGAAGATGTCATAGATAAGATAGCCGGATGGAAACATTTATTTATGATACTGACAACGTCACTTCAGTGCTGTGGTTCCTGTATGGTCTGCAGTCTGATGATGGCTGGTAATGGTAACTGCAACTACTAGCATCTCCTTACCATTGTTAAAGGGTGTATCTGGGACTTTACAAAATACAAAAAATGTACCTAAGCACTAACAGGCAGGTAATTGCAACTTACCTGCCTGTTGTGCACGGCGCCATTCTCCCCCGGCACGGAGCGGTCACATTCCACTCCTGACGGGGATTCAGCTGTGTCTGCTGATGTGACGGGGTGTGACTTCCGATGTCATTCTTACTGATAGCCGGCTCCCCAGTCAGGCAGCAGGGATCCAGCGGTCAATCAGAATGAAGCCGTAAGTTCCGCTCCGTGGACAGAGCGGAGCGGAAAAAAAGCTCTGTAGATGTGAGGTCACAAAAAGACTTCTGAATCTCGGCAGGAGCGTCAGTGCACAACAGGCAGGTAAGTTGCAACTATACCTGAACGTTAGTCCTTAGGTACATTTTTTGTTATGTATAAAGTCCCGGATACACCCTTTAAAGACATATTAGGAATTGCAGGGTCAAGCAATACATTATAAATGGGGCGGACCTGACATTACAATTGATCACTGTACTAAGCTTTGTGCTGTATACATTTACTGACCGCGGTTCAAGTGCTGCATTCAGGTACTGATGATGGTATTGGAGCCGCATACAAGTGCTGACAGTGGTTCTAATTTTGTACTCTTAGCTTTCCATACTTGTGCTTCATGGCTATGTTAAAATGTAAAAATCCTCCAAATTTAGAGATTTGAGATTATGAGAAGGATTTGGCGAGTTTCTCCTGCAAAAACTCAGTTTAAGTTTGTGTGTACAGTCATGGCCAAAAGTTTTGAGAATGACACAAATATTATATTTTCACATGATCTGCTGCCCTCTGGTTTTTATGTGTGTTTGACAGATGTTTTATCACAGACAGCAATATAATTTCAAACATATGAGTAACAAAAGCTTATATTGACAGTTAGAATGATTTAATGCAGCAAGTCAATATTTGCAGTGTTGACCCTTCTTCTTCAGGACCTCTGCAATTCTCCCTGGCATGCTCTCAATCAACTTCTGGACCAAATCCTGACTGATAGCAGTCCATTCTTGCACAATCAATGCTTTCATTTTGCCAGAATTTTTAGGTTTTTGTTTGTCCACCCGTCTCTTGATGATTGACCACAAGTTCTCAATGGGATTAAGATCTGGGGAGTTTCCAGGCCATGGACCCAAAATCTCTATGTTTTGTTCCCTGAGCCATTTAGTTATCACCTTTGCTTTATGGCAAGGTGCTCCATCATGCTGGAAAAGGCATTGTTGATCGCCAAACTGCTCTTGGAGGGTTGGAAGAAGTTGCTCTTGGAGGACATTCTGGTACCATTCTTTATTCATGGCTGTGTTTTTAGGCAAGACTGTGAGAGAGCCGATTCCCTTGGCTGAGAAGCAACCCCACACATGAATGGTTTCAGAATGTTTAACAGTTTGCATGAGACAAGACTGGTGGTAGCGCTCACCTTGTCTTCTCCGAATGAGGCGTTTTCCTGATGTCCCAAACAATCGAAAAGGGGATTCATCAGAGAAAATAACTTTACCCCAGTCCTCAGCAGTCCACTGCCTGTACCTTTTGCAGAATATCAGTCTGTCCATGATGTTTTTTCTGGAGAGAAGTGGCTTCTTTGCTGCCCTCCTTGAGACCAGGCCTTGCTCCAAGAGTCTCCGCCTCACAGTGCGTGCAGATGCACTCACACCTGCCTGCTGCCATTCCTGAGCAAGCTCTGCACTGCTGGTAGCCCGATCCGCAGCTGAAACACTTTTAAAAGACGGTCCTGGCGCTTGCTGGTCTTTCTTGGGCGCCTGGAGCCTTTTTGGCAACAATGGAACCTCTCTCCTTGAAGTTCTTGATGATGCGATAGATTGTTGACTGAGGTGCAATCTTTCTAGCTGCGATACTCTTCCCTGTTAGGCCATTTTTGTGCATTGCAATGATGACTGCACGTGTTTCTTTAGAGATAACCATGGTTAACAGAAGAGAAACAATGATGCCAAGCACCAGCCTCCTTTTAAAGTGTCCAGTGGTGTCATTCTTACTTAATCATGACAGATTGATCTCCAGCCATGTCCTCATCAACACCCACACCTGTGTTAATGGAGCAATCACTGAAAAGAGGTTAGCTGGTCCTTTTAAGGCAGGGCTGCAATGATGTTGAAATGTGTTTTGGGGGATAAAGTTCATTTTCTAGCCAAATATTGACTTTGCAAGTAATTGCTGTTAAGCTGATCACTCTTTATAACATTCTGGAGTATGTGCAAATTGCCATTAGAAAAAGTGAAGCAGTAGACTTTGTAAAAATTAATATTTGTGTCATTCTCAAAACTTTTGGCCATGAATGTACTCATAAAGATTTTTTGGGGGGAGCAGAATTTCTCCAAATCCTCCTCAAATACAGAAAACTTGGTTCTGGTCATGCATTAATGTACTGATGGTGGCTCTAATGATGTATTTATATAAGTACTCCTTTAAATTTTTTTGCAACCTTTAGGATTTAATAAGGTAATGTGGCCCTTGGACCAAAAAAAATGTTGTGCACCCCCATGTTTGCTCTTAAAGAAGTACTGAAGTTCTACAATTCCCCAGCAGTCCTGTACCAATTCCTCCCAGTTTTCCAAATCATCTGCAGTCACTAAGCCTTTATTAAGGACTGCCTTATAAAATGAGTGCCCCTCTGATGACAGCAGATCTGTATCCCCCCGATATTACAAAACAATCAGCACAGATCGGTATCCCCCCGATATTACAGGACAATCAGCACAGATCCGTATCCTCCAGATATTACAAGGCAATCAGTACAGATCCGTATCCCCCCGATATTACAGGACAATCAGCACAGATCCATATCTCCCTCATATTACGGGACAATCAGCACAGATCCGTACCCCCCCAGATATTACAGGACAATCTGCACAGATCCGTATCCCCCCGATATTACAGGACAATCAGCACAGATCCGTATCCCCCCAGATATTACAGGACAATCTGCACAGATCCGTATCCCCCAGATATTACAGGACAATCTGCACAGATCCGTATCCCACCAGATATTACAGGACAATGTGCACAGATCCGTATCCCCCCGATATTACAGGACAATCAGCACAGATCCGTATCCCCCCAGATATTACAGGACAATCAGCACAGATCCGTATCCCCCCAGATATTACAGGACAATCAGCACAGATCCGTATCCCCCCAGATATTACAGGACAATCAGCACAGATCCGTATCCCCCAGATATTACAGGACAATCAGCACAGATCCGTATCCCCCCCAGATATTACAGGACAATCTGCACAGATCCGTATCCCCCAGATATTACAGGACAATCAGCACAGATCCGTATCCCCCCCAGATATTACAGGACAATCAGCACAGATCCGTATCCCCCCAGATATTACAGTACAATCAGCACAGATCCGTAACCCCCAGATATTACAGGACAATCAGCACAGATCCGTACCCCCCAGATATTACAGGACAATCAGCACAGATCCGTATCCCCCCAGATATTACAGGACAATCAGCACAGATCCGTATCCCCCCAGATATTACAGTACAATCAGCACAGATCCGTAACCCCCCAGATATTACAGGACAATCAGCACAGATCCGTAACCCCCCAGATATTACAGGACAATCAGCACAGATCCGTATCCCCCCAGATATTACAGGACAATCAGCACAGATCCGTATCCCCCCAGATATTACAGGACAATCAGCACAGATCCATATCTCCCTCATATTACGGGACAATCAGCACAGATCCGTACCCCCCAGATATTACAGGACAATCTGCACAGATCCGTATCCCCCCGATATTACAGGACAATCAGCACAGATCCGTATCCCCCCAGATATTACAGGACAATCTGCACAGATCCGTATCCCCCCAGATATTACAGGACAATCTGCACAGATCCGTATCCCCCAGATATTACAGGACAATGTGCACAGATCCGTATCCCCCCGATATTACAGGACAATCAGCACAGATCCGTATCCCCCCAGATATTACAGGACAATCAGCACAGATCCGTATCCCCCCAGATATTACAGGACAATCAGCACAGATCCGTATCCCCCCAGATATTACAGGACAATCAGCACAGATCCGTATCCCCCCAGATATTACAGGACAATCTGCACAGATCCGTATCCCCCAGATATTACAGGACAATCAGCACAGATCCGTATCCCCCCAGATATTACAGGACAATCAGCACAGATCCGTATCCCCCCAGATATTACAGTACAATCAGCACAGATCCGTATCCCCCCGATATTACAGGACAATCAGCACAGATCCGTATCCCCCCAGATATTACAGGACAATCTGCACAGATCCGTATCCCCCCAGATATTACAGGACAATCTGCACAGATCCGTATCCCCCAGATATTACAGGACAATCCGTATCCCCCTGATGCACATGTGTTATTTCCTAATTGATGCTGGATTTCCTTTTTCTCAGAGCTTTGCTGGAGAGCTGTCATTAGAAAATGCATTCACTATGACCAATCATCTATAAATCGGTTCTAATGGTCGCACCGATGTTCAGATCGCAGCTGCTAGATCGCTCAGCAGATTGCCCGGTGCAGCTCCGTGGCCATCTCCTAGTTTACCTCAGCTGCGCACTTAGCAACGTGGAAAGGGGGTTCACTGAGGAGCCCGACGACCTCCAGCTGCAGCCGCTCCGAGGCCATGATGTGACTCCTGCTCCTCTCCGCGTCCTACACGCCCCGTAACCGGGCAACAAGGAAGCGCCCTGACTGGTCCCCGAGCTGTGACGTAATAGAACCTAGGGGAGGGGGGTGAAGCACCGCAGCAGTTACCAATCAGGCTTCACCTTTCATTTGGGTAAGGCATACTGGAAAATGACAGCATGGATCTGATTGGCTGTTATGAGTTAGAGCCCCTCGTGTCACACCTCAGCTCGATTTCTATGTTCACACGTTGCAGATATTTTTTTTTCAGTGGAATTGCAAACCATGTGGCCCCGATTTTGTGCGTTGTATGACATGACTGCAACGTGTGAACACAGACTTAAAATCAAAGTTCAGCAATGAAGAGGTTCAGTTGGTAATGAAAACATAGTGGCAGCTGTTACCGCCTCCAGTTTTTTGGGGGCTCTGTCAGACGAGCATATGGACAGCACACAGAGCAATGGAAGTCAATGTGCTGATTCATGGGAATATTTTTACACTGCTGACCTCCGTGTAACAAAATGGCAGCCTGCGCTACTTTCATCCGTCTTTAGACCAGACTCATTCTGTCGATCGTGTGCCACAAGCCGATCACATACCGGTGATGTCCGGAGTCTCTCACAGATCCATTACAATGATAGGAAACCGCATTCCACCGTTATTGAGTCAATTGTTCGTGTAAAAACCGTCTACAAAACGGACGGATCATACCAAGATGTAAAAACCGGCCACACGGTGATACGGATGACAAACGGTCTTTCTGGATGAAAAGTGACCGATTTTACATCCGCTCGTCTGGACTCAGCCTTTCCTTGTAGTTATGTTGTTAAATCTCCCATAAGGCCGGGTTCAGGTGAGCGGATGCAAAATCGGCCAATCTTCATCCAGAAAAAACTGCTGTTTTTACGTTCGTACGTCAATTTCTTTACGCTCTTGTGCCATCCGTATGTTCGTATTGTACATGAACATCAGGACACATACAGTTTCCTCTTAATAACTGTAATGGATCTGTGAGAACAGTATGACATATGGATGGTAACCAGGACATAATCTGTTTTTTTTTGCACACCCAATGACATCGGTCCATGCGTAAAAGCATCCATGTGCTGTCCGTGTGCTACCGGTTTTGCATACAGTCAGCACACGGACTGCCATATGCTCGTCTGAATGAGCCCTAATATTGGTGCTGGAAAGAGGGTAGAGTCAGAGTAAGGCCTCATTCAGATGTCTGTTGCATCCCTTTTTTTTTCACCGATACAGCACGTACCACTATAATCTATGGAGCTATTCACATGTCCGTGTTTTTTCATGGACTCATGCAAAACTCATGGAGATATGTCCTTTTTTCCCCAGTATCAAGAAAGAAAGGTGCCTATCCAAGTCTATGGGTCAGTGAAAGACACGTACAGTCATGGCCAAAAGTTTTGAGAATGACACAAATATTAATTTTTACAAAGTCTACTGCTTCACTTTTCTAATGGCAATTTGCATATACTCCAGAATGTTATAAAGAGTGATCAGCTTAACAGCAATTACTTGCAAAGTCAATATTTGGCTAGAAAATGAACTTTATCCCCTAAAACACATTTCAACATCATTGCAGCCCTGCCTTAAAAGGACCAGCTAACCTCTTTTCAGTGATTGCTCCATTAACACAGGTGTGGGTGTTGATGAGGACATGGCTGGGGATCAATCTGTCATGATTAAGTAAGAATGACACCACTGGACACTTTAAAAGGAGGCTGGTGCTTGGCATCATTGTTTCTCTTCTGTTAACCATGGTTATCTCTAAAGAAACACGTGCAGTCATCATTGCAATGCAAAAAATGGCCTAACAGGGAAGAGTATCGCAGCTAGAAAGATTGCACCTCAGTCAACAATCTATCGCATCATCAAGAACTTCAAGGAGAGAGGTTCCATTGTTGCCAAAAAGGCTTCAAGGCGCCCAAGAAAGACCAGCAAGCGCCAGGACCGTCTCTTAAAAGTGTTTCAGCTGCAGGATCGGGCTACCAGCAGTGCAGAGCTTGTTCAGGAATGGCAGCAGGCAGGTGTGAGTGCATCTGCACGCACTGTGAGGCGGAGACTCTTGGAGCAAGGCCTGGTCTCAAGGAGGGCAGCAAAGAAGCCACTTCTCTCCAGAAAAACATCATGGACAGACTGATATTCTGCAAAAGGTACAGGCAGTGGACTGCTGAGGACTGGGGTAAAGTTATTTTCTCTGATGAATCCCCTTTTCGATTGTTTGGGACATCAGGAAAACGCCTCATTCGGAGAAGACAAGGTGAGCGCTACCACCAGTCTTGTCTCATGCCAACTGTTAAGCATCCTGAAACCATTCATGTGTGGGGTTGCTTCTCAGCCAAGGGAATCGGCTCTCTCACAGTCTTGCCTAAAAACACAGCCATGAATAAAGAATGGTACCAGAATGTCCTCCAAGAGCAACTTCTCCCAACCCTCCAAGAGCAGTTTGGCAATCAACAATGCCTTTTCCAGCATGATGGAGCACCTTGCCATAAAGCAAAGGTGATAACTAAATGGCTCAGGGAACAAAACAGAGATTTTGGGTCCATGGCCTGGAAACTCCCCAGATCTTAATCCCATTGAGAACTTGTGGTCAATCATCAAGAGACGGGTGGACAAACAAAAACCTAAAAATTCTGACAAAATGAAAGCATTGATTGTGCAAGAATGGACTGCTATCAGTCAGGATTTGGTCCAGAAGTTGATTGAGAGCATGCCAGGGAGAATTGCAGAGGTCCTGAAGAAGAAGGGTCAACACTGCAAATATTGACTTGCTGCATTAACTCATTCTAACTGTCAATATAAGCTTTTGGTTACTCATATGTTTGCAATTATTATATTTCTGTCTGTGATAAAAACATCTGTCAAACACACATAAAAACCAGAGGGCAGCAGATCATGTGAAAATATAATATTTGTGTCATTCTCAAAACTTTTGGCCATGACTGTACAGCACAACATATCAAAATTAAAACCTTGGACAAAGTCGCGGGACAACCTTGCTATTTATTAAAAAAAAGTCTACAATTGCTGAAGTTTTTCCTTATCAGTTATAACGATGACGCTTTTTATACGGAAACAAACAGACGGACTGTCTCACGAACAAAGTACATTTTATTTAATCGAGCGTAACATATATTATTCCAATATTTTATTGTATGTAAGAGCAGTAAAATGCATATGGCCCAATGGCCTTTTTTAAATATGTAATACAGGATAAAAAAAAAAACCTTGAATTAATAAATAATACAGATAATAAAGTATGATGCGAACAAAGTGCCCCCCAAATACAGTAAGATACCCCCTTAGTGACTTCCTCAACATGCCCGGTCTGATGACCCTACTGTACCCCCTCAGCAAGGTATGGAGACTAGAGATGAGCGACTTTGCCTCCGGGAGGGTCGAGTCGGGTTTTGGACCACCCGACTTTATCAAAAGTCGAGTCGAACGAAATCGGCCGACTATCGGAAAAAGTTTGAGTTCCAACTGAAACTCGACCCGACCCCAATGCAAGTCAATGGGGAAGAAAAGTTGGCAGTGAGTGGAGGACAGTAAACACACCTACAGTGCCCATTTCAATGCCAACTACATCAATTCTTATTACTTAAGCTTGTCAACCTTAATTTACTTTATAATAATAGTAACGCATTGAAAACTGGGGGTTATTTGGCTAAAGTTGTGGGGGAGGGGGCAGGGCTGGCTCCAGGTTTTCGTGGGTCCCAGGCAAAAGAGTCTCAGTGGGCCCCTTTAACACATACCACAATTCATGATTCTCCGATACGGCACAAAAATATAGGTATAGTACAATGAAAAACACTTCACTTCTTACATTACATGAGAGATATCTATTGTAAATTCTACAATAGCTCAAAAACCGCACAGTATATTCCTCCATACAGTATTATGGACACCACATAGTGCGCCATACAGAATAATGAGCCCCATATATTGCTCCATACAGAATAATGAGCCCCATATATTGCTCCTTACAGAATAATGAGTCCCATATATGATGCTCCATACAGAATAATGGGCCCAATATAATGCTTCATACAGTATAATGAGCCACATATATTGCTCCATACAGAATTGGTCCCATATAATGTTCCATACAGTATATGATGAGCTCCACATAATGCTCCAGTATATAATGGTCCCCATATAATGTGCCATACAGTATAGGACGGTCCCCATAGAGTATAATGTGCCCCACATATTGCTCCATACAGTATAATGAGTTGCATATAAAGCTCCTTACAGTATATGATGGGCCCCATATAATGCTCCATACAGAATAGGCCCCATATGTGCTCCATATGATGCTCCTTATATAAAGGGCACTATATGATGCCCCATAAAAAATGAACCCTATATGATGCTCTAGTATATGATGGGCCCCATATATGATGCTCCAGTGTATGATGAGCCCCATGTAATGCTCCAAATATAATGGTCCCCATATATAATTCTCCATATATAATGGGCTCCATGTGATGCCCCATAATGAACCCCATATGATACTCTAGTATATGATGGGCCTCATATATAATGCTCCAGTGTATAATGGGCCCTATCTATGATGCTCAAGTGTATGATGGGCCCCATATATAATTCTCCAGTGTATAATGCTCCCCGTATATTGCTCCAAACATAAAAAAAAATGAAATACCTCTCCTCGCTGGGCACTGCTCTACTCTGGACTCCTCAGCGTCGCCATCTTCCAGCTCTCTGCACTGTGACTGTTCAGGCAGAGGGCGCACAGACGTGACGTCATCGCGCTGACCTGAATGTCACTGTCAGGAAACGGGGAAGACGTCACAGCGGTGGAGCAGGGAGAGGTAAGTATTGCAAGTGCTGGGGCCCTGAGTAAGTAGGGGTTCCCACTTGTGGGAGCCGGCACTGGCACAGGGCCCCTCATAATACGCCGGTGTCTCTGACGGCGAGTGGGCCCCCCACCTGCTCAGAGCCCCGGCACTTGCCCGGATGCGCCAGGTGCTGACGCCGGCCCTGGGGGGGGGTACAGCCTAGTTAGGGAGGTGGAAAAACTGGCATATGTTGAGGTGTAGGCTGGACGGTCAGCAGCTGCAAATGGAGGAATTGGAGAAGTCGGAGGAAGAGGAGGACAAAGCGAGCCATTTTGCTGGCAACCTATGTGTCATCAGGGGAAGGTGGTACAAAATCCTTTGAAACCCAGGCATGGTTCATTTTAACCCCTTCCCGACCCATGACGCCTACGTCGGCGTCATGAAAGTCAGTGCCATCCCGACCCTTGACGCCTACGTAGGCGTCATGGTATAAATCCCGTTCCTGCGGGTCGGGTGACTGGGGTCACTGAAAGGTCACCCGACCCGCATGCACAAGACCCTTTGTGCTTCACCACAGGGGGGTTGTCTTAACCCCCATGTGGCTACGATCGCTCTGATTGGCTGTTAAAAGTGAAACAGCCAATCAGCGATTTGTGATATTTCACCAATGAAATTTGGTGAAATACTACAATCCAGCCATGGCCGATGCTGCAATGCATTCTGCCCATGGCGGAGAACCGGAGATCCGACCCCCCCCCCAACCACCGAGTGACGGCGGCGATCGGCCCGAGCCGCCACCGTTGATGACGGCGATGGGTTTCACCGCCGTCACTATCTGCTCCCCTCCTCCTTGCCTCCGCTCCCCCCACCTTCCGATCCCCCCCTTCACCTCTCCAGGTCCTCCGATGTCCCTGGGTCCGTCCCGGCGTCCGTCCGGGATTCTTCATGGGCGCCCCCATCTTCCCAAAATGACGGGCGCATGCGCAGAGCGCCCGCTGGGCCGGCAGATTTCCATACATTTATTTGATCACTTGTGTACTCTCTCACGTGATCAAATAAAAAAAAAGTAAATAAAACGCCCCCTTTACCACCCCCATAGGTAGGGACAAATAATAAAATATATATATTATTATATATTTTTTTTTTTCTATTAAGGTTAGGGTTAGAATTGGGCTGGGTTCATATTGCGTTATGGCAGTCCCGTTAGACGGACTGCATTACACCGCGGTTAACGCATTTGTTATCGCAGTCCGTTAATGCTGCCATTCATTCCAAATTTGTGGGCGCATTCGCGACGCATGCCGTAAAGCGGAAATGCGTTCGCAACGTGCCGTCATTCAGTGATGGAGCCTCGGATGCAGGCCGCAGCGTCTGGCTCCGTTCCCCCGCTAGCACAGATAAATCATTTGATTCATCTGCGCTAGCGGGTATAGCATAACGCGATCGCGTTATGCTATACCGTTACCAGCCCGTCAACGCTATGTGTTGACGGGTTGGTAAAACGCAATATGAACCCAGCCTTAGGGTTAGCATTAGGGTTAGCATTAGGGTTAGCGTTAGAATTACGGTTAGAATTTTGGGTTTAGGGTTGGAATTTGGGTTAGGGTTAAAATTAGGGTTAGGTTGGAATTAGGGTTAGGTTGGGTTTAGGGTTAGGTTTGTGGTTAGGGTTAGAGTTAGGATAAGTGATAGGGGTGTTTTGGGGTTAGGGTTGGGATAGGGTTAGGCTTGTGGTTAGGGTTATGGTTAGAGTTGGGATTAGGGTGTGTTGGGGTTGGGGTTATGGTTAGGGTTTGGATTAGGGTTAGGGGTGTTGTAGTGGTTAGGGTTGGAGTTAGAATTGAGCGGTTTCCACTATTTAGGCATATCAGGAGGTCTCCATACACGACATGTCGCCACCATTGATTCCTGCAAATTTTGCGTTCAAAAAGTCAAACAGTGCTCCCTTTATTCCGAGCCCCGACGTGTGCCCAAACAGTGTTTACCCCCACATATGGGGTATCAGCGTACTCAGAAAAATTGCACAACAACTTTGGGGGTCTAATTTCTCCTGTTACCCTTGGAAAAAAAAATTGGGGACTAAAAAAATTATTTTTTGTGGAAAAAAAAATGATTTTTTTATTTTTAACGGCTCTGCGTTATAAACTTCTGTGAAGAACTTGATTTTTTTATTTTCATGCCCGGGCGTCATAAACTTCTGTGTAGCCCTTGGGGTTCAAAGTGCTCACCACATATCTAGATAAGTTCCTTGCGGCGTCTAGTTTCCAAAATGGGGTCACTTGTGGGGAATTTCTACTGTTTAGGCACATCGGGGGCTCTGCAAACTTAACATGACGCCCTCAGGACCATTCCATCAAGTCGGCATTTCAAAACATCACTACTTCCCTTCCGAGCCCCGACGTGTGCCCCATACAGTAGTTTTCTCCCACATATGGGATATCAGCGTACTCAGGACAAATTGGACAATAACTTTTGGGTCTAATTTCTCCTGAAACCCTTGGGAAAATAAAAAAATTGGGGACAAAAAGATCATGTTTTGTGGAAAAAATATGATTTTTTTTTTTCATGCCCGGGCGTTATAAAAGTCTGTGTAGCCCTTGGGGTTCAAAGCGCTCACCACATATCTAATAAGTTCCTTGCGGGGTCTAATTTCCAAAATGGGGTCACTTGTGGGGAGTTTCTACTGTTTAGGCACATCAGGGGCTCTAAAAAACGTAACATGACGCCCGCAGACCATTCTATCAAAGTCGGCATTTCAAAACGTCACTACTTTCCTTCCGAGCCCCAACGTGTGCCCGAACAGTGGTTCCCCCCCACATGTGGGGTACCAGTGTACTCAGGAAAAACTGTACAAAAACTTTTGGGGTCCAATTTCTCCTGTTACCCTTGTGAAAATAAAAAATTGCGATTTCAAAAAATCAGTTTTTGAGGAAAAAAATGATTTTTTCTTTCACGGCTCTTCATTATAAACTTCTGTGAAGCATGTGGGGGTTCAAGGTGCTCACCACACATCTGGATAAGTTCCTTAGGGGGTCTAGTTTCCAAAATGGGGTCATTGTGGGGGAGCTCCAATGTTTAGGCACACAGCGACATAGCAACCGCTAAATGATCCAGCATATTTTCCATTCAAAAAGTCAAATGGCGCTCCTTCCCTCTGAGCCTAGCCGCGCGCCAAAACAGTGGTTTATGACCACATATGAGGTATCTGTGTAATCAGGAGAAATTGGCCAACAAATTTTAGGATCCATTTTATCCTGTTGCCCATGTAAAAATGAAAAAATTTGTGCTAAAAGAAAATTTTTGTTGGAAAAATTAAAATGTCCATTTTTCCTTCCATGTTGCTTTAGTTCCTGTGAAGCACCTGAAGGGTTAATAATCTTCTTGAATGTAGTTTTGAGTAGCTTGAGGGGTGCAGTTTTTTATAAATGGTGTCACTTTTGGGTATTTCAGCCATATAGACCCCTCAAAGTGACTTCAAATGTGAGGTGGTCCATAAAAAAAATGGTTTTGTAAATTTTGTTGTAAAAATGAGAAATCGCTGGTCAACTTTTAACCCTTATAACTTCCTAACAGAAAAAAATTTTGTTTCCAAAATTGTGCTGATGTAAAGTAGACATGTGGGAAATGTGATTTATTAACTATTTTGTGTCACATAACTCTCTGGTTTAACAGAATAAAAATTCAAAATTTGAAAATTGCGAAATTTTCCCCAATTTCCATTTTTTTCACAAATAAACGCAAAAATTATCAACCTAAAATTTACCACTAACATGAAGCCCAATTATGTCACGAAAAAACAGTCAAGAATCGCTAGGATCCGTTGAAGCGTTCCTGAGTTATTACCTCATAAAGGGACACTGGTCAGAATTGCAAAAAATGGCAAGGTCTGAGAAAGAGTGAGAGAGAGAGAGAGATTCCATCAAAGACGGATGGCAGCGGATCCGCCACCCATAGGCGGCCATTATACAAAATGGCGGATGCGGCGGATCCGCCATAGTCTGCCATTTTGGCGGACAGAAAAAACGTTGCATTGGACGTTTTCCAAAAACTGCGGACGCCAAATTTTTGGCGGATCCGTCAAAAAACGGACCTAACGGACGACCATCCATCAAAATCCGCCACTAATGCAAGTCAATGGGAAAAAAACGGATCCGCCACGACTGAAGTGTGAAAGAGGCCTAAGGTCAAAATAGGCTGGGTCATGAAGGGGTTAATGTAGGTGAGTTCACCAACATTTTGGGTCGACAGCCGAGTCCTTCTTTCTGTCAGGATTGATCCAGCAGCACTGAAGACTCTTTCTGATAGCACACTACCAGCAGGGCAAGCGAGCTCCTGTAAGGCATATTGTGTCAATTCAGGCCAGGTGTCCAGTTTACAGGCCCAGTAGTCAAAGGGGAATGAACTGTGAGGGAGAACATCGATAGGAAGGAGAGGTCATTTTGAACCGTAGTTGACAACTCGCTCCTGTCTGTTGCAATCGATTCGTATTACCAGTATGACGTACCGAAAATCAGTCCACAACATGGTCATGAAACTTCAAGCCATTCGCTGTTGCACACGAACACTTTCCATTGCCCAACGGTTGGTAAACCTGCACCACGCGTGTGCTTGGATCTCTAAACGTTTACGTCTGTTCGCCAATATTAGCTCTAGGTTCTCCTGTGGCATGATGTTCTGTAATTTGCCTCTATAGCGTGGATTGAGGATGCTAGCCAACCAGTAGTCTCATCCTTCATAATTTTGGCAATGCGGGGGTCCCTTTTTAGGATCTGCAAGACATAATCACACATTGGGGCCAATGTTCCAGGTGTCAATGATGCACTGCCAGTGGTGGGTGGAGGAGCACTTCTGCCAAATCCACATCCCTCCAGTCACGCACAAACCCTGTACCTGACCTTGGCAAGCCAACATTTTCTCTTGCCCCCTGAGAAGCATCCTCCTCCCCAAAATAATCATCCCTCTCCTCATCTTCTTCCTCCACCTCGTCCAGGACAGTTCCCTGAGCAGACAATGGCTGACTGTCATCAAGGCTTCCCTCCTCCTCCTCTTCTTCCTCCGCTGCAGACTCCTGATCCTTAATGTGCGTCAAAGTTTGCATGAGCAGACGCATAAGTGGTATGCTTATGCTTATGATGGCGTCCTCTGCGCTTATCAGCCGTGTGCATTCCTCAAAACACTGAAGGACTTTACAGAGGTCTTTCAGCTTTGACCACTGCACACCCGACAACTCGATGTCTGCCCTCAAACTGCCTGCCCGTGTATCCTCCCACAAATGTATTACAGCCTGCCTCTGTTCGCACAGCCTCTCAACCATGTGCATTGTGAAGTTCCACCTTGTTGCAAAGTCTATGATTAGGCGGTGCTTGGGGAGGTGGAGCGATCGCTGCAGCCTCTGCATACGACTGGAGTCTACGGGCGAGCGACGGATGTGCGAGCACAGTCTTCGCACCTTATAGAGCAGGGCTGTTAACTCCGGATAATTATGTAGGAAGCACTGCACCACCAGGTTCAAGGTGTGAGCCAGGCAAGGTATGTGTCTGAGTTTTGCCAGGGCTATGGCCACCACAAAATTACGTCCATTATCACTGACTACCTTGCCTGGCTCAAGATGTAGACTGCCCAGCCATGACTGAGTTTCTCGCTGCAAGTAGTTGGCCAGTACCTCCGCGGTGTGTCTGTTGTCGCCCAAAGACATCATCTTTAATACAGCCTGCTGACGCTAACAGGGGTGAACCTAGCCTCTCTGCTGCCTGAGGCGAACTGCAAAACGGCGGCCCCCCCATTGTAAAATCAGTACAAAGCTCCGCCCCCTTCTGAACGCGGTGAATCCGGATGTGCTCATTGAACACATCCGGCAGCGCTACACAGGCCTGTGTATTTCCCTTGTCGGGAGATCATGTTTTCAAGTCCCATATAGTAACTTAAGTAGTTGCATTAATAACTAGTCACCGACCTGGCTTCTCCTAACTGCTGAGGGAGGGAGTCACAAGGATATCAAGGAAGCAGCACTGTGCGCAGCAGCCAGCAGCAGGAGCATGGGTGTACCCAGGATCAAAACTAGGGGGGGGCAAGCCAATGTCACATCTTATACAGGTTACATCATATACACTGTACATTATGCTGCATATTAGGTATGGAGCATTAGAACTGTTGTATATATTGTATAATACAGCAGTGTATGCAAAACTACGCGGTATATACCATATATTATACATGGCACACTCACCTCTATACAAAGAATAAGAGGCATTATAACCTGTATATGAAAAGTATAATACAGCAGTGTATATACACTCTATATACCGCACACGATGTGTATGACCCTGTATACACCATATACTACACTCTTATTTTGAAGTAAAAAAAAAAAAAAAACAGGATCAAATACAATACTTAAAATAAAGAACAAGTAAAGTTAAAAATCAACAAACTTACTGGTATTTCAATGGGAACTACGGGCCTGCTTTTGGTTAATGAGATGGTCAATGTTCGGTTCCATATTTGTCACAAGTGAAGCAATTTTTCTCTTTCTTGATATCATTATTTCCTAGGGATTCCAAATTGCTATTAGTAAAATACCAATATATATACAGCGCTACAAAAACAATATACCAGCAATAAAACTGCCCACACAGAGATATACAGCCTTGCACTGCCCATCACTGCAGCCTTGCCAGTCCATATCATTTCATCCTCATCAGTGCACATATTGGCGCAACTCCGCTTTTAGCTCAGGCTCAGACTGGTGTGGTGCGAGAGTCCCTAATAGGCAGGTAAATGTCCCCAATAGGCAGCATTGGTCCCCAATAGGCAGCATATGTTCCCAAAAGGCAGCATAGGTCCCCAATAGGCAGCATAGGTCCTCAATAGGCAGCATATGTCCTCAATAGACAGCATATGTCCTCAATAGACAGCATAAGTCCCCAATAGGCAGCATAGGTCCCCAATAGGCAGCATAGGTCCCCAATACGCAGCATAGGTCCTGTTGTGAATGTGTTTGAGATGAGTTCTGAGCAGAGGCTTCCTCTGGTGGTTACAAGCGGTGCTGGTCTGTCCAGTGAAGATTGTGAGGACTGGGAATCAGGTGTTACTGACTGGTCTTATATAAGGGAGTCACCTTCCCATCAGGGTTGCCGGTGATCAATTGTTCTGGTCTGAATCCTTCATTCCTGTTTCCCTTGTAGCCTGCTGTGTCGTGTCTGCATCTCCTGCTAACAGATAAGACATTTTCTTCTTTTTGTTTTTGTGCTATATTTTTGCATTTTTGTCCTGCACTTCTGTGGGGGCCTTCAGGGTCCCCTCCGGGGCTTTTGCCCTCTCAGTTTAGTTCGTAGGAACGCTCCACGGCTGCCTCTAGTTGTGGTGGTTAGTCAGGGTACTGCAATCTCATAGTTTCCAACTGCTCTGGTGTATTGCCTTTTTTTTTTACCTGCACTCCTCAGCTACCAAATCATAACAGTATCACCGGCCTAAACTGAAAATTGTGTGGTACTCACAGAAGGGAAAAATATTGTGAAAGAAAAAAAAAAAAAAGGTTGTCAGAGTTGTCAGAGATATTTTTCTGTTTGTTGCATTTTTTTTTTTTTTCCCTCTGTATCTCTGGGTGCTGGGGAGGATCTTTTCTCTCAATGGAGTTTGCACAGTTGTCTGGCCGTGTGGATCAGCTTGCCACTGAGGTTCAGAGTATTGCTACCTATCTTGCTAGGTTGCCTGTTGTGGAACCTAGGATTCCCATGCCAGATTTGTTTTTAGGGGATCGAGCGAAGTTTCAGAATTTCAAAAATAATTGTAAATTGTTCTTTGCCTTAAAATCTAAGTCCTCAGGGAACGCAGCGCAGCAGGTTCAAATTATCATCTCTCTCCTGCGCGGCGATCCTCAGGATTGGGCTTTTTCCCTGACACCTGGGGATCCTGTTTTGAGTGATGTTGATGCATTTTTTCAGGCTTTGGGGTTATTGTACGATGAGCCTAATGTCACTGATCAAGCTGAAAAAGCCTTGTTGGCATTAAATCAGGGGCTTGATGACGCTGAGTTATACTGTCAGAGATTCCGTAGGTGGGCAGTCCTGACCAAATGGAATGATGACGCTTTGGCAGCCCTTTTCCGGAAGGGTCTGTCAGATAATGTAAAGGATGTTATGGTGGGATTCCCTGTCCCCTCTGGTCTCAATGATTCTATGTCATTAGCGATTCAAATTGACAGACGTTTGCGTGAGCGGAGAAGTATGCGTGGAATGGTGTTGCCTTGTGAACCAGCTTCTGAACCCATGCAGTGTGATAGAGTGGTGTCTGGGGCACAGCGTCATGAGTTTCGAAAGCGCAATGGGTTATGTTTCTACTGTGGTGATGCCTCTCATGCTATTTCAGTCTGCCCTAAGCGGGGAAGACGTTTTGCACGCTCAGTTGTCTTGGGTAGTGTTCAGACTAAGTTTTTATTAACTGTCACTCTGATATGCTCTCTGTCCTCATTTTCTGCTCAGGCTTTCGTTGATTCTGGAGCAGCTATTAACCTGATGGATTATGATTTTGCTAGACGTTGTGGGTTTCCCTTGATACCCCTACAGAAGTCTATTCCCCTACTGGGGATCGATTCTACCCCTTTGGCTGAGAATAAACCCCAGTTTTCTACTCAGGTGATAATGAGGGTTGAACCTGATCACCAGGAGTGCTGCAAATTTTTGGTTCTGTATAATCTGCATGACATTATCGTGCTGGGTTTCCCTTGGTTACAGTCTCATAATCCTGTTTTGGATTGGAAATCTGTGTCTGTAACCAGTTGGGGCTGCCAATGTGTTAATACCAACACTCCTGTTTTTTCTGCCTCCCCCCAGGCTCAGGATGTTCCTGACTTTTTGATTGATTTTTCTGATGTGTTTAGCGAAAGTAAATCTGCATCCTTGCCTCCCCATAGGAGCTATGACTGCGCTATTGAATTAGTGCCGGGTAGTAAATTCCCTAAGGGTCGCCTTTTTAACTTGTCTGTACCTGAACATGACGCTATGCGGTCTTATATCAAGGAATCATTGGAGAAGGGTCATATCAGACCATCCTCTTCACCCTTAGGTGCCGGTTTTTTCTTTGTGGCCAAAAAGGATGGTTCATTGAGGCCGTGTATTGATTATCGTCTCTTGAACAATATTACTGTGAAATATCAATACCCGTTACCCTTGATTTCTGACCTGTTTTCCAGGGTGAAAAATGCTACTTGGTTTACCAAGCTTGACCTCAGGGGGGCGTATAACCTTATTCGCATTAAGCACGGGATGAATGGAAGACGGCATTCAATACCCCTGAAGGGCATTTTGAGTACCTGGTGATGCCCTTTGGGCTCACTAATGCTCCTTCCGTCTTCCAGTCCTTCATGAATGACATTTTCAGGGATTTTGTGGACAAATTTCTGATTGTTTATTTGGATGATATCTTGATTTTTTCTAATGACTGGGACTCTCATGTGAAACATGTTCGAACTGTATTCCAGATTTTGAGAGAGAATGCTCTGTATGTGAAGGGATCAAAGTGTCTTTTTGGCGTACAGAGGATCTCATTTCTGGGATTCATTTTGTCCCCATCTGTTATTGAAATGGACCCGGTCAAGGTTCAGGCCATCTGTGATTGGGTCCAACCTACTTCATTAAAGGCTCTTCAGAGATTTTTGGGTTTTGCCAATTTTTTATCGTAAATTTATTGGTAATTTCTCGGTTATTGTTAAACCATTAACTGATTTGACCAGAAAGGGTTCTGATGTGGTGAATTGGCCTCCTGAGGCAGTCTCTGCATTTCAGGAACTTAAGCAGAGATTCACTTCTGCTCCTGTTCTACGGCAGCCTGATGTTTCTCTGCCATTTCAGGTGGAGGTTGATGCCTCTGAAATTGGGGCAGGTGCCGTTTTGTCCCAAAAAGATCCAGAGACCTCTAAAAGTAACCCTTGTGCCTTTTTCTCTCGAAAATTTTCTCCTACTGAACGTAATTATGACGTGGGTAATCGGGAGTTATTGGCCATGAAGTGGGCTTTTGAAGAGTGGAGACATTGGCTGGAGGGAGCCAAACATCAGGTGGTGGTCCTTACGGACCATAAGAATCTGGTCTATCTGGAATCTGCCAAGCGACTCAATCCTAGACAGGCCAGGTGGGCCTTGTTTTTCACACGTTTTAATTTTGTGGTTTCCTTTCTTCCTGGCACTAAGAATGTTAAGGCGGATGCCCTCTCGAGGAGCTTCCTTGCGGACTCCCCTGAGTTATCTGATCCTTCTGTTATTTTGAAAGAGGGTGTAGTTCTTTCCGCCATCTCGCCCAATTTGAGACTTGCTCTGGAGGGGTGTCAGGAGGATAGGCCCGAGCGCTGCCCGGTTGGAAAATTGTTTGTCCCGGATCAGTGGAAAAAGAGTGTGATGTCTGAGATTCATTGTTCCGCATTGGCTGGGCATCCCGGAATTTTTGGTACCAGAGACTTGGTTAGTCGGTCCTTTTGGTGGCCTACCTTGTCTCGTGATGTCAGGGAATTTGTGCAGTCCTGCGGGACTTGCTCTCGCTCCAAGCCTTGCTCTCGCTCTAGTGGTTTGTTGATGCCATTGCCTGTGCCCAAGAGACCATGGACCCATATCTCTATGGATTTCATTTCCGACCTTCCTGTTTCTCAGAGAATGACCACCATCTGGGTAATTTGTGATAGGTTTTCCAAAATGATACATCTTGTGCCATTACCTAAGTTGCCTTCCTCCTCTGAATTGGTGCCATTGTTCCTTCAGCACGTGGTTCGTTTACACGGCATTCCTGAGAACATTGTGTCTGACAGAGGAGTCCAGTTTGTTTCCAGATTTTGGAGGACTTTTTGTTCTAAACTGGGTGTTCAATAGTCTTTCTCCTCGGCATTTCATCCTCAGACCAATGGTCAAACTGAGAGAACAAACCAGACATTGGAGACTTATCTAAGATGCTTTGTGTCTGCTGATCAGGATGACTGGGTCTCTTTTTTGCCTTTGGCTGAGTTTGCTCTTAATAATAGGGCTAGCTCTGCCACTTTGATGTCTCCGTTTTTCTGTAATTCTGGGTTTCACCCTCGATTTTCTTCAGGACAGACGGAGGCTTCTGTCTGTCCAGGTGTTGACTCTGTTGTGGAGCGTATGCAACAGATTTGGGACCAGGTAGTGGAGAGGTTGTCCCTCTCTCAGGAGAAGGCCCAGCGGTTTGCTAACCGGCATAGGACTGATGGTCCTCGGTTTAAAGTGGGGGACTTGGTCTGGTTGTCCTCAAAGAATATTCCTATGAGAGTGGCATCTCCTAAATTTAAGCCTAGGTTCATTGGACCTTATAAGATCATGGAGATTATTAATCCTGTTTCTTTTCGTTTGCTTCTTCCAGGGACATTTAAGATCCATAACGTGTTCCACAAGTCCTTGTTGAAGAGGTTTGTTGAGCCAGTGGTTCCTGCTGCTGTGCCTCCTGACCCTGTTTTGGTTGAGGGCAATCTGGAGTATGTGGTTGAGAAAATATTAGATTCTCGTTTTTCTAGACGGAAACTCCAGTATTTGGTTAAATGGAGAGGTTATGGTCAGGAAGACAATTCTTGGGTGTTTGCTTCGGACATCCATGCTAGGAGACTTATCCGTGCGTATCACAGAACTCATCCTGACCGGCCTGGTTGCTCAGGTGAGGGTTCGGTGACCCCTCCTCAAGGGGGGTACTGTTGTGAATGGGTTTGAGATGAGTTCTGAGCAGAGGCTTCCTCTGGTGGTTACAAGCGGTGCTGGTCTGTCCAGTGAAGATTGTGAGGACTGGGAATCAGGTGTTACTGACTGGTCTTATATAAGGGAGTCACCTTCCCATCAGGGTTGCCGGTGATCAATTGTTCTGGTCTGAATCCTTCATTCCTGTTTCCCTTGTAGCCTGCTGTGTCGTGTCTGCATCTCCTGCTAACAGATAAGACATTTTCTTCTTTTTGTTTTTGTGCTATATTTTTGCATTTTTGTCCTGCACTTCTGTGGGGGCCTTCAGGGTCCCCTCCGGGGGCTTTTGCCCTCTCAGTTTAGTTCGTAGGAACGCTCCACGGCTGCCTCTAGTTGTGGTGGTTAGTCAGGGTACTGCAATCTCATAGTTTCCAACTGCTCTGGTGTATTGCCTTTTTTTTTACCTGCACTCCTCAGCTACCAAATCATAACAAGGTCCCCAATAGGCAGCATAGGTCCTCAATAGGCAGCATAGGTCCCCAATAGTCAGCATAATCCCCCATAGCCAGCATAATCCCCCATAGCCAGCATAATCCCCCATAGTCAGCATAATACCCCATAGCCAGCATAGTCCCCCATAGCCAGCATAATACCCCATAGCCAGCATAATACCCCATAGCCAGCATAATACCCCATAGCCAGCATAATCCCCCATACCCAGCATAATCCCCCATAGCCAGCATAATACCCCATAGGCCGGGCCCGGCGTTGAAAAAAAAAAAAAAAAAGCCAGTA
This sequence comes from Oophaga sylvatica, assembly GCA_033576555.1. Taxonomy (NCBI): domain Eukaryota; kingdom Metazoa; phylum Chordata; class Amphibia; order Anura; family Dendrobatidae; genus Oophaga; species Oophaga sylvatica. Next base: position 303,822,500 of record JARQOD010000005.1, read on the forward strand.
CTCACCTATCTCCCCCGCAGCTCTGAAGAAGCGCGCTCGACTCCGTCTTCTCTTGGCACAGGCGGCGTGACGTCATCAGGGCGCGCAGGCGGCGTGATGACGTCGTCTGTGCTGCATATGGAAGGCCGCAAGGCCTTCCTCACCAGTCACCACATTCCGCCCGCGATTAAAGTGCCCGCCGGCACTGAACTGTCAGTTCAATGTCGGCGGGCCCACGGGCCGATTCATTCACTGTGCGCCCCTGCTTTGCTGCCCCCTAGCTGCCGCCGCCTGAGACAAGAGGCTCAAGTCGCCTCATTATAGCGGCGCCCCTGGACGCTAACCACTACCTGTTCGATAGTGGGGCACCTCGTGTGCAACACTGGCAGCTGCAGATGGAGTGCTCGTGCCACTGGGCTCTGTCGACAAGCTTTCGCTTCTGGAGGAGGAGGGTCGAACGCCTACAGCCAACTGTTTTCTACAGTCATGGCCAAAAGTTTTGAGAATGACACAGTCTACTGCTTAACTTTTTCTAATGGCAATTTGCATATACTCCAGAATGTTATAAAGAGTGATCAGCTTAACAGCAATTACTTGCAAAGTCAATATTTGGCTAGAAAATTGAACTTTATCCCCCAAAACACATTTCAACATCATTGCAGCCCTGCCTTAAAATGACCAGCTAACCTCTTTTCAGTGATTGCTCCATTAACACAGGTGTGCGTGTTGATGGGGACATGGCTGGAGATCAATCTGTCATGATTAAGTAAGAATGACACCACTGGACACTTTAAAAGGAGGCTGGTGCTTGGCATCATTGTTTCTCTTCTGTTAACCATGGTTATCTCTAAAGAAACACGTGCAGTCATCATTGCAATGCACAAAAATGGCCTAACAGGGAGTATCGCAGCTAGAAAGATTGCACCTCAGTCAACAATCTATCGCATCATCAAGAACTTCAAGGAGAGAGGTTCCATTGTTGCCAAAAAGGCTTCAGGGCGCCCAAGAAAGACCAGCAAGCGCCAGGACCGTCTCTTAAAAGTGTTTCAGCTGCGGGATCGGGCTACCAGCAGTGCAGAGCTTGCTCAGGAATGGCAGCAGGCAGGTGTGAGTGCATCTGCACGCACTGTGAGGCGGAGACTCTTGGAGCAAGGCCTGGTCTCAAGGAGGGCAGCAAAGAAGCCACTTCTCTCCAGAAAAAACATCATGGACAGACTGATATTCTGCAAAAGGTACAGGCAGTGGATTGCTGAGGACTGGGGTAAAGTTATTTTCTCTGATGAATCCCCTTTTCGATTGTTTGGGACATCAGGAAAACGCCTCATTCGGAGAAGACAAGGTGAGCGCTACCACCAGTCTTGTCTCATGCCAACTGTTAAGCATACTGAAACTATTCATGTGTGGGGTTGCTTCTCAGCCAAGGGAATCGGCTCTCTCACAGTCTTGCCTAAAAACACAGCCATGAATAAAGAATGGTACCAGAATGTCCTCCAAGAGCAACTTCTCCCAACCCTCCAAGAGCATTTGGCGATCAACAATGCCTTTTCCAGCATGATGAAGCACCTTGCCATAAAGCAAAGGTGATAACTAAATGGCTCAGGGAACAAAACATAGAGATTTTGGGTCCATGGCCTGGAAACTCCCCAGATCTTAATCCCATTGAGAACTTGTGGTCAATCATCAAGAGATGGGTGGACAAACAAAAACCTAAAAATTCTGACAAAATGAAAGCATTGATTGTGCAAGAATGGACTGCTATCAGTCAGGATTTGGTCCAGAAGTTGATTGAGAGCATGCCAGGGAGAATTGCAGAGGTCCTGAAGAAGAAGGGTCAACACTGCAAATATTGACTTGCTGCATTAACTCATTCTAACTGTCATATAAGCTTTTGTTACTCATGTTTGCAATTATTATATTTCTGTCTGTGATAAAAACATCTGTCAAACACACACAAAAACCAGAGGGCAGCAGATCATGTGAAAATATAATATTTGTGTCATTCTCAAAACTTTTGGCCATGACTGTATACCGTGGGCTAGGCAGCACTGTCCCACCGCCGCTGTCCCCTGTGGACCCTGCACCCGGCGCATGGAAACCCGATGTTTACCTTGGTTACCAGCTCCGGCTGGCTGATCACTGGTCTCCCGCCTGTCACAAGCAGCGATGCGCGCTGGCCAGCGGGAGACCAGCAATCAAAAAATGGTCCAGGACATTCAGCGACACCCAGCAGGGGGGCTGATCGTCGCTGAGTGTCACACTAAGCGAGATCGTTGGCTAGGTCGCTGCTACGTCATAAAATCGGTGACGTTTCACGATCTCGCTAGCGATCTCACTTAGTGTAAAGGTGTAAGGTTCTGTGTACATGTTCCTGAAACTCAGTTTGTTCGTCAGCCATTTTACTTTCTGTCTTGCTGCAGCTATCTTGCCCTCAGTCAAAATGGAGTTTCCAGCTTGCATGTTCCCGCCCTGATTCTCTCCTTTTGCTTCTTAAGCAGCCACAGCTGAGCAATCAGTGCTTCAGAATCTAGCCTGCAGTGAACCTGTGACCTGACTCCTAAAGCCTTGGACCTTGTACTCCAGCTATTCCTACTGAGGAACTCTGAAGCACTTGTGGACTCTGAACCCTGCTCTTTGAAAGACCCACGTTTGCATGGACTTACGGTAACAGAGAAGAAGATCCTGAACCTGTTGTGAAGAGTGATTGCTGAGCTTAGATTACTCTGGCCTGCTGTGTCTCCTGCTTCTGTGTCTGCAAACTGTGTGACTATTTTTGCCAACTTGTATGAAGTAATACAAGACTTTCTATATCAAACCTGTGTCTCATGTATTTTCATCGCACCCAAGCACAAGACGCTATATGAACTGTACTACATACATTACAAGATTCTGAAGCCAAAACGTTAGTGTCTGCTGGGTCTGGAAAGGCTGTGTCTGCTGTAACTGTGGATATCGGATGTCCGGTTGTACTTTCTGTGATGACAGTGGTTGTGACTTCTCACAACCATTCCAGGTGAGCAATTCCCTTAAGTGTTTTTTTTTCTGCAGTGTTACCACAGGTAAACACTATTGTTTTTTTTTTTTTTCTCTTTTCTCTTTTTTGTCTGCTGTAACTGTGGATATCAGATGTCCGGGTGAACTTTCTGTGATGATAGTGGTTGTGACTTCTCACAACCATTCCAGGTGAGCAGTTCCCTTAATTTTTTTTCTCTCTGCAGTGTTACCACAGGTAAACACTATTGTTTTTTTTTTTCTCCTCTCCTCTTCTTCCAGTACTCCTGTCTTAAAAGATCTGGAAAATGGAGGCCCGCATAAAGGAACTTTGCGGAGTGACTGATAATATCCTTGCAGATTTGCAGAATATAAAGACCCGTTTTTCAAGCCTACAGGACCTCACTAATCACAATTTGCAAGTGTTTGGACAGACTGCCCAGGATTTGCGAGCCAGGATTGAGGTTCTAGAAGAGCGAGTCCAGGCTCCTGCCGTAGCCCCGAGTTCTGGGATTCCCAAGTTGCCCCCTTTTCGTTTTGGCGGTGAACGTGAGAAATTCAGGGATTTATTAATCAATGCAATCTTTTTTTTTCTGCACATGCTTCACAATTTCCCACTGAACGATCTAAGGTGCTTACTATAATTATGTTGCTTACCAACAAGGCTTTGATGTGGGCAAACCCTCTGATTGAGACTGAGGATGATTGTTTGAATCACCTTGATGCTTTTATTTCAGCCATGGGGCAGGTGTTTGATGACCCCAATCGAGGTGCAACAGCTGAAGCAGCCATGTTAGCTTTGCGCCAAGGTAAGCACTCGGTAGCTGAATATGCCTTGGATTTCAGGAGATGGGCCCTTGATACCACCTGGGACAGTTCCGCCAAAAAATCTATTTTTCGAAAGGGGTTATCTCCACTGATTAAGGATGAACTTGCTCGTGCCGACCCTCCCACTGCGTTAGGTGACTTTATTAACTACTGCATCCGTATTGATACTCGTCTGACTGAACGCAGGCAAGAGAGATGGTTCGAAAGCAATCGCACTAACCTTTTCCTACCTTCCTCTCCAGCTAAGGAACCTTTGAGTAGGATTACACGGGAACCTGAACCTGAACCCATGCAGGTAGACTCTTTACAACGACGGGTTAGTGATGCACGCAAGGAACATCGTTTTAAGGAAAATCTATGTTTCTATTGTGGTAAGTCAGGGCACTTCATTATAAACTGCCCCAGCCGTTCTCGTAAGACTACTGCAGCACTCATTCATTGTGAGTGTTGCGAGAGGGGATCTGTCAGGTCCGAGCCTCAGGCTCCAGAGAGATCTGCAGCAACAGATCTTGATTTCTCGGACTTAAACTCCGTTACCTCTGAGGACGTTGACTGTGTAAACGCTGCCATTTTTCAAGTTTCCTCAGCGGTGTCCCAGCTGAGTTGTAAGAAAAACAATTCTCATTGCTTTCTTTCCATCAAACTCTTAGTTGACTCAGCTTGGGTGTCTAGCTCTGCTATGATCGACTCAGGGGCAAGTGGAAATTTTATGGATGTCTCCTTTGCTCTGAAACAGGGGATACGTTCAGTGAAGAAGGCTACTCCAGTACAGATGGAAACTGTGGATGGCTCCCTGCTGACCTCTGGACCAGTGGATCAGGAAACAGAGCCTTTGAGGGTTCTTATGGGTAAAGATCATCAAGAAAACTGTCCTTTATGCTTATCTCTTCTCCCCACTTTCCCATTATTCTAGGGCTACCATGGCTGCAGGCTCAGAATCCTACCATTAACTGGGAGACCAAGGAATTACACTTTCCAGAGAAACAGATGAGTTCCAAAAGTTTCAGCTTGCTCTGTTCCTAAAGGAACCATGTCAGTCCCTGAACTACCACTGTATACCAGGACTATGTGGATTTATGTGACAAGAAGAACGCTGACCAGCTTCCTCCTCACCGTCCATATGATTGTCCAATTGAATTATTCCCTGGAGCAGAGATACCTTTTGGTAAGATCTACCCCCTGGCAGGGCCCGAGCTAAAGGCTTTAAAGGATTACATAGACGAAAATCTAGCCAAGGGCTTCATACGCCCCTCTTCATCTCCTGCAGGTGCACCCATCTTCTTTGTAAAGAAGAAAGATGGATCTCTGAGACCATGCGTAGACTATAGGGAACTCAATAAGGTTACTATTAGAAACCGTTATCCATTGCCTTTAATCCCTGAGTTATTGGAAAGAGTGCGACATGCCAAAATTTTCTCTAAACTAGATCTTCGTGGGGCCTATAACTTAGTCCGTATTAGACCTGGGGATGAATGGAAGACTGCATTCAGGTCACGCTATGGACACTTTGAATATCTAGTTATGCCTTTTGGTCTGAGTACCGCCCCAGCCACTTTCCAACACTTGGTGAATGACATCTTCAGAGATCTCCTAGATACATTCGTGGTAATTTATTTGGATGATATTCTAATTTTTTCTAACTCCACAGAGGAACATCATGGACATGTGAGAATGGTCTTGGAACGTCTAAGACAAAATCATCTTTACATCAAACTTGAAAAGTGTGAATTCCATAGGACCGAAATTCAATTTCTGGGGTATGTACTGTCTACACAAGGAATTAGTATGGATGGAAGCAAAACCCAAGCCATCAAGGATTGGCCAAGTCCTAGAAATGTGAAAGAGGTACAGCGCTTCATCGGGTTTGCCAACTTCTATAGACGTTTCATTAGAAATTTCTCTGAGGTAGTGTCACCTATCACCCAACTTACCCGGAAAGAGTCTAGGTTCTCCTGGACTCCCCAAGCCCAGGAAGCATTTTCCCGTCTAAAAGATAAATTTACCACTGCACCTATCCTAGTACATCCCAACCCCGAGCTTGCCTTCATAATAGAGGTGGATGCTTCAGACTGTGCCGTTGGAGCTATACTCTCTCAGAGAACAGGTGAGAAGAATGTCTTGCATCCCTGTGCCTTCTTTTCCCAGCAGTTGTCTTCGGCTGAGAGGAACTACGATGTGGGCAATAGAGAGTTGTTGGCCATTATTGCCGCCTTCAAAGAATGGAGACACCTTCTTCAGGGAGCTGCACAGCAAATAGTAGTCCTGACAGATCATCGTAACCTTGAGTTTATCAGGTCGGCTAAGTGCCTGACTCCTCGCCAGGCTCGCTGGAATCTTTTCTTAAACCAATTTAATTTTATCATTTCTTATAGACCAGGATCGCGCAATGGAAAGGCTGATGCACTCTCTAGGATTTACTCAGCAGAGACACGTCCAATTACTCCTCCTAAGACTATTCTTCCTGACTCTAGATTCCTAGGAGTAATTCATAATCAAGACCTACTTAAGGACATCAAGGAAGCATACCATGCGGATTCCTTTTTGGCACAACCCCCAAGGGACGTAAGTCTTGTCTTTAAGAATGGTGTGTGGATTCAGGGACAACGCCTGTATATTCCTGAAACAGTCAGATTGAGAGTATTGCAACTCATTCACGATTCCAAGATAGCTGGGCATAGAGGAATTCTAAAGACACAGGAATTTCTCTCTCGTTTCTTTTGGTGGCCCACTTGCAGGAAGGATGTTTTAAACTATATCACTTCATGTGAAGTCTGTGCAAGATGCAAAACACCTCGCTCCTCACCAACTGGTCTGTTACAGCCTCTTCCCACCCCGTCCCGCCCGTGGGGATCCATTTCTATGGACTTCATTGTGGAGTTACCAACCTCTCAAGGGAAGAACACCATTCTAGTGGTGGTTGACCGTCTAACAAAGGCAGCTCATTTTATCCCTTGTGTCGGCTTACCCACTGCAAAACAGACATCAGATTTGATGATTAAAGATGTGTTTCGCTTACATGGAGTACCGGATGAGGTTATTTCGGATCGAGGGGTGCAATTCACTTCTAGGTTTTGGCAAAATTTCTGTGCAGCATTGGACATTAAAGTAAACCAATCAAACCCTGGAGCAGTATCTCCGCTGCTTTATCTGCCACCTACAGGATGATTGGGTGGATCTACTTCCATTAGCTGAGTTCTCGTATAACAACTCTCAGAGTGCCTCCACTAAGCAGTCTCCTTTTTACTCTAATCTAGGTTATCATCCTAACATTCTACCACGATTTCCCATAGAAACGCCTTTACCAGCAGTGGCTGAAAGAATCACATCTTTACAGAAGAATATGGATCTTCTAAAGGAGAATCTGGAATCGGCTCAGGAAAGGTACAAGAAAGCAGCAGATAAGTTTCGTAAACCTGCACCAGCTTTCAAGGTAGGAGACTTGGTCTGGCTGTCAACCAGAAATCTTAAGTTAAGGATTCCATCGTCTAAGTTGGGACATAAGTACATTGGACCCTATAAAATCAGTAAAATTATAAGTGCCGTTGCTTGTCGTCTTCATCTGCCCAGAACTATGAGAATTCACCCTGTCTTTCATGTATCCCTACTAAAGGCTGCGACACCCAATACGTTTCCTGGACGTTCTTCTCCTTGCCCTGACCCAGTGCTAGTCGATGGTCAGGAAGAATTTGTGGTGGAAAGGATTTTAGATTCCAGGTTGTATAGAAATCAGTTACAATATCTGATTAAATGGCAGGGCTACCCAGTGGAGGACAACTCATGGGAACCAGTCAATAACGTTAATGCTCCTCGCTTGCTCCGTCAGTTTCATCAGAGGTACCCACACAAGCCTGGCCTGAGGTCATCCGGAGGTTGTCCCTAAGGGGGGAGTAATGTAAGGTTCTGTGTACATGTTCCTGAAACTCAGTTTGTTCGTCAGCCATTTTACTTTCTGTCTTGCTGCAGCTATCTTGCCCTCAGTCAAAATGGAGTTTCCAGCTTGCATGTTCCCGCCCTGATTCTCTCCTTTTGCTTCTTAAGCAGCCACAGCTGAGCAATCAGTGCTTCAGAATCTAGCCTGCAGTGAACCTGTGACCTGACTCCTAAAGCGTTGGACCTTGTACTCCAGCTATTCCTACTGAGGAACTCTGAAGCACTTGTGGACTCTGAACCCTGCTCTTTGAAAGACCCACGTTTGCATGGACTTACGGTAACAGAGAAGACAATCCTGAACCTGTTGTGGAGAGTGATTGCTGAGCTTAGATTACTCTGGCCTGCTGTGTCTCCTGCTTCTGTGTCTGCAAACTGTGTGACTATTTTTGCCAACTTGTATGAAGTAATACAAGACTTTCTATATCAAACCTGTGTCTCATGTATTTTCATCGCACCCAAGCACAAGATGCTATATGAACTGTACTACATACATTACAAAAGGGGCCTTTAGGCATGGTATGTGAAAAGAGCTCCAGGGGGTAATCTGAAGTGTGGCCTGCCACATCCTTCACTTTTGGTGGAGGTGAAGGACACACGGAAAGGTGTTATTCCTGACCAGGAGCCTGCTTTGACGACTCAGTGCTTGCAGTTTTTAAAACTTCAGAAGAGGAGGCGATAGAGCTTGAGGCTGTTTCGGCAATGTAAGCCAAAACCTGTTCCTGATGCTCCGGCTTTAAAAGCGGTTTACCTACTCCCAGAAAAGGGAACCTTCCAGGCCTTCTGGAGCCAGACGATGACGCAGGCTCAACACCTCCTGCCTTAGGTGCTATTGTGCTTTTGGCATTACCAGCAGATGCACCACCATCAGTACCAGCTGCCCCCCCCGCCCACATCCGCGGCCTCTTCCACCATACTTCCTCATGTTTGGGAACATGTACCAAAAATACCAGCAGATATATGGTACTGTATCAGAAGCATACAGCTGTATACGGTGTAGGGGAAAGTTTAACTCTCCATATTTATTTCCGGAGTCACACACAGACGCTCTCTCAGTATGGATTTGACCATAATAAAAAAAGCAGAAATATGGTTCTGTATCAGAAGCGTACAGATGTATACGGTGTAGGGGAAAATTTAAATCTTCGTATTTATTTCCGGAGTCACACACAGATGCTCACTCAGTATAAATTTGACCGAAATAAAAAAAAAAGCAGAAATACGGTACTGTTCCAGAAGCGTACAGCTCTATATGGTGTAGGGGAAAATTTAAATCTCCGTAATTATTTCCAGAGTCACACACAGACGCTCTCTCAGTATGGATTTGACTATAATAAAAAAGCAGAAATACGGTACTGTATCAGAAGCGTACAGCTGTATACGGTGTAGGGGAAAATTTAAATCTCCGTATTTATTTCCGGAGTCACACACAGACGCTCTCTCAGTATGGATTTGACCATAATAAAAAAAAGCAAAAATATGGTACTGGATCAGAAGCGTACAGCTGTATACGGTGTAGGGGAAAATTTAAATCTCTGTGTATATTTCCGGAGTCACACACAGACGCTCTCTCAGTATGGATTTGACCGTAATAAAAAAAAGCAGAAATACGGATCTGTATCAGAAGCGTACAGCTGTATACGGTGTAGGGAAAAGTCTTAGTTACTTACCGTTAACGGTATTTTTCGAAGTCCATGACAGCACTACGGAGAGAGGGGATCCGCCCCTTAGGAACAGGAAACCTACAGATACAAAAGGGCGGCACCTCTCCCACGCATCAGTTGGATTACAGAGCATAAGAGGACTAGCCAGGTTAAATGGTATACAGCAAAATATTTATGCATCACACATTAACATTGGTCAATTGTTTATTACATGTGGACTATATAAGAGGAAGAAGTGCACATAGAACACAGGTGGGAATCTAAGGGTGCTGTCATGGACTTCGAAAAATACCATTAACGGTAAGTAACTAAGACTTTATTCGAACGTCCATGACAGCACTACGGAGAGAATTACAGAGAGTAATAACTACTTAGGGAGGGACTACAGCCTGCAGCACCCTTAGTCCGAAAGAAAGATCTGAGGAAGCACCCAAATCTAACCTGTAATGAGTGTAAAACGTGTTTGGAGAGGACCACGTAGCTGCCTTACATATCTGGTCAATGGAGACTTCTGCCCTCTCTGCCCATGAAGTCGCCACAGCTCGGGTGGAATGCGCCCTTAGCCTCTCAGGTGCCGGCTTGCCCCTCGAGGTGTATGCCAGAGAAATTGCTTCCCTAATCCATCTGGCCAATGAGCTTTTTGTTATTCTGCGGCCTTTGTTAATTCCCTGAAAAGAGACAAACAATGCATTGTCCCTTTTCCAGGGGTCAGTGACTGCCAAATATTGCAGGAGACATCTTCTAACATCTAGAGTATGGAGTTTTATCTCTTTTTGATTAGATGGATTAGGGATGAAAGAAGGGAGAACAATTTCCTGTGTTCTGTGAAAAGCGGAAGACACCTTAGGTAGGTATGCCGGATCAGGTCTAAAGGGTATGCCACACTGAACAATATCGCTAACGGGATCGCTAAAAAACGTCACTATTTAGCGATCCCGTTAGCGATGTTGTTCAGTGCGGCAGCTGCCAGCGACGAGCTTCCTGCTGTGATCTCGCTCGTCGCTGGAATCGTTCCGGACCCTATTTTCTCGTCGGCGCTCCCGCTGGGTAAGTATATATCGCTAGTGTGGCACCTTTTCTTAGCGATTTAGCGGTACTTTTGTACCGCTAAAGTCGTTAAGAAGATCGCTAACGGCGATAGCGTCAACTATATCGCTAAATGTGGCCGCACTTAGCGATATAGAAACAATCCCGCTAGCGATCGCATTAGTATGCGTCGTTATCGTGATCGCTAACGGGATTGTTTAGTGTGGCAGTACCTTAAGTATTATCCTGTCATTCAGGACCTGAGTGTAAGGAGACAGTCTAGATAGTGCCTGGATGTCACTTACCCTCCTAGCCGAAGTTAATGCTACCAGGAAGGCGGTTTTTAGGGAAAGAATTTTTATTGATGCAGCTGAAATAGGTTCAAAAGGGGGTTCTGTTAAAGCAGTGAGAACAAGGTTCAAATCCCATGGCATGATTCTCTCCTTCACTATGGGTCTCGACCTCCCCGCAGCCTTAATGAATCTACTGACCCAGTAATTATTGGCGATGTTGCAACTGAAGAGTGCTCCCAAAGCTGAAACCTGCACCTTAAGGGTGCTCGTGGAGAGACCTAAGTCCAGACCCTTTTGTAGGAATTCTAGAATCTGGACTATCGGTGTTGGGTCCCCTGCTACCACCCCCGAGCTCTGAAGAAATTTTTTCCAAGTCCTAGCGTAGATTCTAGTTGTAACCTCTTTTCTGCTCTTAAGGAGAGTATTAATTAGATTAGCAGAAAACCCCTTATCTCTCAGCAGCGACCATTCAAAATCCACGCCGTCAGGTGGAGGCCCGCTACCCGAGGATGGTAGACTGGACCCTGGGAGAGCAGATCGGGAATATCCGGCAGGACCCAAGGGTCGGCTATCGACATGTTCCTGAGACATGAAAACCATGCCCTCCTGGGCCAGAAGGGAGCGACTACTATTACGTTCGCTCTGTCTTTCCTGACCTTCCTCAATACTAGGGGGAGTAAGGACAAGGGAGGGAAGGCGTAGGCTAGATTGAAATCCCACTTTAACAGAAGAGCGTCCACTGCCAGAGGGCGTTCTTTGGGATTCAGAGAGCAGAACCGTCTCACTTTCCTGTTGCTTTTGGTAGCAAAGAGATCTATCTCCGGTTGACCCCATTCTGCACAATCAGGTCGAAGATGGAAGTCTTTAACGACCATTCTCCCTGACTCAGGAGATTGCAGCTTAAGAAGTCCGCCTTGGTATTTTCTTCTCCCCTTATATGTAGAGCCGTTAGAGAAAGAAAATGTTGTTCTGCTATCTGGAGTAGGCGCCTTGCCACTTCAATGAGAGGACCGGAACGAGTACCACCCTGGTGGTTGACGTAAGCGACTGTGACACGATTGTCGGAGAGCACTCGAACGTGGTGACCCTGTAGACAAGGAGCTTTTTAATCGCTTGCTCTACCGCAGTTAACTCATTCATATTAGAAGACATTTGTATTTGATCCAGCTCCCATAAGCCCTGAACCATAACATCCCCCATATGAGCCCCCCACCCAGAAGGGCTTGCATCTGTCGTGACTATCCGGGATATTTCATATTCCCAGGGAACCCCCCTAGACAGGTTCGTCTCCTCCTTCCACCAATCCAGGGATCTTATAGTAGCCTGGGACAAGGATAGCTGGCCTTCTAGGTAACCACCTAGAAAATTTTGATAGACCTCAGCTTGTAGCGTCCTTGTGTGAAATTGAGCCCACTGAACCGCGGGGATGCAGGACGAGAGGGAGCCCAAAAGAGACATGGCCTTCCTAAGAGACATGGAGGGGTTATTGGAAGCGTTTAGGACCTGGTAACATAAGCGAATCAACTTGTCTGACGGTAAACTACAGTTCTGATTCCGTGAATCCAGAATTAGCCCTAAAAACTGCTGAACTCTCATCGGATTCAAACGAGACTTTTTGGTATTTATTAGCCATCCCAGCCGCTCTAAGGTAGATATTGCTCTTTGCAGCTGCTCTAGGCAATGCTCTGCCGTCTTTCCAATAATAAGAAAGTCGTCGAGGTAGGGGACTATGAGCATATTGGATTCACGTAAGTGGGCCATGACTTCCGAAATAACTTTAGTGAACACTCGTGGGGCAACCGCCAAGCCAAAGGGAAGGGCGCTATATTGAAAATGTCGCAGCGATTCCCCATCTGGACTGCTACTCTGAGGAAACGCTGATGGTCCACATGGATCGGTACGTGGTAATAAGCGTCTTTCAGATCTAACACCACTATAAAGCAATTTTCAAACAGAAGCTTTATTGCTGAGCTGACCGTTTCCATTTTAAATGGGTGAATAACAAGGAATTTATTGAGGGCTCTTAAATTAATAATTGTTCTAAAAGAACTGTCCAGTTTACGGATCAAAAACAGAGGGGAATAAAACCCTTTTACCCCACTCTGCTTCCGGCACCTCCACTAAGACTTTTTTAGCGCAAAGCTCCTGAACTTCCAACTCCAGAGCGGCCTGCTCCGATGGGGATGACCTGAGGGGGGTAATTTTAACGTTATCCCGAGGTGCCGAGGAGAATTCTAAACGCAGCCCTGTAGCTATGAGACTAAGGATCCAGCTACTGCTTGAGATTTCCGACCAGGCCGGGTAGAAGGCCATTAATCTGCCTCCTACCGGTATCGCTAGTCATTGCGAGGGTTTTTTGGTTTCCCTAGGCGGACCCCTAAACATAAACCCTGTACCTCTTCGCCTCCTTTCATCCCATTTGGCTCGCTCCCTGGACGACCTTTCTGCGGCTGAATCTCCTTCTGCTGAAAGGTCTCTTGTAGGAAGGAGTCGATAGACTGGGAAACTTTTTCTTGTCGTCCCCTGCCTTTTCCAAAAGTTCATCCAGGACCGGGCCAAAAAGATATTCTTCGTCACATGGAATGGAGCAGAGGTGAGATCTGGCTTGAATATCGCCCGGCCAACATTTTAGCCACAACGCCCTTCGCGCTGCATTAGACAGACCTGCCGCTCTGGCAGCCATTCTTACTGAGTCCGCTGAGGAATCAGCCAGGAAAGCCGCTGCGTTCTGAATTATCGGCAAGGTCTTCCGAGTTGACCCCCTAGAGGTTCCATCTGCTAACTGGGACTCTAATTGGTCCAGCCAGACCATCATTGATCTGGCTGTACAAGTGGCTGCAACCGCTGGCCTCAGGGCACCTGCCGACATCTCCCATGTCCCTTTCAAGAAGGAGTCTGCCTTCTTGTCTAGTGGATCTTTCAAAGACCCCATATCATCGAATGGGATGGAGGATTTTTTGGAAGCCTTCGCCACTGCTGCGTCCAGCTTCGGGGCCTTATCCCATCTACCTGTCAAGGGATCTTCAAAGGGATATCTCCGCTTAAACGCTTGGGGTAAGGAGCCTCTTTTTTCTGGCTTCTTCCACTCTCTGTCTATAAGGCCTTGGATTCTACTGTTTAGTGGAAAGGATCTGCGTTTTTTGGATCTAGACCACCGAACATCAGATCCTGTACTGAGAGTTCTGGTCTCGCCTCCTCTACCCCCATGGTGGACCTAACTGATTTGACAAGTTTGTCCATCTGGTCCAAGGGAAAACAAAATCGGGTAGCGTCTTCTGTAGAAAAGAGGAAGAAGCCGGAGAGGAAGGCGAAGAGGGTCCTGAAAAAACTTCACCCTTGTCATGGGCGGCGGGTGAATCTGAATCAGATAACACTGGTACAGTCCTACGCCTGGAAGATTCTCCGTGTCTTAAGGACGCCTTCATCTCCGCCCTTATTATCTCCTTCAGGCTTTCGGTGAAATCTGGAGTCTCCTCCGCTATCTAAAAAGGGAAGGGGCGGGGGGGGTTACTATCTCATCCCAGGCCACTGCCCTTCCCCCTTTAATGCCCTACCGTCTGTCACGTGCACGGCTCGCATAACCTTTTAGGGCAAGCGTCTGGCAGAGGGCAAGCACAAAAGGCACATTCCCTGTGCTTGCTTTTCACCGAACACTTCTTCCCCTAGTAACGGAACACAGAATGGGGGAAAACTGCATTACTGGGTATTCTAAGTCTGACGATCTCTTACCCAGTCCATACAGCAGTAGGTACCGGATCACGGGGAGGGGTCTTTTTCCCAGCTGAGGAACTCCTGCGGCTGGCGCCCCTGGCCATTGAAGAGGAGCGCTCTGCTGCTGCTGCTGGCTCTCCTGCTGCACCGAAGGAGCTTCTGCAGTGTCCATCATAAGAAAAATGGGGCAGAAGCGCTTTACCTGCTTCATAGGCTCATTATATCCTCCCCCGGATATCCGGGTCAGCAGGTGCGGCCAGGGGTCCTCCCCCTCCTGCTCCCCACCCCACAGCCCCCCTGCACCTCCCCGCCGTCCCCACAGCAGGCGCCGCCCGATGTATGATGCAGCCGCCAAAACTTTCAAAAACGCCGGCCGGTGTCCCACTTCCGGTTCCGGCGATGGAGACTCTGCCCCCTTTCTCAACGCCGACAGGATCAGCGCTCCCACGGGGGATCCCGCAGACCCGGCCGACCCGAGTGAAGTCTCCCGCCGCATCGCCCCCCCAGCAAGGACGCGAGCGGGAGATCCAAAAAATCCCCACCGCGCCGCCCACAGTAGCGCCGCTAGGCGAAAACTTCAAAAAACCCTGCCGCGCCGTCTATAGTAGTGACACGCGGCGGGAAATTTTTTTTTTTTTAATATTCTCCATGGCTGCACCACCTTAGCAGGCCCCCACCATGACAGGACCGCAGGAGAAGACAGGGAGCAGGCACCGGGACCAGGGAGAGGGGGGATACTTACCTACCGGCGCTGGCTGGGAGACAGGATCCTCTGGATACTGCTCCACCTGCTCCGCACACTGTCGTGAAATCCTACCCGGACCCACCAGGGGCTCTGCACCGGTCAAGGTAGGAGATCCCCCCGCTACCTGGGTCGACCGGCTGGCCTGGGTCCTCCTGAAGATCTTCATCTGTAGGAAACCAGTCCTTCAGGAACAGGAAACCAACTGATGCGTGGGAGAGGTGCCGCCCTTTTGTATCTGTAGGTTTCCTGTTCCTAAGGGGCGGATCCCCTCTCTCCGTAGTGCTGTCATGGACGTTCGAATAAAATTTAAATTTCCGTATTCAGTTCCGGAGTCACACAAAGATAGTCAGCATGTATTTGTCCATGATACCAGCCGGTACACGGTAGTGTGTGAGGAGCGTACACCTCTATACGGTGTGGGAAAAAATGAACACTCAGTAACTGTGCAGAAAAAAAGAATAAAAGTATTAGTGCTGTGTAAAAAGCAGTCTGCACAGCAGTGTACACACAGCAATACAGCTATCAGGCAGCCTAATAACCAGCACTGCTGCACACAAGAAAATCCTCCCTAACACTAACTGTACAGCACAATTGCTATCAGCACGAGCACATAAGAACTTCTCTTTCCAGCCCTAACGCTCTCCCTACTGACAAACAGCAACCTCTCCCTACTGTTAAGATCAGCAGAAGTAAAATGGAGGTCGGCGGTCAGGGCTTTTATAGACACTATGACCCCCCCCAAAGCAAGTCAATCACTGCAATGCCCTTCTCTATGATGGTGGTGGACGCTGCACGTCATCTCGTTGCCCACAGTGTACGTCCTTGCTCATTGGCTGAAAAAAAGGCACCTGCAAGCATTCTGGGCAATCCAACTTTGACACTCGTTTTGCCGACCGCATGGCCTACTTCACGCTATGGTCGGGTTTCGATCGGCAAAACCCAACTTTGTCTAAATTCGGCGACTTATGAATCTGACCGACCTGTTTCGCTCAACTGTAATGTTGACCTCAATACAGTATAAGGGTCCACATAGTCCTCCATACAGTATAATAACCCCACATAGTCCTTCATACAGAATAATGGCACCCACATAGTTGTAAGGGGGTTCAAGTGTTTATGCTATTTATATGACTATTGTATTGTAATATGTTCGTTATGGCTTAGGGTAAGATAGTGCTTCCTTTGGGGAACATTAGAGGAGGGTACTTGTAGTATAGAGTTTATAGACTGGGTAAATGTAGTTTTACAAAGGGCCACTAGATGGGGGTATACTAGTGGGCCTTGGTTGGTATAGCTGTAGGAAGTTTCTAGATGTAGGTGGAGCTGCTGTAGGTTAAGTTAGTGTAGGTGATAGGAACAGCTCAGAAAGGGTGGCACACCCTAAGTGTCCACAAGGGCTCTGTGCCCTGGACACCATAACTACGCAACGTTGTGAGAAAAGCCAAGAAGCCCAGGCACAGTTAGATAGGTGCTGTATAAGGATGGAGCACCTGGAGATGCTACAGTTCACGGCAGCAGCAGAAAAGGGAGGAGACGTGGTCCAAGAGTCATGCAGGGCGCATGATGTGGCAGATCAATAGGGCTGAAGCTGGCAAGTCCGAGGCGAAGCGGATGAGCGGGATCCCCTTATGTACTGAGGTCCTACAGTAGTTAAGCTGCGGTACTGCCTAAGGCGCTATTACCCTGTAATGCATGTGAGGGCGAAGAAAGTAAGAAAGGAAAGAGCAGGAAGAATGCTGTGTGGACTGTGATGTAACTGATGTTTCCGAGTCCATTGAAGAAGTAAAATGGTTGATTTAGCATCAGAACCGGTATCTGTGTCCAATATTTCAACCCTGAGCACTGGAACCAAGTGTGCAGGAGCTGGGTCGCACCGCAGTGGAATCCCTGACCGTGGACCACCATCCCGAACAGGTACGCTGGTAGAAGCTGATGGTTGGTCTGTGGAAGGAGGTCAGGACACCAGAGCCCCAATGTCCTCGGCTACGACTACCGTACTGGCCTACTCTCACATATAGTCTTCCATACAGTTTAATAGCCCCACATAGTCAAACATACAGTATTATTGCTGCACATAGTCCACCATACAGAATAATGGCCCCCACATAGTCCTCCATAATGTTTAGTGGGCCGACAAAGTCCTGCATACAATATAATGGACCCCACATTTAAAAAAAACTAAATACACTCCTCCCCTTGATCCAACGCTACTCTGGACTCAGCAAAGAGTGCTCTGCAGCTCTTCACTGCTTGCCATAGCGGGCGCGAAATAGTGACATCATTGCACCCGCTGCGCCAAGACTCAGATGGAGAGGGAGAATGATGGTGAAGGGAGAATCAGCTGACAGCTGCCTCCTCTATCATTGCTTTCGACTGCATCGGCTTCCAGGATGCTGATACAGTTGAAAGTGCAATACCAGGCCGGGGAGTGGCGCACCCTATGGGCCAGAGTTTGACACGTGAGGTGTGGACTAACATTACACCATCTAAGGGCTCGTGCACACGACTGTATATTCGGCCGGAGTGCTATCCCTTAAAACAAGGTTTGCATGCGGATCAGTTATTCAATGGGTCAGTGCAGATGAACAATTTTTTCACCGACTGAATTTGCATATGAAAAAAATTGCAGCATGCTCGATTTTCCTTTGACAGATGAGACTCCCCCCAATTAAATTCTGAGTGAGAAAAAAATCAATGCCATATGAAGCTACAGTAAACCATCCAATTTTTACAAATACATTGTAATTATTAGTATTTATTATTATAGCACCATTTATTCAATGGCACTTTACATGTGAAAGGAGCATGTATCATAAAAATCAAGTACAATAATCTTGAACAATTCGAGAGGGCCCTGCCCGTGAGGACTCACAATCTACAAGGGATGGGTGAGGATACAGTAGCTGAGGGCAGGGCTGGTCGTGCAGTGGTTTGGTCAATCAGTGGTTACTGCAGGTTGTAGGCTTGTTAGAAGAGGTAGGTCTTCAGGTTCTTTTTGAAGGTTTCGATGGTAGGCAAGAGTCTCATATGTTGGGGTTGAGAGTTCCAGAGTAGGGGGGGGATGCGCGGGAAAAATCTTGTATGCGATTGTGAGAAGAGGAGATAAGAGTATGAAATAGAGAAGATCTTGTGAGGATCGGAGGTTGCGTGCAGGTAAGTACCAGGCGACGAGGTCACAGATGTAGGAGGAGACAGGTTGTGGATGGCTTTGTATGCCATGGTTACGGTTTTAAAGTGGAGTCTCTGGGCAATGGAGAGCCAGTGAAGCGATTGACACAGAGGAGACACTGGGGAATAGCAAGGGGACAGGTGGATTAGTAGGGCAGCAGAGTTTAGGATAGATTGGAGAGGTGCGAGAGTGTTAGAAGGGAGACCACAGCGCAGGAGGTTGCAGTAGTCGAGGCGGGAGATTATGAGGGCCTGCACTAGTCTTTTTGCAGATTCCAGAAAATATGTTTGAGTTGGTAGGAAATGGTAAGGTCATGGATATGTGGTTTGAAGGAAAGATCAGAGTCAAAGGTTACCCCCAAGCAGCAAGCTTGCAGCACTGGGGAGAGTGAGCAACCATTGGCTTTGATACATAGGTCTGTTGGGGAAGGGGGTATAGAGATGGGGGAAAGATGATGAATTCAATTTTGTCCATGTTAAGTTTTAGAAATCGAGCACAGAAGGATGAAATAGCAGACATTGTGGGATTCTGGTTAGTGATGACATGATATCGGGTCCAGAGTGGTAGATTTGTGTGTCATCAGCATAGAGAGGATACTGAAAGCCATGAGACCGTACCAGGCAGAAGGTGTAGATGGAGAAGAGGAGGGGTCCTAGAACTGAATCTTGGGGATACTGACAGGGGAGGAGATGAAGAGGTGGTATGAGAGTGGGAGACGCTGAATGTCCGGTCTGTTAGGTATGAGGAGACCCAAGATAGGGCCAAGTCTGTGATGTCAAGCGATGAGAGAATTTGTAGTAAGAGGGAATGGTTCACTGTGTTGAAAGCATATGACAGGTCAAGAAGGAGGAAGACAGTAGTGTCGCTTGAATTTGGCGGTTAGTAGGTAATTGGTGGCTTTAGTCAGGGCAGTTTCAGTGGAGTGATGCGGTCAGAAGCCAGATCATAAGT
This sequence comes from Oophaga sylvatica, assembly GCA_033576555.1. Classification (NCBI taxonomy): domain Eukaryota; kingdom Metazoa; phylum Chordata; class Amphibia; order Anura; family Dendrobatidae; genus Oophaga; species Oophaga sylvatica. The sequence continues at coordinate 303,841,781 of JARQOD010000005.1, forward strand.
GGTCAAAGAGGGAGCAGGAGGAGAGGTGGGATGTGGATGTGTTGTTCCAGTAGTTTTGAAGCATAGGGGAGAAGTGATATGGGGCGATAGCTGGACACAGAGGATGGGTCAAGGGAGGGCTTTTTGAAGATAGGTATGGTTGAGGCATGTTTAAAACATGCGGGGAAGACACCAGTTGTTAGTGGTAGATTGAAGAGATGTGTTATAGTTGGGATGAAGACTCTGGTGAAGTTTGGGATGAGGTTTGATAGAATCAGTTCAAGTAAACAGGTGGTGAGATGTGATTTTAGAGAGTATAGAGGAATGTTGGTCTCCTGTAATGGTGGAGAAGCTGGTTTTGGAGGAGGATGGATGAGTAGTTATGAGAAGGGGCTGTGTGGACTGTAGGTCAAATCTTTATGAAGAATGAGGCAAAGTCTTCAGTTGAGTTGAAGATAGAGTTAAGGTGCTGGGGGACCGAGGAGAGAATTGAAAGTGTTGAATAGCTGTTTATAGCTGTGTGACAAGGAGGAGATGAGAAGTAGGTTTGTGTTGCTTCAGTGAGGCAGTGAGTGTATACTTGAAGTGGTGAGTGACTGTTTGAATGTGGTGAAGTGCTCATTGGATCTTTTCCATCGTCGCACATGCAACCCTGGCTCAGTTCTTTAGTCAGGCTGGTGTGCCAGGGTTGCCTGTTCAACCTTAGATGTGTGTGTGTGGTGGGGCGATCGATTTGAGACCTGTAGCTGTTGTGGTGTTATATAAGGTGGCGGCAGCATCTGCATCGTGTAAGGAACGTATGTCTGCAAGAGGAAGAGGGACTCAGAAAATGAGTGTTAATTAAGTGTAAACTTAGTGTAAATTCTGTAACATAGAAAACTGTAAATGCTCTTGTAAATGATTACTAGCTACTGAGTAAATAAAAAAAACGGATTATATATGGATGACAAGTGGAAAAATATTTGTCCCAATTATCTGGATGAAAATTTGACAGATTGTTTATACTGTTGTTTGAGCCTAGCCTAAAAGATAGACTGCTTTAGGCCTCATTTAGACGTCACATTTCCATCAATTTGCTAAATCAGATTTTCATCAGGAAAATAAAAGGTTCAAAGAGCTGCCCATTATTAAAAAAAATAAAAAGAACAATCTCATCATAGGTGTAGGTGATGGTCTTGTAAATAGTCTTCCAGGTTACTGATCCTCCATAAAAGGAAAGAGGGGGGCATACATTTTTTCATCCACATATTACCTCAGCAAGATACAACAGGTATCAGTAGATGATGAATACTCCCAAGACACTCCAGACACATTTCATCATATGAATCATCAGAGGAGATAACTGTAGGGAAAACCAGCCTGTGTGGCTGGGTATATACAGGTCCTTCTCAAAAAAATTAGCATATAGTGCAAAATTTCATTATTTTCCATAATGTAATGATTACAATTAAACTTTCATATATTTTAGATTCATTACACACCAACTGAAACATGTCAGGTCTTTTATTGTTTTAATACTGATGATTTTGGCATACAACTCCTGATAACCCAAAAAACCTGTCTCAAAAAATTAGCATATCAAGAAAAGGTTCTCTAAACGACCTATTACCCTAATCTTCTGAATCAACTAATTAACTCTAAACACATGCAAAAGCTTCCTGAGGCTTTTAAAAACTCCCTGCCTGGTTCATTACTCAAAACCCCCATCATGGGTAAGACTAGCGACCTGACTGATGTCAAGAAGGCCATCATTGACACCCTCAAGCAAGAGGGTAAAGGTACTGCACACTAAGCAATCCCCTAGCGATCTCGTTAGCGTTGCATACTAATGAGATCGCTAGCGGGATCGTTTCTATATCGCTAAATGCGGCCACATTACGATATAGTTAACGACGCTATCAGCCGTTAGCGATCTTCTTAACGACTTTAGCGGTACAAAAGTACCGCTAAATCGCTAAAAAAGGTGCCACACAGCGATAAGAACTTACCCAGCGGGAGCGCCGACGGAAAAATAGGGTCCGGAACGATTCCACGACGAGCGAGATCACAGCAGGAAGCTCGTCGCTGGAAGCTGCCGCACTGAACAATATCGCTAACGGGATCGCTAAATAGTGACGTTTTTTAGCGATCTCGTTAGCGATATTGTTTAGTGTGGCATACCCTTAAGACCCAGAAAGAAATTTCTCAACAAATAGGCTGTTCCCAGAGTGCTGTATCAAGGCACCTCAATGGAAAGTCTGTTGGAAGGAAACAATGTGGCAGAAAACGCTGTACAACGAGAAGAGGTGACCGGACCCTGAGAAAGATTGTGGAGAAGGACCGATTCCAGACCTTGGGGGACCTGAGGAAGCAGTGGACTGAGTCTGGTGTAGAAACATCCAGAGCCACCGTGCACAGGCGTGTGCAGGAAATGGGCTACAGGTGCCGCATTCCCCAGGTAAAGCCACTTTTGAACCATAAACAGCGGCAGAAGCGCCTGACCTGGGCTACAGAGAAGCAGCACTGGACTGTTGCTAAGTGGTCCCAAGTACTTTTTTCTGATGAAAGCAAATTTTGCATGTCATTTGGAAATCAAGGTGCCAGAGTCTGGAGGAAGACTGGGGAGAAAGAAATGCCAAAATGCCTGAAGTCCAGTGTCAAGTACAGTCAGTGATGGTGTGGGGTGCCATGTCAGCTGCTGGTGTTGGTCCACTGTGTTTCATCAAGGGCAGGGTCAATGCAGCTAGCTATCAGGAGATTTTGGAGCACTTCATGCTTCCATCGGCTGAAATGCTTTATGGAGATGAAGATTTCATTTTTCAGCACGACCTGGCACCTGCTCACAGTGCCAAAACCACTGGTAAATGGTTTACTGACCATGGTATTACTGTGCTCAATTGGCCTGCCAACTCTCCTGACCTGAACCCCATAGAGAATATGTGGGATATTGTGAAGAGAAAGTTGAGAGACGCAAGACCAACACTCTGGATGAGCTTAAGGCCGCTATCGAAGCATCCTGGGCCTCCATAACACCTCAGCAGTGTCACAGGCTGATTGCCTCCATGCCACGCCGCATTGAAGCAGTCATTTCTGCAAAAGGATTCCCGACCAAGTATTGAGTGCATAACTGAACTTTATTATTTGATGTTTTTTTTGTTTGTTTTTAAAAAACACTTTTATTTTATTGGACGGTTGAAATATGTTAATTTTTTGAGACAGGTTTTTTGGGTTATCAGGAGTTGTATGCCAAAATCATCAGTATTAAAACAATAAAAGACCTGACAAATTTCAGTTGGTGTGTAATGAATCTAAAATATATTAAAGTTTAATTGTAATCATTACATTATGGAAAATAATGAAATTTTGCACTATATGCTAATTTTTTGAGAAGGACCTGTATAATATCACATCAGCGGTTAAAAGTATTACCTGATGCTATGTTGTGGCACCCACATCTTTAAATGCTTAGCGATGGGTAGTGCGTATCAGTTTTTGGTGCCGCGGAGTGTGACGGTTTTAAACAGTCGACAAAAGGTATATAAGGACCAGATCACCTCTTGGTGGGAAGTCCAAAGCCTTGATAACTAAATCAGGGCTAGGATTGTTCCCTGCCATCTCAGGATATCTCTTAGCCCAGGTATTCATTACAAGGACCCTAGTTAAACTGAGAAATTGGAAAGGAGGCTACCTCTAGCTCCTTTAGGTTTATGCAGCTTCTTTTGGAAGATGAAAAACATACCTTATCTAATCTTAATGACAGTTAAAAAGAGAAAATTGAAATAACAAACACTCTCCTCACAGGAAGAGTTCCCTTCCAGAGAACTACATTTTCAAAACACATTAGAAGGTTTCCAATTTCATTTGAGAGGAAGCACAGGAATATGAAGTTTGTGAGAGACCTGCAGTACTTCAAAGATAATAAAGCCTACCAATTCCCTATAAACAGAAATTTTCCAAAAAAAGACACACACTGAATTATCTTCTATAGATACTAAAGTCTCAGAGGGGTAGCGGATGAGTAAGAGGTAGACCTAACAATAAATCCGCAGGAGTATGCTTTTAGACCAGACATATTTCCCCAGAAATCTGTCAAAGACCAACACGTATAACCCCACACAGGCCATTAACCTCTCCTCTAGAAACCTTGTAAATTAGGCTAAGTTCACACTTGCGTTCGGCGGGTCTGCGTATGGCTGCGTACTTCCTCGCTTAAGCTCCGCCTACGTCCTTCCTCACTTAAGCTCCGCCTACATCCTGCGTACCTATCTTTAACATTGGGTATGCAGGGACATGTGGAAGTATGAGGATGCGTCCGAATGCAGCGTTTTGACGTGCCGCCGAACTGTTGCGTTCGGCGACACGTCAAAACGTCGCATGCGGATGCATCCTCATACTTCTGCATATCCCTGTGTACCCAATTTTAAAGATAGGTACGCAGGACGACGCATGCGGAAGTAGGCGGAGCTTAAGGGAGGAAGTACGCAGCCATACGCAGACCCGCCAAACGCAAGTGTAAACCTAGCCTTAGAGATGTGTGTCTTCAAAAAGGGTCTTCTTTTATCCACATATCTGACTTCAAGGTTTTTGAGAGTGTCATAGATCTCCATTTGTCAGGAAGTTAAAATGGCACAAACATTTCAAACGAGAGGATAAATGCCTTTCTCAAGATATGGGGGTCCCTGATTCAGTCTGTCCATGAAAATCAATCCACATTCGTATGTCATCCAAGTGCGGTTCAATGTTTTCCACTGACCAACAGAAATGAATGGGCTAGTGCCATCTGATTATCAGTGGCAAATTGTGCATAATGCAGTTGTTTTCCTTGGACAATTCAGGCCGGTAAACAAAACAAAATAAAAAAAAATCGGATATGTGCACTGCCTCATTTTGTCCGAGAGCGATCCAATGATTTGACGGATCGCTCTCAGACCGAAACTACAGTTGCCTGCACAAGACATAAAACTGACACACTGAGCAAGCACAGGTTTGTACCATGTAATCTGAAATCAGCAATGTGTAGGAATGTATCACTTATTAGGCTTTGTGCTGTAGTTTCAATACAATCCATGTATTATCAGCTGCACATTATCACTAGATGACTAGGCTTTGTGCAGGCTAATCTGTGTAACAGATTTACAGCTGCCAAACAGCAGTGGGAGCAGCGTGACACAGCTCTGACCACCGCTACATCTACAGCAGATTCAAACCAAACTATACCAAGAAGACCAGCAAGTTATACATGCTGTTTTGGAGTTATTTAGCAAAAACCTACTGCAAGATTCTCTTTAATAAATCAACCCAGTGTTCCTGAGCATGTAGCGTTCAGAGATTGATGTTCGTGGAAAAGTTTAGAGCAGAGGACTAGGAAAGTGTGTAAAATATGGCGACGTGAAAGGCAGCAATTATGATTAAATAAAAGCAATAAATCTAGACATACTTGAGGAAATATAAAAGTACGTCTCTTGAGATAACGGAATTCTGAGACCAGAAAATAGGTTTATTTAAATGCATAAATGCAATATATTTGCTCATAAAAGAACTGTACAAACTGCTGCAATGTGGCATGTTTGGCTTCTTGCTCTGTAGGATTCGCTCCTGATCAGGGCTTTTAAATTGCTTATTAAACATTTCATTGATTTTGTGGGAAGACAGTTGTTATCTCACAAAAAATGTAACTGTTTAATGAGCAATTTGAAACCAGCAAAGGTTGCAGGCCCTGGAATGGCTGGACAATGGATAGGACTTGGCCACTCCGTTTGGCCGTACCCTACTGGTGTTAAAGAAATCCTTTCAGAAAAAAAACATAGAAATGGCACTTTGGTGTATAACAAATATGCAAAAGACATTTTTTCATACTTAATAACAACTTGGATTTACAAGTCTAAAAGCTTAAAGAGGTATTTCCATCTCCAATATTCTCCCCAATATATAGTAGATGTAATAATAATATTAGCAAATACCTCCAATAAGAAATGTAGTATAGTTTTCTGATTCGCTATGTCTTTTTCCTCATGTGCAGGACCTTAGGTATCCATGGTTACGACCACTGATGTAGTGACAGTGGTCGTAACCATGGATACCTAAGGTCCTGAAATGCCTACACATGAGGAAAGAGACATAGTGACATGTCCACTCGTTCCAGCTGCGTTGACACTCGTGGTCCCAGGGCTGTGTTTCGGTGTTGTGACATGTGATGCCCGGCGCCCAATCAGCGCTGGTGTCACTGTCCTCACCTTTAGACAAACAGAACATGAAGAGGAAGTCTGGGCTACAGCGGCTCCTTGCCTTCCTCTTCAAGTTCAGTTTGTCCAACACCGCATCACAGCCCTGGGCCCCGGGGAGAGTGAGTGCCGCAGGAACGTCATCGGCACGGGAGGCGAGTATAGGCTTTACTACTTTACCCAAGATGATTTTAAAAAAATAATTCACATTTTTGTGTACACCAAGCACATTTTATATCCTTCTGGGAGGCTTTCTACTTTTTAAACTACACAATACTCTGAAGCTCATTTCCATTTATACTAATTGTTAAAAGTAAATTTTCCTTCAATACATGTCTACATATTCATGTGAATGCCTCCTACACAACACTAAAACTAAATGAAAAAATATACTTTCAATGAAAGGCACATACAAATGTAACGTTAGATGAAGCGTACGCACGTCTAAGCTATGAAACAAATTCTGCATGGTCAACAAAGTAACAAACTGAGATACAAACACAAAACTGCGGATCACAACTTGCTGGCCCCCCCCAAAAAAAGACATTTTTCAAACATAACGTTAAAAAAAATTTGTACAAGTTTTTTTTTCTTTCTCAAAATAATTATACTGAGGTTGAATTTTGTGTGCCCATTGTTGTATGGATCAACGAAACGGCTCCAGATTGTAGCGGGAATCACTGAGCTGGCGTTGGGTTACTGGGCAAGGGCCGTGTTACAGCGGCAACAGCTACAGTTTGTGGAGTGGGCTGAGGGACCTGGACACCCTGGTTCGAGACATTAGGAACTGGGCGAGTTAGCACCTGAGTTAGTGGCCGATTTTTTTGTGCCAAGTGAATTTCATGGGTCCGTCCCTGAAGCTGCTCAAACACTTCTTTTGGCAGAGTCACAACATGCATTTGCTCTGGCAGCACAGTATGTATCCTGTTCTCCACTAAGTTAATATTGTGGCTGGGTTGCACGTGTTGCTTGTGGGGTGATACTTGTAAGCCATGCAAGACAGGAGGTTGATGCGTTATCACTGTCAGATTTGCAGCTTGATCCACACTGGCTGGAGCAGCTTCAGCAGTGACAATACCCTGACCTGGCACGAAGTTTAGGTTATGTACACGGTCTGCGACCAGGTACTGTATCTCTTGTCCATTCCGTGTCACTAACTGTAACTGTGTCATCTGGACTAGGCTTTTTCCTTCCATATTAAGTCTGGTACTAGGAAGAGGTGTTCTGGGCTTTTTTACTCTGTTGTGGGCTTTTATGTGTGCCTTCAGGTTATCCTGTCGAGTAAATTGAATATTGCAGTCTGAGCAGGAGTATGGCTTCTTTCCACTATGCAATATCAAGTGTCTCCTCTTTGCACTGGAATCTGAAAAAGCTTTCCCACAAATGTTGCAAGTATACGGCTTTTCACCCCTGAGAAAAAAAAAGAATGTAAGATACTATCGAATTTAACAAATTTGCTCAAAGAAACTTTTCATAAATTCATATCTCTCTAACAGCGAGATAGTTTGGTTCAAAACACCTAACATGTGCACCAACAAAAGGGGAATGTCCAAAAATCTCTTTATTGTGTAGTTGGAGCATATTAACCATTACCAGATAACTAAGTTCCTTACTGCCCACTTCACAGAGGCCTACATCCAATACTCAATCCTCTGGCTGTCACACCTATAAGTTTGTCCTTTCTACTCTATATGCATAAATAGGGTGACAAGTGAGTACAGGAGCATCTCTCAGAAAGCTCAATATTGATTACATAATGTTTTCCTACATGTTATGAACGGTGTGCAGCACTGACAAATTATTTCCAAACTAATCCAGGAATGAACAAATGAAATAAACATGAAATAAAGACTGACACCTCTACTCTAATTTGTATCCACTACTAGTTTTGGCTTACAAATACTGAGTAAGATACTGCTCTGCGAAAGTAGCCACGGGGAGGTCTCTGCTTCTATGTCAGCAAAACAATAAAACTGCTTCTAATTTATTTGCCTGGTCGACCTACAGGTAGAAAAAAAGGCTTATTGAAGCTCAGCTCACATTAGCGCCATCGTTTAGGAACGTAACAGAACAATTACATTTTGGCTAGGATAGTTTTCAAAAAGATCTTGAATTCTGATGGATTTTAGTGTTAGACTATGTGCACAATGTCTGAAAAAGCACTGCAAAATTGCCCCAATAAATGAACATAGTGCACAGCAATATCAACACGACATTACTGTCTATTTGATGTCACTTTTTTCAACCACTTGAGAGTTCGGAAACCCTGAAGCGCTTAAAGGAAGAAATATGCTCATTCTTCGGGCAGATTCGGCCTGCTCTCTATACGTTATAGTACAGAGTGAAAGACGCCGGCGGCAAAGACACCGCATGAGCGACAGCAGAGCCACCTCAGAAAAATGACCACTGATTTTCAGAAGCAGCTTCACCTAGGAAAAATCGGCGGCCGAGCCGGGGTCTAAAAGATGCTATGTATGCACACAGGTCAGCAGTATTGTTAAAGGCTAGTGCTGAAGTTTATTACTCTTTAGATGACTATTATAGTGATGACTGCAAGTAAAAATAGGACAGCACTTGGATGAGTGTAATTCAATAAGACTGTTCAGATGACAGGTTTTTATTTTCCCCAAACAGTGTCCATGTGAAACAAAACTGCAGCTTGCACTATTCTCTATTGTTTATCAGATGAAACTTTCCTATTTAAGACTATGGGTACGCAAAAGAAAAAAAAAACATCCCACATGGAATACCTGTACAGCATCTCATTTTTATAAATATATTGCCATTATTGGCATAGGAAACTTTATTTGATCATGTATGTTTTAATATGTTGATGTATAAAAATGGAAGTCACATGGATGTAATATACAGCTCTGGCAAAAATTAAGAGACCACTGCACAGTTTTATAAAAATCAGCTTCTCTACATGTCTGACAGCCTGTCACAATCCATTTTTGGGTCTGTGGCAGATTATGCTTTTCATAGTAAAATGTTTTCATTTCAGGCCATCGGGGGTTAATGTCAGTCTTTTCCCTCGGTGGCTGCTTGTGTAATTACAGTCATGGCCAAAAGTTTTGAGAATGACACAAATATTAATTTTTACAAAGTCTACTGCTTCACTTTTTCTAATGGCAATTTGCATATACTCCAGAATGTTATAAAGAGTGATCAGCTTAACAGCAATTACTTGCAAAGTCAATATTTGGCTAGAAAATGAAAAACACATTTCAACATCATTGCAGCCTGCCTTAAAAGGACCAGCTAACCTCTTTTCAGTGATTGCTCCATTAAAAACAGGTGTGGGTGTTGATGAGGACATGGCTGGAGATCAATCTGTCATGATTAAGTAAGAATGACACCACTGGACACTTTAAAAGGAGGCTGGTGCTTGGCATCATTGTTTCTCTTCTGTTAACCATGGTTATCTCTAAAGAAACACGTGCAGTCATCATTGCAATGCACAAAAATGGCCTAACAGGGAAGAGTATCGCAGCTAGAAAGATTGCACCTCAGTCAACAATCTATCGCATCATCAAAACTTCAAGGAGAGAGGTTCCATTGTTGCCAAAAAGGCTCCAGGGCGCCCAAGAAAGACCAGCAAGCGCCAGGACCGTCTCTTAAAAGTGTTTCAGCTGCGGGATCGGGCTACCAGCAGTGCAGAGCTTGCTGTTATGTTACGGAAGCTGAGGAGTGCAGGTAAAAAAGGAAATACACCAGAGCAGTTGGAATCTATGAGATTGCAGTACCCTGACTAACCACCGCAACTAGAGGCAGCCGTGGAGCGTTCCTACGTTGGTCCTAGACGCCTCGTCACATCCTGAGAAACTAACTACACCTAAAGATAGAAATAGGAAAGCTATCTGCCCCGGAGCAGAACCCCAAAGATAATAGAAAGCCCCCAAACATGTAATGGCGGTTAGACAAGAGGAAATACTGACACAGACAGAAAATAGAATGAGCAAACGCTGGGGCCAAACTAACTAAATAGAAAAGGATAGGAAGGGTACTTACTGCAATCTCAGAAAACCCTGAAAAACACCAACTCTACTAATTTCAAAATCACCTGAGATCACACGACCTCTACCACCTAAATTAGTTCTCTGGTGTAACAAAAACAAAACAGCAGCCACTGAAAAAAAACTGGAAAAAGCAAAAGTACAAAACACAGTGGCTGGACTAAACTGAGAGGGCAAAAGCCCCCGGAGGGGACCCAGAAGGCCCCCACAGAAGTGCAGGACAAAATGCAAAAATATAGCAAAAACACAAAATAAGAAATTGTCTTATCTGATAGCAGGAGATGCAGACACGACACAGCAGGCTACAAGGGAAACTGGAAAGAAGGATTCAGACCAGAACAATTGATCACCGGCAACCCTGATGGGAAAATGACTCCCTTACATAAGACCAATCAGTAACACCTGATTCCCAGTCCTCACAATCCTCACTAGTACCGCTTGTAACCACCAGAGGGAGCCTCTGCTCAGAACTCATCTCAAACCCATTCACAACAGTACCCCCCCTTGAGGAGGGGTCACCGAACCCTCATTTGAGCAACCAGGTCGGTCAGGATGAGTTCTATGATACGCACGGATAAGTCTCCTAGCATGGATGTCCGAAGCAAACACCCAAGAATTGTCTTCCTGACCATAACCTCTCCATTTAACCAAATACTGGAGTCTTCGTCTAGAAAAACGAGAATCCAATATTTTCTCAACCACATACTCCAGATTGCCCTCAACCAAAACAGGGTCAGGAGGCACAGCAGCAGGAACCACTGGCTCAACAAACCTCTTCAACAAGGACTTGTGGAACACGTTATGGATCTTCAATGTCCCTGGAAGAAGCAAACGAAAAGAAACAGGATTAATAATCTCCATGATCTTATAAGGTCCAATGAACTTAGGCTTAAATTAGGAGATGCTACTCTCATAGGAATATTCTTTGAGGACAACCAGACCAAGTCCCCCACTTTAAACCGAGGACCATCAGTCCTATGCCGGTTAGCAAACCGCTGGGCCTTCTCCTGAGAGAGGGACAACCTCTCCACTACCTGGTCCCAAATCTGCTGCATACGCTCAACAACAGAGTCAACACCTGGACAGACAGAAGCCTCCGTCTGTCCTGAAGAAAATCGAGGGTGAAACCCAGAATTACAGAAAAACGGAGACATCAAAGTGGCAGAGCTAGCCCTATTATTAAGAGCAAACTCAGCCAAAGGCAAAAAAGAGACCCAGTCATCCTGATCAGCAGACACAAAGCATCTTAGATAAGTCTCCAATGTCTGGTTTGTTCTCTCAGTTTGACCATTGGTCTGAGGATGAAATGCCGAGGAGAAAGACAATTGAACACCCAGTTTAGAACAAAAAGTCCTCCAAAATCTGGAAACAAACTGGACTCCTCTGTCAGACACAATGTTCTCAGGAATGCCGTGTAAACGAACCACGTGCTGAAGGAACAACGGCACCAATTCAGAGGAGGAAGGCAACTTAGGTAATGGCACAAGATGTATCATCTTGGAAAACCTATCACAAATTACCCAGATGGTGGTCATTCTCTGAGAAACAGGAAGATCAGAAATGAAATCCATAGAGATATGGGTCCATGGTCTCTTGGGCACAGGCAATGGCATCAACAAACCACTAGAGCGAGAGCAAGAGCAAGACTTGGAGCGAAAGCAAGTCCCGCAGGACTGCACAAATTCCCTGACATCGCGAGACAAGGTAGGCCACCAAAAGGACCGACTAACCAAGTCTCTGGTACCAAAAATTCCGGGATGCCCAGCCAATGCGGAACAATGAATCTCAGACATCACACTCTTTTTCCATTGGTCCGGGACAAACAATTTTCCAACAGGGCAGCGCTCGGGCCTATCCTCCTGACACCCCTCCAGAGCAAGTCTCAAATTGGGCGAGATGGCGGAAAGAACTACACCCTCCTTCAAAATAACAGAGGGATCAGATAGCTCAGGAGAGTCCGCAAGGAAACTCCTCGAGAGGGCATCCGCCGTAACATTCTTAGTGCCAGGAAGAAAGGAAACCACAAAATTAAAACGTGTGAAAAACAAGGCCCACCTGGCCTGTCTAGGATTGAGTCGCTTGGCAGATTCCAGATAGACCAGATTCTTATGGTCCGTAAGGACCACCACCTGATGTTTGGCTCCCTCCAGCCAATGTCTCCACTCTTCAAAAGCCCACTTCATGGCCAATAACTCCCGATTACCCACGTCATAATTACGTTCAGTAGGAGAAAATTTTCGAGAGAAAAAGGCACAAGGGTTACTTTTAGAGGTCTCTGGATCTTTTTGGGACAAAACGGCACCTGCCCCAATTTCAGAGGCATCAACCTCCACCTGAAATGGCAGAGAAACATCAGGCTGCCGTAGAACAGGAGCAGAAGTGAATCTCTGCTTAAGTTCCTGAAACGCAGAGACTGCCTCAGGAGGCCAATTCACCACATCAGAACCCTTTCTGGTCAAATCAGTTAATGGTTTAACAATAACCGAGAAATTACCAATAAATTTACGATAAAAATTGGCAAAACCCAAAAATCTCTGAAGAGCCTTTAATGAAGTAGGTTGGACCCAATCACAGATGGCCTGAACCTTGACCGGGTCCATTTCAATAACAGATGGGGACAAAATGAATCCCAGAAATGAGATCTTCTGTACGCCAAAAAGACACTTTGATCCCTTCACATACAGAGCATTCTCTCTCAAAATCTGGAATACAGTTCGAACATGTTTCACATGAGAGTCCCAGTCATTAGAAAAAATCAAGATATCATCCAAATAAACAATCAGAAACTTGTCCACAAAATCCCTGAAAATGTCATTCATGAAGGACTGGAAGACGGAAGGAGCATTAGTGAGCCCAAAGGGCATCACAAGGTACTCAAAATGCCCTTCAGGGGTGTTAAATGCCGTCTTCCATTCATCCCCGTGCTTAATGCGAATAAGGTTATACGCCCCCCTGAGGTCAAGCTTGGTAAACCAAGTAGCGTTTTTCACCCTGGAAAACAGGTCAGAAATCAAGGGTAACGGGTATTGATATTTCACAGTAATATTGTTCAAGAGACGATAATCAATACACGGCCTTAATGAACCATCTTTTTTGGCCACAAAGAAAAAACCGGCACCTAAGGGTGAAGAGGATGGTCTGATATGACCCTTCTCCAATGATTCCTTGATATAAGACCGCATAGCGTCATGTTCAGGTACAGACAAGTTAAAAAGGCGACCTTTAGGGAATTTACTACCTGGCACTAATTCAATAGCGCAGTCATAGCTCCTATGGGGAGGTAAGGATGCAGATTTACTTTCGCTAAACACATCAGAAAAATCAAACAAAAAGTCAGGAACATCCTCAGCCTGGGGGAGGCAGAAAAAACAGGAGTGTTGGTATTAACACATTGGCAGCCCCAACTGGTTACAGACACAGATTTCCAATCCAAAACAGGATTATGAGACTGTAACCAAGAGAAACCCAGCACTATAATGTCATGCAGATTATATAGAACCAAAAATTTGCAGCACTCCTGGTGATCAGGTTCAACCCTCATTATCACCTGAGTAGAAAACTGGGGTTTATTCTCAGCCAAAGGGGTAGAATCGATCCCCAGTAAAGGAATAGACTTCTGTAGGGGTATCAAGGGAAACCCACAACGTTTAGCAAAATCATAATCCATCAGGTTAATAGCTGCTCCAGAATCAACGAAAGCCTGAGCAGAAAATGAGGACAGAGAGCATATCAGAGTGACAGTTAACAAAAACTTAGTCTGAACACTACCCAAGACAACCGAGCATGCAAAACGTCTTCCCCGCTTAGGGCAGACTGAAATAGCATGAGAGGCATCACCACAGTAGAAACATAACCCATTGCGCTTTCGAAACTCATGACGCTGTGCCCCAGACACCACTCCATCACACTGCATGGGCTCAGCAGCTGGCTCACAAGGCAACACCACTCCACGCATACTTCTCCGCTCACGCAAACGTCTGTCAATTTGAATCGCTAATGACATAGAATCATTGAGACCAGAGGGACAGGGAATCCCACCATAACATCCTTTACATTATCCGACAGACCCTTCCGGAAAAGGGCCGCCAAAGCGTCGTCATTCCACTTGGTCAGGACTGCCCACCTACGGAATCTCTGACAGTATAACTCAGCGTCATCAAGCCCCTGATTTAATGCCAACAAGGCTTTTTCAGCTTGATCAGTGACATTAGGCTCACCGTACAATAACCCCAAAGCCTGAAAAAATGCATCAACATCACTCAAAACAGGATCCCCAGGTATCAGGGAAAAAGCCCAATCCTGAGGATCGCCGCGCAGGAGAGAGATGATAATTTGAACCTGCTGCGCTGCGTTTCCTGAGGACTTAGATTTTAAGGCAAGAAACAATTTACAATTATTTTTGAAATTCTGAAACTTAGCTCGATCCCCTAAAAACAAATCTGGCATGGGGATCCTAGGTTCCACAACAGGCAACCTAGCAAGATATGCAGCAATACTCTGAACCTCAGTGGCAAGCTGATCCACACGGCCAGACAACTGTGCAAACTCCATTGGGAGAAAAGATCCTCCCCAGCACCCAGAGATACAGAGGGAAAAAAAAAAAAAAAAATGCAACAAACAGAAAAATATCTCTGACAACTTTTCTTCCTTCAAAATATTTTTTCCCTTCTGTGAGTACCATACAATTTTTATGGCCGGTGATACTGTTATGTTACGGAAGCTGAGGAGTGCAGGTAAAAAAGGAAATACACCAGAGCAGTTGGAATCTATGAGATTGCAGTACCCTGACTAACCACCGCAACTAGAGGCAGCCGTGGAGCGTTCCTACGTTGGTCCTAGACGCCTCGTCACAGCCTGAGAAACTAACTACACCTAAAGATAGAAATAGGAAAGCTATCTGCCCCGGAGCAGAACCCCAAAGATAATAGAAAGCCCCCAAACATGTAATGGCGGTTAGACAAGAGGAAATACTGACACAGACAGAAAATAGAATGAGCAAACGCTGGGGCCCAAACTATCTAAATAGAAAAGGATAGGAAGGGTACTTACTGCAATCTCAGAAAACCCTGAAAAAACACCAACTCTACTAATTTCAAAATCACCTGAGATCACACGACCTCTACCACCTAAATTAGTTCTCTGGTGTAACAAAAACAAAACAGCAGCCACTGAAAAAAAACTGGAAAAAGCAAAAGTACAAAACACAGTGGCTGGACTAAACTGAGAGGGACAAAAGTCCCCGGAGGGGACCCTGAAGGCCCCCACAGAAGTGCAGGACAAAATGCAAAAATATAGCAAAAACACAAAATAAGAAATTGTCTTATCTGATAGCAGGAGATGCAGACACGACACAGCAGGCTACAAGGGAAACTGGAAAGAAGGATTCAGACCAGAACAATTGATCACCGGCAACCCTGATGGGAAAATGACTCCCTTACATAAGACCAATCAGTAACACCTGATTCCCAGTCCTCACAATCCTCACTAGTACCGCTTGTAACCACCAGAGGGAGCCTCTGCTCAGAACTCATCTCAAACCCATTCACAACACTTGCTCAGGAATTGCAGCAGGCAGGTGTGAGTGCATCTGCACGCACTGGGAGGCGGAGACTCTTGGAGCAAGGCCTGGTCTCAAGGAGGGCAGCAAAGAAGCCACTTCTCTCCAGAAAAAACATCATGGACAGACTGATATTCTGCAAAAGGTACAGGCAGTGGACTGCTGAGGACTGGGGTAAAGTTATTTTCTATGATGAATACCCTTTTCGATTGTTTGGGACATCAGGAAAACGCCTCATTCAGAGAAGACAAGGTGAGCGCTACCACCAGTCTTGTCTCATGCTAACTGTTAAGCATCCTGAAACCATTCATGTGTGGGGTTGCTTCTCAGCCAAGGGAATCGGCTCTCTCACAGTCTTGCCTAAAAACACAGCCATGAGTAAAGAATGGTACCAGAATGTCCTCCAAGAGCAACTTCTCCCAACCCTCCAAGAGCAGTTTGGCGATCACCAATGACTTTTCCAGCATGATGGAGCACCTTGCCATAAAGCAAAGGTGATAACTAAATGGCTCAGGGAACAAAACAGAGATTTTGGGTCCATGGCCTGGAAACTCCCCAGATCTTAATCCCATTGAGAACTTGTGGTCAATCATCAAGAGACAGGTGGACAAACAAAAACCTAAAAATTCTGACAAAATGAAAGCATTGATTGTGCAAGAATGGACTGCTATCAGTCAGGATTTGGTCCAGAAGTTGATTGAGAGCATGCCAGGGAGAATTGCAGAGGTCCTGAAGAAGAAGGGTCAACACTGCAAATATTGACTTGCTGCATTAACTCATTCTAACTGTCAATATAAGCTTTTGTTACTCATATGTTTGCAATTATTATTTTTCTGTCTGTGATAAAAACATGTCAAACACACATAAAAACCAGAGGGCAGCAGATCATATGAAAATATAATATTTGTGTCATTCTCAAAACATTTGGCCATGACTGTACATTGCTGCTGAGTTTGCTGGTGACCACTCCCCCATCCTTTAAAAGGTCACCTGTGCATCAGCTGACTGTTGGTGATACACTTCTTCTTTGGAGACCAACCAAGCTGGAGTCAGGAGCTTGCTGAGTGCAGTGGTACTTCAGCTATTACCTTGATCTGGTGCCTTACTCTGCTGTGCGGTGCATTGCAGCAGAGAAAGCTAAGTTTTGTTTTTTAATTGCCTTGTCCCTTAGGTGTCTGTCTTTTCTTTCTGTTATTTTGGTGAAATTCACTTTATTCCCTTCTCACCTCCTGGGGAGGGGGTTTAGCTCAGGGCTAAACAGGAGACAGGGACAGGTCAGTGACTTGGGCTTCCCTACCTTCAAGGGTAGCCCCAAGTTAAGGAAAGACAGGCACCCCCTAAGCCTGAGGGGCAGTTCAGGGCCCCAGGTTCCTCGTCCCCTGTTTTCCCACTACTGCCCTGTGACACAGCCATTCCATTCCAGTGTCAGTTGAATTCCAACAAGTACATCGCATGTTTCTGATTAGGTGATCACCTGAACCAAATCTTATTTAACGAAGGAAAGTATAAAAAACACTGCTGTGGTGTTCACAATCCTCTTGCAATAGGACAAGCTGGATGGCAAAACAAGTGCTAGTAATATCCCAAAAGTAATAGGAATGAAAAAATAACTTTTAACCAAGCCAAAGGAGTTAAAAAGAACAGTCTTGCGTGAGGAAAAGAAGGGCTCAATTCTGGCTTTACTAGCAGAGGGGTACAGTGAGCGGCATGTTGTCTCCATCCTTAAAATTTCTAACACAGCAGTCCATTACAACAAGGTGAAGCAGCAGACATTGGGGACAACAAAGCTACAGACCGGCAGAGGGTGAAAACGACTCTCCACTGACCAGGATGACCGTCATCTCATTCGAATGTCACTCAGCAACCGCAGGATGACATTAAGTGACCTCTAAAAGAATGGCAAACGGCAGCTGGGGTGAAGTGCACGGCAAGAACAGTTTGTAACAGGCTCCTAGAGGCAGGGCTCAAGTCATGTAAAGCTAGAATAATAGTGCACACAAAAACTCATACCATCACCAAAAAGAACGCACTTAATAGGAAAGGTCACAGGAGGTGCCTGGCCCTATTTTAAAACTCAACAGCACCCTTCCTAGCAGTGGAAGTTGGCACCCTAGACGTGCGCAATGGCGCCCCTGCTCACTGTCAACTGTCCCTTCTAACCCTTGCAGACCCTACAGGAAGGGGGATAGAAATACAGTGGGA
The DNA here is from genome assembly GCA_033576555.1 of Oophaga sylvatica. Classification (NCBI taxonomy): domain Eukaryota; kingdom Metazoa; phylum Chordata; class Amphibia; order Anura; family Dendrobatidae; genus Oophaga; species Oophaga sylvatica. Next base: position 303,859,735 of record JARQOD010000005.1, read on the forward strand.
CAATTGTGATCTATATTGAAACTGGAGAGGGCATATATTGTGCTGACCCTTCTCTGACCCTGCCTTGCAGCGGGAGTTGGCACCCTGTTAGGGTCTGCGGAACGCACCAGATAAATATAAATAATGGGTGCGTTCGCAGCCCGGGGTCTACCGTGCAGGCAGAGCCTGCTGCTAGTAAGATGGCGGTATAGGCAAACTCTGTTACTTCACAGAGTTGCAAATATAAATACTGTGGCACAATACGGCGGTATAAGCGAACTCTGTTACAACACAGAGTCGCTGAGGTAAAGACGCAGAGATAGGTACTGTGTCCTGTTAACTCCACAGGGAAACACAGATAACTGCTGTGCTGATGGCAGTCCGTGATCATGCAGACAGCAACACAATCAAGCAATCTCCTCACCGGAGGTGCCGGTATTCTAGGGGCTTATTTCAGCCGAGCCCTAACCACATGCGTGCATGATCACACTGGCGCAAAGCACATAATGAAATTGATACTAGCGCATGGCCGCATGGCCATACAACCCTTTTATAGAAGCAACTACAGGGTTTGCCAGAAAAGGACCAATGAGAAACTGTTCAGAACACATGTAGTTTCATGACCTTCCTGGCGGACCAATAGGAGCTGCTGCAGTACCTGAGCATGTGACCCCTGATCTCCAATGAGAGATCTTACCCTGGTCATGCTCAGAAGGGGAAATGCAGGACTTAGTCCTAAAGATGTCTGCTCGCCGCTGACCAGGACTGGCCACAATAGCAGAACCTGGAGAGGCAGCAGTACTAGGCTGAGCAAGACGCTGGGACCAACGTCTTTGCTGAGGAGACTCCACTGCGGCCGGAGACGGATGGGAGACCGCAGCGGGAATGGCTTGAGAATCCCCCTGTGCAGAGGCGGGAACTCGACCTCTAACATTACCCCCCCTAGGGTCCCCCCTTCCTTGGGCCTCGCTACGCTCGAAGGCAGCAATGAGCTGCGGAGCCTGAATACGCTCAGCAGGCTCCCATGACCTATCCTCAGGCCCATAACCCCTTCAATCCACCAAATAAAACTTTTTGCCACGTACCATCTTGCACCCCAGAATAGCATTCACCTCATAGTCGTCCGTAGACGAACCCGATGTCCCGGCAGATGACTTGGAAAACCGGGACAAGTATACGGGTTTCAGGAGGGAGACATGGAATGTGTCGGTGATACCCAGGCGTGGCGGAAGGGCTAGACAGTAGACCACACGATTGACCTGTTCGAGGACCTTGAAGGGACCCAAGAAGCGAGGTGCAAACTTAGTGGACTCTACTCGCAGTCTGATGTTACGGGCGGAGAGCCACACTAAGTCGCCAGGGGCAAAAGTCGGAGCGGGGCGCCGATGTGCGTCGGCGGTAGACCTCATCCTCTCTTTGGAGGCCAGAATGGCATCCTGAGTGCGGTCCCAAATGTCCCGTGCCTCCACAGCCTAGTCTGCCACCCTGGAGTCGGTGGAAGACACGGGCATAGGTACAGGAACCCGCGGATGCTGACCGTAATTAAGGAGGAACGGAGTTTGTCCAGTGGAATCAGCCACGGCGTTGTTTAATGCAAACTCCGCCCATGGTAGCAAGGATGTCCAGTGATCCTGCCGGACCGAAACAAAATGACGCAGATATGTGACCAAGGTCTGGTTGGCCCTCTCTACCAACCCATTTGTCTCGGGATGATAGGCAGAAGAGAGATTTAATTCTATACTGAGAAGGCGACAAAGCTCTCTCCAGAACCGAGACGCAAACTGGGGACAACGGTCACTGACAATTTTGTCCGGCATACCGTGTAAACGGAAGATGTGTCTGATAAACAGTGCCGCCAATGCCCGCGCAGAAGGTAACCGAGGTAGCGGTACCAAGTGCACCATTTTAGAGAAGTGGTCGGTGATAACCCATATGATGGTGCAACCACGAGACTTGGGTAGGCCTACCACAAAGTCCATCCCGACCATCTCCCAGGGCCTGTCTGCCACCGGCAATGGATAAAGTAACCCAGCTGGCCGTTGACGAGGGGACTTATTTTTGGCCCAGGAGAGGAGACACATGCCCGAATATAGTCTCCAACGTCCCGGACCATATGCGGCCACCAGTACGTCCTCGCCAGAAGCTCAGATGTCCTTTTTTTCCCAAAATGTCCACCCACCCTGGACGAATGGGTCCAAGAGAGAACCTCCGGTCGCAAATTAGATGGTACAAAAGTCTTGCCGGGAAGCACAGACTCTAGCGACACCGGAGCTACAGTTCTCAGGCTCTCAGAGGGGACAATAAGCCGCGGCTCCCCCTTCTCCTCCTCGGAAGACACGACGGAGCGAGAGAGAGCGTCAGCCCGGATATTCTTCTCTCCCGAAAGAAAATGGAGGGTGAAGTGAGAGCGGGAGAAAAATAAGGACCATCTGGCCTGACGGGAATTTAGCCGCTGGGACGTTTGTAAATAAACCAGATTCTTGTGATCAGTAAAAACTTGAAAGGGAAAGCGGACCCCCTCCAACAGATGTCTCCACTCAGAGAAGGCCAACTTCATTGCTAGCAACTCCCTGTCCCCGATGGAATAATTCCTCTCCGCTGGTGTGAAGGTCTTGGAAAAGAAGAAGCAAGGATGCTTCCGACCTTGAGCATCCTTCTGGAAGAGGACTGCTCCAGCACCAACGGACGAGGCATCCACCTCCAAAATAAAGGGCTTATCAACATCGGGGCGATGTAGGATGGGAGCACTAGCAAAATGGGACTTAATAGAAGTGAAGGCCTTGGAGACCTCTTCTGACCACAATTTGGGATTTGCTCCCTTCTTGGTGAGGGCTACCAAGGGAGCTACCAAAGTTGAAAAGTGAGGAATAAACTGACGATAGTAATTAATGAACCCCATAAAGCGCTGCACAGCTTTCAGAGAATGGGGTTCTTGCCAGTCCATCACCGCCTGTAGTTTGGCAGGATCCATAGCCAGTCCCTGGGCAGAGATGATATAGTCCAGGAACGAAAAGGACTCCTGCTCAAACATACATTTCTCCAACTTAGCGTAGAATTTGCCCGTAAGAGGTCGAAGACTCTGCAGACATCTTTCCGGTGGGAGTCAATATCTGGGGAGAAGATGAGAATATCATCCAGATAGACTACGACTGAGGTGGAAAGCATATCCCGGAAGATGTCGTTAACAAAGTCTTGGAAGACGGCTGGGGCATTACAGAGCCCGAAGGGCATCACCAGATATTCATAGTGCCCATCTCTGGTATTGAAAGAAGTCTTCCATTTGTCCCCTTCACAGATGCGAATCAGGTTATAAGCACCCCGCAGATCTAATTTGGTAAATATCCTTGCTCCCCGTAGCCTATCAAAGAGCTCAGAAATCAGGGGCAACGGGTATTTAATCTTAACGGTAATGGCATTAAGACCCCTGTAATCGATGCATGGACGTAATTCTCCATTCTTCTTCTGAACGAAGAAGAACACCGCCCCTGCAGGTGACACTGACTTCCTAATGAATCCTCTTGCCAGATTTTCCTGAATGTATTGAGACATAGCCTCCGTCTCCGGGAGAGAAAGGGGATAAACTCGTCCCCGAGGAGGTTCTGCTCCGGGAATGAGGTCAATAGGACAGTCTTAGGGACGGTGAGGCGGAAGGATCTCCGCAGCCTTCTTGGAGAACACGTCTGCATAGGCCCAATAGAATTTGGGAAGGGAAGTAAGATCTGCGGGCATCTCTGTAGTAGCCACCTGAATGCATTCCCTCTTACATCTGCCTTTAGATGACTCACTCCAACCCAATATCCTCCCAGAGATCCACTCAATACGTGGGGAATGAAAACGGAGCCAGGGCATCCCCAGCAATATCTCGTCTATTCCCTCGGGAATGACAAGGAGAGAGATAATCTCCTGATGAGAAGGGGACATTGTAGATACTGTGAAAGGGATGGTCTGATGTGTGATTTGTGAAGGCAGTGTCAACCCATTCACTACTCGAACAGTCACAGGTTTGGCGAGCATCACCAGAGGTATAGAGTGGCGGAGAGCGAAGGTAGAAGACATGAAATTTCCTTCGGCTCCAGAGTCCACTCAAAGTGTTACTGTTATAGTGGATGAGCCTAAATTGATTGTCCCCTTAAAGGAAAACTTGGAGGCGTGTACTGCTGTGTCTAGTGAACCCCCTCCAATGGTTACTAGACGCGGTCGTTTTCCCGACCGTTGTGGACATTTGTTAGCATAATGCCCTAACTGTTGGCAAACATTACAGATCACAGGTGCTCGAGCGGCCACAGGTCTCGCTCGAGAAACCTCCATGACCTCAGGGGAATTGGGCGCCTGAACGGAAGATTCAAGAGGTCTGGCGAAGGTGGGCGCCAGCCGGAACCTCTGCCTACACTGGGTCCGCTCCAACCTCCGCTCGTTAAAACGGAGGTCGATGTGGGTAGATATGGTAATGAGCTCCTCCTGTGTGGCGGGAATCTCCCTGGTGGACAAGGCGTCCTTCACATTGTCTGCTAGTCCCCTCCAGTACAGTGGTATAAGGACTTTATCTGGCCTCTCCAGCTCAGAGACCAGAGTCCGAAATTGGACGGCAACTGGCTGACCATGGATGAACCCTGCGTGATTGCCAACAGTTGGAGAGCCGTATCGTGGGTGACACGAGGTCCTAAAAAGACCTGTCTCAGAGTATCCAAAAAGAGAGGAGCACTCTGCACCACACGATCATCGCGCTCCCACAACAGCGTTGCCCATTCCAACGCCCTGCCCGACAAAAGGGATATGATAAAACCCACTTTCGCCCGCTCCGTGGGAAAATGTGCAGCCAGGAGCTCTAAATGTATGGAGCACTGACTGACGAAACCCCGACATTGTTTACTGTCGCCAGTAAACTTATTTGGAAGTGGGAGGCGGGAAAAAGTCGGGGCATGGGTAGCAGAGGACAAACTGGCTGCTGCCACACTAGCAGCCTGAACAGCAAATGCGGTAACATCCACAGCTGAGGTTGTGCGCTCTAGAGTCGCCAAACTACCCCTCCAGCTGCTGGATATACCGCTGCAGACACTGGTCGTCCGCCATTTTACTAGCCAGACCCTGGCGCTAGTATACTGTTAGGGTCTGCGGAACGCACCAGATAAATATAAATAATGGGTGCGTTCGTAGCCCGGGGTCCACAGTGCAGGAAGAGCCTGCTGCTAGTAAGATGGCGGTATAGGCAAACTCTGTTACTTCACAGAGTTGCAAATATAAATACTGTGGCACAACATGGCGGTATAAGCGAACTCTGTTACAACACAGAGTCGCTGAGGTAAAGACGCAGAGATAGGTACTGTGTCCTGTTAACTCCACAGGGAAATACAGATAACTGCTGTGCGGATAGCAGTCCGTGATCATGCAGACAGCAACGCAATTAAGCAATCTCCTCACCGGAGAAGCCGGTATTCTAGGGGCTTATTTCAGCCAAGCCCTAACCACGTGCACACAAATCTCCTCACCGTAGGTGCCGGTATTCTAGGGGCTTATTTCAGCCGAGCCCTAACCACTTGCGTGCATGATCACGCTGGCGCAAAGCACATAATGCAATTGATACTAGCGCATGGCCGCATGGCCATACAACCCTTTTATAGAATCAACTACAGGGCCTGCCAGAAAAGGACCAATGAGAAACTGTTCAGAACACAGTTTCAGGACCTTTCTGGCAGACCAATAGGAGCTGCTGCAGTACCTGAGCATGTGACCCCTGATCTCCAATGAGAGATCTTACCCTGGGCATGCTCAGAAGGGGAAACGCAGGACTTAGTCCTAAAGACGTCTGCTCGCCGCTGACCAGTACTGGCCACAATAGCAGAACCTGGAGAGGCAGCAGTAAACCTCTGCACAGTACTAGGCTGAGCAAGACGCTGGGACCGACGTCTCTGCTGAGGAGACTCCACTGTGGCCGGAGACGGATGGGGAACCGCAGCGGGAATGGCTCGAGATTCCCCCTGTGCAGAGGCGGGAACTCGACCCCTAACACACCCTAAGACAAATTAACGACAAATGGCACCCCCGCTCCTCGACGGCTATCCCAAAACAAGCCCTGACAGGTGCTGTTCGAGGGATGTATTGCTTGATTGTAAAGTGCTGGAGTGCAAAGAGGTAGCTTGAAAAGGTAATATACACCATGGGCCTTCAGCAATAATTAGGGAGATCAATAATTCTAAAGTGCAGGAATCATGTTATTATTATTCATTTTTATAGCGCCATTTATTCCATGGCGCTTTACATGTGAGAGGGGGCGAGTATAGACAAGTACAATAAATATGAGCAATACAGGACACACATAAGTACAGAAGGAGAGAGGACCCTGCCCGCAAAGGCTCACAATCTATAGGGGATGGGTGAGGATACACTAGGAGAAGGTAGAACTGGTTGTGCGGCGGTTCAGTAGACTGAGGATCACTGCTGGTTGTAGGCTTGTCGGAAGAGGTAGGTTCTTTTTGAAGGTTTCCATGGTAGGCGCGAGTCTGATGTGTTGGGGTAGAGAGTTCCAGAGTATGGGGGAGGCACGGGGGAAGTCTTGTATGCGGTTGTGGGAAGAAGAGATAAGGGGAGAGTAGAGAAGGAGATCTTGAGAGGATCAGGGAATTAGGCTGCAAGCTTAAAGTAAGGACCACCAAGGTGGTATTTTCTGAAATACTGCCTGTACCACGTGCCACACCAGAGAAGCAACGGGAGATTAGGGAGGTTAATAAGTGGCTCAAGAATTGGTGTAGGAAGGAGGGGTTTGGGTTCCTGGAGAACTGGGCCGACTTCTCAGTTGGCTACAGGTTCTATGCTAGGGACGGGCTGCACCTCAATGGGGAGGGTGCAGCTGTGCTGGGGGAGAAAATGGCTAGAAGGTTGGAGGAGTCTTTAAACTAGGGACTAGGGGGGAGGGTATTCATTTTATAGGAGGGGAAGGCAGTGCAGATAGAGACCTGGGCACAAATAATGAAATTGGGGGTGGGGGTGGCATGGGGGGTGGGGTTAGAACAGTTAATAATTTAAGAAAGAATAGAGGTTCAGAGAGATACATAAAGTGCATGTATACTAATGCTAGAAGCCTCACCAACAAAATGGCGGAATTAGAATTAATTTTGTTGGAACATTATTATGATATGGTGGGGATATCTGAGACTTGGCTGGATGAGAGACACGACTGGGCGGTTAATTTACAGGGCTATAGTCTGTTTAGGAATGACCGTAAAAATAAGAGGTGGGGGTGTGTGTTTATATGTAAAATCATCCTTAAAACCCATCCTGCGTGATATCTGTGAATCTAATGAGGATGTAGAGTCTTTGTGGGTGGAGATTAGGGGAGGGAGGAAAAATAATAAATTACTGATAGGGGTTTGTTATAAGTCTCCTAAAATAATGGAAGCAACAGAGAATATCCTTGTAAAGCAAATAGATGAAGCAGCGACTCAAGGAGAAGTCATTATTATGGGGGACTTCAACTACCCTGAAATACATTGGGGAACAGAAACCTGTAGTTCCAGCAAAGGTAATAAGTTTTTGGCAACTATGAGAGACAATTACCTTTCACAACTAGTTCAGGACCCACCAAGAGGGGGGGCACTGCTAGACCTAATATTATCCAACAGGCCAGACCGCATATCAAATATAAGGGTTGGGGGTCACTTGGGTAATAGTGATCACAAAATAATAAGCTTTCATGTATCCTTTAATAAGATGTGTAGTCGAGGGGTTACAAGGACACTAAACTTCAGGAAGGCAAATTTCCAACGGATGAGAGATGATCTTGGTGCAATAAACTGGGACGATATCCTGAGACATAAAAATACACAAAGAAAATGGGAGACGTTTATTAGTATCCTGAATAGGACCTGTGCACAGTATATACCCTATGGGAATAAACATGCTAGAATTAGGAGGAAACCACTATGGCTAAATAGAGCTGTAAGGGGCTCAATAAGGGACAAAAAGAAAGCGTTTAGGGAATTAAAGCAAGTAGGTAGTGAAGAGGCATTAAATAAATACAGAAGACTGAATAAATTCTGTAAAAAGCAAATCAAGACAGCAAGGATTGAGGCAGAGAGACTCATTGCCAGAGAAAGTAAAAATAATCCCAAAATATTCTTTAACCCCTCTCTGACATTAGACGTACTATCCCGTCCATAAAACCTGTGCCATTCTGACCATGGACGGGATAGTACGTCATAGGCGATTAGCTGCGCTCCCTCGGGAGCGCAGCTAATCGCCGCCGGGTGTCAGCTGATTATCACAGCTGACACCCGTGACTGTGTGTCAGGAGCGGTCACGGACCGCTCCCGGCACATTAACCCCTTGCACACCGCGATCAAACATGATCGCGGTGTACTGGGGGCACAGGGGAGGATCGCGCAGGGTGGGGGCTCCCTGCGCGCCCCCCTGAGACCCTCAGAGCAGCGCGATGTGATCGCGCTGCTCTGAGGGCTTCCTCCCTCCCAGGACCCGGATCCAAGATGGCGCTGGGGTCCTGGAGGGAGGCGGCTTCCTCAGTGCCTGCCGAGAGCAGGCATGAGGAAGCGTCCTGCACTGCCTGTCACATCGCTGGTGTGACAGAGTGCTGTGCACACTGTCACACCAGCGATCTGATGAAATACAGTGATGTCCCACCCTGGGACAAAGTAAAAAAGTAAAAAAAAGTAAAAATAAACATGTGTAAAAAAAAATCCAAAATAAATAAATAAAAAAAAAAAATATTCCCCAATAAATTCATTACTTATTGTAAATAAAAAAAATAAAACAATAAAAGTACACATATATGGTATCGCCGCGTCCGTAACGACCCCCCCTATAAAACTGTCCTACTAGTTAACCCCTTTTGTGAACCCCTTAAAAAATAAAAAATAAAAACGAAGCAAAAAATCAGTGCTTTATCATCATACCGCTGAACAAAAAGTGGAATAACACGCGATCAAAAAGACGGATATAAATAAACATGGTACCGCTGAAAACGTCATCTTGTCCCGCAAAAAACGAGCCGTCACACAGCATCATCAGCAAAAAAATAAAAAAGTTATAGCTCGCAGAATAAAGCGATGCAAAAATAATTATTTTTTATATAAAATTGTTTTTATTCTATAAAAGCGCCAAAACATAAAAAAATGATATAAATGAGGTATCGCCGTAATCGTACTGACCCGAAGAATAAAACTGCTTTATCGATTTTACCACACGCGGAACAATAAAAACGCCTCACCCAAAAGAAATTCATGAATTGCTGATTTTTGTTCATTCTAACCTCCCAAAAATCGAAATAAAAAGCGATCAAAAAATGTCACGTGCTCAAAAATGGTACCAATAAAAGCGTCACCTCGTCCCGCAAAAATTAAGACCTCACATGACTTGTGGGCCAAAATATGCAAAAATTATAGCTCTCAAAATGTGGCGATGCAAAAAACTACTTTTTGCAATAAAAAGCGTCTTTTAGCGTGACAGCTGCCAATCATAAAAACCCGCTATAAATAGTAAATCAAACCCCCCTTTATCACCCCCTTAGTTAGGGAAAAATAATAAAATAAAAAAAATGTATTTATTTCCATTTTCCCTAGTTAGGGTTAGGGATTCGGCTAAAGTTAGGGTTAGGGTTGGCGCTAAAGTTAGGATTAGGGTTAGAGTTAGGATTAGGGTTGGGATTAGGGTTGGGACTAGGGTTAGGGGTGTGTTGGGGTTAGGGTTGGAGTTAGAATTGGGGGGTTTCCGCTGTTTAGGCACATCAGGGGCTCTCCAAATGTGACATGGCGTCTGATCGCCATTCCAGCCAATTCTGCGTTGAAAAAGTGAGACGGCGCTCCTTCCCTTCCAAACTCTGCCATGCACCCAAACAGTGGTATACCCCCACATATGGGGTATCAGTGTACTCAGGACAAATTGCACAATAACTTTTGGAGTCTTGTTACCCTTGGAAAAATAAAAATTCGGGTGAAAAGATCATTTTTGTGGAAAAAATATGATTTTTAAATTTTACGGCTCTACGTTATAAACTTGTGTGAAGCACTTGAGGGTTCAAATTGCTCACCAAAGATCTAGATAAGTTCCTTAGGGGGTCTAGTTTCCCAAATGGGGTCATTTGTGGGGGGTTTCCACTGTTTAGGCACATCAGGGGCTCTCCAAATGCAACATGGCATCCAATCTCAATTCCAGCCAATTTTGGTTGGAAAAAGTCAAATGGCGCTCCTTCCCTTCCGAGCTCTGCCGTGCGCCCAAACAGTGGTTCCCCCCCACATATGGGGCATCAGCGTACTCAGGACAAATTGGACAACAACTTATGTGGTCCAATTTCTCCTGATACCCTTGGGAAAATAAAAAATTAGTGACTAAAAGATAATTTTTGTGGGAAAAAAATAGGATTTTTTATTTTCATGCCCGGGCATTATAAACTTGTGTGAAGCACTTGGGGTTCAAAGTGCTCACCAAAGATCTAGATAAGTTCCTTAGGGGGTCTAGTTTCCAAAATGGGGTCACTTGTGGGGGATTTCCACTGTTTAGGCTCATCTGGGGCACTGCAAACGGAACATGACCCCCATCAACGTCTGCATTCCAAAACGTTACTACTTCCTTTCCAAGCCCTGCCGTGCGCCCAAACAGTTTTCCACCCCCACATATGGGGTATCAGCGTACTCAGGACAAATTGGACAACAACTTTTGGGGCCCAATTTCCTTGGGAAAATTCAAAAATTTAGGACTAAAAAATCATTTTTGTGGAATTTTTTTTTTTTTTTTCACACCCAGGCATTATAAACTTTTGTGAAACACTTGGGGGTTCAAAGTGCTCACAACAGATCTAGATAAGTACCTTAGGGGGTCTAGTTTCCAAAATGGTGTCACTTGTGGGGGGTTTCCACTGTTTAGGCGCATCAGAGGTTCTCCAAGCGCGACATGGCGTCCAATCTCAACTCCAGCCAATTTTAGTTTGAAAAAGTCAAACGGCGCTCCTTCCCTTACGAGCTCTGCCGTGTGCCCAAACAGTGGTTTTCCCCCACATATGGGGTATTGGCGTACTCAGGAGAAATTGCATAACAACCTTATCTGTCCATTTTCTCCTTTTACCCTTGTGAAAATAAAAAAAAAGTTTGTAAAAGATCATTTTTGTGGCTAAAAAGTTAAATATTCATTTTTTCCTTCCACGTTGCTTTAGTTCCTGTGAAGCACCTGAAGGGTTAATAAACTTCTTGAATGTGGTTTTGAGTACCTTGAGGGGTGCAGTTTTTAGAATGGTGTCACTTTTGGGTATTTTCTGTCATGTAGACCCCTCAAAGTGACTTCAAATGTGAGGTGGTCCCTAAAAAAAATGGCTTTGTAAATTTTGTTGTAAAAATGAGAAATCGCTGGTCAACTTTTAACCCTTATAACTTCCTAACAAAAAAAAAATTTTGATTCCAAAATTGTGCTGATGTAAAGTAGACATGTGGGAAATGTTATTTCTTAACTATTTTGTGTTACATATTTCTGTTTTAAGGAATAAAAATTCAAAGTTTGAAAATTGCTAAATTTTCAAAATTTTCCCCATATTTGCGTTTTTTTCAAAAATAAACGCAAGTTATATGGAAGAAATTTTACCACTAACATGAAGTACAATATGTCACGAGAAAACAATCTCAGAATCGCGAAGATCCGTTGAAGCGTTCCGGAGTTATAACCTCATAAAGAGACAGTGGTCAGAATTGTAAAAATTGTCCCGGTCATTAACGTGCAAACCACCCTTGGGGGTGAAGGGTTAACTACATAAATAGCAAGAAACTAAAAAATTATAGTGTTGGTCCCCTTAAAATAGTCTGGGTGAAATGGTGATGAGGATGAGGAAAAAGCAATATGCTAAATGACTTTTTTTCAACTGTATTTACACAAGAAAATCCATGACAGATAACATGATCATGATAAAAAAAATTTCTCCATTAAATGTCACCTGCTTAACCAGCAGGAAGTACGGCGGCGTCTAAAAATCATAAAGTTGACAAATCCCGGGCCCGGATGGGATACACCCCGAGTACTGCAGGAATTAAGTACAGTTATAGATAGACCATTATTTTAATCTTTAAAGATTCCATAATAACGGGGTCTGTACCACAGGACTGGCGTATAGCCAAATGTGGTGCCAATATTCAAAAAGGGGCAAAACTGAACCTGGAAATTATAGGCCAGTGAGCTTAACATCTACTGTGGGTAAGATCCGGGAGGGTTTTTTAAGGGATACTATATTGGAGTATCTGCGGCTGAATAACCTCATGACACAGTATCAGCATGGTTTACGAGGGACCATTCTTGTCAGACTAATCTGATAAGCTTTTATGAAGGGGTAAGTTCAGGACTGAACAAGGGCATGCAGTGGACGTGGTGTTCATGACTTCTCAAAAGCTTTTGATACAGTGCCACACAAAGGTTGATACATAAAATGAGAACAATGGGGATAGGGGAAAATATGTGTAAGTGGGTTAAGAACTGGCTCATGGATAGGAAACAAAGGGTGGTTATTAATGGAGCACACTCGGACTGGGTCACTGTTAGCAGTGGGGTACCACAGGGGTCAGTATTGGGGCGCTTCTCTTTAACATATTTTTTAATGACCTTGTAGGGGGCATACAGAGTAGTATTTCAATATTTGCAGATGACACTAAACTCTGCAGGGTAATAAATAGAGGAGGATAATTTTATATTACAGGAGGATTTATGTAAACTAGAAGCTTGGGCTGATAAATGGCAAATGAGCTTTAATGGGGATAAATGTAAGGTCATGCACTTGGGTAGAACAAACAAGATGTATAAATATGTGCTTAATTGTAAAACACTGGGTAAAACTGTCACTGAAAAAGACCTGGGTGTATGGGTGGACGACAAACTCACATTTAGTGGCCAATGTCAGGCAGCTGCTGCCAAGGCAAATAAAATAATGGGATGCATTAAAAGAGGCATAGATGCTCATGAGGAGAACATAATTTTACCTCTATATAAGTCACTGGTGCGACCACACTTAGAATACTGTGTGCAGTTCTGGTCTCCGGTGTATAAGAAAGACATAGCTGAACTGGAGCGGGTGCAGAGAAGAGCGACCAAGGTTATTAGAGAACTGGGGGGTCTGCAATACCAAGAGAGGTTATTACACTTGGGGTTATTTAGTTTGGAAAAACGAAGGCTTAGGGGTGATCTTATACAATGTATAAATATGGTGTACAATAATAAATTATATTGTGGTACCGTGTTAGCCAGAAAAATCGATGTGAATACTTTTCCATCCAATTATGACAAGAGCATTCTTAAGGTGATACCTTTATTGGCTAACCAGAAAATTATATGTTCGCAAGCTTTCAGAACGCAGAGGCTCCTTCTTCAGGCAAGATTACATTTGGAATAATAAGAAAGACACATTAGATGCTTACTATAGTAGGAAATTTGTTCAAGACCTGGGAGGTGTGATGCCTTCAAAAGATAAGCAAAGGAAATCAAATTAGCATTTTCTTACAAATGGAGAGCTAGTGGGCATGTGTTATTAGCTATCTGGAGTCCTTCTGGTGAAGGTGTGAACTGTGTCTATGTAATGAGTCATAAAACCGGGTGTTAAGTTGAGTCCTAGTGTCAAAGTATTGAACATCCTAATAAGTTTGAATTCCCATATTTTTCTCTCCCTGTCATCCTTAAAATGACCTTTTAGTATTAAGACTTTTAAGTCTGTCATACAATGTCCAGTTCCAGAGAAATGTTTTCCCACAGGCGTGTCCATTTCATTCCTGATCGTATGTCTGTGTAGATTCATCCTTGTTTGTAGTTTTTGCATGGTTTCCCCAATATAGATAACTCCAGGGCACCTTGTACATTGTATCATGTACACCACATTGGAGGATGTACATGAAAAGGAACCCATGACCTTATAGTCCTGATTTGTGTTTGGTACACGGACTGTATTTGTTGGTAATATGTGGGTACAAGTTTTGCATTTTTTGTTGTTACATGGGAATGTGCCAGTCACTGATGGTGACGAAAGGACACTTCTGACAAGGAGATTCCTTAAGTTAGGGGGCTGTTTGTAGGAGAGGAGTGGTAGTTCTGGGAATATGTCTTTCAATTTGTGGTCCCTGTGGAATATGGGTTGGAGATCAGCACCAATTTTCCTTAGGATGCTCATGTGGGGGTTGTATGTGACCACAAGAGGTACCCTGTTGTTGTCCTCTCTCAGTTTGTAATCCAGGAGGTTGCTTCTTGGGATTCTTGTAGCCCTGTGGATCTGTTCATCTATTACCAGTGGATGGTATCCTTGTTGTAGGAATGTATTCCTCAGAGTAGCAGCTGTAGTTCCCTGTCTTTACTGTCTGAACAGATCCGAATATATCTCAGAGCTTGACTGTAGATGATGGATTTTTTTGTGTGTCTTGGATGAAAGCTGTTCCATCTAAGGTATGCTGGACGTCCTGTGGGCTTATGGTAAATTGATGTTTGTATGGCATTGTCCTTGATGTATATGGTCAAGTCCAGAAAATGTATTTGAGACTTTGAAAAGTTGAGGGTGAGCTTGATGGTTGGGTGGTATTTGTTGAAGTTATTGTGGAAGGTGAGCAGATCATCTTTTGAGCCTGTCCAGATTATTAGCAGATCATCAATGTAGCGGAAGTATGCAAGAGGTTTAATAGGGCAAGATGACAAAAACTCCTCCTCCAGTTTCGCCATAAATAGGTTGGCATATTGTGGGGACATTTTGCTTCCCATGGCGCTGCCCATGCACTGTTGGTATAAACTGTTCCCAAAAGAAAAATAGTTGTGATGAAGCACAAACCTGATGAATTGCAGTGTTGGTTCTGTGGCCAGATTGTTCTTTTGAAGGAAATATTTACATGCTGTGATTCCATCCTCATGAGGAATGTTGGAATAGAGAGACTCTACGTCCATGGTGGCTAGTATCGTGTCCCTTGGAAGTGGGCCCAGCGCTGACAATTTGCAAAGAATATCCGTGGTGTCCTGGATATAGCTGGGTGTGCTCCTCACCAAGGGTTTTAGAATGTTCTCCACCCAGCCGGAGATATTCTCAGTTAAAGTCCCAATACCAGAGATGATGGGCCTCCCAGGATTACCTTCTTTGTGTATTTTAGGCAACATGTAGAAGGTACCTGTTTTGGGATTGCCTGGTACTAGTTCCAGTAGTGAGGATGAAGTAGAATCAAATCCATTGATGATACGTGTTAGTTCCTCAGTGTATTGTTTGGTAGGATCTTCCTGAAGTGGAGTGTAGTATTTTATATCCAAGAGTTGTCTGTTTGCTTCCTGGATGTAATCTGTCGTGTTCATGATGACTATAGCTCCTCCTTTGTCCGCTGGTTTGATGATGATATTGTTGTTGGCTTTTAAGGATTGTATAGCTTTTCTTTCCTCCATGCTGATATTGTTTGGCACTTTATGGTGTCTGTCCAAAATGTCAGATTTAACTTTTTTGCGGAAACAGTCTATGTAATGATCCAGAGTTTGGTTGTGTCCGGGTTGCGGGGTCCAGTTTGTCCTCTTTTTCTTTTTTGCTGTGTTATTCACATTGTCTTGTGAAGTGATATCTGCATGGTTATGAAAGAATTCTTTGAGTCGCAATCTGCGGAAGAATTCCTCGATGTCACTACAGAACTGAGCCGTATCCAGCTGTTTTGTAGGACAGAATGTTAGTCCCTTTGATAGAACATGCATTTGTCCTGTGTTTGGCTTGTATTGTGAGAGGTTCACAACAGAGGGCAATGTATGTAAATGATTCTGTGAATAGGGCTTACCTTCAGCTACATTGAGACCTGCTTTCTTCCTGAGTCTGTCCAGTTTCTTTTTCTTGTTGATAATGACAGATGGCAGATAACAATCTGGCCACAGAACCAACACTGCAATTCATCAGGTTTGTGCTTCATCACAACTATTTTTCTTTTGGGAACAGTTTATACCAACAGTGCATGGGCAGCGCCATGGGAAGCAAAATGTCCCCACAATATGCCAACCTATTTATGGCGAAACTGGAGGAGGAGTTTTTGTCATCTTGCCCTATTAAACCTCTTGCATACTTCCGCTACATTGATGATCTGCTAATAATCTGGACAGGCTCAAAAGATGATCTGCTCACCTTCCACAATAACTTCAACAAATACCACCCAACCATCAAGCTCACCCTCAACTTTTCAAAGTCTCAAATACATTTTCTGGACTTGACCATATACATCAAGGACAATGCCATACAAACATCAATTTACCATAAGCCCACAGGACGTCCAGCATACCTTAGATGGAACAGCTTTCATCCAAGACACACAAAAAAATCCATCATCTACAGTCAAGCTCTGAGATATATTCGGATCTGTTCAGACAGTAAAGACAGGGAACTACAGCTGCTATCTCTGAGAATACATTCCTACAACAAGGATACCATCCACTGGTAATAGATGAACAGATCCACAGGGCTACAAGAATCCCAAGAAGCAACCTCCTGGATTACAAACTGAGAGAGGACAACAACAGGGTACCTCTTGTGGTCACATACAACCCCCACATGAGCATCCTAAGGAAAATTGGTGCTGATCTCCAACCCATATTCCACAGGGACCACAAATTGAAAGACATATTCCCAGAACTACCACTCCTCTCCTACAAACAGCCCCCTAACTTAAGGAATCTCCTTGTCAGAAGTGTCCTTTCGTCACCATCAGTGACTGGCACATTCCCATGTAACAACAAAAAATGCAAAACTTGTACCCACATATTACCAACAAATACAGTCCGTGTACCAAACACAAATCAGGACTATAAGGTCATGGGTTCCTTTTCATGTACATCCTCCAATGTGGTGTACATGATACAATGTACAAGGTGCCCTGGAGCTATCTATATTGGGGAAACCATGCAAAAACTACAAACAAGGATGAATCTACACAGACATACGATCAGGAATGAAATGGACACGCCTGTGGGAAAACATTTCTCTGGAACTGGACATTGTATGACAGACTTAAAAGTCTTAATACTAAAAGGTCATTTTAAGGATGACAGGGAGAGAAAAATATGGGAATTCAAACTTATTAGGATGTTCAATACTTTGACACTAGGACTCAACTTAACACCCGGTTTTATGACTCATTACATAGACACAGTTCACACCTTCACCAGAAGGACTCCAGATAGCTAATAACACATGCCCACTAGCTCTCCATTTGTAAGAAAATGCTAATTTGATTTCCTTTGCTTATCTTTTGAAGGCATCACACCTCCCAGGTCTTGAACAAATTTCCTACTATAGTAAGCATCTAATGTGTCTTTCTTATTATTCCAAATGTAATCTTGCCTGAAGAAGGAGCCTCTGCGCTCTGAAAGCTTGCGAACACATAATTTTCTGGTTAGCCAATAAAGGTATCACCTTAAGAATGCTCTTGTCATAATTGGATGGAAAAGTATTCACATCAATGTATAAATATATGAGGGGACAGTACAAAGACCTTTCTAATGATCTTTACTCTAAGTATGCCACCTAAACATATCGCTAACGGATCGCTAAAAAACGTCACTATTTGCGATCCCTAGCGATATGTTCATGCGCAGCTCAGCGACGAGCTTCTGCTGTGATCTCGCTCGTCCTGGAATCGCTCCGGACCTATTTCATCGCTGGCGCTCCGCTGGTAAGTACTAATCGCTGTGTGCACTTTCTAGCGATTTAGCGGTACTTTTGTACGCAAAGCGTTAAGAAGATCGCTAACGCGATAGCGTCGTTACTATATCGCTAATGCGCACATTTAGATATAGAACAATCCGCTAGCGATCTCATTAGTATGCAACGCTAACGAGATCGCTAGCGGATCGAGAGTGTGGCATACCTTAGACTGTGACGGACAAGGGCATCCTCTACGTCTGAGAAAAAGTTAGCCTAATCACAGATGCAGATTCTTACTGTAAGAGCAGTGAGATATGAACCTCTGCCGTCTATGTGTAATGTGATCCTTACTAAAATTTAAGAAGGGACTGGATGCCTTTCTTGAAAAGTATAATATTACAGGCTATATTCACTAGTTTCCTAGATACTGCGTTGATCCAGGGAGCTAGTCTGATTGCCGTATGTGGAGTCAGAAAGGAATTTTTCTCCCCAATGTGAAGCTTACTGTTTGCCACTTTTTTTTTTGCCTTCCTCTGGATCAACATGTTAGGGCAGGTTAGGATAGGATATGGGTTGAACTAGATGGACTTAAATTCTTCCTTCAACCTTAATAACTATGTTACTATGAAGATTGCGCGAGGGTAAGTAACGGGAGACCATGTCACAGATGTATGGAGGAGACAGGTTGTGGATGGCTTTGTATGTCAGTTAGGGTTTTGAACTGGTGCCTCTGGACGATAGGAAGCCAATGAAGGGCTTGGCATAGGGGAGAGGCTGGGAAATAACGGGGAGACAGGTGGATTAGTCGGGCAGCAAAATGTAGGACGGATTGGAGTGGTGCCAGGGTGCTGGAGGGGAGGCCAGAGAGTAGGAGGTTGCAGTAGTCAAGGCGGGAGATAAGGGCATGCACTATAGTTTTTGTGGTATCGTGGTCAAGGAATGCACGGATCAGAGAAATATTTTTGAGTTTGAGACGGCAGGAGGAGGCTAGGGTTTAATATAACAATTAAATGCTCTCTTAATACACAATTATGACCAATAGGAGGTGTATACACGAATCATTGATCATACGAGACCTCCAAAACCAACATGATAAATGGAGAACCCCTTAAAACTTCATCCTCATACAGTTTCATTGAATCCATTCACCATAATTAAAGTAAGACCATGCATACTAAATGCTCCAAAATATCATGCAACATTAAATGCCCACATACATGTATAAAGTGAACAATAAACTCGATGCATTTCCCCTCTCAAACTGAGGTTCATCAGGAGTATATACATATATGTCAAAGACTGCTACTTAGCTTAATCATGTCAATGTCCATAACGATAAAGTCCTCAGCACATGGGGTCGATCCCCTCTAGATGAAGTGCCGTAGGTAAAGTGCACAATAGACCCAAAATAAAGACCCTGTTGATTAGAACATTAGATGCACATGTCTGGCTCAGCGTGCGTGTCACATACCAGAAGACTGTTGCCGCTATATCAAACGCATGAGTGTTTCAACGTATTGCGCAGACACGGAAGTGAATGCTGACTTTTTCCGGATATCTCGCGTTCCACCATACGCAGACTTCTTACAAGTCAATACTGAGTGCGCAGCCGCGGAAGTACATACAATAATTTCCGGTTCGCATGCGTCTCAAATGCGTTCCAGCATATGCGCAAACGCTATTACCTCACAATGTAAGTATACAATTGTAATCCAAACAATAACAGATTTGAATTAACAACATCAAATAATTAAAGATGCATTTAATTTTTAGGGAAAATGCCCAGATAAAAAAAAAAATGTACAGCAAATATCCAATTATTCAGAATGTTAATATTAAATACAAATATAAATATCCAAGGTCAACCACCTCCCACCTAGAAAACATGACAAAAATCAGGAGTCTGTAATTTGGGTGAAAAAGAAAAAGCGATACACAATGTCAGGCAAATATCCTGAGGATAAATACCATATAAATGACCTATTTCGGCCGATAAAAAAAAGGCGGACATGTACATGTAAAGAGGTAAACCAAACCACTTGTCTAACAATTCACAAAATGTCTGTTGTTAAATAATTGCCCAGTACTGACGCTGGTAAACTGTCTACCAGTCGCCACATAATCACAGAAAGAACAACTCACACACCTAAAAGTGGCAGTTTGTCTTCTGTCTAACCAAGTACCACCATTCCTAGAGGGGGTGAAGGTACTATGGACCAACTGGTCCCTTATTGACCTTCCCCTCCTAAAAGTAATGGCAGGTGTTTGGGGGCAGACAGTCTTTTAATATCTGTATCTGAAGGTCTATGGTGTATATTACCTTTTCATGCTACCTCTTTGCACTCCAGCACTTTACAATTAAGCTATACATCCCCTCGAACAGCACCTGTCAGGGCTTGTTTTGGGATAGCTGTCGAGGAGCGGGGCGCCATTTGCTGTTAATTTGTCTTAGGGTGCCAACCTCCGTTGCAAGGCAGGGTCAGCACAATATAGGCCCTCTCCAGTTTAAATATAGAGCACAATTGTCCCACTGCATTTCTTTGTTATTTTGACCATTTCTCATTTTCTGAAAATATAAAATTATTTATTGCTTGGAAATTCGGAGACATGTTGTCAGTAGTTTATACAATAAAAGAGAAATTTACATTTTACTCAAATATACCTAGAAAGAGAAAAATCAGACAAACAGAAAATTTTGCAGTGGTCTTTTAATTTTTGCCAGAGCTGTATGGACACATGGTTGACAATACTGGATGAAAATCAGACGATTTTTCATATGTTCATCTAACCTCGGCCTTTCCATATGAAATACTAGAACCCCTCTGTCAGAACATAAAGCAGTTATGTGTATAGCCTGACTAACAGGCCTGTCCATATAAACGAGTACTATATAAGCTGACATAACTGAACTACATATGAAGACAATGTATATAATCATAGGTTTTATACACAGCATATTATATAAATATATTACCTATGTATTCTCATATGTGTGAGTAATGAGCTTCTAGCAGTGTACGATTTTCCACAGACTTCACATGTGCATGGCTTTTCACCTGAATAGGAACACAAAAATATATCATTCAGCTCCAAATAAATCGGAGATTGGATCCCAGCCACAGGATGCACGAACATCCAATAATTGTGTATTATTACACAATATATATTATTTCTATACTTTATGAGCGTTTTAAACATGACAGTGCATAATATCCACAGACTAAATGTGGCACACTAAATACATTTGCTGCATCCTAATAAAGACAGGTCTGGCCTTTTGTACATGTACGTCCTTGTTATGACAAACGGTGCAAGTAGATACTGTGGCTGCCTAGTTACATACTTACACAAAAAAAATGTACAATGTTGATGTGCAGTCTGTAAGATTGCAAAGAAGCAGTGACGCCAGGGGCAAGTAGTGAGGTGTGGAAACCATGAGAGCTCCCTGACAGTTTTATGTGTTTATTGCAGCTGTGTATTGGTGTATAGTTTACATGTGTCCAGACCACAAAGCTGCTATTGAAACCCAATGGACATTATGTATTACATTATTGCTGCAAGGGTCAAATGAGAACTCGCCAACCATCATTCAAACTACCTTTTGTACTCTTAAAACTTACATAGACCGCTAATTTTGGTCTGAAAGCTCTATCAAGTCTAGCACATATATTCATATAGGAAAACAGCTGTACCTGTATGAGATCTTAGATGTTTTTTTAACTGAGCAGAGTCCATGAACTTTCGCTGGCAGATTTTACAATCTTGTAACCCATCGCCTTATTATTGATGGATAAAAAACACAAGTACACAAGTATGTATTAGAACACAATGTTTTTGTTTTTTTTCTAGAATGTGTATTGAGTGTTAATAAGCCACATTTTCAAGGAAATCTGTCAGTAGGATGCACATTCCTAAGCCATCTACAGTACAGACCAAAAGTTTGGACACACCTTCTCATTCAAAGATTTTTCTGTATTTTCATGACTATGAAAATTGTAGAATCACATTGAAGGCATCAAAACTATGAATTAACACATGTGGAATTATACATTACACTTTACAAAAAAGTGTGAAACAACTGAAAATATGTCTTATATTCTAGGTTCTTCAAAGTAGCCACCTTTTGCTTTGATTACTGCTTTGCACGCAGAAAAGGTGAACGGATGGACTCTACATGCCTGGTTCCACCGTGAAGCATGGAGGAGGTGGTGTGATGATGTGGGGGTGCTTTGCTGGTGACACTGTTGGGGATTTATTCAAAACTGAAGCGGTGAGGGTCCAGCTCACCCCAAACCATCTTGATTGGTTTCAGGTCAGGTGACTGTGGAGGCCAGGTCATCTGGCGTAGCACCCCATCACTCTCCTCTTGGTCAAATAGCCCTTACACAGCCTGGAGGTGTCATTTGGGTCATTGTCCTGTTGAAAAATAAATGATGGTCCAACTAAACGCAAACTGGATGGAATAGCATGCTGCTGCAAGATGCTGTAGTAGCCATTCTGGTTCACTATGCCTTCAATTTTGAATAAATCCCCAACAGTGTCACCAGCAAAGCACCCCCACACCATCACACCACCTCCTCCATGCTTCACGGTGGGAACCAGGCATGTACAGTCATGGACAAAAGTTTTGAGAATGACACAAATATTAATTTTTACAAAGTCTACTGCTTCACTTTTTCTAATGGCAATTTGCATATACTCCAGAATGTTATAAAGAGTGATCAGCTTAACAGCAATTACTTGCAAAGTCAATATTTGGCTAGAAAATGAACTTTATCCCCTAAAACACATTTTAACATCATTGCAGCCCTGCCTTAAAAGGACCAGCTAACCTCTTTTCAGTGATTGCTCCATTAACACAGGTGTGGGTGTTGATGAGGACATGGCTGGAGATCAATCTGTCATGATTAAGTAAGAATGACACCACTGGACACTTTAAAAGGCGGCTGGTGCTTGGCATCATTGTTTCTCTTCTGTTAACAATGGTTATCTCTAAAGAAACACGTGCAGTCATCATTGCAATGCACAAAAATGGCCTAACAGGGAAGAGTATCGCAGCTAGAAAGATTGCACCTCAGTCAACAATCTATCACATCATCAAGAACTTCAAGGAGAGAGGTTCCATTGTTGCCAAAAAGGCTCCAGGGCGCCCAAGAAAGACCAGCAAGGCCAGGACCGTCTCTTAAAAGTGTTTCAGCTGCGGGATCGGGCTACCAGCAGTGCAAAGCTTGCTCAGGAATTGCAGCAGGCAGGTGTGAGTGCATCTGCATGAACTGTGAGGTGGAGACTCTTGGAGCAAGGCCTGTTCTCAAGGAGGGCAGCAAAGAAGCCACTTCTCTCCAGAAAAAACATCATGGACAGACTGATATTCTGCAAAAGGTACAGGCAGTGGACTGCTGAGGACTGGGGTAAAGTTATTTTCTCTGATGAATCCCCTTTTCGATTGTTTGGGACATCAGGAAAACGCCTCATTCGGAGAAGACAAGATGAGCGCTACCACCAGTCTTGTCTCATGCCAACTGTTAAGCATCCTGAAACCATTCATGTGTGGGGTTGCTTCTCAGCGAAGGGAATCGGCTCTCTCACAGTCTTGTCTAAAAACACAGCCATGAATAAAGAATGGTACCAGAATGTCCTCCAAGAGCAACTTCTCCCAACCCTCCAAGAGCAGTTTGGCGATCAACAATGCCTTTTCCAGCATGATGGAGCACCTTGCCATAAAGCAAAGGTGATAACTAAATGGCTCAGGGAACAAAACATAGAGATTTTGGGTCCATGGCCTGGAAACTCCCCAGATCTTAATCCCATTGAGAACTTGTGGTCAATCATCAAGAGACGGGTGGACAAACAAAAACCTAAAAATTCTGACAAAATGAAAGCATTGATTGTGCAAGAATGGACTGCTATCAGTCAGGATTTGGTCCAGAAGTTGATTGAGTGTCACGCTGTCTAATAATATGTAACAATGTCAGTAAACTATTAATACAGGAACAACACTCTATACAACAACTAGTATAGCAACATCAGCATGTAAGTATAGAATAGATTTACCTGACACGATATCTGCTGAACTCAGGGTTAATCTTGAGGACTTGATGAGCTGAAACAGGAAAGAGGTGGACCGGGATCTAACCTGACCCTAAACTGGGGTCCTAACTAATCCCTCACCTTGGAGGTACTGATAATGGTTCAGAGGTCCAAGTCTCCAACCTAACCCTGTCTCCTATCAGACCCTGAACCCTGTAATCAGTCCTAAGAAGGATCCTGACTACCACCAAAGGGATATGGGCTGATCTCAGCTAAATACACAGATTAGACATATAAGACAGACAGGATAACACTCGCTTGCATACACACTCAGAACACCAAAGGAACATAAATGGTCTGGGAAATAAACTCTAACCAAGTTGAGCTTAGAACAACTAAGGAGCTCACAACTAAAGTCTATACAGATTCATTCCTATCTGTGGTCTGCATGAAGGTTTCACTGGCAACTCCCCAAGCAGACAACCAGGAATTTAAAGGAAACCAATCAACAAATAATCAATTGCAGCCGGGAGAAACTGCACCCAGTCCCAGCACCGAGCACAGACAGAATTAACTCCCTAGCTGCCAAACACAAAGAAACAGCAGCTCAGCTGTGAGAAGTCAAAATGTGCAACCGCACGATCTTCGTGGCAATGCACACATGACAGTACCCCCCCTTCTACGAGGGGCCTCCGGACCCTCAGGGCCAGGCCTGCCCGGGTGAGTTCTGTGGAAGGTCCGAACCAAACGATCTGCATTAACATCAGACGCAGGGACCCACGTCCTCTCCTCTGGACCATACCCCTTCCAATGCACCAAGTACTGAAGGGACCGGCGATTCAGACGTGAGTCAATGATCTTTGATACTTGAAATTCCAAGTTACCATTGACCAACACAGGAGGAGGAGGTAGAGGTGACGGTATGACTGGTGCCACATACCTTTTAAGTAATGACTTGTGGAACACATTATGAATTTTAAACGTAGGAGGGAGGTCCAGACGAAATGCCACAGGATTAATTATGGAACTGATCCTGTACGGCCCGATGAATCTGGGACCCAGTTTCCAGGAGGGCACTTTAAGTTTTATATTCCTGGTAGACAACCATACCAGATCGTTCACATTCAGATCTGGACCAGAAACTCTCCTCCTATCAGCCATACGTTTGTAACGGTTCCCCATCGCACTCAGATTATTCAATACACCTCTCCACACAGAAGCAAGTGACGACGAGAAACGCTCCTCCTCAGGAACCCCAGAAGGGCCCCCCCCATTGAAAGTACAAAACTGGGGATGGAAACCATATGCCCCAAAAAACGGGGACTTACCAGTGGACTCGCTCCGCCTGTTGTTAAGAGCGAACTCTGCCAGAGGCAAGAAAGAAGACCAGTCCTCTTGGTTCTCTGAGACAAAACACCGGAGATATGTCTCTAAGCTCTGATTCAGACGCTCTGTCTGACCATTGGTCTGCGGATGAAAAGCCGAGGAAAATGACAATTGCATCCCCCGACGTAAACAAAATGCCCTCCAAAATTTGGACACAAACTGAGACCCCCTATCTGACACCACATCAGAAGGCAACCCATGAAGTCTAACGATCTCCCTAATGAACACCTGCGCCAGAGTTTTAGCATTAGGGAGTGCAGGAAGAGCAACGAAATGTGCCATCTTACTGAACCTGTCAACAACCACCAGTATGACAGTATTCCCTGACGACGGAGGAAGGTCCGTAATGAAGTCCATAGATAAATGAGTCCATGGACGCTCCGGAAGTTTCAAGGGTAAAAGGGTCCCAGACGGACGGGTATGAGGGGTTTTAGAGCGAGCACACACCCCACATGACGCGACAAAAGTTATAACATCTTTATTAGCATTAGGCCACCAAAACCGGCGAGAAAGGAGATCTAAAGTAGCCTTACTCCCTGGATGTCCTGCTAGAGCAGAATTATGATGTGCCTCAATAACCTTTTGTCTCAACAGATTTGGGACAAACAGTCTCCCTGGAGGTCCTGCAGGGGCGTCCCCCTGAGCCTCTAACACCTCCTCCTCAAGCTCAGAAAATACAGCCGACACTACCACCCCCTCCTGAAGGATAGGACTCGGGTCATCCATTTTCCCGGCCCCTGGGAAACTGCGAGACAAGGCATCAGCCTTTACATTCTTAGACCCCGGGCGATAAGTGACGACAAAATTAAACCTGGTAAAAAACAACGACCATCGAGCTTGTCTGGAATTCAGACGCTTAGCGGATTCCAAATACAACAGGTTCTTGTGATCAGTAATAACGGTAACCGGGTGGACTGCCCCCTCCAAAAAGTGACGCCATTCTTCAAAAGCTAACTTAATGGCCAAAAGTTCCCTATTGCCGATATCATAATTCCTTTCGGCGGACGACAATTTCTTAGAAAAGAAAGCGCACGGATGCCATTTACCAGGGGACGGACCCTGGGACAATATAGCACCCACCCCTACGTCAGACGCATCCACCTCCACAATGAACGGCTGAGATGCATCTGGTTGGATGAGAACGGGTGCCGAAGCAAAACATTTCTTCAAAGAGGAAAAGGCTTGGCAAGCTTTGTCCGACCATTTAGAAAAATCCGTCCCTTTTCTTGTCATGTCAGTGGAGGTTTGACGACAGATGAGAAATTACAAATAAATTTCCGGTAGTAGTTAGCAAACCCCAAAAAACGCTGCAGAGCCTTAAGATCCCCTGGCTGATCCCATTCAAGCACTGCTCTCACCTTTTCAGGGTCCATACGGAAACCGGAGCTGACACCAAAAAACCCAAAAACTGAAGTTCCTGTACGGCAAATACACACTTCTCCAGTTTGGCGTATAGTTTATTGTCTCGCAAGATCTGCAACACCTGTCTCACATGCTCCTGATGAGACACAAGATCTGGCGAGTAAATTAAAATGTCGTCCAAATATACAACCACAAACAGCCCCACAAGGTGACGAAAAATGTCATTAACAAAATGTTGGAATACTGCTGGTGCAGTAGTCAGACCAAAAGGCATGACTAGGTTCTCATAATGTCCCTCCGGCGTGTTAAACGCCGTTTTCCACTCATCCCCCTCTTTTATCCTAATCAGATTATACGCCCCCCTGAGGTCCAATTTAGAAAACCATTTGGCGCCAACAATTTGATTGAAGAGATCAGGAATAAGAGGGAGTGGATACGGATCTCGAACAGTAATCCGATTAAGTTCGCGGAAATCCAAGCAAGGGCGTATGCCTCCATCTTTCTTCTTCACAAAGAAGAACCCCGCGGCTACTGGGGAAGATGAAGGTCTAATATGCCCTTTGGCCAGACTTTCAGAAATATAATCTTTCATAGCCTGCCTCTCAGGACCAGAAAGATTATACAACCTAGCTTTAGGCAACTTAGCATCAGGCAGGAGATTAATAGAGCAGTCATACACGCGATGAGGAGGCAACTCCTGACACCCCTCCTCAGAGAAAACATCCCCAAAATCCTCCAAAAAAGGAGGCAATGTACTAGGCACGACCGCACTGATGACTGTGTTCATGCAGTTGCTTTTGCAAAACTCACCCCATTGGCTTATTTCTCTGGACTGCCAATTAATCACAGGGTTATGTTTAACCAACCAAGGAAGTCCCAACACAATGGGAGTAGGTAGACCCTCCAACACATAACAAGATAATTGTTCCCTATGTATTGCCCTACCCGAAGGTCAATGTTATGAACCTCATGAACAAAGCTACCTTGGCCGAGAGGCCTGGCGTCAATGGAGAATATAGGGATCGGTTTGACCAATACACTCAGATGCATACCTTGAGCCTGAGCAAACTGAGCGTCAACCAGATTAGCCCCGGAACCACTATCAAGAAGAACAGACAATCTCTCCACTCTCGTACCAACTACCACCTCCACTGGTACAAGGAACTGAGAAGAACTGGCGGATGAAATACATACTCCCAGGTTGTCGTCCACCACACAACCTGGGATTAACAGTTTTCCGGCGACTTTTGGCTCAACAAGGCACGGGATGGACATTCTCCAACAAAATGTCCCTCTTTCCCGCAGAAAAAACATCTTCTAGTCCTGCGGCGTACCGCCAATCCCCTCCTACGAAATGATGTCCCTCCCCAAATGCATAGCCTCATCCGAACAGACAAGGGGAACCTTAACATAAGGGACTTTAGTGGTAGGTGGAGAAACAACAGGGAGTGGGGTTACCTCACCCCTCTCCCGAAGCCGTCTATCAGTACGGATAGCTAAGGCCATAGCAGCCTCCAGAGAAGGAGGAGACTCATACTGAGCCAAAACGTCTTTTAATTTATCAGAAAGCCCATGACAAAACTGGCTCCTAAGAGCTGGGTCATTCCACTGAGTATCTTGGCCCATCTACGAAACTCAGAAGCAAATTCCTCTGCCGGACGATCTCCCTGCTGTATCTTACGTAATTTTGTCTCAGCAAGAGAGACCCGATCTGGGTCATCATATACCAATCCCAGGGCAGTAAAAAATTGATCTACAGACAGTAGAGCCGGGGATCCCGGAGGAAGGGAAAATGCCCAGGATTGAGGGTCCCCTTGCAGAAGTGAGATAACAATTCCCACTCTCTGCTCCTCACTCCCTGATGATCGAGGCCGAAGCCGAAAATACAATTTACATGCCTCCCGGAAGGTGAAAAATTTGTCTCGCCCACCAGTGAACCTGTCCGGGAGAGCTACTTTAGGTTCAACTCTGGTTTGCTCCAGGGGAGACAAAACTTTGGACTTAATGTCCGTCAGCTCCATGGATAATCCCTGCAACTGCAGAGCCAGCTGGGCTACTGGATCCATGGTAACTGGAGATAATTTTTAGTGGCCAGTGAAAATGTCACGCTGTCTAATGATATGTATACAATGTCAGTAAACTATTAATACAGGAACAACACTCTATACAACAACTAGTATAGCAACATCAGCATGTAAGTATAGAATAGATTTACCTGACACGATATCTGCTGAACTCAGGGTTAATCTTGAGGACTTGATGAGCTGAAACAGGAAAGAGGTGGACCGGGATCTAACCTGACCCTAAACTGGGTCCTAACTAATCCCTCACCTTGGAGGTACTGATAATAGTTCAGAGGTCCAAGTCTCCAACCTAACCCTGTCTCCTATCAGACCCTGAACCCTGTAATCAGTCCTAAGAAGGATCCTGACTACCACCAAAGGGATATGGGCTGATCTCAGCTAAATACACAGATTAGACATATAAGACAGACAGGATAACACTCGCTTGCATACACACTCAAACACCAAAGGAACATAAATGGTCTGGGAAATAAACTCTAACCAAGTTGAGCTTAGAACAACTAAGGAGCTCACAACTAAAGTCTATACAGATTCATTCCTATCTGTGGTCTGCATGAAGGTTTCACTGGCAACTCCCCAAGCAGACAACCAGGAATTTAAAGGAAACCAATCAACAAATAATCAATTGCAGCCGGGAGAAACTGCACCCAGTCCCAGCACCGAGCACAGACAGAATTAACTCCCTAGCTGCCAAACACAAAGAAACAGCAGCTCAGCTGTGAGAAGTCAAAATGTGCAACCGCGACGATCTTCGTGGCAATGCACACATGACATTGAGAGCATGCCAGGGAGAATTGCAGAGGTCCTGAAGAGGAAGGGTCAACACTGCAAATATTGACTTGCTGCATTAACTCATTCTAACTGTCAATATAAGCTTTTGTTACTCATATGTTTGCAATTATATTTCTGTCTGTGATAAAAACATCTGTCAAACACACATAAAAACCAGAGGGCAGCAGATCATGTGAAAGACGGATTTTGGTAAGAACTTACCTGTAAAATCCTTTTCAGCGAAGGAAGGAAAGGAGACACACTAGTCATTACTAGTGGGTAGGCGGAGCCCAGATGAGATAGACACCTCAGATTAAAAAGAGTGTTGACCGGCCCCTCCAGCTCGGGCTCCTCCTACTCAGCTCTCCAGTTGTACACAAGCTTAAGGAAGAGCAATATCACCAGCGGAAGCAACATAACCCCTTCTGAAGGACTTCAGAGACAAAAAACACAAGAGTACAGGTTATGCATGCATTTAGGTAAAAACCACACAGTTCCAGGTACTACTCACTGGACCTGACCACTGCAATGAGCTGGCGATGCTGGAACAGAGCCGTAGCGCGTCGACCTCGACCCAGATAATCGCTATCAGAGAAGGGTCACGCCGCATCTGTAACGCCGCATCTGTAATACAACAACACACTTCTGCCAAGGGAGGGAGCTGTGTCTCCTTTCCTTCCTTCGCTGAAAAGGATTTTACAGGTAAGTTCTTACCAAAATCCGTCTTTCAGCAGCAGAACGGAAGGAAAGGAGACACACTAGTCATAACTAGTGGGACGTCCCAAAGCAGTCCAAAAATATAGGGTGGGAAAAAAAACCAGAAACGGCAGAACCCAACAACCTAAGAAACTGCGCAACTAGCGCTAAAACACAAGTTAAAGGAAACTTTAAACTACCGCCGCCTGTAGGACCCTACGTCCCAAGGCTGCATCAGCGGAAGCACTAACGTCCACCTTATAAAATTTCGTAAAAGTGTGGACAGAGCGCCAGGTAGCCGCCCTGCAGAGCTGAGCTGCCGAGGCCCCTTGATGGAAAGCCCATGACGAGCCCACATCCCTCTGTGAGTGAGCTCGAACCTTAATCGGGCAAGGTTCGCCCTTAATTCGGTACGCTTCCAAATAGCCGACCGAATCCAACGAGCTATAGAGTCCTTGGAAGCTCGTTGACCACGTCGACGACCTGCTGGAATCACAAACAGAGAGTCCGACTTCCGAAAACCTTGAGTAACAGTCAAATAAAACTTCAAAGCCCGCACCAAATCCAATGCGTGCAAGGCCTGTTCCTTCGCATTCCTTGGTCTCGGACAAAGAGAAGGCAACACAATATCCTGGTTAACATGAAATTGCGACACCACCTTAGGAAGGAAGTCGCTCCGTGTGCGTAGCACTACACGATCCGGGTGAAACTGCAGGAAGGGAGGCGAGCAAGAAAGAGCCGCCAACTCAGAAACCCTTCTCAAAGAAGTGACCGCTACTAGGAAGGCAACCTTCCAAGAGAGCAAAGAAAGACTAACAGAGTCCATAGGCTCAAAAGGCCCGTGTTGAAGAGCCTCCAAAACAAGATTGAGACGCCAAGGAGACACAGGCGCCCTACGCGGTGGAAACTGGCGGGTTACTCCGCGAAAAAAGGAACGCACGTCCCTACGCGAGGCGATAGCCTTTCGGAACAGCAAGGACAGAGCAGAAACCTGACCCCTCAGAGTACTAACTGCCAAACCTTTGTCCAGACCAAATTGCAGGAAAGCCAACAAATTGGGAATGGAAAAAATCCTCGGATTCCTTGAAGAACCCGAACACCACGAAAAGAAGGCTTCCCAAGTCTTGTGGTAAATTCTAGTAGTAGCCGGACCTCTGGCCGCTCGCAAAGTGGCAATGACTTCGGCTGAAAAACCTCGACGGGTCAATATTTCGGTCTCAAGAGCCACGCCGTCAAACCAGAGACTTCAGGTCCGGATGACGAACGGGCCCTTGGGTTAATAGGTCCGGGCGAAGAGGAAGTGGAACTGGCGGTGCCGCCAGGAGTGACACCAGTGTCGAGAACCACGTTCTCCTTGGCCAATCTGGGGCTATCACTATAGCCGAGATTCTCTCCAGTCTGATCCGACGGAGAACCAGAGGTAGTAAGGATATCAGCTCGAATTGGTCCCACGGAGCCACCAGGGCATCCACCGCCACAGCCTTCGGATCCTTGTACCTGGACATGAATGTCGGTAACTTGGCATTGAAACTGGATGCCATCAGATCCACTTGGGGAGTTCCCCAACGGGAGCACAGCAGAGCAAAAATTTCCGGATGAAGACTCCATTCTCCGGGATCCATCTTCTCGCGACTTAGAAAGTCCGCCGTGATATTCTGAACTCCTGGAATGTGGATCGCAGAGATGGCTGGAACTCTGGTCTCTGCCCATATCAGGATCCGAGATACCTCCACCATGAGTCTGGAACTCCTTTTCCCGCCTTGGTGATTGATATATGCGACCGCCGTCGCATTGTCTGTCTGCACTCGGACAGGCAGACCGCTTAAAGGGACCGTCCAGTGTTGGAGCAAAGGAAAATCGCCCTCAATTCGAGGATGTTGATCGGCAAAACAGACTCTTCCGACGACCATACTCCCTGAGTCCAGAGGTCGTTCCAAACACCCCCCCAGCCTGTCAGGCTGGCATCGGTGGTTATGACAGACAACTTCGGAGGAAGGAAAGACTTCCCCAGGGATAAATCTTTCGGACGGATCCACCATCCTAGAGACTCTCGTACTTTGTGAGAGATGATAACACTGCAATCCAGTGAGGTCTGCGACCGATCCCAGTGGTTCAGAATGAACTTTTGGAGAGCCCTGGAATGAAATTGGGCAAACGGAAGTGCCTCCATTGAAGCCACCATCAACCCCAGAAGGCGCATACATCTCCGAAGGGACATTGTCGTTGAAGACTTCATCACCCGTGCATGCCGAAGGAGACATGCTTGCTTGTCTGGAGGTAGGGACACCACTGCTCGTACCGTGTCGAAATGCATCCCCAAAAACAGGATTGATTGTGACGGTTCCAGAGACGACTTCTCCCAATTGACCAGCCACCCGAAGTCCTCCAGGAGCTGAAGTGATAGGTCGCGAGCCGTCACCGCCTCCTCCTTTGAGGGCGCCACAATCAAAAGGTCGTCCAGATAAGGAAGGATCGTGACTCCCTGTCTTCGTAGAATCGCCATGAGAGGCGCCAGAATTTTTGTAAAAACTCTGGGCGCTGAGGCCAAACCGAAAGGCAGGGCCACAAATTGGTAATGATCTTTTCCTATGGCAAAACAAAGGTAACGTTGGTGAGCCCTTCCGATTGGAACGTGTAAATAGGCGTCGCGAATGTTGATTGACACCAAAAAGTCGTTCTGCGACAAGGCTGCCACCACGGAGCGAAGCGATTCCATGCGAAACTTTCGGGTGTGGACATGCCGATTCAATCTTTTGAGATCCAGGATGGGGCGAAACTTGTCCTCCTTTTTAGGGACCACAAAGAGATTGGAATAAAATCCTCTTCCCCTGTCCTCTGGTGAAACCGGTACCACCACACCCTTCTGCAGAAGAAATTCGACTTCTTGCAGTAAAGCGGCACATAGCTCGGGCTCTGACGGGATGAGAGATTGGCAATAACTGTTCGGGGGTCGGAAGAAAACTCTATGAAATAGCCTGCCGACACAACCCGTATCACCCAGGAGTCTGGGACACGGGAAACCCAAGTCAATTTGAATTGGAGCAGGCGACCTCCCACTCGAGAGTCCTCGAGCGGGACCCTGGCGTCAATCCGCCTTAGCGGGCTTTTTGTCAGATTCCCTCTTGTCTTGACGGAAACTTTGTTTCCAGGGAGTGCGGGATTTCTGAGTGGTCTTTTTTCCCGAAAAAGAGGGACGACCAGACCCCCAATAGGGCTGACCGAATCGTCCCCTGGACCGAAAGGACCGTCGACCACTACTGGCACCAGGTCTGCCAGGCATAGAAGTCACAGTTCTTCGCTGCGGTAAAGCTGCTTCCTTTGCCTTTGCTTTGGCAATCAGCTCCGTGAGGTCAGATCCAAATAGCTGACCGCCCTTGTAAGCTAAAGATAGCAAACCCTGCTTGGAAACCGCATCACCGGTCCACTGTCTAAGCCACAGTGCTCTCCTGACTGAGACCGCCGAGGATTGTGTCCTGGACAGCAGTGACACAGTATCCAGGTTAGCATCATGGCCATATTGGAATGCACTTTCTAACAATTCGAACAGTTCGTCCACCTCAGGTACTTGAGGTTCACATTTCCTCCGCAAACGGTCCAACCAGACCAGGGAAGCTTTATAAGCACACATGGAGCCTAGCACTGCTCTGAAACCATGACCCGCGGCCTCGTAAATGGATTTTGCCGCCGACTCTGCTTTTCTGTCCAGTGGGTCTTGGAGACTCGCCTTCCCTTTAATAGGAAGTAAAGAAGATTTGCTAAGCTGAGATAAAGGGACATCCACTTCAGGAGAAGGAATCCAATTATCAATCGATTCCGTAGCACACGGATACAGTGACTCAAATAAACGTGTCCCCTGAAAACGTTTGTCTGGACACAGACGCTCCTTCTCCACTGCTTGATTAAACTCACTCAGGGATGGCAAAGTCGAAAGTGACTTATGCGACTCCTGAAACATCCGGGCCGACTTACCAGGGCGAGTAGTTACTTCCTCCTGTAACTGTAACGCCTCACTCATAGCTTCAATTAAAGCTTCTACACGGCCCGAAAAAGAGGCAGAGTGCCTTTGCCGATCTTCTTTATCCGAATCGGATATTCCCCCTGAACTTAAAGGGGAACCCTCCATATCAGAACTCTCTGAGTCGCTATATGTGAAAGAAGTCACCGGCCTGTGTCGCTTTCTGCCATGAGGGGGTTTGGCTGACACCCAATAACCTATAAGGTTAGACAGGCTATCAATCGAACGAGTGAGAGCCTCCATTTTTACATCACTGGGTCCTCCGACCGCTGCGCTTGACGCGGTCGATGTCTGTGTGTCAGATACGCGAGACCGATCTTGTAGCGGAGTCGGGATATGGTCCGCACTTTGATTCTGATCTGACATGTCTTACCCAGTACAATGGCAGGTTAAACCTGACAGTAACAAGAAACAGTGTGGTTTCTAGAAAAAAATAAAAAGAACGCTGAAGGGTTAACTTCTTAAAGAAAGGGTTACCCCAGCTGTCCCACCATTAAGGGTTAACCGCCTGATAAGGGGTTAAAGTCACAAGCTCTCCACAACCTGTATTAATGTGACAGATGTGTGAGCCCCAGGTGCCTCTTATGCGGAAGCAGGTGCAGACAGAAAAACGTCCTCAAGGAATGCCACACTAAACGAAAAAATCGCTAAAATATTGCGTCATTTTTCGCATCTCATAAAAATCCTGCGACTTAAAAAGCGTTGCTAACTTTAGCGACGTTCAGTGTGGCAGAGCCCTGCGCTGCGGGGAAGAGAAGTCTGATAGGCAGAAGCGACTCACAGTTAAACTTCGCGTGCTGTCTTCTTAATCTTTGCGGGAGGAAACGGAGAGTGAGGAGCCCGGAGCGCTGTAATGGCCGCCGCACTGAGGAGGTAGCCGGAAGAGAAGGCAGGGGAAAAACATGCTCAGTGAGCGCTTCCTGCCCGGGAGACGTTAAGCCACGCCCCCCGCCTTCAAAAAAAAAAAGCGCGGGACTCCTCCATTCTCCGGTCCCGCGATCCCCGTCCTGCAGGCATCCACCTGCGGACAAAATATAACAGTCACCACATATATTCAGCAGCCGCTGACTAATCACTCATACACATTATGAAAATGTGGAGTACTCACCCCGCCATGCGCCACAGGGACCCCCAGGGGTTTCTGGCGCGTGCCCATGCTTCCCCCCAGGGCGGGGATCGACAGTGACCCTGCAGCGCGGTTTGCGTCCCCGCCAGGGAAGCCATCCTCATCCCCCCGGGCCGGCAGGGTTCTGCAGGGACCACCATATAGGGTAATACAGATCCGCCAAGGGAGAGGTTGGGGTCCAGCAGCGCTGAGACAACTGAGACCTCTAGACCACATTTGGTGATCCAAGTCTCTTG
This sequence comes from Oophaga sylvatica, assembly GCA_033576555.1. Lineage (NCBI taxonomy): Eukaryota > Metazoa > Chordata > Amphibia > Anura > Dendrobatidae > Oophaga > Oophaga sylvatica. Next base: position 303,895,022 of record JARQOD010000005.1, read on the forward strand.
TCCAATAAAAAATAATAAAATCTTCTGAGGAGCTTCTTCCAGCAGCGACTATCCTCTGAGACCTCAAATTGAAAACTGGGAGCTGAGTAGGAGGAGCCCGAGCTGGAGGGGCCGGTCAACACTCTTTTTTAATCTGAGGTGTCTATCCCATCTGGGCTCCGCCTACCCACTAGTTATGACTAGTGTGTCTCCTTTCCTTCCGTTCTGCTGCTGAAAATATAATATTTGTGTCATTCTCAAAACCTTTGGCCATGACTGTAGAATCCATCCGTTCACCTTTTCTGCGTGCAAAGCAGTAATCAAAGCAAAAGGTGGCTACTTTGAAGAACCTAGAATATAAGACATATTTTCAGTTGTTTCACACTTTTTTGTAAAGTGTAATGTATAATTCCACATGTGTTAATTCATAGTTTTGATGCCTTCAGTGTGATTCTACAATTTTCATAGCCATGAAAATACAAAAAAATCATTGAATGAGTATGTGTGTCCAAACTTTTGGTCTGTGCTGTACATGTAGGTCATAGTAAGCTGGATAAAATGATACATTCAATGTCTTATTGCAGAGAAATCCACATTTTTGTTATTGATAAACAACTCATTTACATATATGAGCCGGACACTGAACTGCATGAGAATCTGCCCTTAGAGATCATTCTAAATAAAAGTGGCATTACCAGTGTGAGACATGAAATGACTAGAGATGGGCAGACACCTGGATGTTCGGGTCCGGCCAAACAGTTAAAAAAAAAAGTTCGGGTTTGGGTACCAGAACAGTACCCGGACCCCATTCACTTGAATGGGGGGGCCTGAACATCCAGTGTTTGCTGCGCTGTCATGTGCATGACAATGCAACAAACACCGCTACTGATCGACGGTTAAATCAACAAAAGACAGCGTGAGCGTGCAACTGTGATCGGAGTTATAAAGTTTACCTCCGGTCACTGGTGTCAGCTGATGGGACTACTGCTCCCATCAGCCGACGCCTACTGCTGCTAATAAGGGTATGTTTCCACGGTCCGGAAACAGTCAGGAAGTGCTGCGTGTTTGACGCTGTGCGCTGGCGCAGCATCAAACATGCAGCATCCAGATGTTACAGCATAGTGGAGGGGATTTCAAGAAATCCCGTCTCCACTATGCTTACAAACACGCAGTCGGAAGACCTGCGTTTACGGACATGCGGCGCGTCTTTTTAGACCGCAGCATGTCCTATTCCCTTGCGGCGACGCTGCGTCGCCGCAAGGGAAATAACACAGGGCTATGCAGCCCTGCGGTCATTCCGGATGTGTTCCATGAACATATCCGGATTGACCGTGTGTTCAAAAGGGGGCGGGGCTTTGGGCGGAGCGGACTTTCCGCTCCGTCCAAAGCGCTGTGTTTCGGGAACGTGGAAACACAGCCTAACACTGAGAGCAGAAGGCTCATGGGAGTATTCATTAGCCGGCTCCTGCACTGTAAATAATTTAAAAAAAACAGCGTGGGATCCCCAGTATGTTTGATGACCAGCCAGGCAAGACTCACTGCTGGGGGCTGCAACCCTCAAGCTGTCAGCTTCAGAAAGGCTGGTTATCAAGAATAGAGGGGTCCCCATGCCATATTTTTTAATTATTTAAATAAATAATTTTTTTTAACCCCTACCCGACCTTTGACACAGCGTATGCGTCATGAAAGTCGGTGCCAACCAACCTATGATGCATACCCTGTGTCATGAAAGGATCGCGTTCCTGCGGGGTCACTCAAAGGTCACCCGACCCGCAGGCACAGGACCCTTTGTGCTTCACCACAGGGGGGTTGGCTTAACCCCCCGTGGCCACGATCGCTCTGATTGGCTGTTAAATGTGAAATTTAATTGGTGAAATATTACAATCCAGCCATGGCCGATGCTGCAATAGCATCTGCCATGGCTGGACACCGAGCCCTGACCCCCCCACACGTAGTCACGGCAGCGATCGGCCGCTGCCACCAAAAGATGGCGGTGATCGGTCACCGCCGTCACTATCTGCTCCCCTCCTCCTTTGCTCCGCTGCCCCCACCTTCCGATCCCCCCCCTAACCTTCCGACCCCCCTACTCACCTCTCCCGGTCCACCGATGTCCCTGGATCGGTCCCGGCGTCCGCCCGCCTCTTCATGGGCGCCGCCATCTTGGAAAATGGCGGGCGCATGCGCAGTGCGCCCGCCGGCCGGCGCATGCGCAGTGCGCCCCCCAGTGTCCAAAAATGTATTTTGATCACTGTGATATACTGTCACAGTGATCAAAATAAAAAAAAAGTAAATGAACCCCCCTTTGTCATAGGTAGGGACAAATAAAAAAAATAAAGATTTTTTTTTTTTCCCATTAGGCCCTGTGCACACGTTGCGGATTTTGCTGCGGATCCGCAGCGGATTTTGCTGCGGATCCGCAGCGGACTCTGCTGCTGATCCGCAGCTGATTTTTCTGCGGATCCGCAGCGGAATTTGCTGCTGATCCGCAGCGGATTTTGCAGCGGATTTTGCTGCGGCCACGTTTCTGCGACCGCAGCGAAATTGCGGCTGCGAGTGCCGCCGGCGGATTTGCTGCGACCTGCATGATTTTTGTCACTGTGATAAACTGCACGTGATAATAAAAGTAATGAACCCTTTGCTGGAGGGATAATAAGGAATCTTGGCCTGTGACCGTGCGGATTTGCTGCGGATCCGCAGCGGATTTTTCTGCGGATACCCAGCGAATTTGCTGCTGATCCGCAGCGAATTGTGTGCCAGCGATTTTGCTGCTGGATCGCAGCGGATTTTGCTGCTGATCCGCAGCGTAATTTGCTGCTGATCCGCAGCGGATTTTGCTGCGATCCGCAGCGGATTTTGCTGCGGATCCGCAGCGTAATTTGCTGCTGATCCGCAGCGGAATTTTGCTGCGATCCGCAGCGGAATTTGCTGCGGATACGCAGCAAATTTGCTGCTGATCCGCAGCGGATTTTGCTGCTGATCCGCAGCGGAATTTGCTGCTGATCCGCAGCGGATTTTGCTGCGGATCCGTAGCGGATTTTGCTGCGGATCCGCAGTGGAATTTGCTGCTGATCCGCAGCGGATTTTGCTGCTGATCCGCAGCGGATTTTGCTGCTGATCCGCAGCGGATTTTGCTGATGATCCGCAGCAGATTTGGCGCTGCGGATCCCCAGCAGATCCAGAAACCATGTACAGTACAATGCAAATAAATGGTTAAAAAAAACGCTGTGCACATGATGCGGATTTTTCAGCGCGGATTTGCTGCGGTTTTAAATCAGCAGCATGTCAATTCTTTGTGCAGATTCCGCAGCAGTTTTACACCTAATTCCATTATAGGTGTAAAACCGCAGGGAAAAACCGCGCTAAATACGCAGGTAAAACGCAGGTCATTTTACCTGCGGATTTTAGAAAAATCTGCAACGTGTGCACGGGGCGTTAGGGTTAAGCTGGGTTCATATTGCATATGGCAGTCCGTTAGATGGACTGCGTTTCACCCGCGGTTAACGCAGTCCGTTAATGCTGCCATTCACCCCATTTGTGTGCGCATCGCAACGCATGCTGATAAGCGGCATGCGTTCGCGACGTGCCGTCATTCAGTGACGGAGCCTTGGACACGGGCTGCAGCGTCTGGGCTCCGTCACCGCTAGCACAGATGAATCATCTGCTGATTCATCTGCTCTAGCGGGTATAGCATAACGCGATGTTGCTATACCGTTACCAGCCCGTCAACGCTACGTGTTGAACGGGCTGGTAAAACACAATATGAACCCAGCCTTAGGGTTAGAACTAGGGTTAGCATTAGGGTTAGAATTAGGGTTATGGTTTGAATTTGGGTTAGGGTTGGAATTTGGGTTAGGGTTGGGATTAGGGTTAGGTTTGTGGTTAGGGTTAGAGTTAGGATAAGTGTTAGGGGTATTTTGGGCTTAGGGTTGGGATTAGGGTTAGGCTTGTGGTTAGGTTTATGGTTGGAGTTGGGATTAGGTGGGTGTGTTGGGGTTAGGGTTAGTAAGGTTTGTATTAGGGTTAGGGGTGTGTTGGGGTTAGGGTTGGGGTTAGGGGTGTGTTGGGGTTAGGGTTGGAGTTAGAATTGAGGGGTTTCCACTATTTAGGCACATCAGGGGTCTCCATACGCGACATGGCGCCACCATTGATTCCTGCAAATTTTGCGTTCAAAAAGTCAAACAGTACTCCCTTTATTCCAAGCCCCGACGTATACCCAAACAGTGGTTTACCCCCACATATGGGGTATCAGCGTACTCGGGAAAAATTGCACAACAACTTTGGGGGTCTAATTTCTCCTGTTAACATTGGGGAAAAAAAAAATTGGGGACTAAAAAATTATTTTTGTGAAAAAAAAATATTTTTTATTTTCACGGCTCTGCGTTATAAACTTCTGTGAAGAACTTGGAGATTCAAAGTGCTTACCACACATCTAGAGGAGTTCCTTGGGGGATCTAGTTTCCAAAATGGGTTCACTTGGGGGGTTTCTACTGTTTAGGCACATCATGGGCTCTGCAAACGTAACATGACGCCAGCAGACCATTCCATCAAGTGGGCATTTCAAAACGTCACTACTTCCCTTCCGAGCCTCGACGTGTGCCCATACAGTAGTTTTCTCCCATATATGGGATATCAGCGTGCTCAGGACAAATTGGACAACAACTTTTGGGGTCTAATTTCTCCTGTTACCCTTGAGAAAATAAAAAAATTGGGGACTAAAGATCATGTTTGTGGAAAAAATATGATTTTTTTATTTTCATGCCCGGGCGTTATAAACTTCTGTGTATCCCTTGGGGTTCAAAGTGCTCACCACACATCTAGATAAGTTCTTTGCTTGGTCTAGTTTCCAAAATGGGGTCACTTGTGGGGAGTTTCTACTGTTTAGGCACATCAGGGGCTCTGCAAACGTAACATGACGCCCGCAGACCATTCCATCAAAGTCGGCATTTCAAAACGTTACTACTTCCCTTCCGAGCCCCAATGTGTGCCCGAACAGTGGTTCCCCCCCACATATGGGGTACTAGCGTACTCAGGACAAACTGGGAAACAACTTTTGGGGTCCAATTTCTCCTGTAACCATTGTGAAAATAAAAAATAGAGGGCCAAAATATCATTTTTTGAGAAAAAAAAATGATTTTTTATTTTCACGGCTCTGCGTTATAAACTTCTGTGAAGCACCTGGGGGTTCAAAGTGCTCACTATGCATCTAGATAAGTTCCTTGGGGGGTCTAGTTTCCAAAATGGGGTCACTTGTGGGGGAGCTCCAATGTTTAGGCACACAGGGACTCTCCAAATGCGACATGGCAACCGCTAAATATTCTAGCATATTTTCCATTCAAAAAGTCAAATGGCGCTCCTTCCCTTCTGAGCCCTGCTGTGCGCCCATACAGTGGTTTATGACCATATATGAGGTATCTGTTTACTCAGAGAAATTGCCCAACAAATTTTAGGATCTATTTTATCCTGTTGCCCATGTAAAAATGAAAAAATTGATTCTAAAAGAAATTTTTGTTTGAAAAATTAAAATGTCCATTTTTTCCTTCCACGTTGCTTTAGTTTCTGTGAAGTACCTGAAGGGTTAATAATCTTCTTGAATGTAGTTTTGAATAGCTTGAGGGGTGCAGTTTTTATAATGGTGTCACTTTTGGGTATTTTCTGCCATACAGACCCCTCAAAGTGACTTCAAATGTGAGGTGGTCCCTAAAAAAATGGTTTTGTAAATTTTGCTGTAAAAATGAGAAATCGCTGGTCAACTTTTAACCCTTATAACTTCCTAACAAAAAAAAATGTTGTTCCCAAAATTGTGCTGATGTAAAGTAGACATGTGGGAAATGTTATTTATTAACTATTTTGTGTCAAATAACTCTCTGGTTTAACAGAATAAAAATTCAAAATTTGAAAATTACAAAATTTTCGCCAAATTTCCATTTTTTTCACAAATAAACGCAAAAATTATCGACCTAAATTTACCACTAACATGAAGTCCAATATGTCACGAAAAAACATCTCAGAATCGCCAGGATCCGTTGAAGCGTTCCTGAGTTATTACCTCATAAATGGACACTGGTCAGAATTGCAAAAAATGGCAAGGTCTTTAAGGTCAAAATAGGCTGGGTCATGAAGGGGTTAAAAACGGCATTGGGTCCCCCCCATTTTTGACAACCAGCCTTGCTAAAGCAGACAGCTGGGGGCTGGTATTATGAGGCTGGTAAGGGGTCACGGATATTGCCCACCCGCCTAGTTTAAAAATAGCAGCCTCCTGCCACCCAGAAAAAGCTCATCTATTCATCTATTTGCACGGCTCTTCCCATTTGCCCTGTAGCAGTGGCAAGTGGGGTTCATATTCGTGGGGTTGATGTCACCTTTGTAATGTCCGGTGACATCAAGCACACGGATTATTAATGGAGAGGCTTCTATAAGACAGCTATCCATTACTAATTCTATAGTTGTATGGTAAATAAAGACCATATAATGATTTTACCACCGATCAGAAGTGATGTTTGCCACGCTGTCATGCACATGACAGAACGACAAATACCCAGTGTTGGGGGTCAAACCCGAACAGGAAGTCCGTGTTCGGTGTCCGTACTCCAACAGTAGGTGTTCGGTACAGATGCTGAACTTCACTGTTCGGGTTTGCTCACCTATAGTAATAACTAACAGGCTTTTCTCCTGATCTACATGTCTTAGACTGATAACTCCCTCTTTCATTTATAATAATCTCTGGGGGCAGATTCTCGAGGAGATCTATGTCTGGTGCATAGATCTTAATAGCTCTTTTACATATAAGAAAATCATGAATTTCTCTGGAATAAGATATTAAATCACAGATATTAAGGTATCACTTTATTCACCTGCATGCCCATATAGATAGATTAGGAGGGCTGATCCTAAAGACATATTACCTCTAATTCTAGAACAACATACCCACAAGATGTAAAATTCAGAAAGGTTATGACCGGTGGGAGGTTAATCTAGGCCAGTTTTTTTTTTTTTTTTTTTAATCAGCATATTAGAGATATTTCATTATCCAATTTAAATTTAGAAAAAAACAAAAACGAAGGTATGTTCTACGCTGACCTTATTTCATTGCTCACCCTGCGATCATGGTAGGTGAAGATAAATAATATATACACAGTAAGTGCATGCTTCTTCAATATCTTTAAACGTCGGGCGACACTTTTAAACAATTGTCCTTATTTCAAGCTCTCAATATTACTTGTAAGGATTCACAATGCCTGCCCACCACCTTGCGGCTCTATAAAGTCCACAGTATTTCGCATTTTGAATGGGCTGGGTCAACTCAAGGAAATTTGAAAATCATGCATAAAATTGTAAAGAAAACATATTTCCTATTATTTAGTGATTACACAGCATAAGATTATTCTAAACGCCAAATGGTTAGTTCTACCCCATATAACCAAACAGTAGTGAAAAAGGTCACAATAAGGATTGTATTTACCTATATGGATACGGTAATGACTTTTTAGTTGTCTCTTTTGACTGAAGATTTTTCCACATTTGTCACAAGTAAATGCTTTTTGTTCTGTCAAGTATAGAAAGAATATAGTCAGCAAAAGCAGCAAAAGATGAGATATGCAAGATTTGGACCAATATTATATTTCCACCGGAGCTGCCACTGTCTGGCTGTATTCTCTCCTAGCAATCATTACAAATCACATCTCCCAAGTAGCGGTAATCATCAGCAGCCACTAAAACAATGTATATGGCTTATATCCAGATGCTGCAGGGGCATATTTCAGCTAATCAATGGAAGTGCCGAGTGTCGGATCACATGGTATGGCAAAATGATGATCTATCCTGCACATAAGTCATCAATATGATACTCTTGGAAGAGCCCTTTCAAGACTGATCAAGAAGCTTGTCATACAGCTCTAAAATATAAATGATACAAGTGTACCTGCATGTATACGCATATGTTCCATTAGCGAAGTCTTGGTTGACAGTGATTTACTGCAGACCGTACAGCTATATGGTCTCTCTCCAGTATGTATGCGTTCATGGACTCGCAGAGAATGCTTCTGGGCAAAACCTTTTCCACACTCAGCACATGTAAACGGACACTCTCCTGAAATATATTAAAAAAAAAAAGTTTTGACACTAAGTGTACAGTGCGTTCGGAAAGTATTCAGACCCCTTTAAATTTTTCACACTTTGTTTCATTGCAGCCATTTGGTAAATTCAAAAAAGTTCTTTTTTTAGCATTAATGTACACTCTGCACCCCATCTTGAAAAAAAGACCAAAATGTAGACATTTTTGCAAATTTATTAAAAAAGAAAAACTGAAAGATCACTTGGTCATAAGTATTCAGACCCCTTGCTCAGACACTCATATTTAGGTCACATTCTGTCCATTTCCTTGTGGTCCTCCTTGAGATGGTTCTACTCCTTCATTGGAGTCCAGCTGTGTTTAACCCCTTCACCCCAAAGCCTGTTTTCAACTTTCTGACTTCCTGTCCCTTTATGAGGTAATAACTCTGGAACGCTTCAACGGATCCCGGTGATTCTGAGATTGTTTTCTCGTGACATATTGTACTTTATAATAGTGGTAAAATTTCTTCGATGTGACTTGTGTGTATTTGAGAAAAAAAAAAAGGTAATTTGGTAAAAATTTTGAAAATTTCGCAATTTTCAATCTTTTAGTTTTTATGCCCTTAAATTAAAGAATCATATCACACAAAATAGTAAATAAATAACATTTCCTACATGTCTACTTTACATCAGCACAATTTTGGAACCAACATTTTTTTTAATAAGGAAGTTATAAGGGTTAAAAGTTGACCAGCGATTTCTCATTTTTTTACAACAAAATGTACAAAACCATTTTCATTTTTTTTAGGGACCAACTCACACTTGAAGTGACTTTGAGGGGCCTATATGATAGAACAGGGGTGGGCAATTAATTTTCCCGAGGAGCCACACGAGAGACCATGGAGGGCCGAACCAATAGCTTGAAATTAATTCTACTCAATATTAATTTATTAATATTAATTGTATCACTTCATATTGAGAATTATGTATGCTAACACCCCCTACATATCGTTAAACCCTCCCACAGCCCCTTATATACGGCATGAGCCACACACAGCCTACTACATATGCGGCATGAGCCCCACACAGCCTCCCTATATACACTGCATGAGCCCCACACAGCCTCCCTATATACACTGCATGAGCCCCACACAGCCTCCCTATATATACTGTATGAGCCCCACACAGCCTCCCTATATACTGCATGAGCCCCACACAGCCTCCTATATATACTGCATGAGCCCCACACAGCCTCTCTATATATACTGCATGAGCCCCACACAGCCTCCTATATATACTGCATGAGCCCCACACAGCCTCTCTATATATACATGCATGAGCCCCACACAGCCTCCCTATATACACTGCATGAGCCCACACAGCCTCCCTATATACACTGCATGAGCCCCACACAGCCTCCCTATATATACTGATGAGCCCCACACAGCCTCCCTATATATACTGTATGAGCCCCAACAGCCTCCCTATATATACTGCATGAGCCCCACACAGCCTCCTATATATACTGTATGAGCCCCACACAGCCTCCCTATATATACTGCATGAGGCCCACACAGCCTCCCTATATATACTGAATGAGCCCCACACAGCCTCCCTATATATACTGCATGAGCCCCACACAGCCTCCCTATAATATACTGCATGAGCCCCACACAGCCTCCCTATATATACTGCATGAGCCCCACACAGCCTCCTATATAACTGCATGAGCCCCACACAGCCTCCCTATATATACTGCATGAGCCCCACAAAACCTCCCTATAATACTGCATGAGACCCACACAGCCTCCCTTTATATATACTGAATGAGCCCCACAAAACCTCCTATACATACTGCATGAACCCCACACAGCCTCCTATACTGCATGAGCCCCACACAGCCTCCCTATATATACTGCATGAGCCCCACACAGCCTCCCTATATATACTGCATGAGGCCCACACAGCCTCCCTAATATACTGCATGAGCCCCACACAGCCTCCCGATATATACTGCATGAGGCCCACACAGCCTCCTATATACTGATGAGCCCCACACAGCCTCTCTATATATACTGCATGAGCCCCACACAGCCTCTCTATATATACTGCATGAGCCCCAAGCCTCCCTATATATACTGCATGAGCCCACACAGCCTCCTATATATACTGCATGAGCCCCACACAGCCTCCCTACATACTGCATGAGCCCCACACAGCCTCTCTATATATACTGCATGAGCCCCACACAGCCTCTCTATATACTGCATGAGCCCCACACAGCCTCCCTATATATACTGCATGAGACCAACACAGCCTCCCTATACACTGCATGAGCCCCAGATCCTTCCTATATACAGCATGAGCCCCACACAGCCTCCTTATATATACTGCATGAGCCCCACACAGCCTCCCTATATACTGCATGAGCCCCACACAGCCTCCCTATATACACTGCATGACCCCCACACAGCCTCCCTATATACAGCATGAGCCCCACACAGCCCCCTATATCCAGCATGAGCCCCACACAGCCTCCTTATATATACTGCATGAGCCCCACACAGCCTCTCTATATATACAGCATGAGCCCCACACAGCCTCCTTATATATACTGCATGAGCCCCACACAGCCTCCCTATATACTGCATGAGCCCCACACAGCCTCCCTATATATACTGCATGAGCCCCACACAGCCTCCCTATATATACTGCATGAGCCCCACACAGCCTCCCTATATATACTGCATAAGCCCCACACAGCCTCCATATATGCGGCATGAGCCCCACACAGCCTCCCTATATCCGGCATGAGCCCCACACATCCTTCCTATATATACTGCATGAGCCCCACACAGCCACCCTATATACGGCATGAGCCCCACACAGCCACCCTATATACGGCATGAGCCCCACACAGCCTCCCTATATAAGACATGAGCCCCACACAGCCTCCCATATACTACATGAGGCCCCTACAGCCTCCCCATATACTGACTGAGCCCCACACAGCCTCCATATATATTTCATGAGCCCCACACAGCCTCCCTATATACTGCATGAGCCCCACACAGTCTTCCCATATACTGCATGACAGTATACAGCCCCCTACCTCCCAGGCTGCACGTCACCCACAGATCCATGTGCTGCATGTCACCCCCACAGAATCCCCACGTTCACCCCCACAGAAACCCCCTTTTTCTCTTCCACAGAATCCCCATGTTCAGCCCCACAGAAACCCCCTTTTTCTCTTCCACAGAATCCCCATGTTCAGCCCCATATTCATACACATAAAAAAAAAAAAAAAAAAAACACCACATACTCACCTCGGTCCCGTTCCCAGGCGCCTGCTTCTGCCCTGGTGCGCTGACTCTCCAGCGGTACACAGCTGATGCAATGAGATGACGTCATCACGTCAGCTGTTTCACACCCTGATTTGTGGAGGAAGTGGCCGGAGGGGTGATAAAGGGGGGTTTGATATACTATTTATAGCGGGTTTTTATGTTTGGCAGCTGTCACACGCTAAAAGATGCTTTTTATTGCAAAAAATAGTTTTTGCATCACCACATTTTGAGAGCTATAATTTTTCCACATTTTGGCCCACAGAGTCATGTGAGGTCTTGTTTTTTTCGGGACAAGATGACGGTTTCAGCGGTACCATTTTCATTTATATCCGTCTTTTTGATCGCGTTTTATTGAACTTTTTGTTCGGCGCTATGATAATATGATAAAGCATTGTTTTTTGCCTCGTTTTTTATTTATTTTTTTACGGTGTTCACTGAAGGGGTTAACTAGTGGGACAGTTTTATATAGCGGGTCGTTACGGACGCGGCGATACCAAATATGTGTACTTTCATTGTTTTTTTATTTACATAAATTAATGAATTTATTTGAAAAAGTTTTTTTTTGTTTTTCTTTATTTAGGGATTTTTTATTTTTTTAAAAATATTTTTACACATTCTAATTTTTTTTTTTTTTTACTTTATAACATTGTCCCAGGTTGGGACATCACTATATCATGTCAGATCGCTGATCTGACACTTTGCATAGTACAGTGTCAGATCAGCAATCTGACAGGCAGTAAAGGAGGCTTGCCAGCGCCTGCTCTCAGTAGGCGTTCGCAAGCCACCTCCCTGCAGGACCTGGAAGGACCCCGCGGCCATCGCGTTGTTCTGGTGGGAGCACGCAGGGAGCCCTCTCCCTGCGCAATTGTTCTCTGTGCCGCTGTCACTACTGACAGCAGCATCAGAGGGATTAAATGCCCACGATCGGCTAGCACTCATCGTGGGCATTGCGGCGCACTGTCAGCTATCACATATAGCTGACACCCGCATACGATCGCTGCGGCGCTCAGCGTGAGGCCGCGCGATCATGCCGCCACACTAGTACTGCTGTTTGCGGGAACGCAGTTCCCGCAGAGCAGTACTAGTACGGCGCATGTCGGGAACGGGTTAATTAAACTATTAGAACTTGATTTGTAAAGGCACACACCTGTCTATATAAGACCTCACAGTTCACAGTGCATGTCAGACCAAATGAGAACCATAAGGTCAAAGGAACTGGCCAACGAGCTCAGAGACAGAATTGTGGCAAGGCACAGATCTGGCCAAGGTTACAAAAGAATTTCTGCAGTACTCAAGGTTCCTAAGAGCACAGTGGCCTCCATAATCCTTAAATGGAAGAAGTTTGGGACCACCAGAAGTCTTCCTAGACATGACAGTCCTGCCAAACTGAGCAATCGTGGGAGAAGAGCCTTGGTGAGAGGTAAAGAACCCCAAGATCACTGTGGATGAGCTACACAGATGCAGTAGGGAGATGGAGAAAGTTCCACAAAGTCACCTATCACTGCAGCCCTCCACCAGTCGGGCCTTTATGGCAGAGTGGCCCAACGGAAACCTCTCCTCAGTGCCAGACATATGAAAGCCTGCATAGAGTTTGCAATAAAACACATGAAGGACTCCCAGACTATGAGAAATAAGATTTTCTGGTCTGATGAGATGAAGATAGAACTTTTTTGTGATAATACCAAGCGGTATGTGTGGAGAAAACCAGGCACTGCTCATCACTTGCCCAATACAATCCCAACAGTGAAACATGGTGGTGGCAGCATCATGCTATGGGGGCGTTTTTCAGCTGCAGGGGCAGGATGACTGGTTGCAACTGAAGGAAACATGAATGCAGCCAAGTACAGAGATACCTTGGATGAAGACCTCTTCCAGAGTGCTCTGGACCTAAAGGGTATGCCACACTAAACAATATCGCTAACGGGATCGCTAAAAAACGTCACTATTTAGCGATCCTGTTAGCGATGTTGTTCAGTGCGGCAGCTTCCAGCGACGAGCTTCCTGCTGTGATCTCGCTCGTCGCTGGAATCGTTCCGGACCCTATTTTCTCGTCGGCGCTCCCGCTGGGTAAGTATCTAATCGCTGTGTGGCACCTTTTCTTAGCGATTTAGCGGTACTTTTGTACCGCTAAAGTCGTTAAGAAGATCGCTAACGGCGATAGCGTCGTTAACTATATCGCTAAATGTGGCTGCATTTAGCGATATAGAAACAATCCCGCTAGCGATCGCATTAGTATGCGTCGTTATTGTGATCGCTAGCGGGATTGTTTAGTGTGGCAGTACCTTCAGACTTGGCCAAAGGTTTACCTTCCAACAAGACAATGACCCTAAGCACACAGCTAAAATAAAGGAGTGGCTTCAGAACAACTTTGTGACCATTCTTGACTGGCCCAGCCGGAGCCCTGACCTAAACCCAAGTGAGCATGTCTGGAGCATCCCCAAATCCAGGTGTGAAAAACGTGTTGCATAATTCCCAAGAAGACTCTTGGCTGTACTAGCTCAAAAGGGTGCTTCTACTCAATACTGAGCAAAGGGTCTGAATACTTATGACAATGTGATATCTTAGTTTTTCTTTTCTAATAAATTTCTACATTGCTGTTTTTTCAGTCAAGATGGGGTGCAGAGTGTACATTAATGAGGAAAAAATGAACTTTTTTTGCATTTACCAAATGACTGCAATGAAACAAAGAATGAAAAATTTAAAAGGGTCTGAATACTTTCCGTACCCACTGTAAAAGTTCACCTCCAATTCAGAATCAACTATCCATGCTTACAAATCAAGTATGCTTTCAGGTACTATGGGAGAATGTGCAGCATTCTGGGTGTGAATATAGCTCATAATATAAATATAAAGCCCCCGATTCATCAAAGATTTTATGCCAGAAATCTGCTGTAAAAAGCTTTTAAAAGTTGTTACATTTTTCGGTAACTGTTTTCACGACAGTTTTGCCCAGCTCTGCCAAAATGGGTGGAGATGGGAGTGTGACGCCACAGCTTGTCTGATTCATGATGCGCCTGACTTGGACATTTTCACAAACCAACCACATATATTTTTAAAGGTTTTGTTTTTTTTTATATTACTTTTAAGGGCATATGGTAGCAAGATAGGGGGATGCCTCAACCAGCTGATCACTGGAGGACCTAGAAAAGCAATACAACTGCATAAGATCTTTGAAGTGAGGCCTGACCATACACAGAAGTTTGTGATGTACAAGATGGGTAAATATGAGCAGTCAGTGCACATGGTGCTGGACTTCATGATTAGAGTTGAGCAAATTTCTCAAAATTCGGTTCCAATTCCGATCGTCGGCGAATATCGTCTTTTTATTATTCGCCGAATCTCATTGGAGTCAATGGGAGTAGAAATTACCGAATATGTTCAGAACAGATCATCAAACAAATTTGGCACGAATAGGGTAACAATAGGGCACGAATATGGCAAATTCAGATTCAGCGACCGATTCCGAACATATTCACTCAACTGTATTCATGATCTGCCGCTCATCTTAACAATACTGATCTTTTTGGTGGCAATTTGAAATAATTCAGCAATGTAGGACAGTAGCAGATAACTGTGCTTTTTTTAATCAGTTCATCATAGTATTAGGCTGTGGTTCCACGGTCCGGAACCACAGCGCTTTGGACGGAGCGGAAATTCCGCTCCGCCCAAAGCCCTGCCCCCTTTTGAACGCGCGCTCTTTCCGGATGTGTTCAGGACACCTCCGGAACACTTCCGGAATGATCGCAGGGCTGCTTAGCCCTGTGTTATTTCCCTTGCGTCGCCGCAAGGGACTAGGACATGCTGTGGTCTGAAAAGACGCGCCGCATGTCCGGAAACGCAGGTCTTCTGTCTGCGTGTTTTACAGCATAGTGGAGACGGGATTTCTTGAAATCCCCTCCACTATGCTGTAACATCTGGACGCTGCGTGTTTGACGCAGCGCCAACGCACAGCGTCAAACACGCAGCTAATCCGGACTGTTTCCTGATAGTGATACCCTTAGGGTATGTTTCCACTATCAGGAAACAGTCCGGATTAGCTGCGTGTTTGACGCTGTGCGTTGGCGCAGCGTCAAACATGCAGCGTCCAGATGTTACAGCATAGTGGAGGGGATTTCAAGAAATCCCATCTCCACTATGCTGTAAAACACGCAGGCGGAAGACCTGCGTTTCCGGACATGGGGCGCGTCTTTTCAGACCGCAGCATGTCCTAGTTCCTTGCGGCGACGCTGCGTCGCCGCAAGGGAAATAACACAGGGCTATGTAGCCCTGCGATCATTCCGGATGTGTTCCGGAGGTGTTCTGAACACATCCGGAATGAGCGCGCGTTAAGAAGGGGCGGGGCTTTGGGCGGGGTGGAATTTCCGCTCCGTCCAAAGCGCTGTGTTTCCGTACCATGGAAACACAGCCTTACTGTTGAACCCAAACTCTAGTTATACCTGTATGAATTCTCCGGTGCATGACTAAGAAGTGCTTGTACTTGAACATTTTTCCACAGTCTTTGCAGGAAAATTCAGAAGCATGCAGCTTTTTCCTGCCAGCAGAATGCTTTGCTGGTTCACGATCCTCATTGTCTTCTCCACTTTTATAATCTTGCAGCTTAGTGGACCTCCGAGATCTCCGCTTGCTTTGTCTATTCAGTATAATTTCTTCTTCCTCCTGAGGCTTGGGATTTAAGTCACAAGTCACCTCTGCAGCAAAATCGGCAACTTCATGCTCATGTAACATGCTTCCATTGGAGTAACATGTCTCTTCCACAGTTTCTGGGATGCAGGCATTGTCTGGTTCTTTCTCCGCCTGTTCGGCCTCTGCCTGTTCGGCCCCTGCCTGTTCATTAGTATGATCGGTGTGTTTCTTTGGTCTTCCTCGTTTTCGCTTTGATGCATGTTCATCGGCTTCATCTACTGTTTTGTTATCGGATACTTCGGCCGGAGGTTTGAGCAGCTGCTGCTGATACTCTATATACGCTTTCACCAAATTATCGATTTTCAGAACGTGTGCGGTTGAAACTATTTGCTTGAGGCTTTTTTCACTTATATGTACATTTCCGGTGTACATAAACTGCAGCAAGGATTCAAAAACCTCAGAAACTATCCCTTCTATGACATATACTGACTGGCCAATGTTTTCCTCATCAGCAAACATCATGGAGAAATATTCACTGCTAGCAGCTAGCAAAGCTTTATGTGCTCGAAACTGCACATTCTCAACCATCAGAGTGATGTCACATAGGAAGTCCTTTTTCCTCTGCTCCTCTAAACTGGAGAGAACCGTGCCCACATGCCCATGAGAGTGGAAATTAATCTTCTCTCCTGCTTCTGATTCCACATGATGGACCGCGTCTTCCATTGTCTGCAGGAGCCTAAAAAGAAAAAAGAAAATCACTCAATGTTCTTATCTAATTTCTGCTTCTAGAACTCCGTATTGAACCTAGTTGACCTACTGACAATGCCAATCGAGCACGGTGAAGCCAGAAGGGAGCAGCCTGGCAGACACTTTTAGGCACATTCCCATGTTGAGCTTTTGGTGTGTTTTTGATTGTGCAGATTTTCTTCACCTCTTATGTAAATTAGGCTACTTTCATTTTTATTGCGTTTTTTTACATGTACTTTTATCATGTTTTTGACTCTACACTTTTTGTCTCTTGTTGGGGTGTCATGTTTTAACCCCATAGTGACCTAGCCAATTTTGACCTTAATGACCAAGCCAATTTTTACAATTCTGACCACTGTCACTTTATGAGGTTATAGCTCTGGAACGCTTCAACGTATCCCATTGTTTCTGAGAACGTTTTTTCGTGACATATTGTACTTCATGCTAGCAGTAAAATTTCTTCAATATAACATGAGTTTATTTATGAAAAAAGGAAATTTGGCAAAAATTTGGAAAATTTTTCAATTTTCAATCTTTTAATTTTGGGGCCTTTAAATCAGAGAGATATGTCACACAAAATAGTTAATAAATAATATTTCCCACGTCTACTTTACATCAGCACAATTTTGGAAAAATATATTTTTTGGTTAGGCTGTTATAAGGGTTAAAAGTTGACCAGAGATTTCTCATTTTTCCAACAAAGTTTACAAAACCATTTTTTAGGGACCACCTCACATTTGAAGTGACTTTGGGGGTCAATATGACAGAAAATATGCAAAAGTGACACCATTCTAAAAATGGAACCCCTCAAGGTGCTGAAAACCACATTCAAGAAGTTTATTAACCCTTCAGGTGCTTCACGAGAACGAAAGCAATGTGGAACGAAAAAATTAACATTTTACCTTTTTTTTCACCAAAAATTTATTTTAGACCCAAAATTCTTTATTTTCACAACGGTATCAAGAGAAAATAGACAAAAAAGATAGTTGTGCAATTTCTCCTGTGTACGCCGATACCCCGTATGTGGGGGAAAGCCACTGGGCGCATGGCACTACTCAAAAGGGAAGGAGCACTGTTTGATTTTTTTAACACAAAATTGGCTGAAATCGATGGCGGACGCCATGTCGCGTTTGGAGACTCCCTGATGTGCCTAAACAGTGGAAACCCCCCAATTCTAACTCTAACCTTAACACATACCTATCCCCAACCCTAACCCCAACATGACGCTAACTTAACCCTAACTCCTAATTCCTATTTTGCATCTGTTTTCTCTCAGAAAGGAAATGTAACATCAACTGATCTTCACTGTCCTATTAAAGGAATAGAAGAATCCAGGATATCTATAAACAGAAAGACAGTGAGGAAACACTTAGCTAACCTAAATGAATTCAAGTCTCCAGGTCCAGATGAATTACACCCCAGAATACTGAAGGAGATAGAAGAAATTCTTGAACCACTGTCCATAATCTTTTATATTTTAATCTTAATCTTTATCTTATCTTTAAATTTAATCTTTTATAATCTTTTTAATAAAATTCTTGGAGAACAGGTGAAGTCCCAGAAGACTGGAGAAGAGCAAATGTTGTTCCTATCTTCAAAAAGGGGAAGAAGGTGGACCCAGGGAACTACAGGCCGGTGAGTCTGACTTCTATACCAGGAAAGATCTTTGAACAAATTATTAAAGAACATGTATGCAAGTACCTGGATAAGAATGAAGTGATTAAACAGAGTCAGCATGGGTTTGTAACTAATAAGTCATGTCAGACTAACTTAATTTCCTTCTATGACAGAATCACTGACTGGGTGGATCAGGGAAATGCTGTAGATATAGTATATCTTGACTTCAGCAAAGCATTTGACAAAGTATCTCACACAATCCTTATTGAAAAAATGACTACGTATGGAATGGACAAGGCAACTGTTAGGTGGATTCATAACTGGCTTAGTGATCTGACTCAAAGAGTGGTCGTAAATGGCTGCACATCCAGTTGGAAGAATGTCTCAAGTGGGGTACCACAAGGCTCTGTTTTGGGCCCTGTATTGTTCAACATCTTTATCAATGATTTAGATGAAGGAATTGAGGGTAAACTGATCAAATTTGCTGATGACACAAAGCTAGGAGGGGTAGCTAATACTAAAGAGAGAGAGAGGATTCAAAAAGATATAAATAAACTGGAGCAGTGAGCAGCAACTAACAGAATGGTTTTTAACAGGGAAAAATGCAAAGTACTACATCTGGGCAATAAAAATGAAAAAAGCATATACAAAATGGGAGGAATAGGGCTAAGTAACAGCACATGTGAAAAAGACTTGGGTATACTAATTGATCACAGACTGAACATGAGTCAACAGTGTGATGCAGCAGCAAAAAAGGCAAATACAATTCTAGGATGTATCAACAGAAGCATACAGTCTAGATCACGTGAGGTCATTATTGCCCTCTACTCCTCTTTGGTCAGACCTCATCTGGAATACTGTGTCCAGTTTTGGGCACCACATTTTAAAAAAGACATCAACAAACTGGAGCAAGTTCAAAGAAGAGCCACCAGAATGGTGACCGGTCTGCAAACCATGTCCTATGAGGAACGGTTGCAGGATTTGGGAATGTTTAGCTTGCAAAAAAGAAGACTGAGAGGAGACTTAATAGCGGTCTACAAATATCTCAAGGGCTGTCACATTGTAGAAGGATCATCTTTATTCTCATTTGCACAAGGAAAGACTAGAAGCAATGGGATGAAACTGAATGGGAGGAGACACAGATTAGATATTAGAAAAAACTTTTTGACAGTTAGGGTGATCAATGAGTGGAACATGCTGCCACGAGAGGTGGTGAGTTCTCCTTCAATGGATATCTTCAAACAGAAGCTGGACAGACATCTGTCTGGGATGATTTAGAGAATCCTGCTTTGAGCAGGGGGTTGGACCAGATGACCCAGGAGGTCCCTTCCAACTCTACCATTCTATGATTCTAACCACAGCTCTAACCCAAACCCTTAGCCTAGCCTCAACCCTAATTGCAAAGAATGGAAAAAAAAAAAAAAATATATATATTTTTACCTAACTAAGGGGGTGTTTTATGTTGATCACTGTGATGGGGTCTATCACAATGATCAATATGAACCAATAGGAAAAATCTATTGTTGCCGGGCACTGTGCGTGCTCCAGCCATTTCCTTCCAGAAAGGCGATGTGGAGAGCCAGAGCAGGAGGATCTTCTAACATACCAGCCACCTCTCTCCAAGTCATTGATTTCTATGGCGCCAACCTCCCTCTCAACTTCTGACAACCTGCTGTGACAAATCTTGCAAAATCACAAGCACACATCATCAGATTCTCCTACGTCAGGTCTCCACCTCTCACTATCCGGAGACATGTGCTTGTTCAAATGCCCTGTTATCCCTATGTGCAATTACAGCTAGTGTAGACTCCAGAACAAGCCACTCAGAGCTGACTGTGTTACAGCAGAATGTGTGCTGAGCTTTTTAGTTCTACTAATACTACAGTACAGTTCTGCTGCTTGCCAGGAGGAGAGCTGCCCTACCAGAGATCAGGATGTGAGAAGACTGCATAGCTCCAGGTGCTAAAATTATAGCTTGAGAAGACCACTTTAGATGCATACTTTTTTCTAAAAATCATTTTTGCTGTTAAAAAAACAAACAAACAACAAACAGTGCAACATTTTTATCGCATCTAAAGCCATGTTGCACTGACTATTGCTGGCTGCAGAATGAGAAAATCGATGATCAGTCATTGAGCGCATTCTGATAATCCGATTGGAGAGTTTGAAAATCCTTTTCTGAGCTCCTCTCACCCGATTTACCACCTTACACCACATCATAGATGAATGTGCACAGAAACAAACCTGGTAAAAAGCAAAACGGTGCAACATTTTAATGAAATCAAACTGCAAATATAATTTTTTAGATCCAAATACGTGCATTTAAGAAAAAAAAAAAAAAATTGTCCCCAAGGACAACTCCTTCAAGTGGATTCCCTATAATAAACTGTTCTGATCTGTCCATAGCATAGATGAGATGCAGACTATAGTATTGTGGCAGCCTTTGGTACTTCATTGACAGCTGTAATCTCAGCTCCCACAATAGGGAACGTACTGAATGTATCTTTAGAGGTAAATGGAGAAGAAAACATCACATGACTGTCCGTATAAGGCTAGTTTCACACTAGCGTTCGACAGGGCTGCATACTTCCTCCGTCGAGCCCCACCCACTGCCGCACCTCTTCCTTTCAGCACCGCCTACCTCTGCATGTGTCCTACATACCCTATCTTTAACATTGGGTATGCAGGCCATGAGGATGCCTCCGCATGCGTCGTTTTGACGCTGCGCCGACCGCAACAAAATGCAACATGTTGCGTTCGGCGCAGCGTCAAAACGACGCATGCGGAGGCATCCGCATACATCCACATCACCTGCGTACCCAATGTTAAAGATAGGGTATGCAGGACGCATGCAGAGGTAGGCAGCACAGAAAGGAAGAGGTTCGGACGTGGGTGGGGCTTGACGGAGGAAGTACGCAGCCCTGCCGAACGCTACTGTGAAACTAGCCTAAGACAAGTTAAAGCACCAATTCAGAGGAGTTATTTTTTTATTTGACTGCTGGAGTGGTGCTGAAAATCCAAGCCCAATGCCCCCTGTCTGATACTCACATTCCAGCATTTCATCTGTTTTAGATGCCGCGCTGGCCCGTCTAATGTAGTTTGTGACCTGCCGGCTGCTCCAGTGTTTCATGGAGAGCCAGAGGTCACTAATTAATGTAAGTCTATGAGGGAGTCGTTCTGGCTCTCATAGACTTACATTGAGAGCTTGTAACGTAGCTTCTAACTTCCGGCCAGTCAGAAGATGCACTCACAAAATAGCACGGCTGGATCGGAAACACATCGAAAAACGGTGAAGGTGCCAGTATGAGTATATGACTGGAGACTTGCGTTTACAGTGCCATTCCATGGGTGAAAAAAAAAAAAAAGAACGCTGTTTAACATGATGTTAAAGAAACCTGTCATTAACATTTCTACCCTATACAATGGCATCTGTGTATGAGCACTGCAATGCTGAACTTTAGTTTTCAGAGATATGTACATAAGCCACAAGTGCAGTGGGCAAGCAGTGCACTTACAGCTCTTCTGCCTCTCTCCCCTATCCTCTGCGCCCCACAAGTCTCTCTTCTTTTAGTGACCGGTCCATAATCTAGTGCAAGTGCCACATTCCCCATGACGGTGCATGCACAGAAAGCTTCTGATGACATAAATGATCAGTGTGATGTGCAATCTGCATATCTTGCGCCTGATACTGACTGCCTTATTCACTAGAACAGCTGGTGCGGAACGAGTAAAGAAGCCTGTTCGCTCGCTCGTCATCCTAGTGAAGAATACAGTGAGTTCTAAAATGAATGAGGCAATGCTAATGGAGTAAGCTCACCTGTACAGTTAGTAATTCATGAATGCTTCTACAAAAGTTGGTTTTACTGGATGGAATTTAAAGGGAACTTGTCAGCAGTTTTGGCCGCTATATGCGGCCACTGCCTTTCTGGGCTTATCTACCGCATTCTATAATGCTGTAGATGAGCCCCCAATCCGACCTGAAAGATAAGATACACAAGTTTTATTACACTCACCAGGGGGGGCGGGTCCGGTCCGATGGGTGTCGCAGGTCTGGCGCTCCTATCTTCATGTGATATTGTCATCCTCCTTGCTTCGTGTCGCGCTCCTGCGCAGGCGTACTGATCTGTCCTGTTGAGGGCAGAGAAAAGGACTGCAGTGCGCAGGCGCTGGGCCTCTCTGACCTTTCCTGGCGGCACCTGCGCACTGCAGTACTTTGCTCTGCCCTCAAAAGGGCAGATCAGTATATCATTATAGAATGCTGTAGATAAGCCCCGAAAGGCAGTGGCCGCATCTTATAGCGGCAAAACGAGGTGACAGGTTCCCTTTAATGATCATTGGGCCCTGATCAGAGAAAACATTGCCTTTGGATCCAAGACCCCTATAGTTCGACTACCTTCCCTTTTCTTCCTTCCCAGGTTGTTTTTATTATTGTTTGTTTCTCTACTTATTTTGTGTTATTAGAAAATGGTTTATTCGGCACTGCGATCCACATCTCGTTTGTCTGTTATGGATGGAGTCACGTTTTTAAAACTCACTTTTTGTGTTTTGTACAGCCATCTTTATTGATCTATTTCTCTGTTGGTGATTGTTACTACTATAGCACATTTGTATCATTCTTGATATTTCTGACGAACAAAGAAATATTTATATATATATATATATATATATATATATATATATATATATATAAAAATACAGTCAGTGTCTAGCGCAAACTGATCGCATCCGACACTTTCTCTCTTCAGGAGCTTTCTGTGCTTGTACTGTCATGGAGAATGATGGCGCTTGCACTAGGTAGGTCACTGAAAGGCGACCTGTCAATCGCGTACCAGCGGCGGGAAAGCTGTAAGTGCGGTGCCCGTCCCCTACACTTGTACGTTCTCCCCGTGTTTGTGTGGGTTCCTCCGGGTTCTCGGGTTTCCTCCCACACTGCAAAGACTTTAGCTTGTAAGCCCCAATGGGGACAGCAATATCTGTGGAATATATGAGCAGAATACATTTCTCTGATACAAACAGACCTGTGAAGCAAACCTCAGCCCAGCAGTGCAGCGCCCCCATACACACTGACAGCTGCTGGACGTTACATGACTGTCTGGGCCCACCAAACACATCACCCGCAACTTCCTTCACGGAGCTCACGTCAGTGACCCCACTATGCCATTACTGTCTGCAAAGTGACAGCGCGGAATAACCGGAAGAAAATGGCAAATAATAGCAGCAGCACAACCCACACACAAGGACCGGAGCCGCAGCGACCGACACAACTTACTCCTTTAACCGCTCACTCACCCGGATACACAGGCGAAGCGACTACAGCGCAACTGATGACATCACTACCATGTGACCGCACATGGTGATGACGTCAGCGACGCGCCCCGCCTCCCTGAGCAGCCGGAAGTGTTGTCTGTAGCGTCACAAGGATGGTGAAGCGGTATCTAGGTGGGAAGCTGTGGAGGAGGACTGTTATTAACGTCTCTAACGCGCCCTCTAGTGACCATATCGGGGAATTACGTTATTTTGTACTGGGAATGAAGCCTTTCCTGTTAATGGCGCGCATGTTACAATTGGTTGTGATCTAGCACATTTCTATATGTTTTTAGCAATTTGAGCGACTATTTTTGCCTACGCTTGCATATAGTATAACGCATTAAGTCATGTTTGCCTTGTTATATAAAATTTTGCTTTATGTGAGGGGTCATAAAAAAGCCCTTATTCATTACTTGCATTCTTTATTTCTGACATTTTTCTTTTTTTTAATCTTGTTTTGCACTTTTTTACCTGAAATTCTTCAAAATGACTCAATATGGTTCATGAATTTAGCATAAAATAGTAAAAAATTATCTTTATTTTGGGTTTCAGCCTTTTTACGACTTATTGGCACAAAAAGTCACGTTTCACAAAATAGCACCAAACTATTGTCGTACATAAAGTCCAACAAATGAAGCGATTGTTTTTTTGTTTTTTTTTAAGTCACAATTGATGAATAAGTCTAAAATCACATATTTACAGTTCCCATCACCACATACATTTTCAAAGTTTATGTAAAATTTTCTTTTTTTTTTCACAAATAACTGTAAGTCATATCAAATAAATTTTACCACTGTCATGAAGTACGATATATCATGAAAAAACAGTCTCAGAATCACTGGGATTCATTGAAGTTCCACAGTTATTATCACATAAAGTGACTCAGGTCAGAATTGCATAATTTGGCTTGGTCATGAAGGTCAAAATCATAGAATCATGCCCTATAGGCAATCCTTTATTAATAAAATACCTCAATGGGTAACACCCAAAAACAACCGTGATATCTCAAAAAACAAAAACAAAGTGTATACCTGACTTAAAAACTAGGGGGATGTCCTAGAGTCCCTGATGTAGGTCTGGGCTGTCACCTGCCTAACAGCGGAGGTTGGCACCCTAGGGGGGAGCGTTGTGGCGCCCCCGCTCCACGATGGCTAACCCTAAGGTCCCTGTTAGGCCCTTGCGCCTTAGGGAATCCCTCTACCCAGATAATAAGGGGACCCCTAACAATAATACATAGACCGACTGACACTAAAGGTGGCCCTAGGTCCCCAAAGTAATAAAAACAGTTCACAAACACACGGGGTGTGTGGGTAATATAATGGAGATTGGCACAAATCTGCCGTGCAGTATTGATAGTATACGACAGCCTCCTTTAACAGATGGGAGTTATGATAAATCTGCCTTCTTGTGCCACAGCTTAATGAAAGTGAATTGAACAGCCTCAATCTTGTTCACTCACTAATAAAGGCCTCTCAAATGTACATGGGATATATATATGTATAGATTCTGACCGATCAAATTATGAGCTAAGAAGCAATATAAAATCGTCGGCTGTTAGACCCAACGTCTGGTCTGAACTTGTACAGAAAAAACACTCTGGAAAGTGACTAGAAAATATAAGATATGATAACTAGAAAATATAAGACACATCAGCATCATGAGAAGGTCATTGAAACTTGATCCCTATGCCATGCTAAAGGATGTCAATCCTCGAGGATACATATGTAATGCAGCAAGATATGATTGATGTATACCTTCCCTAAAAATGTCCGATATACTAGATAGGAAATGAGTACAGATATTGCATTCCTACCAGCATGGTACTAAATAGGAAATAGGTACATATATTACATTCCTACAAGCATGGTACTAATAAATCCTTAATCATGATGTAGGTACATTGAGAGACTCCATTATATCGTGATATTAGTAAGAAATGTATAACGATACTCATCATTTCTCATGGTCACCCCACCACCGTAGGTAATAGCGCCTCAACGCGTTTCGCCCCGTGGGCTCATCAGGAGGCCAGATGTACAGATGTCCAGTGTCAAAATGCCATGGTGCAGAGACTAACCCATGCTGTGTGACTCACTTATATTTATATCTGCCGCCTAGTGGGAACGCTACATCAGCTCCACCTCCCAGTGTGGGCTCGCCTCCGCAGGCTCCTCCCCCTTGCGTAAGCTCAGCCATTATGCTCGTGGAGAGAACTCTGACGCCATCAGGGGGCGTTGTCCCTATCCCCCACTGCGTCAGCGGTGTGATGCCTGCCGGGAATAGAAGGGGTGTCTGGGTCCTGACCCGTTACATGTAATGCGGACCTTCACCCCTGCAAAGGCTGTGCATAGTGTCTGACCTTAGTGGCGAATCCACTGTTGCACGGCTGTCAAAACGGCTACCTTTCACAGAGCTCATAGCTCGCCGGTTCAAGCCCCACCTGGGAGCCGCAACAGTGGGCATCCACCCGCATAGATGAAAACCGTCCCAAAATTCATCCTATCCGACAATAGATGCTCCAAGATGGCTCAGGACAACATTTTTAAAAAAAACAATATATCAAGGGACATAAAGCATAAATGGGGAAAATGTTGGCAGTTATACGAGAGTCATTCCGATGAACAAGATATATTGGTCTCCCACTAAAGGGGAACAGGAAACATAGAATTGTATAGTCAGTTTAATAAAGTAGTCCAAAACAACATCTTGACTATAGGAAACAGGCAAATGACATTTGCTCGTTTAATCCATATGGTTCAAGGGATTCTAGCCTGAAGATCCATTCGCACTCACGTCTGAGAATAATTTTGTCTACATCACCCCCTCTCGGATTTACCTTGACAACTTCCAAAATCATGAATTTGACCTCGCCCGTCCTCCCACCATGTTGGTTGTTAATGTGTCTCGCTAGGGGGGTATCCCTGTTGTTTCTGATGTCACCCATGTGCTCTCCCACTCTCCTTCTAAATTCTCTTTTCGTTTTGCCCACATAATCCTTGGGACAAGTACACGTCCCCTTATATACCACGGCCGTGGTCTTGCAATTAGCAAAGTCTCTTAGATAGAATCTTCTTCCTGTGTGGGCACTGCAGAAGGATTTCATGGGTGACATCCATTTGCAAAGACTACAGTCACCGCAAGTAAAGAAACCAATGGGCTTTCTGTCTAGCCATGTGCCTGCTTTTGACGGTTTCTTGTATTGGCTATATACCAGACGATCCCTGATGGATCTACCTTTTCTATAGGTGATATTGGGTCTTTCACCCACCAAATCCCTCAGATCTGGTCCATTTTTAAAATGTCCCAGTGTTTCATTAAGATCCTCCTGATTTGCATATGCTGAGAGTCAAAGGTGCCAATAATCCTGGTGATATCTGTCCCATCAGGATCTGGTTTCTTGTGTAAAAGCTGTTGTCTGTCTATTCTCCTAGCATGCTGGAAAGCTGTATCAATCACATGATGGGGATAACCTCTTTCCCTAAATCTCCTATGCATGTCTCTTGCCTGTAAGAGAAACGCATCATACTTAGAACAGTTCCGTCTAAGTCTGAGGAACTGCCCCTTAGGGATACCTCTTTTAAGGGGGACAGGGTGGTGGCTTTTCCAATGGAGGAGACTATTGGTGCTTGTTGGTTTTCGATATATTCTTGTGGACAGATTCCCTCGGGTCTCTCTTCTAATACTTTGGGGACCTAGGGCCACCTTTAGTGTCAGTCGGTCTATGTATTATTGTTAGGGGTCCCCTTATTATCTGGGTAGAGGGATTCCCTAAGGCGCAAGGGCCTAACAGGGACCTTAGGGTTAGCCATCGTGGAGCGGGGGCGCCACAACGCTCCCCCCTAGGGTGCCAACCTCCGCTGTTAGGCAGGTGACAGCCCAGACATACACCAGGGACTCTAGGACATCCCCTAGTTTTTAAGTCAGGTATACACTTTGTTTTTGTTTTTTAAGATATCACGGTCGTTTTTGGGTGTTACCCATTGAGGTATTTTATTAATAAAGGATTGCCTATAGGGCATGATTCTATGATTTTGGTTTTGAAGCCCTTTTGTACCAATTAATACTTCTATGTTATGTTTCGGTAGCTGAGGAGTGCAGGTAAAAAAGGCAATACACCAGAGCAGTTGGAATCTATGAGATTGCAGTACCCTGACTAACCACCACAACTAGAGGCAGCCGTGGAGCGTTCCTACGTTGGTCCTAGACGCCTCGTCACAGCCTGAGAAACTAACTACACCTAAAGATAGAAATAGGAAAGCTATCTGCCCCGGAGCAGAACCCCAAAGATAATAGAAAGCCCCCAAACAAGTAATGGCGGTTAGACAAGATGAAATACTGACACAGAAAGAAAATAGAATGAGCAAACGCTGGGGCCCAAACTATCTAAATAGAAAAGGATAGGAAGGGTACTTACTGCAATCCCAGAAAACCCTGAAAAGCACCAACTCTACTAATTTCAAAAATACCTGAGATCACACGACCTCTACCACCTAAATTAGTTCTCTGGTGTAACAAAATCAAAACAGCAGCCACTGAAAAAACTGGAAAAAGCAAAAGTACAAACATCAGTGGCTGAACTAATGTAATGTATGTAGTACAGTTCATATAGCGTCTTGTGCTTGGGTGCGATGAAAACACAGGAGTCACAGGTTTGATATAGAAAAGTCCTGTATTACTTCATACAAGTTGGCAGAAATAGTCACACAGTTTGCAGACACAGAAACAGGAGACACAGCAGGCCAGAGTAATCCAAGCTCAGCAATCACTCTCCAATACAGATTCAGGATCTTCTTCTCTGTTACCGTAAGTCCATGCAAACGTGGGTCTTTCAAAGAGCAGGGTTCAGAGTCCACAAGTGCTTCAGAGTTCCTCAGTAGGAATAGCTGGAGTACAAGGTCCAAGGCTTACAGGAGTCAAGTCACAGGTTCACTGCAGGCTAGATTCTGAAGCACTGATTGCTCAGCTGTGGCTGCTTAAGAAGCAAAGGAGAGAATCAGGGCGGGAACATGCAAGCTGGAAACTCCATTTTGACTGAGGGCAAGATAGCTGCAGCAAGACAGAAAGTAAAATGGCTGACGAACAAACTGAGTTTCAGGAATATATACATAGAACCTTACATTACTCCCCCTTAAGGACAACCTCCGGATGACCTCAGACCAGGCTTGTGTGGGTACCTCTGATGAAACTGACGGAGCAAGCGAGGAGCATTAACGTTATTGACCGGTTCCCATGAGTTGTCCTCCACTGGGTAGCCCTGCCATTTAATCAGATATTGTAACTGATTTCTATACAACCTGGAATCTAAAATCCTTTCCACCACAAATTCTTCCTGACCATCGACTAGCACTGGGTCAGGGCAAGGAGAGGAACGTCCAGGAAACGTATTGGGTGTCGCAGCCTTTAGTAGGGATACATGAAAGACAGGGTGGATTCTCATAGTTCTGGGCAGTTGAAGACGACAAGCAACGGCACTTATAATTTTACTGATTTTATAGGGTCCAATGTACTTATGTCCCAACTTAGACGATGGAATCCTTAACTTAAGATTTCTGGTTGACAGCCAGACCAAGTCTCCTACCTTGAAGCTGGTGCAGGTTTACGAAATTTATCTGCTGCTTTCTTGTACCTTTCTTGAGCCGATTCCAGATTTTCCTTTAGAAGATCCATATTCTTCTGTAAAGACGTGATTCTTTCAGCCACTGCTGGTAAAGGCGTTTCTATGGGAAATCGTGGTAGAATGTTAGGATGATAACCTAGATTAGAGTAAAAAGGAGACTGTTTAGTGGAGGCACTCTGAGAGTTGTTATACGAGAACTCAGCTAATGGAAGTAGATCCACCCAATCATCCTGTAGGTGGCAGATAAAGCAGCGGAGATACTGCTCCAGGGTTTGATTGGTTCGTTCGGTCTGTCCATTAGTCTGGGGATGAAAAGCAGAAGAAAGGTTTACTTTAATGTCCAATGCTGCACAGAAATTTTGCCAAAACCTAGAAGTGAATTGCACCCCTCGATCCGAAATAACCTCATCCGGTACTCCATGTAAGCGAAACACATCTTTAATCATCAAATCTGATGTCTGTTTTGCAGTGGGTAAGCCGACACAAGGGATAAAATGAGCTGCCTTTGTTAGACGGTCAACCACCACTAGAATGGTGTTCTTCCCCTGAGAGGTTGGTAACTCCACAATGAAGTCCATAGAAATGGATCCCACGGGCGGGACGGGGTGGGAAGAGGCTGTAACAGACCAGTTGGTGAGGAGCGAGGTGTTTTGCATCTTGCACAGACCTCACATGAAGTGACATAATTCAAAACATCCTTCCTGCAAGTGGGCCACCAAAAGAAACGAGAAAGAAATTCCTGTGTCTTTAGAATTCCTCTATGCCCAGCTATCTTGGAATCGTGAATGAGTTGCAATACTCTTAATCTGACTGTTTCAGGAATATACAGACGTTGTCCCTGAATCCACACACCATTCTTAAAGACAAGACTTACGTCCCTTGGGGGTTGTGCCAAAAAGGAATCCGCATGGTATGCTTCCTTGATGTCCTTAAGTAGGTCTTGATTATGAATTACTCCTAGGAATCTAGAGTCAGGAAGAATAGTCTTAGGAGGAGTAATTGGACGTGTCTCTGCTGAGTAAATCCTAGAGAGTGCATCAGCCTTTCCATTGCGCGATCCTGGTCTATAAGAGATGATAAAATTAAATTGGTTTAAGAAAGATTCCAGCGAGCCTGGCGAGGAGTCAGGCACTTAGCCGACCTGATAAACTCAAGGTTACGATGGTCTGTCAGGACGACTATTTGCTGTGCAGCTCCCTGAAGAAGGTGTCTCCATTCTTTGAAGGCGGCTATAATGGCCAACAACTCTCTATTGCCCACATCGTAGTTCCTCTCAGCCGAAGACAACTGCTGGGAAAAGAAGGCACAGGGATGCAAGACATTCTTCTCACCTGTTCTCTGAGAGAGTATAGCTCCAACGGCACAGTCTGAAGCATCCACCTCTATTATGAAGGCAAGCTCGGGGTTGGGATGTACTAGGATAGGTGCAGTGGTAAATTTATCTTTTAGACGGGAAAATGCTTCTTGGGCTTGGGGAGTCCAGGAAAACCTAGACTCTTTCCGGGTAAGTTGAGTGATAGGTGACACTACCTCAGAGAAATTTCTAATGAAACGTCTATAGAAGTTGGCAAACCCGATGAAGCGCTGTACCTCTTCACATTTCTAGGACTTGGCCAATCCTTGATGGCTTGGGTTTTGCTTCCATCCATACTAATTCCTTGTGTAGACAGTACATACCCCAGAAATTGAATTTCGGTCCTATGGAATTCACACTTTTCAAGTTTGATGTAAAAGATGATTTTGTCTTAGACGTTCCAAGACCATTCTCACATGTCCATGATGTTCCTCTGTGGAGTTAGAAAAAATTAGAATATCATCCAAATAAATTACCACGAATGTATCTAGGAGATCCCTGAAGATGTCATTCACCAAGTGTTGGAAAGTGGCTGGGGCGGTACTCAGACCAAAAGGCATAACTAGATATTCAAAGTGTCCATAGCGTGACCTGAATGCAGTCTTCCATTCATCCCCAGGTCTAATTTCGGACTAAGTTATAGGCCCCACGAAGATCTAGTTTAGAAAAAATTTTGGCATGTCGCACCTCTCCAATAACCCCGGGATTAAAGGCAATGGATAACGGTTTCTAATAGTAACCTTATTGAGTTCCCTATAGTCTACCATGGTCCCCAGAGATCCATCTTTCTTCTTTACAAAGAAGTTGGGGGCACCTGCAGGAGATGAAGAGGGGCGTAGAAGCCCTTGGCTAGATTTTTTATCTATGTAATCCTTTAAAGCCTTTAGCTCGGGCCCCGCCAGGGGGTAGATCTTACCAAAAGGTATCTCTGCTCCAGGCAATAATTCAATTGGACATCATATGGCGGTGAGGAGGAAGCTGGTCAGCGTTCTTCTTGTCACATAAATCCACATAGTCCTGGTATACAAGCTGGTAGTTCAGGGACGACATGATTCCTTTAGGAACAAGCAAGCTGAAATTTTGGACTCTCTGTTCCTGGAAAGGAAAATTCCTTGGTCTCCCCATTAAGGTAGGATTTGAGCCTGCAGCCATGGTAGCCCTAGAATAATGGGAAAGTGGGAAAGAGATAAGCATAAAGGCAGTTTCTTTGATATTTTTTACCCATAAGAACCCTCAAAGCTTTTTTTCCCCTGATCCATGGTCCAGGGTCAGCAGGGCCATCCACGTTTCCATCGTACTGGAGTAGCCTTCTTCACTAAAACGATTCCCGTTTCAGAGCAAAGGAGACATCCTAAAATTTCCACTTGCCCCAGTCATTCATAGCAAGTAAACACCCAAGCTGATCAACCCGAGTTTGATGGAAAAAAGCAAGAGAATTGTTTTTCTTACAACCACGGGACAAAACCGCTGAGGAAACTTGAAAAAATGGCAGCGTTTACACATCAAGTCCTCAGAGGTAACGGAGTTTAATCCGAGAAATCAAGATCTTTTGCTGCAGATCTTCCGGAGCCTAGGCTCGACCTGACAGACCCCTCTCGCAACACTCACAATGAATGAGGCTGCAGTATCTTCGAGAACGCTGGGGCGTTTAAATAAAAGTGCCCTGACTTACCACAAAGAAACATAGTTCTCCTTAAAAAAACGATGTCCTTTCGTCATCAAAACCCGTCGTTGTAAAGAGCTACCTGATGGGTTCAGGTTCAGGTTCCCCTTTTGATCCTACCAAAGGTTCCTTAGCTGGAGAGGAAGGAGGAAAAGGTTAGTACGATTGCTTCGAACCATCTCTCTCCCCTGCGTTCAGTCAGAGGTATCAATCGGATCAGTGTTAAAAAAGCACCTAACGCAGTGGGAGGGTCGGCCGAGCAAGTTATCCTTAATCAGTGAGAAACCCTTTCGAAAAAATAATTTTTGGCGGAACTGTCCCGGGGTACAAGGCCCATCTCCTGAAATCCAAGGCTATTAGCTAACCGATGCTTACCTTGGCGCAAAGCTAACATGGCGCTTCACTGTTGCACCTCGATTGGGGTCATCAAACCCTGCCCCATGGCTGAAATAAAAATCATCAAGGTGATTCAAACAATCTCCTCAGTCCAACAAGGGTTTGCCCACATTAAAGCCTTTGTTGGAAGCAATAATTACAGTAAGCCCTTAGATCGTTCAGGGGAAATTGTGAAGCATGTCAAAAAAAAAAAAGATTGATTGATTAATAAATCCCCGAATTTCCACGTTCACCGCCAAAACGAAAAAGGGGGAACTTGGGAATCCCAGCATGGGTACGGCAGACCTGGACTCGCCCCTCTGAACCCAATCCTGGCTCGCAAATCCTGGGTACTGTCCAACCCTTGAAATTTGATTATTGAGGTCCTGTGATTTTGTAAAACGGGTCTTTATATTCTGCAAACTGCAAGGATATTATCATCACTCCGCAAAGTTCCTTTAAGGCCTCCATTTTCCAGATCTTTTAAGAAAGGTTACTGAAGAAGAGGAGAGAAAAAAAAAAAAAAAGTTTTCCCTGTGGCAACACTGCAGAGAGAAAAAAAAATTAAGGGAACGCTCACTGGAATGGTTTTGAGAAGTCACAAACCCATCATCAAGAAAGTTTCAACCAACATCTATACCGAGTTCAGCAGCAAAAAAGAGAAAAAAAGGAAAAAAAAAAAAAAAAACAATAGTGTTTACCTGTGGTAACAGCAAAAAAGAAAAAACTTAGGGAATTGCTCACCTGGAATGGTTGTGAGAAGTCACAACCACGTCATCCAGAAAGTACAAGGACGTCTGATATCCCAGTACGCGACACAGCCTTCCAAACCACAGACCTAACGTTTTTGGCTTCAAATCTGTAAGTCTAGTACAGTTCATATGCGTTTGTGCTTGGGTGCGGATGAACATCATGAGACCAGGTTTGTATAAAAAGCCTGTATTACTTTCAACAAGTTGGCGAAATAGTCACACAGTTTTGCAGACCACAGAAAAGGGAAAACAGCAGGCCAAGCAATCCAAGCTCAGCAATCACTCTCCAATACAGATTCAGGATCCTTCTCTGTTACCGTAAGTCCATGCAAAAGGGGTCTTTCAAAGAGCAGGGTTCAAGTCCACAATTCTTCAGATTCCTCAGTAGGAATAGCTGGGTACAAGGTCCAAGGCTTACAGGAATCAAGCACAGGTTCACTGACTAGATTTTTGAAGCACGATTGCTCAGCTGTGGTGCTAAAAAAGCAAAGGAGAAATCAGGGCGGGAACATCAAGGGGAACCATTTTGACTGAGGGCAAGAACTGCAGCAAACAGAAAAAAAATGGCTGACGAAAAAAACTGAGTTTCAGGATATATACAAGAACCTTACAACTAAACTGAGAGGGCAAAAAGCCCCCGGGGGGCCCTGAAGGCCCCCACAGAATTGCAGGACAAATGCAAAAAATAGCACAAAAACAAAAAGAAGAAAATGTCTTATCGTTACGGAGAGCAAGAAAACAAACAGCAGGCTACAAGGGAAACAGGAATGAAGGATTCAGGGGCCAGAACAATTGATCACCGGCACCTGATGGGAAGGTGACTCCCTTTATAAAGACCGTCAGTAACACCTGATTCCCAGTCCTCACAATCTTCATGGGACAGACACACCGCTTGTAACCACCGAGGAAGCCCTGCCAGAACTCAACTCAAACCCATTCACAACAGTACCCCCCCCCTTGAGGGGGGCACCGAACCCTCATTTGAACAACCAGGTCGTCAGATGAGTTCTTTGATACGCACGGATGGTTCCTACAGGGTCCGAGCAAACACCCAAGATTGTCTTCCTGACCAAACCCTTCCATTTAACCAAATGGGTTTCCGTCTAGAAAAACGAGAATCTAATATTTTCTCAACCAAATACTCCAGATTGCCCCAACCAAAACAGGGCAGGAGGACAGCACGGAACCACGGCTCAACATACCTCTTCAACAAGGACTTTTGGAACCGTTTTAAAGGATCTTAAAGTCCCTGGAAGAAGCAAACGAATGTAGGTTCTGTTTTGTTTCGAAACTCAGTTTGTTCGTCGGGCCATTTTGCTTTTGTTTTGCTGCTGATCTTTCCCTCATTTAAAATGGAGTTTTTCCGCTTGCTGTTTCCCGCCTGTCTCCTCCTTTGCTTCTTAAAAAGCCACAATACAATCGTGCTTAAACTGCCTGCATGAACCTGAGCTGACTCCGAAAAACCCTTGGACCTTTTACCCGCCCCTTTCCCACTGAGGAACCTGAAGCACGTGACCTGAAAAACTCTCTGAGACCTCACGTTTGCATGGATTGCGGGGAAAAGGAAAAAAGAAGATCTAATTTTTTGTGGGAGTTATTGCGACTAGATTTCTCGGCCCCCGGGTGTCCCTGCTTCTGTGTTTGCAACCTGTGTGTTTTTTTTTACCAATTTTTAAAAAGCAAAAAAAGACTTTCTTATCAAAAGTGTTCAAGTATTTTATCGCACCCAAGCCAAGACGTATATGAAAGTACCACATAATAAAAGATTCTAAAGAAAAAATTTTGTGTCTGCTGGTCTAAAAACTTGTCTGCTGTACTGTGGATATCGGGCCGGTTTTTACTTTCTGTGATGACATGGTTTTTGACTTCTCCAACCCCTTCCGGGTACAATTCCCTTAATTTTTTTTTTTCCCGCGTTTAAACACGGGGAAACACTATTTTTTTTTTTTTTTTTCTCTTCTCTTTTTGTCTGCTGAAACTGGGGGTATCAGATTGGTTGAAAGCTTTCTGTGATGATAGTGGTTTTGACTTCTCACAACCATTCCAGGTGACTTCCCCTAAATTTTTTTTTTTTCTTATGTTGCCCCAGGTAAACACTATTTTTTTTTTTTTTTTCTCCTCTTTTCCCCTTCCTTCCTTAAAAATTTGGGAAAAAGGGGGGGCCCCCCTAAAGGAACTTTGCGGGGACTGTAATATCCTTGCAGATTTGCGAATTAAAGACCCGTTTTTACAACCCAGGCCTAAATAATCAAAATTTGCAAGGGTTGGACAACTCCCCCGATTTGCGAGCCAGGTGAGGTTCGGAGGGGCGAGCCCCGGTCCTGCCGTGGCCCCGATTTTTTGGGGGGGGTTCCCAAGTTGCCCCTTTTCGTTTTTTGGTGAACGGAAAATTCAGGGTTTGTTAAAAAATGAATCTTTTTTTTTTCTGCACAGTTTTTAAAATTTTTCCACTGAACGATTAAGGTTTTTTTATAAATTTTTTTCTCCAAAAAAGGCTTGATGTGGGAAAAACCCCCTGATTGAGACGAGGAGTTGTTTGAATCACCTTTTATTTTTTTTCGCCATGGGGATGTTTTTCCCCCCCCCCCCAAACGAGGGGAAAGCTAAGCAGCCAGTTAGCTTTCCCAAGGAACACTCGGAGCTGATATGCTTGGGTTTTCAGGAATGGGCCCTTGAACCACCGGGCAATTCCGCCAAAAACTTTTTTCAAAGGGGTTATCCCCACGTTAAAAGGGTAAATTGCTCGTGCCGCCCTCCCACTGCGTTTGGGGACTTTTTTTAACTACTGAAAACCAAAATTAAAACCCTTTAATGAACGCAGGCAAGAGAGATTTCGAAAACAATCGACAACCTTTTCCTACCTCCTCTCCAGCTAAGGAACCTTTGAAAGGATTACCGGGGGAAACCCGAACCTGAACCCATGCAGGTAGACTCTTTTAGACGGGTTGTGATGCACGAAGGAAAACTTTTTAAAAAGGGGGAAAACTATGTTTTTATTGGGGTAAGTCGGGCACTTTATTTTTAACTCCCCCCCGTTCTCCAAGCTACTGCAGCACTTTTCATTGTGATTTTTGCGAAGGGGATCTGTCAGTCCGGCCTCGGGGGCCCGGAGGGTCTGCACAACAGATTTATTTCTCGGACTTAAACTCCCCCTTATTTTTGGGCTTTTTCTGTGAAAAAAACTGCCATCTTTCAAGTTTTCCTTTAGCGGGCCCCCGCGAGTTGTAAAAAAAAAAATTCTCACTTTTTTCTTTCCCAAAAACTCGGGTTGCTCACCCGGGTGTCTGCTCGCTATGATCGACTCAGGGCAAGGGAAATTTTTTTGGGGGTTTCCCCCTTTTCTCGAAACGGGGGAAAACGTTCAGTGAAAAGGCTACTCCATACAGAGGAAACGGGATGGCCCCCGCGACCCTGGACCAGGGGTCGGAAAAAAAGCTTTAAAGGTTTTTGGGAAAAAAAAAACATAAAAAGAAACTGTCCTTTATGCTTATCTCTTCTCCTACTTTCCCATTTTTCTAGGGTCCAGGCTGCAGGGTCAGAACCCCCCATTAACGGGAACCAAGGAATTACACTTTCCAGAGAAACAGATGATCCAAAAAAATTTTAGCTTGCTCTGTTCCCAAAGGAACCATGTCAGCCCGAAATACCAGCTGATACCAGGCTAGTGGATTTATTACAGAGAACGCTGCCCCGTTTTCCCCCCCCACCGCCTAGATTGTCCAATTGAATTATTGCCTACGAGATACCTTTTAAAAAAACTACCCCCGGGGGGGGCCCGAGCAAAAGGGTTTAAAAAAGGGACATAGACGAAAATCTCCAAGGGCTTCAAAACGCCCCTTTTCACTCCTGCGGGCCCCATATTCTTTTTAAAGAAGAAAGAGGACCCCCGAGACCATCGTAGACATAGGGAAATCAAAAAGGTTACTATAAAAACCTTTTCCTTTCCTTTAACCCCGATTTTGGAGAGAGGCGACATGCCAAAATTTTTTTTTAAACTGATCTTGTGGGCCTATAACTTAGTCCTTTTTAGACCGGGGAGAATGGAAAACTGCTTTCAGGTCACGCTAGGACATTTGAATATCAGTTACCTTTTGGGGGGTCTAAAACCGCCCCCCACTTTCCAACACTTGGGAAACACTTCAGGATCCCTGGATCTTTGGGGGGGTAATTTTTTTGGATAATTTTTAATTTTTCTAACCCAAAGGAACCCATCATGGACATGGAAAGGTCTTGGAACGTCTAAACAAAATCTCTTTACATCAACCTTGAAAAGTTAATTCCTAAGACCGAAATTCAATTTCTGGGGTATGTACTGTCAACAAGGAATTATATATAAAAAAAAAACCCAAGCCATCAATGATTGGCCAAGTCCTAGAAATGGAAGGAGGTACAGCGCTTCATGGGGTTTGCAAACTTCTATACGTTTCATTAGAAATTTCCTGAGGTATGCCCCTATCCCCCAACCCCCGGAAAAAGGTCTAATTTCTCCTGGTTCCCCAACCCGGGGGGAACATTTTCCCCCTAAAAGAAAATTTACACTGCCCTTCCTAGTACACCCAACCCGGTTGCCTTCATAATAGAGGTGGTCTTCGACTGTCCCCTGGGACTATACCCTTTAGAGAACATGAGAAGAAGTCTTGCATCCCGTCCTTTTTCCAGCATTGTCTTGGCTGAGAAGAACTACGATTGGGCTAGGGGTTTTTTTGGCCATATTGCCCCCTTTTAAAAAAGGAGACACCTTCTTCAAGGAGCTGCACAGCAAATAGTCGTTCTGACAGCCATCAATTTGATTTATCGGGGGGAAAATGCCTGACTCCTCCCCAGGCTCGCGGAATTTTTCTTAAACCAAATTTTTTAATTTTTTATTTTTCCCCTTATGACCGGACCGCAAGGAAAGGCTGATAAAACCCTAGGATTTACTCGCAAGACCCCCAATTACCCCCCCAAAAGATTTTTCTTCCTGACTCTAGTTCCTGGAGGTTTCATCATCAAACTAATTAAAGACACAAGGAAGAACCCCAGCGGATTCTTTTTTGGCTAACCCCCAAGGGAAAAAGTCTTTTTTAAAAGAATGGTGTGTGGATTTCTGGGCAACTCGTTACCCCGAAACAGTCAGATTGAGAGTTTGCAACTCATTCCTTTCCAAAATGCCGGGATAGGGAAATTTTCTAAGACACGGAAATTTTTTTTTCTCGTTTTTTTGGGGCCCACTTGTGGAAAAGGAGTTTTTGGACAGTCATTCGGTGGGTTTTGGAAAAGATGCAAAACACCTCGTCTTCACCAAGGGTCTTTACAGCTCTCCCACCCGTCCCCCCGTGGGGACCTTTCTATGGGTTTTCTTTGGGGGAATTCCAAAACCTCTCAAGGGAAAACACTTTTCGTTGGTTGACCGTCTAAAAAAGGCAGCTCATTTATCCCTGTGTCGGTTTTACCCACGCAAAAAGACATCAGATTTTTTTTAAAGATTGTTTCGCTTACTGGGTAGGTGAGTTTTTTCGGATCGGGGGGTGCTTTTTACTTCTGGGTTTTTGGGCAAATTTTGTGCAACTTTACATTAAAGAAACCTTTCTTCTGCTTTCATCCCCAGACAAAAGGCCCAAACCGAACGAACCAATAAAACCCGGAGCAGTATCTCCGCTTTTCTCACCTACAGGGGGATTGGGGGGATCTACTTTTCCTTGGTGATTCCTTACAACAACTCCAAGTGCCCCACTAAACAGCCCTTTTTACTCAATCTAGGTTAAAAATCCCCAAATTCTACACGATTTCCCATAGAGATGCCTTTTTCCCCAGTGGCTGAAAGAGTACGACTTTCGAAAATATGGACTTCAAAGGAAATTGGAATGGCTCAGGAAAAATACAAGAAGGGCAGATAAATTTTTTAAACCTGCACCAGCTTTTAGGTAGGGACCTGGTCTGGGGGTCAACCCCCAAAAAATTAATTAAGGTTTCCTCGTCTAAGTTGGGACATAATACATTGGGGCCAAAAAAATCAGTAAAATTTAAGTGCCGTGCTTTTCGTCTTAATGCCCCCAAATATGGAAACCCCCGTCTTTTAAGTATCCCTATAAGGCTGCGACACCCAAAACGTTTCCTGGACGTTCTTCTCCTTCCCTGACCCGTGCTAGTCGATGGTCAGGGGGGAATTTTGGTGGAAAGGATTTTAGATTCCAGGTTTTATAAAATCGTTACAAATTATTAAAGGCAGGCACCCAGTGGGGGCAACTCATGGGAGCCAGTCAATAACTTAAGCTCCTCGCTTGCTCCGTCATTTTTTATCAGAGGTACCCACAAACCCGGTCGGGTCACCGGAGTTTTTTCCCAAGGGGGAGAATGTAAGGGGGTTTTGTGTATTGTTTCGAAACCAGTTTTTTTCGTCGGGGCCATTTGCTTTCTGTTTTCTGCTGCTACTGCCCCAGTCAAAATGGGTTTTCCAGCTTGCATTTCCCCCCCCGATTCTCTCCGTTTTTTTTTTTAAACAGCCACAGCTGAGCAATCAGTGCTTAGAATTACCTGCATGAACCGTGTTCTGACCCCAAGCCTTGGACCTTGTACTCCGCCCCTTTCCCACTGAGGAACCCCTTAAGCATTGTGGACTCTGAATCGCTCTTGAGAGCCTCACGTTTTTATGGACTTGCGGTAACAGAGAAAAGATCTGAATCTGTTTTGGGGGTTATTCGAGTAGATTACCTGGCCGCTGTTTCTCCGTTCTGGTTTGCAACCTTTTTGTTTTTTTTACCTTTTTTAAACAAACAAGACTTTCTTTATCAACCTGTGTCCAAGTATTTTATCGCACCCAAGCACAAGACGCTAATGAACTGTACCACATACATTACACAAAAGAAAAGGATTAATAATCTCCAATTTATAAGGTCCAATGAACTGGGGTTAAATTTTGAATTACTTCTAGGAAATACTTTTTGGAAAACCCCCCAAAACCCCCCCCTTTTAAAACCCAGGACCTCATCCATGCCGTTAGCAAAAACCCTGGGCCTTCTCCGGAGAGGGACAACCCCTCCCCCACCGGGGCCCAAAAAATTTTTTTATACGCTCCACAAAAGAGTCAACACCCCGGACAGACAAAAGCCCCGTCTTCCGAAGAAAATCGGGGTGAAAAAACCCCAAAATTAAAAAAAAAAGGAGACATCAAAAAGGGGAGAGTACCCTATTTTTAAGACAAAAACACCAAAGGCAAAAAAAAAACCCGCATCCCCACACAGCACAAAGCATTTTGATAATCTCCAATGTCTGGGGTTTTCTCTCAGTTTGA
>JARQOD010000005.1:303935818-304102798 GCA_033576555.1 Oophaga sylvatica
GGATGTGTGCTGGCTATTGGGTACGCTGCAGTGAGGGAATTATAATTACTCCAAGCCGCAGCCGGGTAATACACTTATAAAACCCGCTCCGTCACCGCCAACGCCACCCCATAGGTCAACACTTTACACCCCTTCTTTATAGCTGCCACCAGCCACGGTTTACTTGGAACAATTGATCAAGAGGGTCCGTAGCAACCCCAAAACAGTAGGTAGTACTTCAGGCGCGTGCAAATTCGTTTATAGAGCAGGAGAAACAAACTAATAAATTTATAGGTTTATTCCTTAAAAAGACAGGCAGTGCTTATACAATATAAAAAGATGGAACAAACTGAGACAATATCGTTATGTACAAATGCAGTTATAAAATAAAATAGGATTAAAGATGAAAATCACTCACATGGTTGTTAGATCATGTACAGGCAAGCCAGGCTGGGGGGGAGGAGCCACACGTCATAGTTCATTTGCAGATCTCTTAGTCAGGACATCACAGCAAGGACTGACTAGGGGGGCTCACTGCCAGACTTATACCTGGGGCTGCTGACCTCACGAAAAGGGGCTGGGTTTCTGGCCACCTCCCCAGGGATGGAAGTCTGGTTTGAAGCTCTGGAAAGTCATAAGGACCATAACTCAGCGGGGAACTCTAGCAGAATAATGGCAGACCTATCAATGATCTTATTAAAATGACAGTTCAAATGAGTCCAAACTTGGCTGAGCTAGTTCATGGGGAATCCGAGAATTCCATTTCTCGGGTTCTGTTGGGGTTACGGGTTCACCAGTACCACGGGAACGATGCCCATGGACACAGGCTTCAAAACAGTAACTTTCGTGTTTCTGACGCAAATCCCCACCGTGTTATAACCAAAACAGAGTGAAGTCTCCAAAATGGCCGCTATAGAAGGAGAGCACATGTGAAGACAATGGCGACCCCCTACAGTGAGGCGGCAAAACTTCCAGCACTGGTAGCTCAGGTTACACTGAGCTTGACTGCAGGTTGGGAGGGGGGAAGGGAAGCGTGAGCTGCAGAGAAAAGGAGGGAGGGGTAACTTTGCCCTGTGCTTGCAAACGGTGGGGGTTGTAGTACTATGGGGAAAGTTCTGGAAACAGCACAAGAAATGAAGCTTGCAATATCATCACACCTCCCCCCCTTTGAGGGCGCTACGGAGGCATGACCTCTCGGTAATCCGCCATGCGCACCTCAGCAGGTTCGCCACGTCGGGACAACCCATCAGCATTCCCATGATCACTGCCTTTCTTGTGTTGTACGGCAAAATCATACTGCTGCAGGGCAAGGCTCCAGCGTAGCAACCTACCATTGGTTCCAGGACACGGTGTGCAGCCAGCTCAGAGAGTTGTGGTCAGTGACCACCTTGAAGGTGTGCCCGTACAGGTAGGGCTGCAAACGTTGCAGGGCCCAGACCATGGCCAGGCACTCCTTCTCGATGGTGGAGTATGCCACTTCCCTCGGCAGAAGTTTCCGGCTCAGGTACAACACGGGGTGCTCCTGGTTCCCCGAATCAACCTGGCTGAGTACAGCACTGAGGCCAAATTCGCTGGCGTCAGTCTGTACCAGGAATGGCCGACTGCTGTCGACGGCTTTCAACACTGGAGAGCTGCACAGGGCTGTTTTCAAAGCTCGGAATGCCGCCTCACAGCCATCTGTCCAGTTGACTGTTTGGGGTAGACCGCCCTTGGTGAGGTCCGTCAAGGGTTTTGCAATGGCGCTATAGTTCGGTACGAAACGCCTATAGTACCCTGCAGTGCCCAGGAAGGACTTCACCTGCTTTTTGGTCCTGGGGGTGGGCCAGGACACGATCGCGTCCACTTTCTCGGGCTCTGGACTCATGGAACTCCCACCTACCCGGTGCCCCAGGTAGTGGACCTCCCTCATGCCCATCTGGCATTTTCCCGGCTTGATGGTCAGACCTGCCTGGTGAATACGCTTGAGCACCTCCTGGAGATGCTGAAGGTGTTCCTCCCAGGTGGAACTGAAGACGGCAATGTCGTCCAGGTACGCCACAGCGTACTCCTCCAGTCCCTGAAGCAGGTGGTTGACCATCCACTGAAAAGTGGCAGGGGCATTCTTCATGCCGAAAGGCATGACCGTGGACTCGTACAGTCCAAAAGGGGTGATAAAGGAGGATTTCTCCCGCGCCGCAGGACTCAGGGGAATCTGCCAGTATCCCCGGCTTAAATCTATGATGGATATGTACTTGGCATTCGCCAACCGCTCCA
Organism: Oophaga sylvatica; assembly: GCA_033576555.1. Lineage (NCBI taxonomy): Eukaryota > Metazoa > Chordata > Amphibia > Anura > Dendrobatidae > Oophaga > Oophaga sylvatica. The sequence goes on from JARQOD010000005.1 coordinate 303,938,051, forward strand.
GCAGATCCTCGATGTGTGGCATTGGGTGCACATCAGAGGTAGTGATGGCGTTGAGCCCCCTGTAGTCCACGCAGAACCGGGTGGTCCGATCCTTTTTTGGCACGAGAACTACAGGTGAGGCCCACGCGCTTTTGGACGGCCGGATCACCCCCAGCTGCAACATCTCATGGATCTCCTGGCGCATAATCTGCTGCACCTCCTCAGAGATCCGATAAGGTGTCCGCCGTAACGGGGCGTGACCCCGGTGTCCACCTCATGGACTGCCAACTTGGTCCTTCCGGGTCGGTTAGTGAACACGGCCCGAAAGGATTCCAGAGTGGTCAGCAACTGCAGCCGCTGGGAGGCGGTTAGCGAGGCATTTACCTCCATGTCCTCAATGGACCCATTGGCCTGGGCTTGGGCCAGCATGTCCAGGAGGGGATCCTCCTCCCCGTCCTCGGGCAGGTTACAGACCGGTAGGACGCAGGCTTCACGTTCGTGATGGGCCTTCATCATGTTGACGTGAAAGGCCTTGCGCCTACCCCGAGTGTGGTCAAGCGTGACCACGTAGGTGACTGGGTTGAGCCGTTGGTGCACGACGTACGGGCCTTCCCAGGCTGCCTGAAGCTTATCCTTTGGTACGGGTACCAGCACCCACACCTTTTGACCCACTTGGTAGGTCGCTCCCGGGCGTTCTGGTCGTACCAGTGCTTCTGGTCAGCCTGAGCCTGCGTCATGTTGTCATGCACCAACTGCGTCAAGGTCTGCATCTTGTCGCGGAAGCGCATGACATAATCCACGATGGACACTTCTGTGGGGTTTGGCTCATCTTCCCAGGATTCTCTTATCAACCCAAGGGGTCCCCGGACTCGCCTGCCATACAGGAGCTCAAAGGGGGAGAACCCCGTCGAGGCCTGCGGGACTTCTCTGTAGGCAAACAGCAGGTGTGGGAGGTACCGCTCCCAATCGCGTCGTCTCAACCAGCATGCGGAGCATCTGTTTGAGGGTACCGTTAAAGCGCTCACACAAACCATTGGTCTGTGGGTGATACGCACTCGATACCATATGCATCACCTGCATTTTGCTGCAGAGAGCCTTCATTAGGCGAGACATAAATTGGGTCCCTCGATCGGTAAGCATCTCCCTGGGAAATCCTACCCGTGAAAAGATGGTCACCAGTGCATCCGCCACCTTATCTGCCTTAGTTGAGGACAGAGCTACTGCCTCCGGGTACCGGGTAGCGTAGTCTACCACAGTAAGGATGTATTGCTTTCCAGAGCGGCTGGGGACGGCCAGCGGGCCCACAATGTCCACCGCGATCCTCTGGAAAGGCTCCTCTATCACTGGCAACGGGATCAGGAGAGCCTTAAGAGCAGGCCCCGCCTTCCCCACTCTTTGACAGGTGATACAGGAGCGGCAGTAGTTAGTCACATCTGTCCCCATCTTGGGCCAATAGAAGTGTTGAGACAGCCGTGCCTTAGTTTTGCTGATCCCCAAGTGTCCAGCGAGTGGAATCTCATGGGCAATCCTCAACAACTCACCTCGGAACTGGTGCGGGACGACCAGCTGTTTTTCCCTCAACCACTCCTTTTGGGAATCTCCGGGTACTGTCTCCGGTACAACCTTCCTCGTTCCCAGAACACCCTCTCCTTATCAGTCACGGAGGTGGGCGTCTCGGCGAGGTGCCTCAAGTTCTCCAGGCTGCATCTGAGTGCAGAGCGGCCTGGAAGTCCTGGCTGGAGGCAGCCAGAAGTGACGTCAGGGTTCCTTCCTCACTGGGACCCTCTGGGACCGGCTCTGGGTCCACCTCTGGTTCAGTCTCTCCTGTAGCGGAGGAGGGTCCAGATGGCAGGGCGCTACCTGCGATCCGGGCACTCTGACTGCGGGTGACAGCAGCTACATATGCAGTCTCCCCGGGGATTTCTACAGACCATCAGCCTGCGCTGCTATGGGCTCTACCTCCCCATCCACCCCCAACACTTCAGGAGCAGTGCTACTTATGGGCCAGTTACCTTCCTCGGTGGCACTGGTCAGTGTCATGGCGTCACCTTCCTCACGGTTCCCATGCACCTCCCCATTTCCTTGAGCACTGTCGCTTGCTCCTGCTAGGGGTTCCTCAGCCGTCTCACTCCGCAGAGCGACGTGGCTGAACGCTCCTGTACCTGTGGACACATCTACCACTTCGGAGAAAGGGTTAACAGGTTCAGATATCACAGATACATCACTATCAACATCATTCCTAGGGAAAGAAAGGTTATCGGTTGCATAATCACTTCGCAAAGCATTGGCAGGTAACACATTCAGTTTCCCATCAACATCAACATCATGGTTAACGTTAACTTTATTATCAGATTGGGGAGGGGTGTCAGGGACATAGTACGCCACCATCCTCCCCAGATCAGTCCCCAATAAAACATCAGTGGGCAGGTTGTCGGACACCCCCACTTCCTTCACCCCGCTCCCGGCACCCCAGTCAATGAAAACTCGGGCTATCGGCAAGGGGTAGTGGACGCCCCCAATCCCGGTGACAGTTAAGGTTTTCCCCGGAATCAACTCTTCAGGGGCCGCCAGTACGGGTCGATGAGGGTTCGCTCAGCCCCGGTGTCCTTGAGGCCTGTAGCAAGACGGGCCCCCACGCGGACGGGCTGCACGTTGTCATCAACCCTCCCCACCACACCACCCACCAAAAGAACAGAGGCGTTGGGCCCGGAGGCCTTGGCTGGGGGTTCTTCTGCCTCTCCGGACAGGTGGCGCTGATGTGACCAGTCCTTTTACAGGAAAAACACTGGCGGGGGTCTGATGTAGGCCTGGCGCTGGCAAAGGGGATAGTGCCTCCCGAGGGACGACTGGCCGGGGCACTGGGGTTGGTTGCAGGCTTACCCCCTCCCCAGCGGGTGGTGACGGGCTTCCGCACCTCGGGTTTCCGGTTGGCCTCATAGCTGTCAGCGATCCGTGCTGTTGTGACCGCGTCCTCCGGTTCTCGGTCCAGGATGAACTGTCGGACCTCCGCTGGGCATAGATGCAGGAACTGGTCTTTGATCACCAGGTCTTTCAGCTCCTCAAATGTGTCAACTGACAGTCCATGGATCCACTGGTCAAAGTGGTTCCTGAGTCCTTGCACCACATCGCTATAACTGTCGTGTGGGCCACGTTGGAGGTTCCGGAACTTCTTTCGGTATACCTCAGAGGTTAGCTGGTACTTGGCAATCAGGGCCTGCTTGATGGCCTCATAGTCACTGTCTTGATCTGACGTGAGGGAAGCGAACGCCTCCAAAGCTTTGCCCTTTAGCCCGGGAGTCAAGTACCTGGCCCATTGGTCGGCAGGCAGCCGGTACTGTCTGCAGACTTTCTCAAAGGCCCGCAGAAAAGTGTCCAAGTCTCCTTCCTTTTCCAGCACGGGAAAGTGCTCCGGCCGGGGCTTCGGACTCTGAGAGCTGCTGGGTGTACCGCTCTGGGCTGTGGAGGGCATTGCCCCTTGTTTGAGCAGCTCCAGTTCATGGGCTCTCTGAGCTTCCCGCTCGGCTCTCTCAGCCTCTCGCTGGGCTTGGCGCTCGGCTATCTCAGCCTCTCGCTGTTTGGCCTCTCGCTGGTCGGCTCTCTCTTGAGCTTGCTGGATCAGCTTCAGGCGTTCTTCCTGGTTGTCAGCGGAGAGTCCCGCCAGGGCCGCCTGCAAGTAAGGGTCCACCTCTCTCTGGGGGTAAGCAGTCAGGGGTTGGGCCTCTGCTCCTGCGGCACCACCTTGGCTTGGGCCGGCTCCTGCGTCCGCCACGCTCCGATGCTCGCCCAGCTCCTTCAGGGCCTGGACCAGTTGGCCTTTGGTTCGGTTCGTGTGGACAAGGCCGTGGTACTTGCAGATTCCCACAAGAGTGTCCTTGCTCTGCTTTTCGAACCAACTTGCTCCTATGGTAGCCATGTTTGCTAAATAAAAGATAGGATAGAAAACAAAGAGAAGGGAGGGGTAACCGCAAGTACACACAATTGTCTCAGGACTAATAAACACTGAGTCTGTTCTCCAAAACTTTAGATGCAGGGTCCCTGAAGAACTGTGCAAGTTTTTTTTTTAGTGAGAGGAATGATTGCTCAGACCAGATCACTAATGCTCTATAATCCCACCGCTGTGCCACCAATATGTGATGAACGGGCACACGGTTCGCCACACGGTAGCCCGGGGTATCACGGCTTGTGATCCCACCGCTGCCACCAATATGTGATGAACGGGCACACGGTCCGCCACACAGTAGCCTGGGGTATCACGGCTTGTGATCCCACCGCTGCCACCAATATGTGATGAAACGGTGCACACACACGACGGCTGCTGCCGTCCGACCCAGTAAACTGCAGGGATTTATAATTATCCCACTTCCACTTGGGAACTTGCAGCTCTCTGGCGCCCCCCTTACCCTCAGGTCAGTCAGGGAACTGCACCTAGGATAATTAGTCGCCAGACGGGTCACTTGGATGTGTGCTGGCTATTGGGTACGCTGCAGTGAGGGAATTATAATTACTCCGAGCCGCAGCCGGGTAATACACTTATAAAACCCGCTCCGTCACCGCCAACGCCACCCCATAGGTCAACACTTTACACCCCTTCTTTATAGCTGCCACCAGCCACGGTTTACTTGGAACAATTGATCAAGAGGGTCCGTAGCAACCCAAAACAGTAGCGTAGTACTTCAGGCGCGTGCAAATTCGTTTATAGATAAGGAGAAACAAACTAATAAATTTATAGGTTTATTCCTTAAAAGACAGGCAGTGCTTATACAATATAAAAAGATGGAACAAACTGAGACAATATCGTTATGTACAAATGTAGTTATAAAATAAAATAGGATTAAAGATGAAAATCACTCACATGGTTGTTAGATCATGAACAGGCAAGCCAGGCTGGGGGGGAGGAGCCACACGTCATAGTTCATTTGCAGATCTCTTAGTCAGGACATCACAGCAAGGACTGACTAGGGGGGCTCACTGCCAGACTTATACCTGGGGCTGCTGACCTCACGAAAAGGGGCTGGGTTTCTGGCCACCTCCCCAGGGATGGAAGTCTGGTTTGAAGCTCTGGAAAGTCATAAGGACCATAACTCAGCGGGGAACTCTAGCAGAATAATGGCAGACCTATCAATGATCTTACTTTAAAATGACAGTTCAAATGAGTCCAAACTTGGCTGAGCTAGTTCATGGGGAATCCGAGAATTCCATTTCTCGGGTTCTGTTGGGGTTACGGGTTCACCAGTACCACGGGAACGATGCCCATGGACACAGGCTTCAAAACAGTAACTTTCGTGTTTCTGACGCAAATCCCACCGTGTTATAACCAAAACAGAATGAAGTCTCCAAAATGGCCGCTATAGAAGGAGAGCACATGTGAAGACAATGGCGACCCCCTACGGTGAGGCGGCAAAACTTCCAGCACTGGTAGCTCAGGTTACACTGAGCTTGACTGCAGGTTGGGAGGGGGGAAGGGAAGCGTGAGCTGCAGAGAAAAGGAGGGAGGGGTAACTTTGCCCTGTGCTTGCAAACGGTGGGGGTTGTAGTACTATCTATTATCTATGAACTGTTCCAATATTTATGCTCATCCCTCTGCCATAATGACTATTCTGCTTCACGTCACTTGTCTTACCTATTGCATTTTTTCTGTGCTGCTTTGTGTACAAATATGTGATTCTTCAGATTTTGTATTAGTCTTTGCCTGATGAAGAGACCTGAGTAGTCTCGAAAGCTTGCAATTTGTTACCATCTTTTCAGTTAGCCATTAAAAGGTATCAACCACTGAGGACTCTCAACTCTAAATATTTTTCTTCAGACTTTGTGTTTTTCTATGCCTGATGAAGAGACCTGAGTAGTCTGGAAAGCTTGCAATTTGTTACCTTATTTTCAGCTATTACAAGGTATCAACCACTGAGGACTCTCAAATTGTAATATTTTTCTATATACTGGCTTACACGGTACAAAGATATATATATTTTTACTGCACACTAAAAGATGCACATAAATTTAGCAAGATGTTATCTTGTTAAAAAGTGTATCTTAAAGTCTGAAAAATACAGTAAACGAGATAGAGAAGCATCATTTTATAGTTCACTGCAAATACTGATAGTCTGTTTCGTATGTGCATGTCTATATACACTGTATATATATATTATATATATACACTTCTGACCAGACTTCTTTGAACATAAATTTGGGCAGCTGGGTCCCACTGTTTGTCTCCAGTTTTAAGATGATGGCATTTTCTGATTTTGAAGGAAAGTAAGCATGCTGTATTTTCATCTGCTGATCTAAATTTCCACGTTACTGGTGCTACTGTGAGCAGCCTGTGTGGCCTAAGCATGCTACCATGGCCTGCAGCATCTCAGGACTTGTCTCCTATTGAGCACATTTTATTTAATTATTTATTTCACTCATTTATATAGAGCCATTCCACAGCTGGGACATCATTGGTCGGGAATTGCAAAACCAGCTGCCAGCAATGGATCTGGATGGCTTGTGTGCCCAAATGCATTCAGTGTGGAAGAACATTCCTTAGACAACATTAAGTTCAAAATAGATACTGATTAAATCAAGATGCTTTGAAACTGTTATTGATATGAAAAATGGAAACAATAATACAAGGTGTTCCCAGAGTTGCTAAGCACTTGTTGGCTGCGTTACTTTCACTCTGCAGTCCAACTCATCCCAATCCATTTCAATTCTATCATTTTGTATTTATTTTACTCACTTATATAGTGCCATTAATTCTACAGCACTTTACATACTGTGACAGGCTCACTGGCAGTGTTTGAGGGGAGATATGTGTCACTGTGCATAATGGCATCAGTGATATGAAACCAGGATAATTTCCTCCAGCACACTACTTGTTGGGTTAAATTAAAGTTGTAGACATGGGCTGGTTTTATGTGGGCATCCATAGAGTGGGTGGGAGTGTGCCCACCAAATTTCCACCTGCAGTGCCGACACTGGCAGGTCTGCTAACAGGACCTGGGATGATGTCGCAGTCATGTGATCATCACATGGTCTGGCTTAACCCCTTAACGACCACCGATATGTCTTTTAACGGCGTTAGTTAAGGGTACTTAAACCACAGCGCCGTTAATTAACGGCGCTGTGGAAAAAGTGTATAGCGCCCCCACAGTCGCATTTTTAGCCGAGACCCCAGAGAACATGAATCGGGTCGGTTTTTACCGACCCCGATGTTGCGATCGCCGTTATTAACCCTATAAAGGCGATCGCAACAAAAAAAACCTGATGTGCCATTTAATTTCTCTCTCCTCTGATGTGATCGGACATCAGAGTAGAGAGAAAAAGGGTCCCCGATTCCCCCGCTTGTGGCCTCCGATCCCCCCCTTGTGGCCCAAGGGCCTTCCTACCTTCTTTAAAGGCGAGAAAATGGCGGGCGCATGCGTAGTGCGCCCGCCCGATGTGCAGGGGGGTTGGGCAATTTTCTCCGGGGTCTCGGCTGCCGGGGGTAGCCGAGACCCCAGAGAACATGATCCGGGTCGGTATTTACCGCAAAAAAAAAAAAAAGATTTCTCTCCCCTCTGATGTGATCGCACATCAGAGAGGTGAGATCCCCCCCGGTACCTGCAGGTGTTCCCCATGTCCCCCTGTCCTCCCGGCTCTTCATCCTGGCAGCAGATTCAAAAAATGAATGATTCATTCATTCTCTAAAAGTACATTTTGATCACTGTGATAAACTATCACAGTGATCAAAATAAAAAAACAGTACATAACCCACCCCCCCCCTTTATCACCCTCTTAGTTAGGGACATATAATAAATATAGAAATTGTATTTATTTTCATTTTTCCGTTAGGGTTAGGGCTAGGGGTATAATTAGGGTTAGGCTGGGTTCATACTGCGTTATGGCAGTCCGTTAGACAGGACTGCGTTACACCGCGGTATAACGTGGTGTAACACAGTCCGTTAACGCTGCCATTCACCCCCATTTGAGGGCACATAGCGACGCATGCCGCTTTGGCATGCGTTCGCGACGTGCTGTCATTCAGTGACGGAGCCTTGGACGCGGCCTGCAGCGTCTGGACTCTGTCACCGCTAGCGCAGATGAATCATCTGCTGATTCCTCTGGCTAGCAGGTATAGCATAACGCGATCGACCGTCAACGCTATGTGTTGAACGGGCTGGTAAAACGCAATATGAACCTAGCCTTAGGGTTATAATTAGGGTTAGGGTTGGAATTAGGGTTAGGGTTACAATTAGGGTTGGAATTAGGGTTGGGATTAGGGTTAGGGGTGTGTTGAGGTTAGGGTTGGAGCTAGAATTGAGGGGTTTCCACTAATTAGGCACATCAGGGGGTCTCCAAACACGACGTGGCGTTCAAAAAGTCAAATGGCGCTCCCTCCCTTCCGAGCCCTGCAGTGCGCCCAAACAGTGGTTTACCCCAACATATGGGGTATTAGCGTACTAAGGACAAATTGCACACCAATTTTGGGGTTCTAATTTCTCCTGTTACCCTTGGGAAAATAAAAAATAGCTGGCTAAAATATCATTTTTGAGGAAAAAAATTCTTTATTTTCACGGCTCTGCGTTTATAAATTTCTGTGAAGCACTTGGGGGTTCAAAGTGCTCACCACACATCTAGATAAGCTCCTTGGGGTCTAGTTTCCAAAATGGTGTCACTTGCAGGGGGTTTCTATTGTTTAGGCACATCAAGGGCTCTGCAAACACAACATGACGCCCGCAGAACATTCCGTCAAAGTCTGCATTACAAACTGGAGCTCCTTCCCTTCCAAGCTCTCCCATGCGCCCAAACAGTGGTTCCACCCCACATATGGGGTATCAGCGTACTCAGGAAAAATTGCACAACTTTTTGGGTCCAATTTCTTCTGTTACCCTTGGGAAAATAAAAAAATAGCGGGCTAAAGAATCATTTTAGAGGAAAAAAATGATTTTTTTATTTTCACGGCTCTACGTTATAAACTTCTGTGAAGCACTTGAGGGTTCAAAGTGCTCACCACACATCTAGATAAGTTCCTTAAGGGGTCTAGTTTCCAAAATGGTGTCATTTGTGGGGGGTTTCCACTGTTTAGGCGCATCAGGGGCTCTCCAAACGCAACATGGCGTCCAATCTCAATTCCAGCCAATTTTGGTTTGAAAAAGTCAAACGGCGCTGCTTCCCTTCCAAGCCCTGCCGTGCGCCAAAACAGTGGTCTCCCCCATGTATGGGGTATCAGCGTACTCAGGACAAATTGGACAACAACTTTTGTGGTCTAATTTCTCCTGTTACCCTTGGGAAAATAAAAAAATGGGGACTAAACGATCAGGTTTGTGGAAAAAATATGATTTTTTATTTTCACGCCCGGGCGTTATAAACTTCTGTGAGGCACTTGGTGGTTCAAAGTGCTCACCACACATCTAGATAAGTTCCTTAGGGGGTCTAGTTTCCAAAATGGGGTCACTTGTGGGGGGATTCCACTGTTTAGACACATCATGGCCTCTACAAACGCGACATGGAGTCCAGCCAATTCTGCATTGAAAAAGTCAAACGGCGCTCCTTCCCTTCCAAGCTCTGCCATGCACCCAAACAGTGGTTTACCCCCACATATGGGGTATCAGAATGCTCAGGACAAATTGCACAAAAACTTTTGGGGTATTGTTACTCTTGGGAAATTAAAAATTTGGGTGAAAAGATCGTTTTTGTGGTAAAAATGATTTTTTATTTTCACGGCTCTATGTTATAAACTTCTGTGAAGCACTTGGAGGCTCAAAGTGCTCACCACACGTCTAGATATGTTCCTTAAGGGGTCTAGCTTCCAAAATGGGGTCACTTGTTGGGGGTTTCCACTGTTTAGGCACATCAGGGGCTCTCAACTCGACATGGCATCCAGCCAATTCTGCGTTGAAAAAGTCAAAAGGCGCTCCTTCCCTTGCGACCTCTGCCGTGCGCCCAAAAAGTGGTTTACCCCCACATATGGGGTATCGACGTATTCAGGAGAAATTGCACAACAATTTTTGTGCTTCATTTTTGCTTTTAACACTTGTGAAAATAAAAAAAATTGGTTCCGAAGTAAAGTTTTTACAAAAAAAAGTTAATTTTTTCCTTCCACATTGCTTCAGTTCCTGTGAAGCACGTAAAGGGTTAATAAACTTCTTGAATGTGGTTTTGAGCACCTTGAGGGGTACAGTTTTTAGAATGGTGTCACTTTTGGGTATTTTCTATCATATAGATCCCTTAAAGTGACTTCAAATGTGATGTGGTCCCTAAAAAAAAAAATGGTGTAAAAATGAGAAATCGCTGGTCAACTTTTAACCCTTATAACTTCATAACAAAAAAAATTTTGTTCCCAAAATTGTGCTGATGTAAAGTAGACTTGTGGTAAATGTTATTTATTAAGAAATTTGTGTGACATATCTCTGATTTAAGGGCATAAAAATAAAAATTTTGAAAATTGCTAAATTTTAAAAATTTTCGCCATATTTCCGTTTTTTTCATAAATAAAAGCAAGTCATATAAAAATTTTTTTACCACTAACGTGAAGTACAATATGTCACGAAAAAACAATCAGAATCAGCTGGATTTGTTAAAGCGTTCCAGAGTTATAACCTCATAAAGTGACAGTGGTCAGACTTGTAAAAATTGGCCCGGTCATTAAGCTGCAAATTGGCTGTCACTAAGGGGTTAAATAGATTGACTTGAGAGTCAGTGCGTGTTGTGTCTTGGGAGAGTATGAACTCCCACGTGTCTCCATGAGGAGCTGAGGACTTTGTGTGTTACCTGCAGGTGAATCCTACAGGGAAAGGACTCTTTTGGACTTTATTTTTGCTTTGCCATTAGGCCAGAAAGGCTACATTTAGGCTATGTGCACACGTTCAGTATTCTCCGCGGCAAAAACGCTTAGGCTGTGGTTCCACGGTCCGGAACCACAGCGCTTTGGACAGAGCGGAAAGTCTGCTCCGCCCAAAGCCCCGCCCCCTTGTGAACGCGCAGTGAATCTGGATGTGCTCATTGAACACATCCGGAATCACCGCAGCGCTAGGTAGGCCTGTGTTATTTCCCTTGCGGTGACGGAGCGTCGCCGCAAGGGAAAAGGACATGCTGCGATCTAAAAAGACGCGCATGTCTGTTAACGCAGGTCTGCCGCCTGCGTGTTTTTACGCATAGTGCCAGCGCACAGCGTCAAACACGCAGCATTAACTGAAGGAATCCTGACCGTGGAAACACACCCTTAAAAGACGCATGCAGTAAGCATCCTATTATTAGAATGCATTCTGCAATTTTTGTGCACATGGTGCGTTTTTTTTTCCGCGCAAAAAACGCATAGCAGTAAAAAACGCAGCATGTTCACTAATTAAATTTGCGTATTTCCAGCTATATTATTGACCTAGAATGTTCAGGAAAAAATCGCGGTAAAAACGCATCCGGATTTCCTGGGAAATAGTGTGGTTTTTCTCAGGAAATTTCTGCAGATTCCTGAACGTGTGCACATAGCCTCACTTTATTCAACCCTGCTACGGTTTATGCTGTACTTTAATAAACCAGCAGGTGATTTACCTCAAGAGGAGTTCCTGAGTTTACCTTTGCAAGCAGCCAAGTGAGTCAATCCCTAACAATACATTATCATCGCTGTCCCCAATGGGGCTCACAATCTAAATTCCCTATCAGTATGTCTTTGGAGTGTGGGAGAAAACCAGAAAACACGGAGGAAACCCACGCAAACACAGGGTGAAAAAAATCCTTGCAGATGTTGTCCTTGCTGGGATTTGAACCCAATACCCCAACACTGCAAAACAACAGTGTTAAACAATGATCCACCATGCCGCCCACATTGATTCAGGTGATTGTGGAAGCCATTATCATCAGATGCAGCACTCCGTCCCTCTTCTTGGTTACATCGCAGACAGATGTGTTTATGCTAATTGACCTGTTGGAACACAAATGATGGATTCACTAAGTGCAAATCAGATTTCTTGATCTGCCTTACGGTGGGCATTTGATGGTTTTAATGACTACATTAAGGGATGTCTTCCAGGTTCAACCAATTTTCTGAATTGACTGAGCTTCATACCTTAGTGTAATGATGGACTGTTGTTTTTCTTTAGAGTTGAGTGATTCTTGGCAAATTGTGGATTAGAACTTTTGTGCAAGAGGTCTCAGCACTGTATCGAACTGTGTACTAACACTGTCTCTGCAAAACACACCCGAAGGCCGGTGATTACACAATTTCTCTCTTCATGAAGCATACATGTTCACTGGAAGCCATTCCAAGTGACTGCTTGAGAGAATGCCAAGAGTATGTAAAGTTGGAATCAGAGTAAAAGGTGGGATACTTTGAGGAATCTAAGCTTTAATACACTGCGCAAAAAATAAAGGGAACAACCAAAATGCCACATCCTTGATATCACTGAAATATTCCAGTTGCAATTCTTTACATAGTGGAACGTGTTGAGAACAATAAAACATAAAAATGATCATTGTAAATCAAAATTAATATCCCATGGAGGTCTAGATTTGGAATGATACTCCAAATCAAAGTGGAAAATTAAATTACAGGCTGATCCAACTTCAATGAAAATGCCTCAAGACAAGGAAATGATGCTCAGTAGCGCGTTTGTGGCCTCCACATGCCTGTATGACCTCCTTACAATGCCTGGGCAAGCTCCTGATGAGGCTGCAGATGTTCTATGAGGGATCTCCTCCCAGACCTGGATTAAAGCATCAATCACCTCCTGGACAGACTGTGGTGCAATGGACGTTGTGGATGGAATAAGGCATGATGTCCCAGATTTACTCGATTGGATTCAGGTCTGGGCAACGGGCAGGCCATTCCATAGCAACAATGCCTTCATCATGCAGGAACAGCTGACACACTTCAGCCACATGAGGCCTAGCATTGTCATGGTCTCACAATGGGTCTAAGGATCTTAGCCTGATACCTAATGGCAGTCAGGGTACCTCTGGCTGGCACATGGAGAGCTGTGCGGCTCTCCAAAGAAATGCCTCCCCAAATCTTTATTTACCCACTGCCAAACCGGTCACGCTGGAGGATGTTGCAGGCAGCTGAAAGTTCACCACAACATATACTCTGTCACATGTGCGCAATGTGAACCTGCTCACATCCATGAAGAGCACAGGGCGCCAACGTCGAATCTGCCGTTCTCTGGCAAATGCTAATCGCCCTGCTCAGTGTTGGACGGTAAGCACTACACCCACTTGTGGATGTCGGGCCCTCATACCACCTACTGGAGTCTGCTTCTGACAGGTGCAGCAGACACATGGATGTTAGTGGTCTGCTGGAGGTAATTTTGCAGGGCTCTGGGGCACTGCTCCTCCTTGCACAAAGGAGGAGGTAGCTGTCCAGCTGCTGGGTTGTTGCCCTCCTACGGCCTCCTCCACGTCTCCTTGTGTACTGACCTCTCTCCTGGTGTCTGATCCACGCTCTTGGCACTGTACTACACTTCTTGCCATAACTCGAATTGATGCTGGATGAGCTGCACAACCAGAGCAACTTCTGTGGGTTGTAAACACCGCCTCATCCTACTGTACAGCACCTCTAGGGGTGAGAGCAATGACAAAATGCAAAAAGTGACCAAAACAGAAGCCAACAAGGATGAGAACAGAGAAATGGTCTGTGGACACCCCTGCAGAACCGCTCCTTTTTGGGGGGTCGTCTTGCTAATTGCCTATCATTTCTACCAGTTGTCTGTTCCATTTGCACAACAGTAGAAGAAACTGATTCATAATCGGTGTTGCTTCATAACTGGACAGGTTAATTTTACAGAAGTGTGACTGACTTGGGGTTACATTGTGTTGTTCAAGTGTTCCCATTATTTTTTTGAGAAGTGTACATATCCTGGTTTGTTTCACATGTCTTTCTTCATGCCTAGTTTCCACATACGTTACTTCTTGATTTTGTTGCTTACAGTCTGAATCTACAATGTGCACATACAAGTAAGAATGAGGAAAACCATAGTATGAACAGTTGTGTGCAAACTTTTGCCTGGCACTGTATATATGTGCATACTTCAGAGTTATGTGTGCATACATAATATGCGCTTCAGAGTTGCTTCAAAGAAACTCTAATGGAGCCAACTGTTAACTTTTAATGCTCATGAAAATGAGTGCGTCCTAAAGTCTGAAGAAATACAGTGCATGTGTATAAGACACATACACAGTATATATGCAAACATACTATATATGAATGTGTTGTGGGATATATATGATCATTGACTTTAGTTTACACAAAATTACAAATCTTTATTAAATATTAAAATTACGCAAACATCAAAAATCACTAGGAATGAATAGAGCTAAGAAGGTAATCCTTATAGAAACACACAGTCGCCATAAATAGAAAGTTGTAAAAACACATAAAGAAGTTATTTCTCCCATGATGTCATCTTTCTTTAGCGTCATCTGAATCTTTTGCACACTTTTTAACAGTTGGAGGGAGGCCTTGTTGCTAGGGGTTGGAGTGCTTCTTGACAGGGTTTTCTCATTTTTCCTTGGAGTAGCTGGAATTTCTTTTTTCCTTAAGGTAGTTGGTATATCTGCTTTGCCAGCCTCTCCTGCCACAGCTCGTCTGGCATTGGAAGAGAGTTTCTTCATTGACCGAGCTGCTTTCTTAAGTCTTATAACCTGAAAAAAACAAAAAAGGTATTTTTTTTAAAAAAGTAGGTAATAATTACAGCATTGGTAGTGACGTGCATTACCTACTCAAATGAGAAACTGTCAAAAGCAAAGTTGGCTGCTCCGGTGATTTGCGTTTCTGCCTTTTTCTAGCCCAGTGTTTCTCAACTCGTCCTCAGGACCCACCAATAGGTCATGTTTTCAGGATTTTCTTAGTATTGCACAGGTGATAATTTTATCACCTGCTCAAGCATTAATTCCATCACCTTTGCAATACTGAGGAAATCCTGAAAACATGAGCTGTTGGTGGGTCCTGAGGACTGGAGTTGAGAAACACTGTTCTAGCCCGAATATCAAGAGGCAAAAAAAACTGATGAACATGTTTTGTTATGGAGAAACATAAAACGCTGAGTTTTATGTGCGATTTTCCTGCATAGAATTGCATTAGGTGCGGGATATCTGCAGGTAGAAAAGGGCATATAAGTTTTTAGTGCGTTTCCACTGCAGATACGCACTAAAAACACATGTAAACCACACATGACAGTCTCAATAAAGCTTTGTCAATGCCAATCACAGGAAGTAATAAAAACAAAGCAGCTTTAACCCCTTTACGACATGTGCCGTACTAGTACAGCGCACGTCGCATCTCCCCCTTTGAAGTGGGCCCTGGCGGTGAGCCCACCTCAAAGCCGGGACATGTCAGCTGTTTTGCCGCAATAGCCGCAAGTGGAATCGCGATCCGCCCGCGGCTATTAACTAGTTACATGCCGCTGTCAAACTGACAGGTGCATTTAACAAGCTCTTCCGGCCACTGGGCCGGAAAAACGCACACCGGTGACCTGCGTTACGTGATCGTGGGTTACCGGCGAGTCAGCATGACAACTAGAGGTCTCCTTGAGACCTCTATGGTTGTTGATGCCGGATTGCTATGAGTGCCACCCTGTGGTCGGCGCTCATAGCAATGCAGTAATTCAGCTACATAGAGGCGAACTGATCATCGTCTCTATGTAGTTGAGCCGATCGGGCTATGGCAGCTTCTAGCCTCCCATAGAGGCTATTGAAGCATGCCAAAAGTAAAAAAAAAAAAAGTTTTTAAAAAAGTTAAAAAAAAATACAAAAAGTTCAAATCATCCCCCTTTCGCCCCATTCAAAATAAAACACAACAAAAAAATCAAACATAGACACATTTGGTATCGCCGTGCTCAGAATCGCCCGATCAATAAAAAAAAAGGATTAACCTGATCGCTAAACGGCGTAGCGAGAAAAAAAATTAAAAACGCCAGAATTACATTTTTTTTTGGTTGCTTCGACATTGCGTTAAAATGCAATAACGGGCGATTAAAAGATTGTATCTGCACCGAAATGGTATCATTAAAAACGTCAGCTCGGCATGCAAAAAAATAAGCCCTCACCCAAACCGAGATCATGAAAAATGGCGCTTTTTTTTTTAACAAAGTTTGGAATTTTTTTTCACCAGTTAAATAAAAAAGAACCTAGACATGTTTGGTGTCTATGAATTCGTAATGACCTGGAGACTCAGATGGCAGGTCAGTTTTAGCATTTAGTGAACATGGTGAAAAAAAAACAAAAAAACAAGTGTGGGATTGCACTTTTTTTTGCAATTTCACAGCACTTCAAATTTTTTTCCCGTTTTTGATTACACATGGTAAAACAAATGGTGTCATTCAAAAGTACAACTCATCAACGCAAAAACAAGCCCTCACACGGCCATATTGACTGAAAAGTAAACAAAAGTTATGGCTCTGGGAAGACAAGGGAGTGAAAAAAGAAACGCAAAAATGAAAATGAGCTCCGGCGCGAATAAAAAAAACACAACAGACCAAAAAGAGAAAATCCATGGCATGTCTGTAAGCCTTTACTTTGGGCTATTTTCCCACAATGAGTACTTGCTGAGTTTTTGATGGTGCAGGTTTTCTATAGTCCATGAGTTTTTGTTCTGATGTTTGTAACCCTGAATTTACCCTTCTGGAAGGAAGCTAAATAGGACTGATATAATGACGAGAACTGCAGGTCTGTACTATTTTTGTGCATGTATAAAAGGATGACATAATTTAGAAAATATTATTGTTACAAAGATTGCATAATGAGTAGAAAAAAAATCTATTTAATTTCTCACATTTGCTTGATGTCTTTTGAGCTTGAGAATTTGGTCACTTTTCGTTTCCATCTGTTTGACGAGACAATCCATTTCACGCTCTAAATCTTCACGTAAATCATTGTCCTTTGTATCATTTATCTGTTTCAGCAGATCCTGATAGTCACTTAAAAGGGAAATATATATAATGAAAACATGATTCATCTTATTACAACATATTACATTTCAGACTGAAAAGGTTATTCCCAATATATTAATTCATCACCTTACCATATGATATTACTGATCTCTGGAGGTCCAACCACAGATGGGGGCACTGGAACCCAGGAGGAGGTACGCATGATTGACCTTCGCTCCTTTATTTATGGGACCACTGGCAATAGCCATGAGCTGTGCTGTTCTGCTTTGTTCGGCAGTCCAACAAACAGAGGGGAGCTTGAGCATGCACATCTCTGCTCCTTTGAAAATGGGGCCCTGTAGAGCCCAGTTCCTGGGTTTCAGACCACTGATCTTTGAATGGGTCCAAGCGGTCAGACCCCCCCAAGGGATCAGTAAGTAATCAGCACCATGCTAATGGGAAAGTCTGAATTTTGGACAAGCAGCATGAATCGATGAACCCTTTCCATCAGCTGTCAACAGTTAAAGGGGTGTTCATATTGTAGAAAATCCTAGTATTCCTGCTGCAGTTTGTTTAAAGAAAACAAAAATCTTATTCCCTCACAAGGTCCAGTGCAGAGTCTCTGCTGCCGCTGCTATTGTGGTCTGCAGCGCTGACGTCCCTTGACTAGCATTGCAGCCAATAACTGAGCAGCTCGAGCACCGCTGAGCTCACCAATTGGCTGTATCGCGGTTGAAGTGATGTCAGCACTGCAGACAAAAAGAAACACCGAGAACAGCAATGGAGACTCTTCACTGGACCCAGGGAGGGTGAGTAAAGGAACTTTACCTTGGTTGATGAAATCCGTCTTGTGGTTGTTGTTTACTCTTTATTTGCAGTTTTCAGTTAATGAGATTCTCGTGCTCGGGGGCGGCTTGTGGGGAGGAGATGGGGGGTCTTCTGAAAGGTCACTGATCTCTCAGTGACCTGCCCCCTAATTTACATACTGAATATAATCTGTTTTGAAAAAAAATTCACATTCACCAAGCAGACGCCGGCAAAAAAAATCTCTCAAAATGGCACTGCTGGCGCCATTTTGCTAGAGGAAAAAATATTGTCTCCACCAAGACGGTGACGGCGCTGTAGCATCTGTTGGATCGCTGATGGATGCTACTGCTCAGGTGCCGCCGGCGCCAATTTGAGAGATTTTTCTTTTCTGAATACATGTATATCACCAAATAAAATAATTACATGGTCATTATAGATGTGATCATGCTCGCCGCTGGCTGCCTGCTGAATTAAGTTTTTTTTTTTCAAAAGACGGATTTTGGTAAGAACTTACCTGTAAAATCCTTTTCAGCGAAGGAAGGAAAGGAGACACACTAGTAATGACTAGTGGGTAGGCGGAGCCCAGATAGGATTGACACCTCAGATTAAAAAGAGTGTTGACCGGCCCCTCCAGCTCGGGCTCCTCCTACTCCTGCTTCTTCAGTCGTACAAAAGCTTAGGGAAGAGCAAATATCACCAGCGGAGCAACATAACCCCTTCTGAAGGACTTCAGAGAAAAAGCAAGAATACAGGTTATGTATGCATGTAGGCAAAAAAACCACACAGTTCCAGGTACTACTCACTGGACCTGACCACCGCGATGAGCTGGCAATGCTGGAAAGGAGCCGTAGCGTGTCAACCTCAGTCCAGATAATAGCTATCAGAAGAGGGTCACGCCGCATCTGAAAACACATCAACACACTTCTGCCATGGGCGGGTGCTGTGTCTCCTTTCCTTCCTTCGCTGAAAAGGATTTTACAGGTAAGTTCTTACCAAAATCCGTCTTTCAGCAGCAGAATGGAAGGAAAAGAGACACACTAGTAATGACTAGTGGGACGTCCCAAAGCAGTCCAAAAATTAAGGGTGGGAATATAACCAAGAAAAAACAGGCAGAATCCCAACAACCTTGGTAAATGCGCAACAGGCGCCAAATACAAGTTAACTAGAACTTTACACTACAGTCGCCTGTAGGACCCTGCGTCCTAAGGCCGCATCAGCGGAAGCACTGACGTCCACCTTATAAAACTTTGTAAACGTGTGGACGAAGCGCCAAGTCGCTGCTCGGCAGAGCTGAACTGCCGAAGCCCCTTGATGAAAGGCCCACGATGAGGCCACAGCCCTCGTGGAATGAGCACGAATCTTAATCGGGCAAGGAAGTCGGTAAGCCTCCAAAATGGCTGACCGAATCCAACGATCTATAGAGTCCTTGGAAGCTCGTTGACCACGTCGACGACCTGCTGGAATCACAAACAAGGAGTCTGACTTCCTAAAACCTTGAGTAACAGACAAATAGAACTTCAAGGCCCGCACTAAATCCAATGTGTGCAAAACCCGTTCCTTTGCATTCCTCGGGCCCGGGCAAAGTGAAGGCAAAACAATATCCTGGTTAACATGGAATTGCGACACTACCTTAGGTAGAAAGTCGCCCCGTGTGCGAAGCACTACTCGATCCAGGTAAAATTCCAGGAAAGGAGGCGAGCAAGAAAGAGCCGCCAACTCAGAAACCCTTCTCAAAGAAGTGACTGCGACTAGGAAGGCAACCTTCCAAGAAAGCAAAGAAAGGTTAGCAGAATCCATTGGCTCAAAAGGCCCATGCTGAAGAGCCTCCAGGACAAGGTTGAGCCGCCAAGGAGACACAGGTGCCTTCCGCGGCGGAAACTGACGGGTTACCCCGCAAAAAAAGGAGCGCACGTCCCTACGCGAGGCGATAACTTTCCGGAACAACAGGGACAGGGCAGAAACCTGACCCCTCAGGGTGCTAACTGCCAAACCCTTGTCCAGCCCGTACTGTAGAAAAGCCAACAGATTGGGAATGGAAAAAATCCTCGGGTTCCTTGAAGAACCCAAACACCACGAGAAGAAGGCTTCCCAGGTCTTGTGGTAAATTCTAGTAGTAGCCGGACCTCTGGCAGCTCGCAGAGTAGCAATGACTTCGGCTGAAAAACCTCTACGGGTCAGTATTTCGGTCTCAAGAGCCACGCCGTCAAACGCAGAGACTTCAAGTCCGGATGACGGACAGGACCCTGGGTTAACAGGTCCGGGCGAAGAGGAAGTGAAAATGGCGGTGCTGCCAAAAGCGACACCAGTGTCGAGAACCACGTCCTCCTTGGCCAATCTGGGGCTATCAACATAGCCGGGATTCTCTCCAGTCTGATCCGACGCAGCACCAGAGGAAGTAAGGATATCGGCGGAAACACATAGATTAGCTCGAATCGGTCCCACGGGGCCACCAGAGCATCCACCGTCACAGCCTTCGGGTCCTTGTACCTGGACATGAAGGTCGGCAACTTGGCATTGGACCTGGATGCCATCAAATCCACTTGGGGAACTCCCCAAAGGGAGCACAGCAGTGCAAAGATCTCCGGATGAAGACTCCATTCTCCGGGATCCATCTTCTCTCGACTGAGGAAGTCCGCCGTGGTATTCTGAACTCCTGGAATGTGAATCGCAGAGATGGCTGGTACTCTGTCCTCGGCCCAATTCAGGATCCGAGACACTTCCACCATGAGCCTGGAACTCCTCGTCCCGCCTTGGTGGTTGATATACGCGACCGCCGTTGCGTTGTCTGTCTGCACTCGGACTGGTAGACCGCTCAAAGGGACCGTCCAGTGTTGGAGGCAAAGGAAAATTGCCCTCAATTCCAAGATGTTGATCGGTTAGAACAGACTCTTCCGATTACCATACTCCCTGAACCCAGAAATCGTTCCAGACACCCCCCCAGCCCGTCAGGCTGGCATCGGTGGTTATGACCGACCACCTCGGAGGAAGGAATGACTTCCCCAGTGATAACGTTCCTGGACGTGACCACCAACTTAGGGACTCTCGCACCCTGCGAGAGATGAGGATACTGCGATCCAGTGCAATCTGCGATCGATCCCAATGACTCAGAATGAGCCTTTGGAGGGCTCTGGAATGAAACTGGGCAAACGGAAGCGCTTCCATGGAAGCCACCATCAGACCTAAAAGGCGCATACACTTCCGAAGGGACATTGCTGTCGAAGACTTCATAGTCTGTACATGTCGAAGGAGACATGCCCGCTTGTCTGGAGGTAGGGACACCACTGCCCGTACCGTGTCGAAATGCATCCCCAAAAACAGGATTGACTGCGACGGTTCCAGAGACGACTTCTCCCAATTGACCAGCCACCCGAAGTACTCCAGGAGCTGAAGGGATAGATTGCGAGCCGTCACCGCCTCCTCCTTTGAGGACGCCACAATCAAAAGGTCGTCCAGATAGGGAATAATCGTGACTCCCTGTCTTCGAAGAATTGCCATGAGAGGCGCTAGAATTTTGGAAAAACTCTGGGCGCTGAAGCCAAGCCGAATGGCAGGGCCACAAATTGGTAATGGTCCTGACCTATGGCAAAACGAAGGAAGCGCTGGTGAGCCCTTCCGACGGGAACATGCAAATAAGCGTCGCAAATGTCGATTGACACCAGAAAGTCGTTCTGCGACAGGGTTAACACAACGGAGCGAAGTGACTCCATGCGGAATTTTTGGGTGTGGACATGCTGATTCAATCTTTTGAGATCCAGAATAGGACGAAATTTGTCCTCTTTTTTGGGGACCACAAAGAGATTTGAATAAAAACCTTTTCCCCGGTCCTCTGTCGGAACCGGTATTACTACACCCTTCTGCAGAAGGAATTCCACCTCTCGCAGCAGAGCGGTAAATAGCTCGGGCTCTGACGGAATGCGAGACTGGCAAAAACTGTCCGGGGGTCGAGAAGAAAACTCTATGAAATAGCCTGCCGAACAACTCGCGTTACCCAGGAATCCGGAACGGGGAAATCCAATTCGCCTTGAATTGGAGCAGGCGACCCCCCACTCGAGAGCCCTCGAGTGAGGACCTGGCGTCAGTCTGCCTTGGCGGGCTTCTTGTCAGTTTCCCGCTTGTCTTGACGGAAACTTTGTTTCCAAGGGGTGCGGGATTTCTGAGAAGACTTCTTTCCCGAAAAAGAGGGTCGACCCGATCCCCAAGAAGACTGACCGGATCGTCCCCTAGACCGAAAATACCGCCGACCATTACCGGCACTAGGTCTGCCAGACGTAGAAGCCATAGCCCTTCGCTGTGGTAAAGCCGCTTCTTTAGCCTTTGCCTTGGCAATCAGCTCTGTGAGATCAGATCCAAATAGCTGACCACACTTGTAGGCTAAAGACAGTAAACCCTGCTTGGAAACCGCGTCCCCGGTCCACTGTCTAAGCCACAGTGCTCTTCTGACTGTGACCGCTGAGGATTGCGTCCTGGATAATAATGACGCAGTATCCAGACCTGCATCACAGCTATATCGGGCTGCAGTCTCCAATAAATCGAGAAGTCCATCTATCTCGGATAATGGAGATCTATTTTGCAACGCCTTCCGTAAACGGACCAACCAGCACAGGGAAGCCTTAGAAGCACACATGGATCCTAGTACTGCTCTGAATCCATGACCTGCAGCTTCATAGATGGATTTCGCCGCCATCTCCGTTTTTCTGTCCAGCGGCTCTTGCAGACTCGCTTTCCCTTTAACCGGAAGCAATGAGGATTTACTAAGCTGGGATAAAGGAACATCCACTTCAGGAGAAGGAATCCAATTATCCGTCAATTCCGTTGAACACGGATATAAAGCTTCAAAGAACCGTGTCCCTTGAAAACGTTTATCTGGACACAGACGTTCCTTCTCCACTACTGTATTAAGCTCTTCCAGAGCCGGTAATGTTGACCGCGACTTATGGTACTCCTGGTACATGCGGCCCGACTTACCAGGCCGTGTAGTTACCTCCTCCGGTAACTGTAACGCCTCTCTCATAGCTTCAATTAAAGCCTCTGTTCGGCTCACAAGAGAGAAAGAATGTCCCTGCCGACCCTCCTTATCCGAATCGGATAACTCCCCTTCTGAGTTTGAAGGAGAACCCTGTCCGCATTCCATATCAGATACCTCTGATTCGCTACGCGGAAAAGATGGCACCGGCCTGCGCCGCTTCCTGTCATGAGAGGATCTGCTGACACCCACTGACCTAAAAGGTCAGACAAGCCATTAATTGACTGAGCGATGGCATCTAATTTGGTATCGCTGTAAATTGCAGCGCTTGATGCCGCGAAGTCTGCGTATCAGATACTTGCGACTGATCCTGTAGCGGATCTGGCAGATGGTCCGCACCTTCCGGACCCTGAACCGACATGTCAGCAGTAAATGGCAGGTCAAAACCCTGTTAGTAACTGGAAACAGTGTGGTTACTAAGCAGACTGAGCAAGTACGCTGAAGGGTTAAAGCTCTTAAAGAAAGAGTTACCCCAGCTATCTCTCAGTATATAAATAACCTCCTGCGTTCTGATCCCTACCGGGTAGAACCTGCGGGGTTTATTGCTGAAAGGGTTAACCCTTCATAGGGGTTAATGCCGCCAACTCCCTATATAAAATAAAAGGAGTGTGCGAGTCCCAGGTCTCTATAAGAGAACGCAGCTGCAGATAAACGCTATCTGTCACTTGGAACACAGATAGGTTCTGCGCTGTGGGGTGATGATATTCACTCACCCAGCTGGCCTCGGTGAAAGTATACCTTAAACAGGAGGAGCGGAGCATGAGAGCCCGGAGCCTTGTAATGGCCGCCGCGCTGAGAGAAGCCGGAAGAGAAGGACAGTGAAGCTGCAGTCTCCTCAGAGCGATTCCTGTCACAAAAAGAGCGGGAAGCGTGAAGCCACGCCCCCCTCCGGCTTCAAAAAAGAGCGCAAACTCCTCGCTCTCTGCTCTCCTCTGACCTGCAGGTATCTGCCTGCGGACATAAAATACAGTCACCAAACATGTCATCTAATACATGTACCAGCGGCTGCCGCAGCAGCCACTGAGAGCACACACACATTCACATAAAAATGCGGTACTCACCAGCCGACGCCACAGGGACCCCCAGGGGTTTGTGGCGCTGTGCCCATCGCTTCCCCCCCGGGCGGGGAACGCAGTGACCCCCGATGTGCGGTTTACGTCCCCGCCAGGGAAGCAATCCTCATCCCCCAGGGCCGGCGTGAAACTGCAGGGACCACCATACAGGGTATTACAGATCGCCAAGGGAGAGGTGGGGGTCCAGCAGCGCTGAGACCCCTGAGACCTCTAGACCACTTCTGGTGATCCAAGTCTCTTGTCTGATAAAAATAATAAAGTTTTCTGAGGAGCTGCTTCCAGCAGCGACCATCCTCTGGACCTCAAATTTTAGACTGAAGAAGCAGGAAGTAGGAGGAGCCCGAGCTGGAGGGGCCGGTCAACACTCTTTTTAATCTGAGGTGTCAATCCTATCTGGGCTCCGCCTACCCACTAGTCATTACTAGTGTGTCTCCTTTCCTTCCATTCTGCTGCTGAAATATATAATATTCAGCATGTAAATTAGAGGGCAGGTCAGTGAGTGGATCAGAGATAGAGAAACTCTGCACTCAACTTTGGGTAAATTGCAAAAAGGAGAATTTATTGTGATCCAGGAAAAGTAGTACACAGGGAGGACGTTTCGGTCTCACGACCTTCATCAGCTACTACAATAAACAATTCAATATACATATAGACAATTTAGGAAATTATAAAACTTAATAATAAACCAGGTATATAAATAATGGAATGTTAGAAAATAGCATGATTCCCACAAGTATCAAGGTAACAGACTACCGTATATACTCATGTATAAGCCGACCCGTGTATAAGCCGACCCCCTAATTTTGCCACAAATAACTGGGAAAACTTATTGACTCGAGTATAAGCCTAGGGTGAAAAATGATTATGCCCCCATATGATGCTCCACAGATTATGCCCCCATATGCTGCACAGATTATGCGTAATATGCTCCAGATTATGCCCCATATGTTCCACAGATTATGCCCCTATATGCTCCAGATTATGCCCCATATGTTCCACAGATTATGCCCCCATATGCTCCAGATTATGCCCCATATTATGCCCCCATATGCTTCATATTATGCCCCCATATGTTCCACAGCTTATGCCCCCATATGCTCCATATTATGCCCCCATATGTTCCACAGTTTATGCCCCCATATGCTCCAGATTATGCCCCCATATGTTCCACAGTTTATGCCCCCATATGCTCCAGATTATGCCCCCATATGCTCCAGATTATGCCCCCATATGTTCTACAGTTTATGCCCCCATATGCTCCAGATTATGCCCCCATATGTTCCACAGCTTATGCCCCCATATGCTCCATATTATGCCCCCATATGTTCCACAGCTTATGCCCCCATATGCTCCAGATTATGCCCCCATATGTTCCACAGTTTATGCCCCCATATGCTCCAGATTATGCCCCCATATGTTCCACAGTTTATGCCCCCATATGCTCCAGATTATGCCCCATATGTTCCACAGCTTATGCCCCCATATGCTCCACAATTATGCCCCATAGTATAGGCCTCATATGCTGCTGCAAAAAAAAAAATGACATACTCACCTCTCGTCGCTGGGGGCCAGGTGCCGGTGTCCTGAGCAGGCGGTGACAGCGGTGCGCTATGGGGGACAGGTGCCGGTGTCACCGCTCGCTCAGGACCCGGCACCTGAGATATTTACCTGTCTTCTCTGCACCCTCGGTCTGACTCCTCTGGCTGTGAATGATCTGGCAGGGGGCGGGGCGCGCACTAACGACGTCATCGCGCCCTCTGCCTGAACATTCACAGCCAGGACCGAGGTGAGCAGCGCTGCGGTGGACAGGTAAATATAGCTATACTCACCCCTCCGCCGCGCATCCCTGCAGCCTCTCCTCTTCTCCCGGCGCTCTCCGCAGCGCTTCAGTCCTGCAGCGGTCACGTGCTACCGCTCATTAAAGTCATGAATATGTGCATATTCATGACTTTAATGAGCGGTGCCATGTGACCGCTGCAGGAAGGAGCCGGAGATCGTGGGAGAAGCAGGGGGGCTGCAGAGACCGCGCCGGCGGAGGGGCGAGTATGATCCGACACCCCTGCTCCCCCTCCTCCGCATATAAGCCGAGAGGGGGACTTTCGGCCCTAAAAAATGGGCTGAAAATCTCGGCTTATACATGGGTATATACGGTATGTATATTGAATTGTTAATTGTAGTAGCTGATGAAGGTTGTGAGACCAAAACGTCCTCCCTGTGTACTACTTTTCCTGGATCACAATAAATTCTCCTTTTTGCAATTTACCCAAAGTTGAGTGCAGAGTTTCTCTTTCTCTACCTATGGTTTGGTCACCTACTCTTGCACCTTCCTAAGGCTGTGCATACGAGTTTTGTATTAGTGAGTGGATCAGTGACCTGTCAGAAGCCATACAGATGAATACCTAGGCAGAGCACCACATGAAGACCCCCCCACAGGCCGCCCCGGAGCACGAGCATATCATTAACTCAAACCTGAAAATAAAGATTAAACAAAAACCACAAGATGAATTTAATCAAGCAAGGTATCATTTTAATCAGTATAACGGCGCCAACCTGACAGTGTCTGTAGTTTACTGAGCACAATCCTGCTGACAGGATCCCTTTAATTATCACTAAAGTAATTAAATGGATTGCTGGCTTGTTTTTTTTTTATAGTTCAATTGGTACTCACAAACTCATTTGCTCTAGCTCGCCTTGGAGATCCAGCAGTAAATCAGACAGGCTGTCCCCTGTGGAGTGTGCAGTATACATTACTGAAGTTCTGTTGGCTCCTAGGCTACTAGGACATGGCTTGTGTCCTGCAGATCTCGAGCGCTGCTTGGCCACTGCTGGGCTCTGAGTTCGATGCTTCATCATGTGAAGAACACTCTGAACATTTGCGCTGAGGGAATGGCTTGTACTGGTAGACTTTACAAGAGAAAGAATTAGATGATAGTTCATACAAAGCAGAATATCAACTTCCTAAAACTGATAAAAAACAGCCCTCACCTTTCCAGCTACAAATGGTAGATCTCCTGCCTTCACAGAAATCTTCGGTTCCAAAGTACTACATTTACTTTCAGCAGGTTTCTTTTAAATAAAAATAAAATTGTATTTTATAAGCAGTAGAGTTAGTCTGTTTTACAAAAGATGTTAGGTACCCTACTTGTCTTTTGTCATGAACAAGTGTTTTGGATCATATTAAACTCCCTTATCCAGTGTCTCTTTCATAATTCCTTGAAATGAATAAATAAAGGGACCGCTTTACTTGCTGTCAGTCACCAGTGAAGGAGCTGGTGAGGACGACTGAGCCTTTCTGCCACATCAAGGGTGCACAAAGAGTCACTTACTAGAACACTGCGTTTTTTTTTGGTCCATTGCCTTACAAAAACTGGAATAAAAAGTGTCATTTGGTATGTGTTCAGAATATCTTCCTGTGCAGTGAGACACAGCCATTACACAGTACACAGCAGGGGCACATTTATAAGATTATCTCTGCACAGAAATTGTGGCTAAATGTGCTTTGTATCGCTGTCCGAGTGTAGATCACAGCATTCTCACGGAAAAGTGGACCCATTAAAGTCAGTCGGCCAATACATATGTGCAAATCTACAGGCAAACTTCGGGTCATGCGTATATAATCGCAGTAAGCAATACATTGGCCCGGGGGGAGGCTAGTCTCAAAACCTGAGCAATTTATGGGTCTCACAAAGACAGACAGAACATGGATATAAAACAAATTTGCCGCCGATGTAAAATCTCATCTGTTCTTCACAGGAAAAAAACAAACCAACTACTAATCATTGATCTAAATACGGCCTTAAAGGGGTATTCCCATCTCCAAGATCCTATCCCAATATGTAGTAGGTCAAATAATAATATTAGCAAATATCTCCAATTAGAAATGTAGTATCGTTCTTCTGATTAGCTATGTTGCTTAACCCATGTGCAGGGCATTGCACTAACTTATACATTCATGGTTACGACCACTAACAGCTATATTAGTAAATCAGAAGAACTATACTACATTTCTAATTGGAGGTATTAGCTCATATTATTATACCTAGTGCATATTGGGATATGATCTTGGCGATGGGAATACACATTTAATCTCAGATTGCATGCAAGATAAAACAACATCTAGGAATTTTAGATGTAAAATGGTGTACAGCTGTAGTAATAAAATATTGGTCTTTTCATACTGCCACAGTAAGAGGTCACTGAACTTCATGAACAATCATGTGAAGACTCCTCTGGTGGCACTTTCAAAAGATTAGCCTTGTTGAACACTTTTTTTTTTTACCTGCAAAGGCTTCTTTTTCTTTACATTCTTTTGGGAAGTATTTTCAGCAGATGCTGATGCAAGTATTGGATTCACTTCGGGGTCAGTTTCCAGCTAAAAATCAGATAATTCTTGTTATATTACAACCTGAAACATTATGATTTTAATAAAGCTGTTTAGAGAAAAGCCCTTGGAAATCACCTAACGGTCTACTTGGTCTCTTGCCTGATGACTTTGAGGAAGGGTTTGACCAGTTTCTCAAGTTTCTCTTTCCCTGCACATTCAATTTAGGTTCTCTAGGGTGGTCTTATTCCCATATATTAGAGGGAATTGATGCAATATTATATATATCTCAAAGATCCGAGCCTTCTTCATAGCATGCAGATTATGTCGGCTATGTCACACAGTCAACATCAGCAGTGACTGGAGCTTGCTCTGATTGCTGCAGTTTAGCCATCTTGGACAGCAGCATTTAACCCCTTCCCGACCTGTGACGCCAATGTGGCGTCATGGCGAGATAGCGTTCCTGTGGGTCGTGTGACCGGGGTCACAAAGGTCGCCCGACCCGCAGGTACAGGAGGACTTGTACTTCACCCCAGGGGGAGTGGTTTTGCCCCCCGTGGCTACGATCGCTCTGGTTGGCTGTTGAAAGTGAAACAATCAATCAGAGCAATTGTAATATTTCACCAATGAAACTTGGTGAAATATTACAATCCAGCCATGGCCGATGCTGCAATATCATCGGACATGGCTGGAGACCGCAATCTCCCCCCCCCACAACTGACGGCCGCCGTCAGTTTTTCCTCCCCTCTGTCCTGTCTTCCGCTGCCCTCCGACCTGTCCTCCGCTCCCCCCGCGGTCCGATCCCACCCCCTCCCGAGTCCCGGTGTCCCTCCATCTTCTACCATAGGCGCCGCCGTCTTCCAAAATGGCGGGTGCATGCGCAGTGCGCCCGCCAAATCTGCCGGCCGGCAGATTCATTCTTTCATTCCAAGTACATTTTGATCACTGTGATAGACCCTATCACAGTGATCAAAATAAAAAAAATAGTAAACAAACCCCCCTTTTAGCACACCTTTAGTAGGGAAAAATAATAAAATAAAGAAAATATATTTATTTTTTCACTAGGGTTAGGGTTGATAGGGTTAGGGGTGGAATTAGGGTTAGGGGTAGGAATTAGGGTTAGGGGTGTGTTAGGGTTAGGGTTGGGATAAGTGGTGTGTTGGGATAAGGGTTAGGCTTGTGGTTAGGGTTGGGATTGAGGTTAGGGGTGTGTTGGGGTTAGGGTTGGAGTTAGAATTGAGGGCTTTCCACGGTTTAGGCACATCAGGGGCTCTCCAAACGCTACATGGCGCCACCATTGATTCCAGCCAATTTTGCGTTCAAAAAGTCAAACGTGCTCTCTCCCTTCCGAGCTCCGACGTGTGCCCAAACAGTGGTTTACCCCAACATATGGTGTATAAGCGTACTCCGTAAAAAATTGCACAACTTTGGGGGTCTAATTTCTCCTGTTACCCTTGGGAAAATAAAAAATTGCGGGCTAAAAATCATTTTTTGAGGAAAAAAATGATTTTTTATTTTCACAGCTCTGCGTTATAAATTTTTGTAAAGCACTTGGGGCTCAAAGTGCTCACCACACATCTAGATAAGTTCCTTGGGGGGATCTAGTTTCCAAAATGGGGTCACTTGTGGGGGGTTTCTACTGTTTAGGCACATCAGGGGCTCTGCAAACGTAACATGACGCCCTCAGACCATTCCATCAAAGTCTGCATTCCAAAACGTCACTACTTCCCTTCCGAGCCCCGACGTGTGCCCAGTGGTTCCCCTCCACGTATGGGGTACCAGCGTACTCAGGACAAACTGGACAATAACTTTTGGTGTCCAATTTCTCCTGTTACCCTTGTGAAAATAAAAAATTGCGGGCTAAAAAAAAAAAATCATCTTTAGAGGAAAAAATATGATTTTTTATTTTCACGGCTCTGCGTTGTAAACTTCTGTGAAGCACCTGGGGGTTCAAAGTGCTCACCACACATCTAGATAAATTCACTGGGGGGGTCTAATTTCCAAAATGGGTTCACTTGTGGGGGAGCTCCAATGTTTAGGCACACAGGGGCTCTCCATACGCGACATGGTGTCCGCTAACGATTGGAGCTAATTTTCCATTCAAAAAGTCAAATGGCGCTCCTTCTCTTCTGAGCCCTGCCATGCGCCCAAACAGTGGTTTATGACCAGATATGAGGTATCGGTTACTCAGGAGAAATTGCCAAACAAATTTTATGATCCATTTCAGCTGCAGATGGAAGGAAGAGAGCCACAGTCATTACTAGTGGGTAGGCGGAGCCCAGATAGGATTGACACCTCAGATTAAAACACGGATTTTGGTAAGAACTTACCTGTAAAATCCTTTTCAGCGAAGGAAGGGAGACACAGTAATTCATTACTGATGGGTAGGCGGAGCCCCAGATCAGGATGACACCTCAGATCAAAAGCGTGTTGACTGGCTGGCTCCTCCAGCTCGGGCTCCTCCTACTCAGCTCCTTCAGTCGTACCAAAGCTATAGGGAAGAACCAAGATCACCAGCGGAGCAACATAACCCCTTCTGAAGGAACTTCAGAGAAAACACAAGAATACAGGTTATGCATGCAAATTAAGCCAAAAACCACAGAGTTCCAGGTACTACTCACTGAACCTGACTACTGTGATGAGCTGGCGATGCTGGAACAGAGCCTTAGCGCGCTGACCTCAGCCCAGATATCGCAATCAGATAAGGGTCGCGCTGCATCTGAAAACATCAACACACTTCTGCCTTGGGAGGGTGCGGTGTCTCTCTTCCTTCCTTCGCTGAAAAGGATTTTACAGGTAAGTTCTTACCAAAATCCGTGTTTCAGCTGCAGATGGAAGGAAGAGAGCCACAGTAATTCATTACTGATGGGACGTCCCAAAGCAGTTCAAAAATAAGGGTGGGAAAAAACCAACAAAGGCAGAAACCCAACAACCTTAACAAAAAAGCGCAACCAGCGCTAAACACAAGTTCATCTAGAACTTTAAACTACAGCTGCCTGCAGGACCCTACGTCCGAGGGCTGCATCAGCGGAAGCACTGACGTCCACTTTATAAAACTTTGTAAATGTGTGGACAGAGCGCCAAGTTGCCGCCCGGCAGAGCTGAGCTGCCGAGGCCCCTTGATGAAAAGCCCACGATGAAGCCACAGCTCTCGTGGAAAGGGCTCGAATCTTAATCGAGCAAGATTCAACCCTAAGATGGTAAGCTTCCAAGATAGCTGACCGAATCCAACGAGCCATAGAATCCTTGGAAACTCGTTTGACCACGCCGACGACCTGCTGGAACCACAAACAGGGAGTCTGACTTACGAAAAACCTTGAGTAATGGATAAATAAAACTTCAAGGCCCGCACTAAATCCAATGTGAGAAAAGCTCGCTCTTTCGCATTCTTCGGATCCGGACAGAGTGAAGGCAACACAACATCCTGGTTAACATGAAATTGTGACACTACCTTAGGTAGAAAATCACCCCGTGTGCGAAGCACTACACGATCCGGAAAAAACTCCAGAAAAAGAGGCGAGCAAGAAAAAGCTGCTAACTCAGAAACTCTTCTCAAAGAGGTGACCGCTACCAGGAAGGCCACCTTTCAAGAAAGTAAAGAAAGGCTAGCAGAGACCATAGGCTCAAAAAGCTATGCTGAAGAGCCTCCAAAAACAATGGTTGAGCCGCCAAGGAGACACAGGTGCCTTCCGCGGCGGAAACTTACGAGCTATACCGTGGAAGAAAGGAAAGCACGCCCCTACGTGAGGCAATAGCTCTCCGGAATAATCAGGACAGAGAGAAACCTGACCTTTCAGGGTGCTAACTGCCAAACCCTTGTCTAACCCATGCTGCAGAAAAGCCAGCAAATTGGGAATGGAAAATTTCCTCGGGTTCCGTGAAGACCCCGAACACCACGAAAAGAAGGTTTCCCAAGTTTTGTGGTAAATCCTAGAAGAAGCCGGACTTCTGGCAGCTCGAAGAGTAGCAATGATCTCGGCTGAAAAAACCTCTATGGTCAATATTTCGGTCTCAAGAGCCACGCCGTCAAACGCAGAGACTCCAAGTCCGGATGACAAACTGGCCCCTGAGTCAACAGGTCCGGTCGAAAAAGAAGTGGAAAAGAGAGGTGCCGCCAACAGCGACATTAGCCTTCTTGGCCAATCTGAAGCTATCAAAATAGCTGGGATTCTCTCTAGTCTGATCCGACGCAGCACCAGAGGAAGTAAGCTCGAACTGGTCCCACTGAGCCACTAGAGCATCCACCGCCCCAGCCTTCGGGTCCTTGAACCTGGACATGAACATCGGTAACTTGGCATTGGACCTGGATGCCATCAAAACCACTTGGGGAGTTCCCCAACGGGAGCACAGCATTGCAAAAATCTCCGGATGAAGACTCCAATCTCCGGGATCCACCTTCTCGCGACTGAGAAAGTCCACCGTAACATTCTGAACCCCTGGAATGTGGATTGCAGAAATGGCTGGAACCCTGGCCTCGGCCCAGATCAGGATCCGAGACACTTCCACCATGAACCTGGGACTCCTTGTCCGCCTTGGTGATTGATATACGCAACCGCTGTCGCGTTGTCTGTCTGCACTCGGACTGGCAGACCGCTCAAAGGGACCGTCCAGTGTTGGAGGCAAAGGAAAAAACGCCCTCAATTCCAGGATATTGATCGGTAGAATAGCCTCTTCCGATGACCATACTCCCTGAATCCAGGAATCGTTCCAAACACACCCCCCCCCAGCCTGTCAGGCTGGCATCGGTGGTTATGACCGACCATTTCGGAGGGAGGAAAGATTTCCCCAGGGATAAAGCTCCTGGACGTAACCACCATCCTAGAGACTCTCGCACCCTGCGAGAGATGGTGACACTGCAATCTAGCGATTGCGACTGATTCCAATGACTCAGGATAAACCTTTGGGGAACCCTGGAATGGAACTGGGCAAATGGAATTGCCTCCATGGACCACCATTAATCCCAGAAGACGCATACACTTCCGAAGGGACATTGCTGTCGAAGACTGTATGATCTGTACATGTCGAACGAGACATGCCTGTTTATCTGGAGGTAGGGATACCACTGCCCGTACCGTGTCGAAATGCATTCCCAAAAAGAGAATTGCCTGTGACGGTTTCAGAAACGACTTCTCCCAATTGACCAGCCAACCAAAGTCCTTCAATAGCTAAAGAGACAGATTGCGAGCCGTCACCGCCTCCTCCTCCGAGGCGTTCCTGTCTTCAAAGAATTGCCATGAGGAGCGCCAGAATTTTTGTAAGAACTCAGGGCGCTGAGGCTAAGCCGAATGGCAGAGCCACGAAGTGTTAAACCTGACTTATGGCAAAAAGAAGAAAACGCTGATGAGCCTTCCCGATGGGAACATGCAAAATAAGCGTCGTAAAAGTCTATTGACACCAAAAAATCGTTCTGCGATATAGCCGCCACAACGGAGCGGAGCGACTCCATGCGGAATTTTTGGATGTGGACATGCCGATTCAATCTTTTCCAGAATAGGGCGAAAGTTGTCCTCCTTTTTGGGGACCACAAAAGAATTGGAATAAAATCCTTTTCCCCGGGCCTCTGGCGGAACCGGTATTACCCCACCCTTCTGTAGAAGGAATTTGACCTCTCACCGCAGAGCGACAAAAAGCTCGTGCTCTGACGGAATGCGAGATTGGCAACAAAAACTGTCCGGGGGTTGAAAGGAAAAAACTATGAAATAGCCTGCCGACACGACCCGCGTTACCCAGGAATCCGGAACGCGGGAAATCCAAGTCGCTCTGAATTGCAGCAGGCGACCCCCCACTCGAGAGTTCTCGAGAGGACCCCTGGCGTCAGTCCGTCTTGGCGGGCTTCTTGTCAGTTTCCCGCTTGACGGAAAAATCTGCTTCCCGGGAGTGTGAGATTTCCGGGAGGATTTTGTTCTCCAGAAAGAGGGACGACCCGATCCCCGAGAGGGCCGACCACTATTGGCACCAGGCCTGTCAGACACGGAAGCCATAGCCCCACGCTGTGGTAAAGGCGCTACTTTTTCCCTTGTAAGCCAAAGCCAGCAAAACTTGTTTGGACCGGTCCTCTGTCTAAGTCACAGAGCTCTTCTGACTGTGACTGCCGAAGCTTGCGCCCTGGACAGTAGCGACGCAGATCTAAACCTGCATCATAGCTGCAACGGGCTGCAGTCTCCAACCATTCGAGATCTCTATCTCAGGTAACGGAGATCTATTTTGCAAAACCGTCCGCAGACGGAACAACCAGCACAGAGAGCCTTAGAAGCACACATGGATCCTAGCACCGCTCTGAATCCATGACCCATGGCCTCATAGATGGATTTTGTCGCCATCTTTGTTTTTTTTTTTTTTTTTTTTCAGCGGACCATTACCTTCCCTTTAACAGGAAGCTATGAAGATTTACTAATCTTCAAGAGACGGAATTTAATTATCAATTAAGTCCGTCGAACACGGATACAGTTCTAGAGAAAAAACCGTGTCTGGACATTTCCTACTCCACTACTCCATTAAGCTCATCCATAGAAGACAATGCCGATCGTGACCTATGCGATTCCTGGAAACATCCGGCCCGACTAACCAGTTTGTCTGAGCCTTACAGGGTATACCTGTCATGTAATTCAGACAGCGCCCGTCATATCAAAAAATTGTGCTGGCATCGCCAAAAAACAACCTGGTGCCGGACCATAGGTAACACAGTCGCCGGACACAGCGTATCCCCAGTGCAAGCGTAAGACAAGCGCATCCGTAGCGTAGGCGCAGGACACAAAATATCCGTAGCGCAGGCGCACGTAGGACAGGTGTAGGACATAGCGAATATGTAGGTGCTGGGATAAAGCATCTGAAGCGCAGACGTTATGGCATAGTGCGTTATGGAGACGTCAATCACAATGTATTTGGACGCCTTTGACATGTCCTCACACAGTATATGACGGGTTAAAACTGTCAGTTCTCAATATAATACACAAATGCATTCCCCATATAACATTAAAGAATGGACAAGTCGAGGAAATAACCAAGAGTTTTGATGAAAAAAATAACCAAATTTTTTCAATCAGAATACATAAACCAAATCAACCGTACAGAGGCAACCGACAACAAGATTAACGAACTATATAATGGGGAAGATAATTTAAGCACTCTATAAAATCAATGAATCTCATAAAAATCTCACATTGCTAGTCTTGCGCTATCAGAATAATGCATAGCAGGAATATCTGTAGGGAAACAACACTTACGATCACGTAAAGCTGATTTGTGGTAGGACAAAATCAACTGTGACATGTCATATAACCACCATAATCTTGCCACTATCCACGTTTTCGAAAATTACTTCGCACCCTGCGAAAGTTTTCGAAACGTGGTAGAAGCGGGGTGCAGGCACGGGGAAACTAGCCACCGCTTACCCCTTCCATGTCGGGATATGCGTATATCCAGCCTTGTGAGTACAATCGTAATAACCTAATCCACGCTTACAGTCTTACTGGCCATGGTATACGTGTTGATAGTGGTCTAGAGTTTCAGTTGGGTTACTAACTGACATTCACAGTTGATGCTTCGATATTTTCTGATAGCAGCAAGACTAGCACTGTTTTTACTGATAGGCTACGATTTTGGCTGGCAGTTTGGATGTCCTTGACACGCAGTAAAGCACACCCGTACTTGAATTGGTAGACATCAACTTGTATAAGTCAGTCTGCATTATATTAGGTTGCATTGCACTGGCTGTGTACTTTTTTAAGAAAATCAATATACATTGCTCAACGAGTAGTCTCTTGTTATCGGCTTTATCTTGCTTGCATGTTTTTGACAGCGCCGCAGATAGTACAACTTTCACCGACATTAAAACATTTTTCATTTAAGCTTTGACTATTAGGTGCTTATGTTTGTTGCAATTGTAGGCAGGTTCTTTGTGAGCAGCAGTAGCATTACTTTCTTTACCCATCAGTCGGACAGGTTACTATTTTGATATAGTCGACTTGCATTATATCCAGCTGTAGTTATTGGCCGGCTTTATTATAAGAAAAACTTGCAATATCCTACATTATTCAGTGATATTTCAGCTATCCATAAATTTAAGCCCAAACTATTAAATTGTGGAAATTCTGAATCTAACCATTTGTGATTTATGTAATGCTTATAAATTAATCCCCTTATATTGCCTGGAAATCTTGGTTGCGTGCCCTGTACGGTTTGTTATATGTTGGGTAATGTATATGAAAAAGATTCGTTATTTTTGTCATCAAAAAAACATTTGGTTATTTCGTCCTACTTCATTCTTTAATGTTATGGGAAATAGCATTTGTTATGTATCTACTTTAGGAGTTATCAATTATTAGGGTTATGATTATGGCAATAATGGATTTCTTTTGTTAAGTCTCAAATATAGGCAAACAAAAAAGCGGAGCACACGAAGGGTGAGGAAGTTAAGCCTAGCTGACCCCAGCTGACCCTTCAAACAAGGGTTAACCGCTTTCCAAGGGGTTAATGCCGCAGCCTCCCATAACCTCTGCTGGACGGAGGTGTATTGCAGGAACTGACTCAAAAAAGACGCCCTGCGCTCCCAGATATATGCGGCACAGCCGCAGATAGGAAATAAACATCAGGAAGGCGCCCTGTAGTTGAAGGGGTTAAGCTTCCGCAGAAGCGACTCACCCTTCTGGTAATAGCTGCCGGGAGGAAAGGGAGAGCGATGGCCCCGAGGAGCTTCCAGCTCCTGCATTAATAACGGCCGCCGCACTGTGTCTCCATGTCGGAAAGCGCGCGCTCAGAGTACCGCGAAATTTCAAATAAAAAAGCGGGAACTCCTCTCTCCTCACCGTGACTGAATACATGTACCGGCGGTCGCCGCCGCGACCGCTGAATGCACACTGATATCACACAGTGAATACATGTAATAACGCTGCCACCGCAGTCGTTAATAACGTGTAATAGCGCTGCCACCGCAGTCGCTGAAAACACATAGTGATACATGTAATAGCGCTGCCACAGCAGTCGCTAAAGCACTACACACATTATAAAAAATGCGGAGTACTCACCAGCACCGTACTATTGGAGCCATGAGGGCGTTACAGTTACCAGAGAGAGGTAACTAGGCGTCCTGGTAAGTCGGCCCGGATGTTTCAGGAGTCGCATAGGTCGCGACGGCTTTACAATCTGTATCCGTTTTCTACGGAGTTGATTGTTAATTGGATCTCCTGAAGTGAATGTCCCTTTATCCTGGTAAAGGAAGGCGAGTCTGCAGGACCTGCTGGACAGAAAAATGGAGATGGCAACAATATCCATCTGCGAGGCCGCGGGTCATGGATTCAGTATTAAGGATCTATGTGTACTTGTAAAGTTTCCCTGAGCCGTTTGGACCGTCTACGGACGGCGTGACAAGATGGATCCCCTCTATCGAGATAGATGGGCTTTTCAAGTTGAAGGATTCTGCGTCACTGCTATCCAGGGCGCAATCCTCGGCAGTCACAGTCAGAAGAGCACTGTGGCTTAGACAGTGGAACGCGGTTTCCAAGCAGGGTTTGCTATCTTTAGCTTACAAAGTGGTCAGCTATTTGAATCTGACCTCACAGAGCTGATTTCTGAGGCAAAAGAAACAGCTTTACCGCAGCGCAGAGCTGTGACTTCTGCGTCTGGCAGGACTAGTGCCGGTAGTTGTCGGCGGTCCTTTCGGTCCAGGGGATGATCCGGTCAACCCTCTGGGGGTTTGGGTCGTTCCTCTCTTTTTTTTTTAAAAAAAAAAAGGGGGAATTTCTCAGAAATTCCGCATACCCTGGAAACAGAACTTCCATTAAGACAGAAGCTGGCAAAAAACCCGCTAAAGCGGTCTGACGTCTGGGTCTCACTCGAGCGCTCTCGAGTGGAGGGTCGTTTACTCCAATTCAAACCGACTTGGGTTTCCCGTGTGTCGGACGCCTGGGTAACACAGGTTGTGTTGGCAGGCTACTTCATAGAGTTTCTTTCTCGACCCCCGGACAGGTTTTGCCAATCTCGCATTCCGTCAGAGCCGAGCTATTTGCCGCTCTACTACGAGAAGTCGATTCCCTTCTGCAGAAGGGTGTGGTGATACCGGTTCCGCAGAGGACCGGGGAAAGGATTCTTATTCCAACCCCCAAAAAGGAGGACAAATTTCGCCCTATTTTGTATTTCAAAGACTGAATCGGCATGTTTACATACCCGAAAATTCCGCATGGAGTCGCTTCGCTCCGTTGTGGCAGCCCTGTCGCAGAACGTCTTTTTGGTCAATCGACATTCGCGACGTTTATTTGCATGTTCCCGTCGGAAGGGCTCACCGGCGCTTCCTTCGTTTTGCCATAGGTCAGGGCCATTGCCAGTTTGTGGCTCTGCCATTCGGCTTGGCCTCGGCGCCAGAGTTTTTACAAAAATTCTAGCGCCCCTCATGGCAATTCTTCGAAGACAGGGGGTTACGATTTCCCTACCTGGACGACCTTCTGATTGTGGCGTCCTCAAAGGAGGAGGCGGGGACGGCTCGCAATCTATCCCTTCAGCTCCTGGAGGATTTCGGGGTGGCTGGTCAATTGGGAGAAGTCGTCTCTGGAAGTCAATCCTGTTTTTGGGAATGCATTTCGACACTGTACGGACGGTGGTGTCCCTTCCTCCAGACAAGCGGGCATGTCTCTTTCGACATGTACAGATTATGAGGTCTACGGCAGCAATGTCCTTTCGGAAGTGTATGCGCCTTCTGGGTTTGACGTCCATGGAGGCACTTCCGTTTGCCCAATTTCATTCCAGGGCCCTCCAAAGGCTCATTCTGAGTCGTTGGGATCGATCGCAAGCTTCTCTGAATTGCAGCGTCATCATCTCTCACAGGGTGCGAGAATCCCTAGGATGGTGGTTACGTCCAGGAGCGTTATTCCTGGGGAAATCTTTCCTCCCTCCGAGGTGGTCGGTCATAACCACCGATGCCAGCCTGACGGGCTGGGGGGGGGGGTGTCTGGAACGATCTTTGGATCCAGGGAGTATGGTCATCGGAAGAGTCTGTTCTACCGATCAACATCCTGGAGTTGAGGGCAATTTTTCCTTTGCCTACAACACTGGACGGTCCCTTTAAGCGGTCTACCAGTCCGAGTGCAGACAGACAACGCGACGGCGTTGCGTATATCAACCACCAAGGTGGGACAAGGAGCTCCAGCCTCATGATGGAGGTGTCTCGGATCCTGCTATGGGCCGAGACCAAGGTTCCAGCCATCTCTGCGATCACATTCCAGGAGTCCAGAAAACCACGGCGGACTTCCTCAGTCACGAGAAGATGGATCCTGGAGAATGGAGTCTTCATCCGAAAATTTTTGCGCTGCTGTGCTTCCGTTGGGGAACTCCCCAAGTGGATTTGATGGCATCCAGGTTCAAATGCCAAACTACCGACCTTCATGTCCAGGTACAAGGACCCGAAGGCTGTGGCGGTGGTTGCTCTGGTGGCTCCGTGGGACCATTTCGAGCTAGTCTGTGTGTTTCCGCCGATATCTGTACTTCCTCTGGTGCTGCGTCGGATCAGACTGGAAGAGAATTCCAGCTATGTTGATAGCCCCGGATTGGCCAAGGAGGACGTGGTTCTCGACACTGGTGTCGTTTTTGGCGGCACCGCCATTCCCACTTCCTCCTCGCCCGGACCTGTTAACCCAGGGGCCCGTTCGTCATCCGGACTTGAAGTCTCTGCGTTTGACGGCGTGGCTCTTGAGACCGAAACCTTGACCCGTAGAGGTTTTTCAGCCGAAGTCATTGCCACTCTGCGAGCTGCCAGAGGTCCGGCTACTACTAAGATTTATCACAAGACTTGGTCTTTTCGTGGTTTCGGGTTCTTCAAGGAATCCGAGGATTTTTTTCCATTCCCAATTTGTTGGCTTTGCTACAGTACGGGCTGGACAAAAGGTTTGGCAGTTAGCACTCTGAAATGTCAGGTTTCTGCCCTGTCTTTGCTATTTCGGAAGGCTATCGCCTCGCGTAGGGACGTACGTTCCTTTTTTCGCGGAGTAACCCGTCAGTTTCCACTGCGGAAGGCGCCTGTGTCTCCTTGGCGGCTCAACCTTGTCTTGGAGGCTCTTCAGCATATACCTTTTGAGCCAATGGATTCTGCTAACCTTTCTTTGCTTTCTTGGAAGGTTGCCTTCTAGTCGCAGTCCTCTTTAAGAAGGGTTTTTTTCCTGCTCGCCTCCTTTCCTGGAGTTTTACCCGGATCGAGTAGTGCTTCGCACACGGGGCGATTTTCTACCTAAGGTGGTGTCGCAATTTCATGTTAACCAGGATATTGTGTTGCCCTCGCTTTGCCCGGGCCCAGTGAATGCAAAGGAACGGAACTTGCACAAATTGGATTTAGTGCGGGTCTTGAAGTTCTATTTTGTCTATTACTCAAGGTTTTCGAAAGTCAGATTCCCTGTTTGTGATTACAGCAGGTCGCAGGCGTGATCAACGAGTTTTCAAGGACTCTATAGCTCGTTGGATTCGGACGGCCATTTTGGAGGCTTACCGTCTTAATGGCGAACCTTGCCCGATTAAGATTCGAGCTCGCTCCACGAGGGCTGTGACTTCATCGTGGGCCTTTCATCAAGGGCTTCGGCAGCTCAGCTCTGCCGAGCGGCGACCTGGCGTTTCGTCCACATATTTACAAAGTTTTATAAGGTGGACGTCAGTGCTTCCGCTGATGCGGCCTTAGGACGTAGGGTCCTGCAGGCAGCGGTAATTTAAAGTTTTTAGTTAACTTGTATTTGGCGCCTGTGGCATTTATCTAGGTTGTTGGGTTTCTGCCTATTTTGTTTTTTTCCCACCCTAATTTTTGGACTGCTTTGGGACGTCCCACTAGTAATGACTGTGGCTCTCTTCCATCTGCAGCTGAAAGACGGATTTTGGTAAGAACTTACCTGTAAAATCCTTTTCAGCGAAGGAAGGAAGAGAGACACAGCTCCCTCCCATGGCAGAAGTGTGTTGTTGTACTTACAGATGCAGCGTGACCCTTCTCTGATAGCGATTATCTGGACTGAGGTCGACGCGCTACGGCTCTGATACAGCATTGCCAGCTTATCGCAGTAGGCAGGTTCAGTGAGTAGTACCT
This sequence comes from Oophaga sylvatica, assembly GCA_033576555.1. NCBI lineage: Eukaryota > Metazoa > Chordata > Amphibia > Anura > Dendrobatidae > Oophaga > Oophaga sylvatica. Next base: position 303,979,119 of record JARQOD010000005.1, read on the forward strand.
GTAACTGTGTGATTTTTTTGCCGAATGCATGCATAACCTGTACTCTTATGTTTTTTCTCTGAAGTCCTTCAGAAGGGGTTATGTTGCTTCGCTGGTGATATTGTTCTTCCTTAAGCTTGGGTACGACTGAAGAGCTGAGTAGGAGGAGCCCGAGCTGGAGGGGCCGGTCAACACTCTTTTTAATCTGAGGTGTCAATCCTATCTGGGCTCCGCCTACCCACTAGTAATGACTGTGTCTCTCTTCCTTCCTTCGCTGAAAAGGATTTTACAGGTAAGTTCTTACCAAAATCCGTCTTTTATCCTGTTGCTCTTGTGAAAATGAAAAAATTGAGGCTAAAAGAAAATTTTTGGGAAAAAAAAGGTACTTTTTCATTTTTATGGATCAATATGTGAAGCACCTGGGGGTTCAAAGTGCTCACTACACTATGCATCTTGATAAGTTCCTTGGGGGTCTAGTTTCCAAAATGGGGTCACTTGTGAGGGAGCTCCAAAGTTTAAGCACACAGGGGCTCTCAAACTCGACATGGTGTCCGCTACATGGAGCTAATTTCCATCAAAGTCAAATGGCTCCTGGGGTCTAGTTCCCAATGTGTCACTCAGGTTTCTACTGTTAGCACATCAAGCTCTCAAACACAACTGCCCGCAGAACTTTCCGTCAAGTCTGCATCAACTGCTCCTCCTTCCTAGCCCTGCCGTGCGCCCAAACAGTGGTTCCTCCCTTACATATGGGGTTTCAGCGTACTCAGGACAAATTGGACAACAACTTTTGGGGTCCACTTTCTCCTTTTACCCTTGGGAAAATAAAAAAAATTGTTGCTAAAAGATCATTTTTTTGACTAAAGTTAAATGTTAGTTTTTTCCTTCCATGTTGCTTCTGCTGCTGTAAAACACCTGAAGGGTTAATAAACTTCTTGAATGTGGTTTTGATAAGCTTGAGGGGTGCAGTTTTTAGAATGGTGTCACTTTTGGGTACTTTCAGCTTAAACTGACTTCAAATGTGAGGTGTTCCCTAAAAAACTGGGTTTGTAAATTTTGTGGTGAAATTTGAAAATTGTGAAATTTTCGCCAAATTTACAATTTTTTCACCAATAAACGCAAAAATTATTGACCTAAATTTTCCACTATCATGAAGCCCAATATGTCACGAAAAAACAAACTCAGAATCGCTAGGATCCGTTGAAGCGTTCCTGAGTTATTACCTCATAAAGGGACATTGGTCAGAATTGCAAAAAATGGCCAGGTCATTAAGGTCAAAATAGGATGGGTCATGAAGGGGTTAAAAGATGCAATTGCCGACGTGCGCAAATGAAAACCGGCTCCCATCGGCCCACCGTGACGCAGGGCATCAATGGGTTAATATGGAAAACAGGGTCCTGCTGCAGTTACCCATAACTGCCATCTTCTCCACTGAAGCTCAGCCACAGGCTGAACCCCACATACAATCCGCAATTTCACTATACACTGCAGTACTGTGATGTACAGTATAAGTGATCAAACCATCACAGGTTCAAATGAAAAAAAAAAAAGGTTTCTTTGTAAGTTCATCTGGCAGACTGGTCGTCCACATATTTGTGGTGATATACAGTGGGGAAAAAAAGTATTTAGTCAGCCACCAATTGTGCAAGTTCCTCCACTTAAAAGATGAGAGAGGCCTGTAATTGACATCATAGGTATATCACAACTATGACAGTCAAAATGAGAAAACAAATCCAGAAAATCACACTGTCTGATTTGGTAAGATTTATTTTGCAAATTATGGTGGAAAATAAGTATTTGATCATTAACAAAAGTTCATCTCTATATTTTGTTATATATCCTTTGTTGGCAATGACAGAGGTCATACATTTTCTGTAAGTCTTCACAAGGTTGGCACACACTGTTGGTGGTATGTTGGCCCATTCCTCCATGCAGATCTCCTCTAGAGCAGTGATGTTTTGGACATGTCGCTGGGCAACACGGGCTTTCAAATCCCTCTAAAGGTTTTCTATGGGGTTGAGATCTGGAGACTGGCTATGCCACTCCAGGACCTTCAGATGCTTCTTACGAAGCCACTCCTTCGTTGCCCTGGCGGTGCTTGGGATCATTATCATGCTGAAAGACTCATCCACGTTTCATCTTCAATGCCCTTGCTGATGGAAGGAGGTTTTCACTCAAAATCTTATGATACATGGCCCCATTCATTCTTTCATGTACACGGATCAGTTGTCCTGGTCCCTTTGCAGAGAAACAGCCCCAAATGTTGCCATCCCCATGCTTCACAGTAGGTATGGTGTTCTTTGGATGCAACTCAGCATTCTGTCTCCTCCAAACACGACGAGTTTTGTTTCTACCAAACAGTTCTACTTTAGTTTCATCAGACCATATGACATTCTCCCAATACTCTTCTGGATAATCCAAGGACGGGCCCGGTCATGTACTGGCTTAAGAAGGGGGACACGTCTGGCACTGCAGGATCTGAGTCCCTGGCGGCGTAGTGCGTTACTGATGGTAGACTTTGTTACGGTGGTCCCAGCTCCATGCAGGTCATTCACTAGGTCCCCCCGTGTGGTTCTGGGATTTTTGCTCACCGGTCTTGTGATCATTTTGACCCCATGGGGTGAGATGTTGCGTGGAGCCCCAGATCGAGGGAGATTATCAGTGGTCTTGTATGTCTTCCATATTCTTATTATTGCTCACCACAGTTGATTCACACCAAGCTGCTTGCCTATTGCAGATTCAGTCTCCCCAGCCTGGTGCAGGGCTACAATTTTGTTTCTGGTGTCCTTTGACAGCTCTTTGGTCTTCACCATAGTGGAGCTTGGAGTGTGACTGTTTGAGGTTGTGGACAGGTGTCTTTTATACTGATAACAAGTTCAAACAGGTGCCATTACTACAGGTAATGAGTGGAGGACAGAGGAGCCTCTTAAAGAAGAAGTTACAGGTCTATGAGAGCCAGAAATCTTGCATGTTTTTAGGTGACCAAATACTTATTTTCCACCATAATTTGCAAAATAAATATTGCCAAATCAGACAAGGTGATTTCCTGGATTTTTCTCATTTTGACTCTCATAGTTGTGGTCTACCTATGATGTCAATTACAGGCCTGTCTCATCTTTTTAAGTGGGAGAACTTGCACAATTGGTGGCTGACTAAATACTTTCTTTCCCCACTGTATTAGTCAGGTCTAAACAGATGGGAGGCCTCGGTCTTCCGGATTGTAAAAAATACTTTACGGCGGCAGTACATGCCAGAATACGCGATTATTTTCACCATCAACATGGGAAGCTTTGGGTTCATATAGCACAAACTATATGTCCAAGGGCATTAACTACACTCCCCTCGATCCCACATTCCTCAGCCCTTAACCCCTTAATGACAGAAGCTTTTTTCGGTTTTCGTTTTTAGCTCCCCTTCTTTCCAGAGCCATAACTTTTTTACTTTCCGTCAATATGGCCATGTGAGGGCTTATTTTTTGCAGGAAGAGTTGTACTTTTGAACGACAATTGGTTTTAGCATATCGTGTACTCGAAAATGGGAAAAAATTCCAAGTGTGATGAAATTGCAAAAAAGTGCAATTCCACACTTGTTTTTTTGTTTGGCTTTTTTGCTAGGTTCTCTAAATGCTAAAACTGACCTGCCATTATGATTTTCCAGGTCAATGCGAGTTCATAGACACCAAACTAGGTTCCTTTTTATCCAAGTGGTAAAAAAAAAATTCCAAAGTTTACTAAAAAAAAAAAAAAAAATTGCGCCATTTTTCAAGACCCATAGCATCTCCATTTTTCGTGATCTCGGGTTGGGTGAGGGCTTATTTTTTGAATGCCGGGATGATGTTTTTAATGATATATTGATGATGATATTGTCCTAGTTATTCTTTCTTTTGTATTTTTATAATTGAAAATTATTTAACCTTTCAATAAAAATTTAATTTTGAAAAATAAAAGTTTTCTAAAACTAAACAAAAGGACAAATATATTTGTCCTTTTGTTTAATTTTAGAAACCTTTTTTTTTTTTTAACTTGAACCTGTGATGGTTTCATCACTTATACTATACATCACAATATCACAGTATGGCAGTGTATAGTACACACGTGGTCAAAATTGTTGGTACCCCCTTGTTTAATGACAGAAAAACCCACAATGGTGACAGAAATAACTTGAATCTCACAAAAGTTATAATAAATCAAAAGTCTATTAAAATGAACAAATGAAAGTCAAACATTGCTTTTCAGCCATGCTTACATAGAATTTAAAAAAAAATAAAACTCATGGCATTGGCCTGGACAGAAATGATGGTACCCCTGAAAATAATGTGACAAAAGGGACATGCGAAATCAAGGTGTGTCCACTAATTAGCATCACAGGTGTCTACGATCTTGGAAAAATATTTAGAATTGAGAGTCCTCAGTGGTTGATACCTTTTAATGGCTAACTGAAAAGATGGTAACAAATTGCAAGCTTTCGAGACTACTCAGGTCTCTTCATCAGGCAAAGACTAATACAAACACGGTACAAAGATATACATCTGAACTGTACGATCTTGGAATCAGTGAGTGGGCCTGTACAGAGGGCTACAGATACTCACTGTGTTGTTTGGTGACATGGTGTGTATCACACTCAACATAGACCAGAGGAAGCGAAGGAAAGAGTTGTCTCAGGAGATTAGAAAGAAAATTATAGACAAACATGCTAAAGGTAAAAGTTATAAGACCATCTCCAAGCAGCTTGATGTTCCTGTGACTACAGCTGCACATATTATTCAGAAATTTAAGCTCCATGGGACTGTAGCCAACCTCCCTAGATGTGGCCTCAGGACGAAAATTGATGACAAATCAAAGAGACGGATAATACGAATGGTATCAAAAGAGCCCAGAAAAACGTCTAAACAGATTAAGGCTATGTGCACACGTTGCGGATTGTTAGCGTTTTTGCCGCGAAAACGCGGCAAAAACGCTTATCCAACGCAACTCATTATATCCTATGGGATTCCGCAATGCTGTGCACATGCTGCGTGTTTTTCCGCGGCCAAATTGCACTGCGGAAAAAAAATGCAGCATATTCATTCTTATTCCGGAATCGCGGTGATTCCACCGCCATAGGAATGCATTGAACCGCTTACTTTCCGCATGTGGCTATGCCCACCATGCGCAAAGTAAGTGGTTCATGTGCGGATGGTACCCAGGGTCTGGAGGAGAGGAGACTCTCTTCCAGGCCCTGGGTACCTTATCCCTGTAAAAACAATAATTAAAATAAAAAATAATGATATTCTCACCTTCCGGCGGCCCCCGCAGCCTTCCCACCTCTCAGCGACTCTCCCGGCCAATCCCGTTCCCAGGCGTCCTTTGCGACAATGACCCCAGATGACATAGCGGTCTCGCGTGATGCTACGTCATGGGGACTGGATTGGCCGGGAGTGTCGCTGAGGACCAGGAAGGCTGCGGGGGCCGCCGGAAGTTGAGAATATCACGATTTTTTTTTTTTTTTTAATTATTTTTAACATTAGATCTTTTTACTATTGATGCGGCATAGGCGGCATCAATAGTAAAAAGTTGGTCACACCTGTCAAACACTATGTGTGACTCGTGTGACCAACCTTTCAATCAGTTTTCCAAGCGATGTTACAGATCGCTTGGAAAACGTTAGCATTCTGCAAGCTAATTACGCTTGCAAAACGCTAGTTTCTGGCAGGAATACGCATACCTATAAAAATGCGTATTTCCCGCGGCAGGGAGGTGCGGGATTGCCGCGGAAATTTCCGCAATACTTCCACAACGTGTGCACATAGCCTAAAGGTAAACTTCAAGCTCAAGGAACATCAGTGTCAGATCGCACCATCTGCTGTTGCATGAGCCAAAGTGGACTTCATGGGAGATGACCAAGGAGGACACCATTGTTGAAAAAAAAAAAAAAAAATCATAAAAAAGCCATACTGGAATTTGCCAAAATACATGTTGACAAGCCACAAAGCTTCTTGGAGAATGTCCTATGGACAGATAAGACAAAAATGGAACTTTTTGGCAAGGCACATCAGTTTTACATTCACAGACGGAAAAATGAAGCATATCAAGAAAAGAACACTGTCCCTACTGTGAAACATGGAGGAGGCTCTGTTATGTTCTGGGGCTGCTTTGCTGCATCTGGCACAGGGTGTCTAGAATCTGTAATATCTTAAGACTATCAAGGGATTCTAGAGAGAAATGTGCTGCCCAGTGTCAGAAAGCTTGGTCTCAGTTGCAGGTCATGGGTCTTGCAACAGGATAATGACCCAAAACACACAGCTAAAAACACCCAACAATGGCTAAGAGGAAAAAAATTGGACTATTCTGAAGTGGCCTTCTATGAGCCCTGACCTAAATCCTATTGAACATCTTTGGAAAGAGCTGAAACATGCTCTCTGGAAAAGGCAACCTTCAAACACGAGACAACTGGAGCAGTTTGCTCTTGAGGAGTGGGCCAAAATACCTGTCAAGAGATGCAGAAATCTGATTGACAGTTACAGGAATCTTTTGATTGCAGTGATTGCCTCAAAAGGTTGTGCAACAAAATATTAAGTTAAGGGTACATCATTTTGTCCAGGCCTATTTCATGACTTGTATTTTTTTAAATTCTGTGGAAGCATGGTTGAAAAGCAATGTCTGACTTTCATTTTCATAGATTTTTAATTTATTATTACTTTTGTCAGATTCAAGTTATTTCTCTGACCATTGTGGGTTTTTCTGTCATTAAACGAGGGGTACCAACAATTTTGACCACGTGTATGTAATATACATACATACACACATACTTAAAATCACATACCCTTTTTTCTCTTCAAAAATAAAGAAATTAAAAGAAAAAAAAAACTAATGCCAGAATTGCCCTTTTTTATCCTATGTACCCCTATAAAAAAACAACAAAAAAAAACTATACTATTAGTGTAATTTTAATTCATACTGACCAGGACAGGTTATTAGGTTATGTTTACCAAACAACGACTGCTGTAAAAACAAAATCCCAAAGCAACAAATTGTGGAATTGTGTCACACTTGGAATTTTTTCTGTTTTTCGGTACTTTGTATGCAAAAATTAATTGTACTATGAATGACAAACTGATCCCACAACAAAACAGCCCTGATATGGCTATGTTGACAAAAAAAAGTAATGGCTCTTGGAGCAAGGGGAGGAAAAAAGCAAAATGCACAAAAAACATCCAGGTCCTTAAAGGATTATAAACAAAACAGGACTCAACATTCTCTATTATTCAGTTTCGTTTAGCTGAAATGAACCAAGTAGAAGTGGCCCTGAGCTCTGCTCCCAGAATAGTTTGATGCAGCCATAAAACTCCAGTCTTTGTACATTTTGCAGTTTCCTTTAAGTGTTGCAATCTGAAACTAGAAAATCTGACCAAAATATTCAAAATTACTCGCATATTTTACAATGACTACTGAAAATGACCCTATTCATATAACTAACCTGGAATACTTTGTCCTGCAGTAATTTTCGATGTTTTTCCTCTGCATGTAATTTTTCCTCTAGTTGATGAATTTTGCTCTGAAGGGATACAATACTTTTCTGTATCAAATTCTACATAAAGCAACACATTTATTCTGCTAATATGCAATTATTTTGTATCTTAGATTATTACTAAGTACTAAAGTACATACTGAATGTAATATTACACCAATATGAATGAGAGGTGAAAGATATTTTAGATTTTCCGCCACATCCTGAACCCCATTACACATTTAAAGATAATTTGTTAGCAGGTTTTTGAAACCCCATTTGAAAGCAGCATGATGTAAGGGCAGAGAACCAAATTCCAGTAATGTAGCACTTGCTTGGCTACTTACTGCAGTTTTCACCTAGTTCTCTGAATGACACGCCCCAACACTAATTGGCAGTTTTCTGTGACCACTGTCCAATCAGTGGTGTGGCTGGGGATATATAGAGCTCATGAATATGAGGACTACAGGACAGCAGATTTACTAGTCCTCTAGTGACAAACTCCTGCTTACTTGATCAAAACCAGAGCAAACACTCTAGTAAATGACATCAATAGAATCAGGATCTCGGTCTCTAAATTATGCTGCTCTCAGATTCAAATAAATTGAATTCTACTCGAATTTTACAAAAATCCACATTTGCCAAAATGCAGATTTATTGCAATTGACATATGTGCAGATTCAGCAAAAAGGGCAGCTGCTGGCCGTCAAAATTATTAAAAAAAAAAAAAAAAATATAGAAACAAATCATTATACTCCCCTACTCTCACATCCCTGGCCTCTCTGCACTCGTGATGTCATCTTTGGGCCTTTCACACTGTGCGGGACTTAAGAGTGACATGGCGCTCTGGGGAGCTTCTCCTAAGGCCGGAGTCACACTAGCGAGAAATACGGACGAGTGCAATGCGAGAAAAAAAAAATCGCATTGCACTCGGACCAGTGTTAATCTATGTGGCAGCTCCCATCAGCCGATTTTTTCTCGGCCGTTTTATACATACGAGAGAAATCGCAGCATGGTGCGATTTGCACCGTATATCGGCCGAGACTCGCCAATGCAAGTCAATGGGTGCGTGAAAACAACGGATTACACACGGACCATGCGTGTAACTTGCGAGAAATACGCACCGGTGTCCTTTAGAAAAGCCGGCAATACACATAGCATATATATATTATATATATATATATATATATATATATATATATATATACATACATACACACACACACGTCATTGTGACACATATATACTCCGCACAGCATCAGTGACGTCAGAGGGAATCCCCAGCTGACCTGAAGTGAACTGATTAGCATGGGAAGCAATCAATTAAGCTTCCCAGCTACCCAGCTAATCACTTCATCTCCTGTGGGCCGGGAGATGAACTCATTCATTCGGGGGTTTACAGCCAGGCTGCCAGCATTAGCAGCGGTCCCTGCGGTAAACATGTTAACCCTTTCAGATGGATTGCAGCGTGGGACCTGACTGAGCGCCGGAGAGGTAAGAATAATGTTGCTTTATTATTTTATTTTTATTACAGGAGAACAAGGGATTCGGAAGGATTACCAGTACAATAAAATATGGTCAAAAATTGTGTATTTATTTCATTAAAAGACGGATTTTGGTAAGAACTTACCTGTAAAATCCTTTTCAGCGAAGGAAGGAAAGGAGACACACTAGTCATAACTAGTGGGTAGGCGGAGCCCAGATGGGATAGACACCTCAGATTAAAAAAGAGTGTTGACCGGCCCCTCCAGCTCGGGCTCCTCCTACTCAGCTCTCCAGTTGTACACAAGCTTAAGGAAGAGCAATATCACCAGCGGAGCAACATAACCCCTTCTGAAGGACTTCAGAGACGAAAACACAAAAATACAGGTTATGTATGCATTTAGGTAAAAACCACACAGTTCCAGGTACTACTCACTGGACCTGACCACTGCGATGAGCTGGCGATGCTGGAACAGAGCCGTAGCGCGTCGACCTCAGCCCAGATAATTGCTATCAGAGAAGGGTCACGCCGCATCTGTAAATACAACAACACACTTCTGCCAAGGGAGGGAGCTGTGTCTCCTTTCCTTCCTTCGCTGAAAAGGATTTTACAGGTAAGTTCTTACCAAAATCCGTCTTTCAGCAGCAGAACGGAAGGAAAGGAGACACACTAGTCATAACTAGTGGGACGTCCAAAGCAGTCCAAAAATAAAGGGTGGGAAAAAAAACCAGACAAGGCAGAACCCATCAACCTAATAAACTGCGCAACTAGCGCTAAAACACAAGTTAACGAGAACTTTAAACTACCGCCGCCTGTAGGACCCTACGTCCCAAGGCTGCATCAGCGGAAGCACTAACGTCCACCTTATAAAATTTTGTAAAAGTGTGGACGGAGCGCCAGGTCGCCGCCCGGCAGAGCTGAGCTGCCGAGGCCCCTTGATGAAAAGCCCACGATGAGCCCACAGCCCTCGTGGAGTGGGCTCGAACCTTAATCGGGCAAGGTTCGCCTTAAGTCGGTAAGCTTCCAAAATGGCCGACCGATTCCAACGAGCTATAGAATCCTTGGAAGCTCGTTGACCACGTCGACGACCTGCTGGAATCACAAACAGAGTCCGACTTCTGAAAACCTTGAGTAACAGTCAAATAGAACTTCAAAGCCCGCACCAAATCCAATGTGTGCAAGGCCCGTTCCTTCGCATTCCTTGGCCTCGGACAAAGAGAGGGCAACACAATATCCTGGTTAACATGAAATTGCGACACCACCTTAGGTAGGAAACCGCCCCGTGTGCGAAGCACTACACGATCCGGGTGAAACTCCAGGAAGGGAGGCGAGCAAGAAAGAGCCGCCAACTCAGAAACCCTTCTCAAAGAGGTGACCGCCACTAGGAAGGCAACCTTCCAAGAGAGCAAAGAAAGGCTAACAGAGTCCATAGGCTCAAAAGGCCCATGTTGAAGAGCCTCCAAAACAAGGTTGAGCAGACGCCGGCGCCTTCCGCGGCGGAAACTGGAGAGTTACTCCGCGAAAAAAGGAACGCACGTCCCTACGCGAGGCGATAGCTTTCGGAACAGCAAGGACAGAGCAGAAACCTGACCCCTCAGGGTGCTTACTGCCAAACCCTTGTCCAGCCCGAATTGCAGGAAGGCCAACAAATTGGGAATGGAAAAAATCCTCGGGTTCCTTGAAGAACCCGAACACCACAAAAAGAAGGCTTCCCAGGTCCTGTGGTAAATTCTAGTAGTAGCCGGACCTCTGGCAGCTCGCAAAGTGGCAATGACTTTGGCTGAAAAACCTTGACGGGTCAATATTTCGGTCTCAAGAGCCACGCCGTCAAACGCAGAGACTTCAGGTCCGGATGACGAACGGGCCCTTGGGATAACAGGTCCGGGCGAAGAGGGTGTGGAAATGGCGGTGCCGCCAGGAGTGACACCAGTGTCGAGAACCACGTTCTCCTTGGCCAATCTGGGGCTATCAAGATAGCTGAGATTCTCTCTAGTCTGATCCGACGGAGTACCAGAGGTAGCAAAGAAATCGGCGGGAACACATAGATTAGTTTGAATTGGTCCAACGGAGTCACTAGAGCATCCACCGCTACGGCCTTCGGATCCTTGTATCTGGACATGAATGTCGGTAACTTGGCATTAAACCTGGATGCCATCAGAATCCACTTGAGGAGTTCCCCAACGGGAGCACAGCAGTGCAAAAATCTCCGGATGAAGACTCCATTCTCCGGGATACATCTTCTCGCGACTTAGGAAGTCCGCCGTGATATTCTGAACTCCTGGAATGTGGATCGCAGAGATGGCTGGAACTCTGGTCTCTGCCCGTATCAGGATCCGAGATACCTCCACCATGAGTCTGGAACTCCTTGTCCCGCCTTGGTGATTGATATATGCGACCGCCGTCGCATTGTCTGTCTGCACTCGGACAGGCAAACCGCTTAAAGGGACCGTCCAGTGTTGGAGGCAAAGGAAAATCGCCCTCAATTCGAGGATGTTGATCGGCAAGACAGACTCTTCCGACGACCATACTCCCTGAGTCCAGAGATTGTTCCAGACACCCCCCCAGCCTGTCAGGCTGGCATCGGTGGTTATGACCGACCACTTCGGAGGGAGGAAAGACTTCCCCAGGGATAACTCTTTCGGACGTATCCACCATCTAGAGACTCTCGTACTTTGTGGGAGATGATAACACTGCAATCTAGTGAGGTCTGCGACCGATCCCAACGGCTCAAAATGAACTTTTGGAGAGTCCTGGAATGAAATTGGGCAAACGGAAGTGCCTCCATCGAAGCCACCATCAACCCCAGAAGGCGCATACATCTTCGAAGGGACATTGCTGTTGAAGGCTTCATCACCCGTGCATGTCGAAGGAGACATGCTTGCTTGTCTGGAGGCAGGGACACCACTGCTCGTACCGTGTCGAAATGCATCCCCAAAAACAGGATTGATTGTGATGGTTCCAGAGACGACTTCTCCCAATTGACCAGCCACCCGAAGTCCTCCAGGAGCTGAAGGGATAGATTGAGAGCAGTTACCGCCTCCTCCTTCGAAGAGCCACAATCAGAAGGTCGTCCAGGTAGGGAAGAATCTTAACCCCCTGCCTTCGAAGAATCGCCATGAGAGGCGCCAGAATTTTTGTAAAAACTCTGGGCGCTGAGGCCAACCCGAATGGCAGAGCCACAAACTGGTAATGGTCCTGACCTATGGCAAAACGAAGGAAGCGTTGGTGGGTCCTTCCGATTGGAAAGTGCAAATAAGCGTCGCGAATGTCGATTGACACCAAAAAAGCGTTCTGCGACAGGGCCGCCAAAACGGAGCGAAGCGACTTCATGCGGAATTTCCTGGCGTGGACATGCCGATTCAATCCTTTGAGATCCAGAATGGGCCGAAATTTGTCCTCTTTTTTGGGGACCACAAAGAGGTTAGAATAAAACCCTCTTCCCCGGCCCTCCGGCGGAACCGGCACCACCACACCTTTCTGCAGAAGGGAATCTACTTCCCGCAGCAGAGCTGCAAAAAGCTCGGACTCTGACGGAACGCGAGGTTGACAAAAAAACTGTCTGGGGGTCGAGAAAGAGACTCTATGAAGTAGCCTGCCAACACAACCCGTGTCACCCAGGCGTCCGACATGCAGGAAGCCCAAGTCGGTTTGAATAGGAGTAGACGACCCCCCACTCGAGAGCGCTCGAGTGAGACCCAGACGTCAGTCCGCCTTAGCGGTTTTTGCCAGCTTCCCGCTTGTCTTAACGGAAGTTCTGTTTCCAGGGTATGCGGAATTTCTGAGAATTCCCCTTTTTTTTTTTAAAAAGAGAGGGACGACCCGAACCCCAGAGGGCTGACTGAATCATCCCCTGGACCGAAAGGACCGCCGACAACTACCAGCACTAATCCTGCCAGACGCAGAAGTCACAGCTCTGCGCTGCGGTAAAGCTGTTTCTTTTGCCTTTACCTTGGCAATCAGCTCCGTGGGGTCAGGTCCAAATAGCTGACCACCTTGCAAGCTAGCAAACCCTGTTTGGAAACTGCGTCCCCAGTCCACTGTCTAAGCCACAGTGCTCTTCTGACTGTGACTGCCGAGGATTGCGCCCTGGATAGCAGTGACGCAGTATCCCCCAACAACAGGAAAAGCCCATCTACCTCGATAGAGGAGATCCACCTTGCCACGCCGTCCGTAGACTGTCTCAGGGAAACTTTACAGGTACACATGGATCCTCAATACTGATGATCCGCGACTTCGCAGATGGATTTTTCTGCCCTCTACGTTTTTCTGTCCAGCGGGACCTGCAGGCTCGCCTTCCCCTTAATAGGAGGATTTTGCTAAGCTGGAGTAAAGGGACATCCACTTCAGGAGAAGGATCCAATTATCATCAACTCCGTAGAACACGGATACGGAGTCTCAATCTTCTGGACACAGGCGCTCCTTCTCCACTGCCCCATTAAGCTCATCCAGTGATGGAGCTTGATCGTGATTGAAAACATCCGGGCCGACTTACTAGGACGTCCAGATACCTCCTCCGGTAACTGTAAACGCCTCCAATAAAAACCTCTTTACGGCCCAAAAGAGAGGCAGAGTGTCCCTGCCGATCCTCCTTGTCCGAATCGGACATTTTCGTTACGCGGGAAGGAAGGCACCGGCTTGTGTCGCTTCCTGCCATGAGAGCATCTATGACACTCAATAACCTAGAAAGACAGACAGGCCATCCTAGAAACTAGCGAGGGCCTCCATTTTGACACCACTGGAACCTCCGACCGCTGCGCTTGACGCCGTCGAAGTCTGCGTGTCAGATTGAGACTGATCCTGTAGCAGTGGTCTCTGACCTTGCAGAGTATACGGCAGGTTAAAATGCGTTTCTTAAATAAAAAAAGAAACGCTGAAGGGTTAAAGCTCATGAGAGAGCTACCCCAGCTATCCCTCATTAAGAGTTAACCGCCTAAGAAGGGGTTAAAGTCGCAGACTCCCCACACCTTGATAATGAAAGGGGTGTGCGAGCCCCAAGTGCCTCTATAAGGCAGCAGCTACAGGACAATATGCCACACTAACAAGAAAAGTTTAACAAGATCTCTAAAAAATTGCGCTGTTTTGTAAGTCGCAATGACCGCCAAAGTCATTAAGGGGATCGCTAACCGCTTATGCGTTGTTAATGAGATCGCCCAGATTGGCAGCTACTAGTGACATTAAAATTGATCACACAAACGATCGCATAGTATGCGTCGTTATCGGTATCGTTAGCGGAAAGAATAGTGGCAATATTAATATCGCAGGCTCCCCACATCCTTTTTTATGAAAATGGTGTGCGAGCCCCCTGTGATAACAGCTGCAGGCAGCGCAGTCTGCCACCCATTTGTGCCCAGAAAGGCGCCCGCGCTGTGGGGGCGAGGGGGTTAAACTTCTGCCCTAGACGGGTAGAAACTCACCCAGCTGGTCGCGGTGCAGCGCTTGTCGGGAGTGGAGGGGAGCGATGTCCGAAGGAGCTTTCAGCCTGCTAATAATGGCCGCCGCGCTGTGCCTCCGTGTGCTCCATGTAGAGAAGCCGGAAATGGAGACTGCAGTAAAGCGCGCGCTCAGAGCGGCACGAAATTCAAATAAAAAGGCGCGCAGCTCCTCTCTCCCCCGCTCCTATGTCCTGCAGGCATCCACCTGCGGACAAAAAACACAAGTCACCGCATGTATTTGTAACAGCGACTGCCGCAGCAGTCGCTGAATCACTCACACACATCAATAAAAATGTGGAGTACTCACCAGCCGAAAGCGCCACAGGGACCCCCAGGGGTTTCTGGCGCTATGCCCATGCTTCCCCCCAGGGCGGGGAACGCAGTGACCCCTGCAGCGCGGTTTGCGTCCCCGCCAGGGAAGCCATCCTCATCCCCCCGGGCCGGCAGGGTTCTGCAGGGACCACCATATAGGGTAATACAGATCCGCCAAGGGAGAGGTGGGAGTCCAGCAGCGCTGAGACCCCTGAGACCTCTAGACCACATTTGGTGATCCAAGTCTCTTGTCCGATAAAAATAATAAATTCTTCTGAGGAGCTGCTTCCAGCAGCGACTATCTTCTCTGACCTCAAATTGTAAACTGGAGAGCTGAGTAGGAGGAGCCCGAGCTGGAGGGGCCGGTCATTTTTTAATTAATGTGTGTGTTTTTTTTAACCATTTAATACAACAGGATTAATAATGGAGAGTTGTCTAATTGACAACTCTCCATTATTAACCTGGCTTAATGTCACCTTCCAATAGCAAGGTGGCCTTACCATATTAACCCATTAGCCACCGCTACAGGGCAATGGGAATAGACGGACTAAGTGCCAGAAAATGCGCATCTAATAATAGATGTGCCTTTTCTGGGGTGGTCGGTAGCAGATGTTAGTAGCCAGGGGGGCACAAAAAAAATGCACCCTCCCTAGGCTATTATTATCTGCCCCCACTCACTGGCTTTCCCTGTCTGGTAAAGAAAATACTGCGGGAACCCACGCTTTTTTTTTCCAACGAATTTACACATTTAATTAGCACCTACATGTATGAAATTTTGCACACATACACTCATGTAATTTTTAATGAAAACCATATATCAAACTACATGAAATGGTTTACTGTATGTAAACCATTGTCATTTCATGTCAGGTTCTGTAATGATTTTACAGAAGCAATTGAGTTAGCGCCTATTATACTATGTAGAAGTGCATGAAATATATATATATATATATATATATATATAACACACACCACACAAAGTATATATGTATGCTATGTGTATATATCTATTCTTTCTTTTGTGATTTAAAAACTGTCATTGGGATCCATTGTATGTCGGTTTTGCAAGCCGACGAGAAAATCTCGCCGTACGGATGCCATAAGGATGACACACGGATATTTTGATGCGAGGAAATCGCATCCTCGCACTGCACACGGATGACATACGGATCACTGTTCAGGGGACTTTTCTGCGTATTACGGCCGTATAATACGATCCGATTTTTTATTGTTGTGTGTGACCCGGCCTAAACGCGAGAAAAATCACAGCGCAATACCACTGACCTCCCGCACATCTGAGCAGAATCCTTCCTAAACAATTTAACACCTGGAAGTTCAGAACAGTGTGCGAGAACAGAAAATACTAATGCGAGTGGCTGGGAATCAGAGATGTGGCAAGGACCAGATGGCTGGCAGTGAGTATTGGAGGGGCCAGAAAAATGAGAGGAGGGAGAGTATAACAATTTTTTTTTTTTTTTTTACATATTATGTTTTTTCATGCTCTAAGGTCTGGAGAGAAGCCAGACAATATAAAGGGACATTAAATTTGATTAGAATAACTTGCCCACAAAGCAAAATTCCCAAAAGAAACCGTGCAAACAGGTGACCTCTACTGGTGACATATTCCAGAACAAATATAATCAAGAATTAGCCCAATGTAATGAAATATATTACAATATATCCAGATATGTCTTACCTCTGCAATCTGCTGAGTGGCTGTGAGTCGAAGACATTCTTTTTCTAATAACTCAAGTTTTTCCAGCTTGTCCTGTATATTATCTTTCTTTAGAAAAGCCTATGGATGAATGGAGAAAGGCCATTTAAATGTAACGGTTCTCATTTCTGCAGAGCCAATATATCTAGGTTAGTAACTATCTGCACAGAACAGGTCAGCTTTACTTGATTACTGCGATTATAATTACACTGCATGAATAATGACTTAAAGGTAAACTGTCAGCAGGATTGTGCTACTGCGCTGTTGGCACCATCTTGAAGGAGGCAATTTTTTTTTCTCCAGCAAGATGATGCCGCCGACGCAGTAGCCGCTATCGGATGGCTGATAGCTGTTACTGCGCAGGCGGCGGCATTTTCAGCTTGATTTTTTTTTTATTTATATGCTATAAAAACAATAATACACATTATAGATGCGATCATGCTGCACCGCAGGCTTCACCGCCAGCAGAAGGTACCGTATATACCCATGTATAAGCCGAGATTTTCAGCCCATTTTTTAGGGCTGAAAGTCCCCCTCTCGGCTTATACGCGGGTCATATACGGGGGGTCGGTGGGGGAGGGGGAGCGGGGTGTCGGATTATACTCACCTCTCTGTGGCCGCGGTCTCTGCAGCCCCCCTGCTTCTCCCACGATCTCCGGCTCCTTCCTGCAGCGGTCACATGGCACCGTTCATTAAAGTCATGAATATGCACATATTCATGACTTTAATGAGCGGTAGCACGTGACCGCTGCAGGACAGAAGCGCTGCGGAGAGCGCCGGGAGAAGAGGAGAGGCTGCAGGGATGCACGGCAGAGGGGTGAGTATAGCGATATTTACCTGTCCCTCGGTCCACCGCAGCGCACTAATCCCTCGGTCCGACTCCTCTGTGTGTGAACGATGAGGCAGAGGGCGCGATGACATCGTTAGTGTGCGCCCCGCCCCCTGCCTGATCATTCACACACAGAGGAGTCGGACCGAGGGATTAGTGCGCTGCGGTGGACCGAGGGACAGGTAAATATCTCAGGTGCCGGGGTCCTGAGCGACACCCCCTGCCTGCTCAGGACACCGGCACCTGGCCCCCAGCGACGAGAGGGGAGTATGTCTTTTTTTTTTTTTTTTAGCAGCAGCATATGAGGCCTATACTATGGGGCATAATATGGAGCATATGGGGGCATAATCTGGAGCATATGGGGGCATAATATGGAGCATATGGGGGCATAAGCTGTGGAACATATGGGGCATAATCTGGAGCATATGGGGGCATAATATGGAGCATATGGGGGCATAATATGGAGCATATGGGGGCATAAACTGTGGAACATATGGGGCATAATCTGGAGCATATGGGGGCATAATATGGAGCATATGGGGGCATAAACTGTGGAACATATGGGGCATAATCTGGAGCATATGGGGGCATAATATGGAGCATATGGGGGCATAAACTGTGGAACATATGGGGCATAATCTGAAGCATATGGGGGCATAATATGGAGCATATGGGGGCATAAGCTGTGGAACATATGGGGCATAATCTGGAGCATATGGGGGCATAATATGGAGCATATGGGGGCATAATATGGAGCATATGGGGGCATAAGCTGTGGAACATATGGGCATAATCTGGAGCATATGGAGGCATAACATGGAGCATATGGGGGCATAACTGTGGAACATATGGGGCATAATCTGGAGCATATGGGGGCATAATATGGAGCATATGGGGGCATAATATGGAGCATATGGGGGCATAATCTGTGGAACATATGGGGGCATAATATGGAGCATATGTGGGCATAATCTGTGGAACATATGGGGCATAATCTGGAGCATATGGGGGCATAATCTGTGGATTAGGGCATATTGGAGCATATGGGCATAATCTGTGGAGCAATGGCATAATCTTGGAGCTAGTGGAGCATCATATGGGGGCATAATCATTTTTCACCCTAGGCTTATACGCGAGTCAATAAGTTTTCCCAGTTTTTTGTGGCAAAATTAGGGGGATTGGCTTATACACGGGTCGGCTTATACATGAGTATATACGGTAAATTTTTTTTTCTAAATATGTATAATATTTATTATGTAAAATAGGAGGCAGGTAACTGAGGGA
Organism: Oophaga sylvatica; assembly: GCA_033576555.1. NCBI lineage: Eukaryota > Metazoa > Chordata > Amphibia > Anura > Dendrobatidae > Oophaga > Oophaga sylvatica. The sequence goes on from JARQOD010000005.1 coordinate 303,997,634, forward strand.
TCAGTGACCTGTCAGAAGCCATACAGATGAATACCTAAGCAGAGCACCACATGAAGACTCCCCACAGGCCGCCCAAGAGCACGAGCAGATCATTAACTCAAAACGGAAAATAAAGAATAAACAACCACAAGACAGATTTCGTCAATCAACGTATCATTGTAATCAGTATAACGGCGCTGACCTGACACTGTCTTTAGGTTACTGTGCACAATCCTGCTGACAGGTTCCCTTTAACATTAGCACAAAAGAGAGCCCAAGGGCCATGTAGCGAATGGAATACACACAGACATATTATATACACACACTTATGAAACTCACATTAATCCCCTCTCTGTACTATTACATTTATATTAGATGTAACTGATATTACATGCAAAGGTACCTGCTGATCCATAATGGTGTTCTTATCCACTTCTGCATGCAGAACCATTTTCCTCATATAGCATAACTGCTTCTCGAGAAGTAAGCAACGTTCTTCAGCTGCATTTAGCTGGGTTATTACATCTAACATTGTGAAAAGAAACAATGACAAATAATTTAGGAAGAATCAATGTGGGAGAATCTTAAGGTGCAGCTTGAAGCTCCTTGACTGCACTGCAAAATCTTTACAAAGAACCCCAATTGCCACCATTTTTTACACTGCTGTCCTATAATGTGCTAGTGTCCCTCACCACCCTACCCAGACAAAAGACAAGTGCGAAAGCACTCTTGGCCGGGTTCAGAGTGGTGTATTTCATGGTTCATATTTGGGTTGTAATGCCCAGACTGACTGCAGGATTCCTGACCCAAACATGCAGCATCGAAAACACACATCAAGCTGTAAATTTGGGATTCGGAGACCAGTCAGTCCGGCCATAGATGTCCAGCAGGCCAATTACAAACTGTGAAATACGCCCATCTGAACCTATCTTTAGTGCAACTGCTATAGTCCTACCTTACAATGTAGATGTATAATTGGACTACTTGCCAAATTTTCTGTTTCTGATAAACTAATACACAAGAACTGAAGAGCCATGCTATATAGCTACATTTCAGTATTCTAGGACATACACTAAGTATCTGGGCTCAGTCCAAAGTGTAGAACAGTGCTCCCTATTCATTAATGTGTAATTTATAAAAAAATTTGTCTTCTCACGCAGCAGAAACGCTTTTGGGCCCAAGGATGTCAGCTACCTCTGAGACATGTTTCCGCTCCATGTATGTACTTTAAACAGACAACGATGACTATGAAGGATACCTCTCTTGCTGAACATTTAAAAGTTTCTACAGGATAGCATACTATGTAATCCATGACAGTAAGATGAGTGAATCGCATTGTGCAACCCTGGTCTAGGCCAGTGGTCTTTGGTTGTGCATAGGAGCTGCATGAATTTCCTTACTCACGGGACCCAGGATCAGCTTATGAAATGCGGGGCTGGCCAGTCGTCACCTGTGTACTGTATGTTACGTAGATGACGTCACACCAGGCCAGTGAATCCACCACCGGGGAGAATCAGAACGCTCAGGAAGTTCACGCAGCTCCTATCCATGGCCGGAAGACCTTGACCATGGTTGCGTGAAGCGATCTGCTCATCTCTACACGCAAGCCTTGTTGACCTTATACAAATTAAGACATAACTAATACATTTTAGTCTCAAGAAACCTCCTCAGCAAATATAGAACTTACCATTTTTATGCATTGCGGCTTCATGCTGAGCAGAGTCAGTCTTTTCTTTGCTAAACCAAACCTTCTTATGTTCCACTGTCTCCACAGGTAAGCTTGGTAGTGGTTAGGGGCTTTAGACTTTTCTAGTTCCAGCCGGGAAATCTTCTCCTGAAGAGTCTTCAGTGCGGACACAAGAGCTGTTTTGTTAAAAAGTCAAATAGTTCAACTTCTCGTCATAAAAATGGAAACATTTTAAAAGAACCCAAAAAATAACATAATGATGTACAAATGAATGATATATTACATGTGTATGTTAGCTGGATAAATGGAAGCTGGCCACACATAGATTACATTAATGGCACCAGAACTTCCAATTTCAGTGGTACTGGTCTACTGTCTAAAGTTTATGGAGGCCTACCGACGATCCCCAACAGGAGATGATAGAGAAGTGAAGCATCAGGTTCTTGGATTTCAATATACCCAATCTTTTAGCTTTCAGGAGAGATAATCCATGGCTAGAAGAGTCTGGTAGCAGCTTAGTCCCTTCTTTCCATGCAAATTTAGCCACCAGTGTGTATCAGGGAAAAGTCCGGAGACATGGCAATCAGATGTCTATGTGGCAAGTGCCTGTTCAGCTAATGTGCATGGCTAGCCTTAGCAGTATGCATAACCTATGTATAGTGCGGTAGCAGAGATTACCTAGTACATGTACAGTTGTGCTCCAAAGTTTACATACTCCAGCAGAATTTTTGCTTTCTTGGCCTTTTTTCAGAAAATATGAATGCTAACACCAAAATTTTTTCTCCACTCATGTTTAGTGGTTGTGTGAAGCCATTTATTGTCAAACTACTGTGTTTTCTCTTTTGAAATCATAATGACAACCCAAAGCATCCAAATGACCCTGATCAAAAGTTCACATATCCTGGTGATTTAGGCCTGATAACATGCACAGAAGTTGACACAAATGAGTTTGAATGGCTACTAAAGGTAAGGAAAATTGTTTGCGATACAAAGAAAAACTCACAAATACCATCAGCTGAAATACTGGACTCTCTGAAAACTAGCAGTGTGGCTGTTTCAAGATGCTCAATAAGGAGGCACTTGAAGAAAAATGGGCTGCATGGTTAAGTCGCCAGAAGAAAGCCCCATTACTTGTGAAATGCCACAAAGTATCTCGCCTACAATAAGCAAAACAGCACAGAGACAAGCCTCAAAGCTTCTGGAACAAGGTAATTTGGAGTGATGAGACCAAAATTGAACTTTTTGGCCACAACCATAAACGTTACATTTGGAGAGAGGTCAACAAGGCCCATGATGAAAGGAACACCATTCCTACTGTAAAGCACGGTGATAGATGGCTAATGTTTTGGGGATGAGTGAGCTACAAAGCGACAGGAAACTTGGTCAAAGTTGAAGGAAAGATGAATGCAGCATATCAGCAAATACTGGAGGCAAATTTTCAATCATCAGCCCGGAAGCTGCGCATGGAACATACCGTATTTTCGGACTATAAGACGCACCGGACCATAAGACGCACCCCAAATTTTCAGAAGGAAAATAGGGAAAAAAATAATGTGTCAAATGGGGGTCCGTCTTACAGTCCAAATTCAGCTTACCAGAGAAGGGATCAGCACAGGTAGAGGAGTGGTCACAGGGGTCGTTCGGTGGTTCAGGCTGGTGCAATGGTGGTGATCTGTGTTGCAGGGGTGCTCTGTGGGGTGGCTGTGCTCTGTGGGGTGGCTGTACAATATATGGTACTCACAAATCCCATAGCGGTGGTCCCAATGCAGCCTCCTGTGCTCTGTGGTGTCGGGGCAGCAGCGGGGCTCTGTGCTGCGTGGGGGGCTCCGCCGGCATTTCGCTCTTAGCCGGAAAGCCCCCCCGCAGCTCCGCTCCTCCTGCAACGCGGTGGCGTCCTCAAACATGGCCGCCAGGGGCCTCCGGTAAGATGGCCGCCGAATCTTATTCAAGTCTCGGCAACGAGATCTCTTCTCCCGAGATCTTGTCCTGAGATCTCGGGAGACGAGATCTCGGGAAGAGTTCTCGTTGCCGAGACTTGAATGAGATTCGGCGGCCATCTTACCGGAGGCCCCTGGCGGCCATGTTTGAGGACGCCACCGCGTTGCAGGAGGGAGCGGAGCTGCGGGGGGCTTTCCGGCTAGGAGCGAAATGCCGGCGGAGCCCCCCATGCAGCACAGAGTCCGCTGCTGCCCCGACACCACCGCACGGAAGGCTGCGTCGGGACCGCCACCGGAGGCCCCTGGCGGCCATCTATCAGGAGGCCGCAGCAGCGGAGCTGCGGGGGGCTTTCCGGCTAAGAAGGAAATGCCGGCGGAGCCCCCCACGCAGCACAGAGCCCCGCTGCTGGCCAGAAACCACCGCACCACAGGGAGGCTGCCGCCGCCACCGGATTTTAGGTATGTTGGGACCATAAGACGCACCCCCATTTCCCCCCAAATTTTGGGGGGAAAAAAGTGCGTCTTATGGTCCGAAAATACGGTACTTGGACGTTCCAACATGACAACGATTCAAAACACAAGGCCAAGTCAACCTGACATTGGCTACAGCAGAACAAAGTGAAGGTTCTGGAGTGACCATGTCAGTCTCCTGACCTCAATATCATTGAGCCTCTCTGGGGAGATCTCATGCGTATAGTTATGCTAGACAGTCAAGGAATTTACAAGAACTGGAGGCTTTTTGCCAAGAGTGGGCAGCTTTACCATCTGAGAAAATAAAGAACCTCATCCACAACTACCACTAAAGACTTCAAGCTGTCATTGATGTTAGAGGGGGCAATACACGGTATTAAGAAATGGGGGTATATGATCTTTTGATCAGGGTCATTTGGATGTTTTGGGTTGTCATTATGATTTAAAAAGAGAAAACACAGTAGTCTGACAATAAATGGCTTCACTCAACCACTAACCATGAGTAGAGAAAAAGGTTTGGTGTTATCATTCATATTCTCTGAAAAAAGGCCAAGAAAGCAAAAATTCTGCTGGGGTATGTAAACTTTTGAGCACAACTGTAGATGTCAAGGTGACTTAGCAAATTGCTCTTTTTGTTCTTGCATACTAAAGAGCAGAAAAGACGGATTTTGGTAAGAACTTACCTGTAAAATCCTTTTCAGCGAAGAAGGAAGGGAGACACACTAGACATTACTAGTGGGTAGGCGGAGCCCAGATGGATAGACACCTCAGATTAAAAAGAGTGTTGACCGGCCCCTCCAGCTCGGGCTCCTCCTACTCAGCTCTCCAGCTGTACCAAGCTTAAGGAAGAGCAATATCACCAGCGGAGCAACATAACCCCTTCTGAAGGACTCAGAAGAAAAAACAAAATACAGGTTATGCATGCATGTAGGCAAAAACCACACAGTTCCAGGTAGAGCTGGGCGATTAATCGAATTAATTCGATTAATTCGCCCATAGTAAAATCGGCGATTTTAAATTCATCAAAATCCGATTTAAAATGGCGTGCGCAATGTAATGCAGCGCTCCCGCCCGCTCACAGCAGCTGCGACCAGGAACTCCAGCGCGCAGCACGTGATCCGGCATGTCACGTGACGGCAGGCGGTCCCTTCAGTGGAGTGGCCGCTACCCAGCGGTATGGCGGCGGCAGCAGCGGAGGATGAGGCGGCTCACAAGTGGCTGGCTGCGGTTCTGCACGACCTGGCGGGAGCTGGGAGGCAGCTGCGGCCACAGAACCGGAGCGTGAGCCGTGCAGAGGCCGAGGGGGAGCTGTGTGTGCAGCGGCTGACGGGGGGCAGGTGCGTACTCCCCCCCCCCCCGTCGGTCCCCGGTCTGCGGTGCGTGCTCCCCCCCCCCGTCGGTCCCCGGTGCGTACTTCCTCCACCCCCCCCCCCGTCTATCCCCGGTCTGCGGTGCGGGCTCTCCCCTTCTATCCCCGGTCTGCGGTGGCGCTTCCCGTCGGTCTGCGTGTGTGCCCCCCGTCGGTCCCCTGTCTGCGGGGTGTGCTCCCCCCCGTCGGTCTGCGGTGCGTGCCGCCGTCGGTCCCCGGTCTGTGGAAGCGTTAAAAAAAAAAAAACCTTACAAATAAACCTTTGTCTTTCGGATGTTCTTTTTTTCTTTAGCTTTTCATTGACTTGCATTGTAATTTATTTAGCTTCTTTTACACGTAAAATACCACAGAAAATTGTAGCCATCTTTGGAATTCTGAAGCATTTAAATAAAGTGTAAAATCCTGAAGATATGAACAACAAGTTGTAAAGCAGATTTGATCGATCAGTTTTGCAGTGTTTTCTAGGTTATACTCAACCAAAATAGCCACATCACATTAAGCCCTATTAAATTGCAACCTACTAGAGGGGACTAAATCTGAAATGAAAGTTCTAGGACATATCTCATAACGATGCAAACAATAACCACTAGGTGGAAAAATTGATGTACTCGTCTGTTCAAAAATGCAATCTTCATTGATTAGCAAAAAAACATACAGGAACATGGGGTAAAAACACCCACACTGGATGTAAACACTGCACACAATATTGGAATTAAAACTAGGAAGGGGCACACCACCCCCAGAGACCCTTAAATAAATTGTATATTATGACATATATTATCGCTTGTAATTAGGCAGCATATATACAACAGAATACTGTAAGGCTAAGTTCACACGTTGCGGAATTGCCGCGGAAATTTCCGCGGCAATCCCGCACTTCTCCCGCAGGAAATACGCACGTTTTTTGTATGCTGATTCCCGCCAGAATAATAGCGTTTTGCAAGCGTAATTAGCTTGCAGAATGCTAGCGTTTTCCTAGCGATCTGTAGCATCGCTTGGAAAACTGATTGACAGGTTGGTCACACGAGTCACACATAGTGTTTGACACGTGTGACCAACTTTTTACTATTGATGCCGCCTATGCCGCATCAATAGTAAAAAGATCTAATGTAAAAATAATAAAAAAAATAATAAATAATGATATTCTCACCTTCCGGCGGCCCCCGCAGCCTTCCCGCCTCTCAGTGACGCTCCCGGCAACTCCGGTCCCAGGAGTGCTTTGCGACAAATCACACCGATGACGTACATCTCGCGAGACCGCTATGCCATCTGGTAGATTCTCGCAAAGCACTCCTGGGACCGGAAGTTGCCGGGAGCATCGCTGAAGGCGGAAGGCTGCGGGGGCCGCGGGAAGGCTGCGGGGGCCGCCGGAAGGTGAGAATATCATTATTTTTTATTTTAATTATTGTTTTACCAGGGATATGGTACCCAGGGCCTGGAGGAGAGTCTCCTCTCCTCCAGACCCTGGGTACCACCGCACATGAACCGCTTACATTCCGCAAAATTAATGAACATGTTGCTATTTTTTCCGCGAAGCGTTTTTTTCGCGGAAAAAAACGCAACATGTGGCCAAAACATGCGGAATCAATTAACATGTATAGGATGCTTAATGCTTGCGTTTTTATCGCGTTTTTACCGCGGAAACCTGAAAACCGCGAAAAAAACGCAATTATTCCTGATCGTGTGCACTTAGCCTAAGAGCGGGCACAATTTGGCGTGATGGGGGTGTGGCCAAGGGTGGGTGGAGCTTGCAAAATGGGGGTGGGGCTTAAAATAAATCGAATCGATTTAAATCGAAAATCGGTTTTAAGTTTGAAAAAAAATCGATTTTGTTTTTTTGGAAAATCGCCCAGCTCTAGTTCCAGGTACTACTCACTGGACCTGACCACTGCGATGAGCTGGCGATGCTGGAACAGAGCCTTAGCGCGTCGACCTCAGCCCAGATAATCGCTATCAGAGAAGGGTCACGCCGCATCTGAAAAACAACAACACACTTCTGCCATGGGAGGGATGTGTTTCTCCCTTCCTTCTTCGCTGAAAAGGATTTTACAGGTAAGTTCTTACCAAAATCCGTCTTTCAGCTGCAGATGAAGGAAGGGAGACACACTAGACATTACTAGTGGGACGTCCCAAAGCAGTCTGTGATGAACGGGCACACGGTCCGCCACACGGTAGCCCGGGGTATCACGGCTTGTGATCCCACCGCTGCCACCAATATGTGATGAAACGGTGCACACACACGACGGCTGCTGCCGTCCGACCCAATAAACTGCAGGGATTTATAACTATCCCACTTCCACTTAGGAACTTGCAGCTCTCTGGCGCCCCCCTTTACCCTCAGGTCAGTCAGGGAACTGCACCTAGGATAATTAGTCGCCAGACGGGTCACTTGGATGTGTGCTGGCTATTGGGCACGCTGCAGTGAGGGAATTATGATTACTCCTGGCTGCAGCCAGGCAGAGTACCCTTATAAACCCCGCTCCGTCACTGCCAGCGTCCCCCAATAGATTAACACTTTACACCCCTTCCTTTTAGCTGCCACCAGCTACGGCTTTTGATGAACAATTTATCAAGAGGGTCCGTAGCAACCCCAAAACAGTAGCGTAGGGCTTCAGGCACGTGCAAATTCGTTTATAGAGCAGGAGAAACAAACTAATAAATTTATAGGTTTATTCCTTAAAAAAAATCAGGCAGTGCTTATATAATATAAAAAGATGTAACAAACTGAGACAATATAGTTATGTACAGATGCAGTTATAAAATAAAATGGGATTAAGAATGAAAGATAACTCACATGATAGTTAGATCATTACAGGCAAGCCAGGCTGAGGGAAGGAGCCACACGTCATAGTTCATTGGGAGATCTCTTACTCAGCACATCCCAGCAGAAAGAAAATCCCCCTAAGGAACTTCACTGTAAGACTTATGCATGTCAGCTTCTGACCTCACAAAAAGGGCTGGTCCTCTAGCCACCTCCCCTGGCTGCAAGCTATGGTTTGAGCTCTGCAATATCATAAGGTTCATAACTCGGCGGGGAACTCTAGCAGAATAACGGCAGACCTATCAATGATCTTGCTTTGAAATAATGGTTCAAATGAACCCAAACTTGGGTGACATAGCTCATGGGGCACCCGAGAATTCCATTTCTCGGGCTCTGTTGGAGTTACGGGTTCACCGGTACCACGGGAGCGATGCCCGTCGGCGCATGGTTCAACACAGTGACGTTCGTGTTTCTAGCGAATGCTCCCACCGTGTTATTAACCAAAAAAGAATGAGTACTCCAACATGGCTGCTATAGGAAGAAAGCACGTGTTCGGACAATGCAGGACCCCTGCGGTGAAGCGGGAAAACTTCCAGCACTGGCAGCTCACATTACACTGCCTGAGTGCAGGCTGACAGGGGGGGAAGGGAGAAGTATGAGAGCTGCAGAGAGAAGGAGGGCTTTCAGCAGTACAAAAAAAAAAAGAGATGAGGACAGCAATTCCAGCACAGCACTCATCACACCTCCCCCCCTTTGAGGGCGCTACGGAGGCATGACCTGTCGGTAATCCGACATGCGCACCTCAGCGGGTTCGCCACGTCGTGATAACCCATCAGCATTCCCATGATCACTGCCTTTCTTGTGTTGTACGGCAAAATCATACTGCTGCAGGGCAAGGCTCCAGCGTAGCAACCTACCATTGGTTCCGGACACTGTGTGCAGCCAGCTCAGAGGGTTGTGTCGGTGACCACCTTGAAGGTGCGCCCGTACAGGTAGGGCTGCAAACGTTGCAGTGCCCAGACCATGGCCAGGCACTCCTTCTCGATGGTGGAGTATGCCACTTCCCTTGGCAGAAGTTTCCGGCTCAGGTACAACACGGGGTGCTCCTGGTCCCCGAATCAACCTGGCTGAGTACAGCACCGAGGCCAAATTCGCTGGCATCAGTCTGTACCAGGAAGGGCCGACTGCTGTCGACGGCTCTCAACACTGGAGAGCTGCACAGGGCTGTTTTCAAAGCTCGGAATGCCGCCTCACAGCCATCTGTCCAGTTGACTGTTTGGGGTAGACCGCCCTTGGTGAGGTCCGTCAAGGGTTTTGCAATGGCGCTATAGTTCGGTACGAAACGCCTATAGTACCCTGCAGTGCCCAGGAAGGACTTCACCTGCTTTTTGGTCCTGGGGGTGGGCCAGGACACGATCGCGTCCACTTTCTCGGGCTCTGGACTCATGGAACCCCCACCTACCCGGTGCCCCAGGTAGTGGACCTCCCTCATGCCCATCTGGCATTTTCCCGGCTTGATGGTCAGACCTGCCTGGTGAATACGCTTGAGCACCTCCTGGAGATGCTGAAGGTGTTCCTCCCAGGTGGAACTGAAGACGGCAATGTCGTCCAGGTACGCCACAGCGTACTCCTCCAGTCCCTGAAGCAGGTGGTTGACCATCCGCTGAAAATGGCAGGGGCATTCTTCATGCCGAAAGGCATGACCGTGGACTCGTACAGTCCAAAAGGGGTGATAAAGGCAGATTTCTCCTGCGCCGCAGGGCTCAGGGGAATCTGCCAGTATCCCCGGCTCAAATCCATGATGGATATGTACTTGGCATTCGCCAACCGCTAAAGCAGATCCTCGATGCGTGGCATTGGGTGCGCATCAGAGGTAGTGATGGCGTTGAGCCCCCTGTAGTCCACGCAGAACCGGGTGGTCCGATCCTTTTTTGGCACGAGAACTACAGGTGAGGCCCACGCGCTTTTGGACGGCCGGATCACCCCCAGCTGCAACATCTCATGGATCTCCTGGCGCATAATCTGCTGCACTTCCTCAGAGATCCGATAAGGTGTCCGCCGTAACGGGGCGTGATTCCCGGTGTCCACCTCATGGACTGCCAACTCGGTCCTTCCGGGTCGGTTCGTGAACTCGGCCCGGAAGGGTTCCAGAGTGGTCAGCAACTGCAACCGCTGGGAGACGGTTAGCGAGGCATTTACCTCCATGTCCTCAATGGACCCATTGGCATTAGCTTGGGCCAGCATGTCTAGGAGGGGATCCTCTTCCCCGTCCTCGGGCAGATTGCAGACCGGTAGGACGCAGGCTTCACGTTCGTGATGGGCTTTCATCATGTTGACGTGAAAGGCCTTGCGCCTACCCCGAGTGTGGTCAAGCGTGACCACGTAGGTGGCTGGGTTGAGCTGTTGGTGCACGACGTACGGGCCTTCCCAGGCTGCCTGAAGCTTATCCTTTGGTACGGGGACCAGCACCCACACCTTTTGACCCACCTGGTAGGTCCGCTCCCGGGCGTTCTGGTCGTACCAGTGCTTCTGGTCAGCCTGAGCCTGCGTCATGTTGTCATGCACCAACTGCGTCAAGGTCTGCATCTTGTCGCGGAAGCGCATGACATAATCCACGATGGACACTTCCGTGGGGTTTGGCTCATCTTCCCAGGATTCTCTTATCAACCCAAGGGGTCCCCGGACTCGCCTACCATACAGGAGCTCGAAGGGGAGAACCCCGTCGAGGCCTGCGGGACTTCTCTGTAGGCAAATAGCAGGTGTGGGAGGTACCGCTCCCAATCGCGTCCCTGGGTCTCAACCAGCATGCGGAGCATCTGTTTGAGGGTACCGTTAAAGCGCTCACACAAACCATTGGTCTGTGGGTGATACGCACTCGATACCATACGCGTCACCTGCATTTTGCTGCAGAGAGCCTTCATTAGGCGAGACATAAATTGAGTCCCTTGATCGGTAAGCATCTCCCTGGGAAATCCTACCCGTGAAAAGATGGTCACCAGTGCATCCGCCACCTTATCTGCCCTAGTTGAGGACAGAGCTACTGCCTCCGGGTACCGGGTAGCGTAGTCTACCACAGTAAGGATGTATTGCTTTCCAGAGCTGCTGGGGACGGCCAGCGGGCCCACAATGTCCACCGCGATCCTCTGGAAAGGCTCCTCTATCACTGGCAACAGGATCAGGGGAGCCTTAAGAGCAGGCCCCGCCTTCCCCACTCTTTGACAGGTGATACAGGAGCGGCAGTAGTTAGTCACATCTGTCCCCATCTTGGGCCAATAGAAGTGTTGAGACAGCCGTGCCTTAGTTTTGCTGATCCCCAAGTGTCCAGCGAGTGGAATCTCATGGGCAATCCTCAACAACTCACCTCGGAACTGGTGCGGGACGACCAGCTGTTTCCCCCTCAACCACTCCTTTTGGGAATCTCCGGGTACTGTCTCCCGGTACAACCTTCCTCGTTCCCAGAACACCCTCTCCTTATCAGTCACGGAGGTGGGCGTCTCGGCGAGGTGCCTCAAGTTCTCCAGGCCCGCATCTGAGTGCAGAGCGGCCTGGAACTCCTGGCTGGAGGCAGCCAGAAGTGACGTCAGGGTTCCTCCCTCACTGGGACCCTCTGGGACCGGCTCTGGGTCCACCTCTGGTTCAGTCTCTCCGGTAGCGGAGGAGGGTCCAGATGGCAGGGCGCTACCTGCGATCCGGGCACTCTGACTGCGGGTGACAGCAGCTACATATGCAGTCTCCCCGGGATTTCTATAGACCCATCAGCCTGCGCTGCTATGGGCTCTACCTCCCCATCCACCCCCAACACTTCAGGAGCAGTGCTACTTATGGGCCAGTTACCTTCCTCGGTGGCACTGGTCAGTGTCATGGCGTCACCTTCCTCCCGGTTCCCATGCACCTCCCCATTTCCTTGAGCACTGTCGCTTGCTCCTGCTAGGGTTCCTCAGCCGTCTCACTCCGCAGAGCGACGGGACTGAACGCTCCTGTACCTGTGGACACATCTACCACTTCAGAGAAAGGGTTAACAGATTCAGATGGCACAGATACATCACTATCAACATCAGTCCTAGGGAAAGAAAGGTTATCAGTTGCATCATCACTTCGCAAAGCATTAGCAGGTAACACAATCAGTTTCCCATCATCATCAACATCAACATCATGGTTAACGTTAACCTTATCATCAGATTGGGAAGGGGTGTCAGGGACATAGTACGCCACCATCCTCCCCAGATCAGTCCCCAATAAAACATCAGTGGGCAGGTTTTCGGACACCCCCACTTCCTTCACCCCGCTCCCGGCACCCCAGTCAATGAAAACTCGGGCTATCGGCAAGGGGTAGTGGACACCCCCAATCCCTGTGACAGTTAGGGTTTTCCCCGGAATCAACTCTTCAGGGGCCGCCAGTTCGGGTCGGATGAGGGTTCGCTCAGCCCCGGTGTCCTTGAGGCCTGTAGCAAGACGGGCCCCCACGCGGACGGGCTGCACGTTGTCATCAACCCTCCCCACCACACCACCCACCAAAAGAACAGAGGCGTTGGCCGGAGGCCTTGGCTGGGGGGTTCTTCTGCCTCTCCGGACAGGTGGCGCTGATGTGACCAGTCCTTTTACAGGAGAAACACTGGCGGGGGTCTGATGTAGGCCTGGCGCTGGCAAAGGGGATAGTGCCTCCAGAGGGACGACTGGCAGGGGCACTGGGGTTGGTTGCAAAGGGTTACCCCCTCCCCAACGGGTGGTGACGGCCTTCCGCACCTCGGGTTTCCGGTTGGCCTCATAGCTGTCGGCGATCCGGGCTGTTGTGACCGCGTCCTCTGGTTCTCGGTCCAGGATGAACTGTCGGACCTCAGCTGGGCACAGATGCAGGAACTGGTCTTTGATCATCAGGTCTTTCAGCTCCTCATAGGTGTCAACTGACAGTCCATGGATCCACTGGTCAAAGTGGTTCCGGAGTCCTTGCACCACATCGCTATAACTGTCGTGTGGGCCACGTTGGAGGTTCCGGAACTTCTTTCGGTATACCTCAGGGGTTAGCTGGTACTTGGCAATCAGGGCCTGCTTGATGGCCTCATAGTCACTGTCTTGATCTGGCGCGAGGAAGCGAACGCCTCCAAAGCTTTGCCCTTTAGCCCGGGGGTCAAGTACCTGACCCATTGGTCGGAAGGCAGCCGGTACTGTCTGCAGACTTTCTCAAAGGCCCGCAGAAAAGTGTCCAAGTCTCCTTCCTTTTCCAGCACGGGAAAGTGCTCCGGCCGGGGCTTGGGACTCTGAGAGCTGCTGGGTGTACCGCTCTGGGCTGTGGAGGGCATTGCCCCTTGTCTGAGCAGCTCCAGTTCATGGGCTCTCTGAGCTTCCTCGCTCGGCTCTCTCAGCCTCCCGCTCGGCCTCCCGCTGGGCTTGGCTCTCTCAGCCTCTCGCTGTTTGGCCTCTCGCTGGTCGGCTCTCTCTTGAGCTTGCTGGATCAGCCTCAGGCGTTCTTCCCGGTTGTCAGCGGAGAGTCCCTCCAGGGCCGCCTGCAGGTAAGGGTCCACCTCTCACTGGGTGTAAGCAGTCAGGGGTTGGGCCTCTGCTCCTGCGGACACCACCTTGGCTTGGGCCGGCTCCTGCGCCCGCCACGCTCCGATGCTCGCCCAGCTCCTTCAGGGCCTGGACCAGTTGGCTTTGGTTCGGTTCGTGTGGACAAGGCCGTGGTACTTGCAGATTCCCACAAGAGTGTCCTTGCTCTGCTTTTCGAACCAACTTGCTCCTATGGTAGCCATGTTTGCCAAATAAAAGATAGGATAGAAAAACAAAGAGAAGGGAGGGGTAACCGCAAGTACACACAATTGTCTCAGGACTAATAAACACTGAGTCTGTTCTCCAAAACTTTAGATGCAGGGTCCCTGAAGAACCGTTTTTTTTTTAGTGAGAGGAATGATTGCTCAGACCAGATCACTAATGCTCTATAATCCCACCGCTGTGCCACCAATATGTGATGAACGGGCACACGGTCCGCCACACGGTAGCCCGGGGTATCACGGCTTGTGATCCCACCGCTGCCACCAATATGTGATGAAACGGTGCACACACACGACGGCTGCTGCCGTCCGACCCAATAAACTGCAGGGATTTATAACTATCCCACTTCCACTTAGGAACTTGCAGCTCTCTGGCGCCCCCCTTTACCCTCAGGTCAGTCAGGGAACTGCACCTAGGATAATTAGTCGCCAGACGGGTCACTTGGATGTGTGCTGGCTATTGGGCACGCTGCAGTGAGGGAATTATGATTACTCCTGGCTGCAGCCAGGCAGTACCCTTATAAACCCCGCTCCGTCACTGCCAGCGTCCCCCAATAGATTAACACTTTACACCCCTTCCTTTTAGCTGCCACCAGCTACGGCTTTTGATGAACAATTTATCAAGAGGGTCCGTAGCAACCCCAAAACAGTAGCGTAGGGCTTCAGGCACGTGCAAATTCGTTTATAGAGCAGGAGAAACAAACTAATAAATTTATAGGTTTATTCCTTAAAAAAAATCAGGCAGTGCTTATATAATATAAAAAGATGTAACAAACTGAGACAATATAGTTATGTACAGATGCAGTTATAAAATAAAATGGGATTAAGAATGAAAGATAACTCACATGATAGTTAGATCATGTACAGGCAAGCCAGGCTGAGGGAAGGAGCCACACGTCATAGTTCATTGGGAGATCTCTTACTCAGCACATCCCAGCAGAAAGAAAATCCCCCTAAGGAACTTCACTGTAAGACTTATGCATGTCAGCTTCTGACCTCACAAAAAGGGCTGGTCCTCTAGCCACCTCCCCTGGCTGCAAGCTATGGTTTGAGCTCTGCAATATCATAAGGTTCATAACTCGGCGGGGAACTCTAGCAGAATAACGGCAGACCTATCAATGATCTTGCTTTGAAATAATGGTTCAAATGAACCCAAACTTGGGTGACATAGCTCATGGGGCACCCGAGAATTCCATTTCTCGGGCTCTGTTGGAGTTACGGGTTCACCGGTACCACGGGAGCGATGCCCGTCGGCGCATGGTTCAACACAGTGACGTTCGTGTTTCTAGCGAATGCTCCCACCGTGTTATTAACCAAAAAAGAATGAGTACTCCAACATGGCTGCTATAGGAAGAAAGCACGTGTTCGGACAATGCAGGAAACCCTGCGGTGAAGCGGGAAAACTTCCAGCACTGGCAGCTCACATTACACTGCCTGAGTGCAGGCTGACAGGGGGGGAAGGGAGAAGTATGAGAGCTGCAGAGAGAAGGAGGGCTTTCAGCAGTACAAAAAAAAAAAGAGATGAGGACAGCAATTCCAGCACAGCACTCATCACACAGTCCAAAAATTAAGGGTGGGAAAAAACCAAAAGAGGCAGAATCCCAACAACCTTGATAAATGCGCAACAGGCGCCAAATAAAAGTTAACTAGAACTTTAAACTACAGCCGCCTGCAGGACCCTACGTCCTAAGGCTGCATCAGCGGAAGCACTAACGTCCACCTTATAAAATCTTGTAAAGGTGTGGACGGAGCGCCAGGTCGCCGCCCAGCAAAGCTAAGCTGCCGAGACCCCTTGATGGAAAGCCCACGATGAGCCCACAGCTCTCGTGGAATGAGCTCGAACCTTAATCGGGCAAGGTTCGCCTTTAAGTCGGTAAGCCTCCAAAATGGCCGACCGGATCCAACGAGCTATAGAATCCTTGGAAGCCCGTTGACCACGTCGACGACCTGCTCGAATCACAAACAGGAAGTCCGACTTCCGAAAACTTTGGGTAACAGACAAATAGAACTTCAAAGCCAGCACAAAATCCAATGTGTGCAAGGCCCGTTCCTTCGCATTACTCGGTCCCGGACAAAGGGAGGGCAACACAATATCCTGATTAAGATGAAATTGCGACACCACCTTAGGTAGAAAGTCGCCCCGTGTGCGAAGCACTACACGATCCGGGTGAAACTCCAGAAAAGGAGGCAAGTAAGAAAGAGCCGCCAACTCAGAAATCCTTCTCAAAGAGGTGACCGCCACTAGGAAGGCAACCTTCCAAGAGAGCAAAGAAAGACTAACAGAGTCCATAGGCTCAAAAGGTCCGTGTTGAAGAGCCTTCAAAAACAAGATTGAGGCGCCAAGGACACACAGGCGCCTTCTGCGGCGGAAAATGGCGGGTTACTCCGCGAAAAAAGGAACGTACGTCCCTACGTGAGGCGATAGCCTTTCGGAACAGCAAGGACAGAGCAGAAACCTGACCCCTCAGGGTGCTCACTGCCAAACCCTTTGTCCAACCCGAATTGCAGGAAAACCAACAAATTGGGAATGGAAAAAATCCTCGGGTTCCTTGAAAAACCCGAACACCACGAAAAGAAGGCTTCCCAAGTGGTAAATCCTAGTAGTACCGGACCTCTGGCAGCTCGCAAAGTGGCAATGACTTCGGCTGAAAAACCTTGACGGATCAATATTTCGGTCTCAAGAACCACGCCGTCAAACGCAGAGACTTCAGGTCCGGATGACCAACGGGCCCTTGGGTTAAAAGGTCAGGTCCGAGCATAAAGGAAGTAGAAATGGTGGCGCTGCCAGGAGCGACCCCAGTGTCGAGAACCACGTCCTCCTTGGCCAATCTGGGGCTATCAACATAGCTGGGATTCTCTCTAGTCTGATCCGACGTAACACCAGGAGGAGTAAGGAAATCGGTGGAAAACATAGATTAGCTCGAATTGGTCCCACGGAGCCACTAGAGCAACCACCGTCACAGCCTTCGGATCCTTGTACCTGGACATGAAAGTCGGTAACTTGGCATTGAACCTGGATGCCATCAGATCCACTTGGGGAGTTCCCCAACGGGAGCACAGCAGTGCAAAAATTTCCGGATGAAGACTCCATTCTCCGGGATCCATCTTCTCGCGACTGAGAAAGTCCGCCGTGGTATTCTGAACTCCCAGAATGTGGATCGCAGAGATAGCTGGCACTCTGGTCTCTGCCCATACTAGGATACGAGATACCTCCACCATGAGCTTGGAACTCCCAGTCCCGCCTTGGTGGTTGATATATGCGACCGTCGTCGCATTGTCCGTCTGCACTCGGACTGGCAAACCGCTTAAAGGGACCGTCCAGTGTTGGAGGCAAAGAAAAAAATCGCCCTCAATTCCAGGATGTTGATCGGCAAGACAGACTCTTCCGACGACCATACTCCCTGAGTCCAAAGATCGTTCCAGACACCCCCCCCCCCAGCCCGTCAGGCTGGCATCGGTGGTTATGACCGACCACTTCGGAGGGAGGAAGGACTTTCCCAGGGATAACTCTTTCGGACGTATCCACCATCCTAGGGACTCTCGTACCCTGTGGGGGATGATGACACTGCAATCCAGTGAAAACCTGCGATCGATCCCAACGGCTCAGAATGAACCTTCGGAGAGCCCTGGAATGAAACCGGGCAAACGGAAGTGCTTCCATGGACGCCACAATCAACCCCAGAAGACGCATACAGCTTCGCAGGGACATTGCTGTCGAAGGCTTCATAACCCTGCATGTCGAAGGAGACATGCTTCTTGTCTGGAGGCAGGGACACCACTGCTCGCACCGTGTCGAAATGCATCCCCAAAAACAGGATTGACTGCGACCGTTCCAGAGACGACTTCTCCCAATTGACCAGCCACCCGAAATCCTCCAGGAGCTGAAGGGATAGATTGCGAGCAGTTACCGCCTCCTCCTTCGAAGACGCCACGATCAGAAGGTCGTCCAGGTAGGGAAGTATCGTAACCCCCTGCCTTCGAAGAATCGCCATGAGAGGCGCCAGAATTTTTGTAAAAACTCTGGGCGCTGAGGCCAACCCGAATGGCAGAGCCACAAACTGGTAATGGCCCTGACCTATGGCAAAATGAAGGAAGCGTTGGTGGGCCCTTCCGATTAGGAAGTGCAAATAAGCGTCGCGAATGTCGATTGACACCAAAAAAGCGTTCTGCGACAGGGCCGCCAAAACGGAGCGAAGCGACTCCATGCAGAATTTCCTGGCGTGGACATGCCGATTCAATCTTTTGAGATCCATTATGGGCCGAAATTTGTCCTCTTTTTTGGGGACCACAAAGAGGTTAGAATAAAACCCTCTTCCCCGGCCCTCCGGCGGAACCGGTACCACCACACCTTTCTGCAGAAGGGAATCTACCTCCCACAGCAGAGCGGCAAAAAGCTCGGGCTCTGACGGAAAGCGAGGTTGACAAAAAAACTGTCTGGGGGTCGAAAAAGAGACTATATGAAGTAGCCTGCCAACACAACCCGTGTCACCCAGGCGTCCGATATGCAGGAAGCCCAAGTCGGTTTGAACAGGAATAGACGACCCCCCACTCGAGAGCGCTCGAATGAGACCCAGGCGTCAGTCCGCCTTAGCGGGTTTTTTGCCAGCTTCCCGCTTGTCTTAAAAGAAGTTCTGTTTCCAGGGTATGCGGAATTTCTGAGAATTCCCCCTTTTTTTTTTTTTTTTTAAAAAGAGAGAGACGACCCGAACCCCAGAGGGCTGACTGAATCATCCCCTGGACCGAAAGGACCGCCGACAACTACCGGCACTAGTCCTGCCAGACGCAGAGGTCACAGCTCTGCGCTGCGGTAAAGCTGTTTCTTTTGCCTTTACCTTGGCAATCAGCTCCGTGAGGTCAGATCCAAATAGCTGACCACCTTGCAAGCTAGCAAACCCTGTTTGGAAACTGCGTCCACTGTCTAAGGCACAGTGCTCTTCTGACTGTGACTGCCGAGGATTGCGCCCTGGATAGCAGTGATGCAGTATCCTCCAAAAACTGGAAAAGCCCATCTACCTCTATAGAGGAGATCCACCCTGCCACGCCGTCCGTAGACGGTCCAACCGGCTCAGGTAAACTTTACAAGCACACATGGATTCTTAATACCGAATCCATGATCCGCGGCCTCGCAGATGGATTTTTCTGCCATCTACGGTTTTTTTTTTTTTTGTCCAGCGCCAGACTCGCCTTCCCCTTAACAAGGAGGATTTTGCTAAGCTGGGATAAAGGGACATCCACTTCAGGAGAAGGATCCAATTATCAACTCCGTAGAACACGGATACGGTGTCTCAATTCTCTGGACACAGGCGTTCCTTCTCCACTGCCCCATTAAGCTCATCCAGTGATGGTAAAGCTTGATCGAGATTGAAAACATCCGGGCCGACTTACCAGGACGTCCAGATACCTCCTTCGGTAACTTAACGCCTCCAATAAAAACCTCTTTACGGCCCAAAAGGGAGGCAGAGTGTCCCTGCCGATCCTCCTTGTCCGAATCGGACATTTTCGTTATGCGGGAAGGAAGGCACCGGCTTGTGTCGCTTCCTGACATGAGAGGATCTAGCTGACACTCAATAATAGAAAATCAGACAGGCCATCAATAGAAACTAGAATCATAGAATCATAGAATGGTAGAGTTGGAAGGGACCTCCTGGGTCATCTGGTCCAACCCCCTGCTCAAAGCAGGATTCTCTAAATCATCCAGACAGATGTCTATCCAGCCTCTGTTTGAAGACTTCCATTGAAGGAGAACTCACCACCTCTTGTGGCAGCCTGTTCCACTCATTGATCACCCTAACTGTCAAAAAGTTTTTTCTAATATCTAATCTGTGTCTCCTCCCATTCAGTTTCATCCCATTGCTTCTAGTCTTTCCTTGCGCAAATGAGAATAAAGATGATCCTTCTACAATGTGACAGCCCTTGAGATATTTGTAGACAGCTATTAAGTCTCCTCTCAGTCTTCTTTTTTGCAAGCTAAACATTCCCAATTCCTGCAACCGTTCCTCATAGGACATGGTTTGCAGACCGGTCACCATTCTGGTGGCTCTTCTCTGAACTTGCTCCAGTTTGTTGATATCTTTTTTAAAATGTGGTGCCCAAAACTGGACACAGTATTCCAGATGAGGTCTGACCAAAGAGGAGTAGAGGGCAATAATGACCTCACGTGATCTAGACTGTATGCTTCTTTTTATACATCCTAGAATTGCATTTGCCTTTTTTGCTGCTGCATCACACTGTTGACTCATGTTAAGTCTGTGATCAATTAGTATACCCAAGTCTTTTTCACATGTGCTGTTACTTAGCCCTATTCCTCCCATTTTGTATATGCTTTTTTCATTTTTATTGCCCAGATGTAGTACTTTGCATTTTTCCCTGTTAAAATCCATTCTGTTAGTTGCTGCCCACTGCTCCAGTTTATGTATATCTTTTTGAATCCTCTCTCTCTCTTCTCTAGTATTAGCTACCCCTCCTAGCTTTGTGTCATCAGCAAATTTGATCAGTTTACCCTCAATTCCTTCATCTAAATCATTGATAAAGATGTTGAACAATACAGGGCCCAAAACAGAGCCTTGTGGTACCCCACTTGAGACATTCTTCCAACTGGATGTGCAGCCATTTACAACCACTCTTTGGGTCCGATCACTAAGCCAGTTATGAATCCACCTAACAGTTGCCTTGTCCATTCCATACTTAGTCATTTTTTCAATAAGGATTGTGTGAGATACTTTGTCAAATGCTTTGCTGAAGTCAAGATATACTATATCTACAGCATTTCCCTGATCCACCCAGTCAGTGATTCTGTCATAGAAGGAAATTAAGTTAGTCTGACATGACTTATTAGTTACAAACCCATGCTGACTCTGTTTAATCACTTCATTCTTATCCAGGTACTTGCATACATGTTCTTTAATAATTTGTTCAAAGATCTTTCCTGGTATAGAAGTCAGACTCACCGGCCTGTAGTTCCCTGGGTCCACCTTCTTCCCCTTTTTGAAGATAGGAACAACATTTGCTCTTCTCCAGTCTTCTGGGACTTCTCCTGTTCTCCAAGAATTTTCAAAGATTATGGACAGTGGTTCAAGAATTTCTTCTGCTATCTCCTTCAGTACCCTGGGGTGTAATTCATCTGGACCTGGAGACTTGAATTCATTTAGGTTAGCTAAGTGTTTCCTCACTGTCTTTCTGTTTATAGATATCCTGGATTCTTCTATTCCTTTAATAGGACAGTGAAGATCAGTTGATGTTACATTTCCTTTCTGAGAGAAAACAGATGCAAAATAGGAATTTAAAAGTTCAGCCTTCTCAACATCCTGACTTACCATTTCATCATTTTCATCCTGTAAAAATCCTATAGCATCTTTGACTTTTCTTTTACTTTTGACGTATCCCCAAAATCCTTTTTTGTTGCTTTTGACGTCACTTGCAAGCCTTAATTCATTGTCAGCTTTAGATAATCTGATTTGTGCCCTGCAGGTTCTGCAGACGGCATTATATTCTTCTTTAGATATGCCTCCCTCTTTCCATTTGATAAACATTTCTTTCTTCCTTTTTAGCATTGTGTTAAGTTCTATGTTCATCCATCCTGGTTTCCTTAAATGCTTCCCATTCTTCCCTCTTTTCGGAATTGTTAACGATTGTGCTTTGAGAATCTCATTTTTCAAGATTTTCCATCCTTCCTGGACATTTTTGTCCTTAAGGATATCCAGCCATTGGATCCCTCCAATTCTCTTTCTGAGTTCCTTAAAATCTGCCTTTCTGAAATCTAACCTTGATGTCTGAGTCTTCACAGGTCTTCCTCCTCTTGTTATCCAAAATTCTAAAATAGCATGGTCACTACCTCCTAGGGTCCCAGCCACTCTTACCTCCTCCACCATTTCCTCCCTGTTTATGAGGATTAGATCCAAGGTAGCAGATCCCCTTGTTTTCTCCATTACCTTTTGGAATGAGGGCCTCCATTCTGACACCACTGGAAACCTCCGACCGCTGCGCTTGACGTCGTCCAGGTCTGCGCGTCAGATACGCGAGACTGATCCTGTAGCGGATATGGGAGACGGTTGCACAGTATATGGCAGGTTAAACCTGTCAGTAATTAGAAAGTGTGGTTTCTTAAAGAAAAAACGAAACGCTGAAGGGTTAAAGCTCTTAAGGAGAGAGCTACCCCAGCTGTCCCCCATTAAGAGTTAACCGCCTAAGAAGGGGTTAAAGTCGCAGACTCCCCACAACCTTAATAATGAAAAGGGTGTGCGAGCCCCAAGTGCCTTTATAAGGCAGCAGCTATAGGACAGCTATGCCACACTTAACAAGAAAAAACGTTCACAATATCGCTAAAAAATTTGCGCTGTTTGTAAATCGCAATGACCGCCAAAGTCATTAAGGGGATCGCTAACCGCCTATGCGTTGTTAATGAGATCGCCCAGATTGGCAGCTACTAGTGACATTAAAAATGATCACACAAACGATCGCATAGTATGGTCGTCGTTAGCAGGAACGTTTAGTGGCAGTATTACTGTCGCAGACTCCCCACAACCTCTTATATTGAAAAGGTGTGCGAGCTTTGAGATAACAGCTGCAGGCAGCGCAGTCTGTCACCCATTTGTGCCTCAGAAAGGCGCCCGCGCTGTGGGGGTGAAGGGGTTAAGCTTCTGCCCTAGACGGGAAGAAGCGACTCACCCAGCTGGTCGCGGTGCAGCGCTGTCGAGAGGGGAGGAGAGCGATGTCCGAGGGAGCTTTCAGCCTGTCAGCATTACTCGGCTAATGGCCGCCGCACTGTGCCTCCGTGTGCTTCATAAGGGAAGCCGGAAAAGGAGACTGCCGTAAAGCGCGTCGCTCAGAGCGGCGTGAAATTCAAATAAAAAAGGCGCGCAGCTCCTCTCTCCCCCGTTCCTATGTCCTGCAGGCATCCACCTGCGGACAAAAAACACACAGTCACCGCATGTATATTGTAACAGCGACTGCCGCAGCAGTCGCTGAAAACACTCAAACACATATTAAATGTGGAGTACTCACCAGCCGAAAGCGCCACAGGGACCCCCAGGGGTTTCTGGCGCGTGCCCATGCTTCCCCCCAGGGCGGGGATCGCAGTGACCCCTGCAGCGCGGTTTGCGTCCCCGCCAGGGAAGCCATCCTCATCCCCCCGGGCCGGCAGGGTTCTGCAGGGACCACCATATAGGGTAATACAGATCCGCCAAGGGAGAGGTTGGGGTCCAGCAGCGCTGAGACCCCTGAGACCTCTAGACCACATTTGGTGATCCAAGTCTCTTGTCCGATAAAAAATAATAAAATCTTCTGAGGAGCTGCTTCCAGCAGCGACTATCTTCTCTGACCTCAAATTGAAAACTGGAGAGCTGAGTAGGAGGAGCCCGAGCTGGAGGGGCCGGTCAACACTCTTTTTAATCTGAGGTGTCTATCTCATCTGGGCTCCGCCTACCCACTAGTAATGTCTAGTGTGTCTCCCTTCCTTCATCTGCAGCTGAAATCCCCACTTTTGTAAAACTCTGGTTCCTTATTTTACCTGAGCTATTTGGAGCCTCGAGTATATCATATGGCTGACTACTGTGGTGATTTAAACCAGAGGATATCACTTTTCTTGAAGATGAAGACTTTGACTCAAGAAGATCCGAAATTGGAATAGAATTAGGAGGGTAGCAAAAGCTGGCTAGGTAACTGTCCTTCAGCACAGAGTCCATTTTAGTCTATAAATAAAGCAAATGAAAAATTAAATTAGAAATAATGGATTATTCTAAAAAGGTAAAAGACATGATGGCAGTCAGGCATAAATTTTTCTGAAACGCTCCGGCATTTGAGAGAAGGTATAGTTTAAAGAACCTTCTCACTGCACTGCTCTAGTTGATTGAAAGTACTCCTATTTGTGCACTTAGCTAGAGACCTGTCAATCACCTGGAGCAGTGTGGGAGGAATCCGTCTTGAAACTCTATCTGATTCATGTCCGTGGTTTCAGAAGCATGAATCAGCTGTCAGATTCCCTTTAAAAAGGACCTGTCGCTTCTTTAGACATGACTTTTTTTAAATTGAGTCTGTCAGCAGGTTTTTTCTCTGTTATCGGAGAGTTGCATGATGTAGGGACAGAAACCCAAATTCAAACGATGTATTACTTACTGGGCTGCTTGCTGTAGTTTTCCTAAAATCACTGTTTTATCTGCTGCAGATCTAGCAGTTCTCTGTATAACCCCACCCCCACCACTGATTGGCAGCTTTCTGTGTACACTGAGCATGGACAGAAAGCTGCCAAACAGTGGTGGGGGTTGTGGCTACACAGAGCATGAGTACTACATAGCAGCAGGTTTACTAGTCATGTAGTGATAATCTCCTGCTGATAAAACACTGATTTTATTGAAACACACAATCCAGTAGGTGGATCTCTGGAATCATGGTCGCTGCCCCCACCCCTTGCTGCTCTCAGATTATATAGTAAAAACCTGCTAACAGATTCCAATAGTTTTGTTCCCTAAAGTGTAACAATTCTGGCGTCTTACTAGACTAGTCCTGATTTATTAGCATACAGCAAGTTGAATTTGCTCAAATATGTACAATAAACACAATCCTGTAATACCTGAATAAATGTTTAAAAGGGAACCTGTCAGCAGGATTCTGCACAGTAACCTACAGACACTGTCAGGTCAGCACAATTATACAGGTCCTTCTCAAAAAATTAGCATATAGTGCAAAATTTCATTATTTTCCATAATGTAATGATTCATTAACTTCAAATTTTAAATCATTACCCAACTGAATTGTCAGTCTTTATGTTTAATACTGATGATTTGCATACAACCATAACTAAAAACGTCTCAAATTACTATCAAGAAGGTCTTAAGACTATTACCTATCTTCTGAATCACTATTAATCTAAACTCAAGATTCTGAGGCTTTAAAATCCTGCCTGGTTCATCTCAAAACCCCACATGTAAGGCCCTGCCACATAACATCCCTAGCGATCTCGTTAGCGTTGCAACTAAGAATCAGCGGATTGTTCTATACCTAATGCGGCACATAGGTATGTTAACGACCTACGCTTAGCGATCTCTACGATTAGCGTAAAAAGTACGCTAAATCGCTAAAGTCCCACAGCTTAATACACCCAGCGGGGCCACATGAATTAGTCCGAGCGATTCAGCGCGAGGAGATCACAGCATGAAGCTCGCGCTGAAGCTGCGCACTAACATATGCTAAGGATCGCTAATAGTGACGTTTTTAGCGATCCGTTGCGTATTGTTTAGTGTGGCAACCCTTAAGACTAGCGACCTTACTGATGTCAAGAAGGCCATCATTCATATACAAAAAAAAGCTGCACTCAAGCATACTAAAGCATGACAATATGGAATACATGAAATTTAGAATAGCAATATGGCTTTGGAATATAAGGAAAAATTTGAGACGCTTAGTATAAACATTTGGCCAAACATTTTAAAGCCCACCAACCATCGTCAAGGTGGTCTCAATACTGGTGAGTCCCTGACCTAATGTGAACATACCTCTATTAGGCTGATATCTGAATTTCTGGGTGAATATGCACCTCTGTCAGCAATGCCTGCATTTATGGGTAAAGTAGGGACCTGGTGTAATTAAAATCACCACCTGGTGGGGGCGGAGTGCTCGGTCAGCAAGCTAACATTCAATAGACAAAAAAACCTGACTGGCACATCCAGACTAATGTGAACTAGGTGCAAACCAAGGGAAGCTACCCCCATGTAAAACATACAAAAAAAGGCTGCACTCAAGCATACTAAAGCATGACAATATGGAATACATGAAATTTAGAATAGCAATATGGCTTTGGAATATAAGGAAAAATTTGAGACGCTTAGTATAAACATTTGGCCATCATTGACACCCTCAAGCAAGAGGGTAAGACCCAGAAAGAAATTTCTCAACAAATAGGCTGTTCCCAGAGTGCTGTATCAAGGCACCTCAATGGGAAGTCTGTTGGAAGGAAACAATGTGGCAGAAAACGCTGTACAACGAGAAGAGGTGACCGGACCCTGAGGAAGATTGTGGAGAAGGACCGATTCCAGACCTTGGGGGACCTGAGGAAGCAGTGGACTGAGTCTGGTGTAGAAACATCCAGAGCCACCGTGCACAGGCGTGTGCAGGAAATGGGCTACAGGTGCCGCATTCCCCAGGTAAAGCCACTTTTGAACCATAAACAGCGGCAGAAGCGCCTGACCTGGGCTACAGAGAAGCAGCACTGGACTGTTGCTAAGTGGTCCCAAGTACTTTTTTCTGATGAAAGCAAATTTTGTATGTTATTCGGAAATCAAGGTGCCAGAGTCTGGAGGAAGACTGGGGAGAAGGAAATGCCAAAATGCCTGAAGTCCAGTGTCAAGTACCCACAGTCAGTGAATGGTGTGGGGTGCCATGTCAGCTGCTGGTGTTGGTCCACTGTGTTTCATCAAGGGCAGGGTCAATGCAGCTAGCTATCAGGAGATTTTGGAGCACTTCATGCTTCCATCGGCTGAAATGCTTTATGGAGATGAAGATTTCATTTTTCAGCACGACCTGGCACCTGCTCACAGTGCCAAAACCACTGGTAAATGATTTACTGACCATGGTATTACTGTGCTCAATTGGCCTGCCAACTCTCCTGACCTGAACCCCATAGAGAATCTGTGGGATATTGTGAAGAGAAAGTTGAGAGACGCAAGACCCAACACTCTGGATGAGCTTAAGGCCGCTATCGAAACATCCTGGGCCTCCATAACACCTCAGCAGTGTCACAGGCTGATTGCCTCCATGCCACGCCGCATTGAAGCAGTCATTTCTGCAAAAGGATTCCCGACCAAGTATTGAGTGCATAACTGAACTTTATTATTTGATGGTTTTTTTGTTTGTTTTTAAAAAACACTTATTTTATTGGACGGTTGAAATATGTTAATTTTTTGAGACAGGTTTTTTGGGTTATTCTTTTTGAGGTAATGATATGCTCGTGCCCCAGGGCGGCCTGTGGGGGGGGGTCTTCATGTGGTGGTCTGATAAGCTATTTATAATGAAGACTGCTGACAGGTCACTGATCCCTCACTGACCTGCCCCTAGTTTACATACTGATTATTATATGTATTGAAAAAAAGAAAAAAAAAAAAAAAAAAAAATCACATTCTGCAGGCGCTGCAGCATGACCGCATGTATAATACGCATTAAAACAGGATTTTGGTTGCTTGCCGTAAAATCCGTTTCTCGGAAGTTTTCATTGGGGGACACAGATAACCATGGTTGTATGCTGCTGCCACTAGGAGGCGCTGACACTATGCATAAGCAAAAAAAGGTTGACTCCTCCTCTGCAGTATACACCCCACCGACTGCAGGAAGCAAATCAGTTAGTGAGAAAGCAGTAGGAGAACAACATGATAGAATAACAAACAGACAACTCAACTGTAACAATAGCATATAGAAGAAGGAACAGGAGTTGTAGAAAAAAAACATGGGAGGGTGCTGTGTCCCCCTATGAAGGCTTCCGAGAAACGGATTTTACGGTAAGCAACCAAAATCCTGTTTTCTCTATTGCTGCATTGGGGGACACAGATAACCATGGGATGTCCCAAAGCAGTCCATGGGGAGGGAAAACCACAGAAAACTATTGCGATCAAAGAGCTTACCACTGCCGCCTGCAAGATACTTCTGCATAGGCTGGTGTCCACCGAAGCGTAGGTAAGGACCCGGTACTTGTGGATGAAAGACCGGGTTGTCGCTTTGCAAAGTTGTAAGGCGGATGCCCTATGTGTACCGCCCAGGAGGCGACCAATAAGCCTCCAAACTTGCGGACCTGATCCAGCGCGCAATCATAGCCTTGCAGGCGTGCGTCATCTGGATGACGAATGGGAGAGCCGGCTTCCTAAAGGAAGCGGTCTTAGTGAGATAAATCCTCACTGCCCTGACCAGGTCTAGCCTGTTTAGAGAATGCTCCGAAGAATGAGTTGGAGCTGAACCGAAAGAAGGTATGACAAAAAAACCTCAACGAGGTGAGAAGTGGATACCAACTTGGAAAGGAAAGAAGGTGTAAGATCAGTCCTTGTGACAGAAGATCTGGCTCGTCTGGGAGCCTCCAGGAGTGTCCGCCAGGAGATTGACGATCTCTGCGAACAAAGACCTACTGGGCCAAAGTGGTGCGATCAGAAAGACCGGCACCCCGCCCGGTTTGATCTACTTCAAAGGCCTGGGAAGAAAGGTAAGGGGGAGCGTGAAGTGTGACCAGGCAAGGGCCAGAGCATCGGCGACCACCGTGAGGTCGCGGGACCTGGAGACGAACCGTGGAACCTTCCTGAACGGCCAGGAAAGGCATGAGATCCACGTCTGCAGTTTTCCATTGAAGACAGAACTGATGGAAGACCTCCTGATGCAGGGACCGGTCTACGGCAACGAGAACATCGCGGCTGAGAAAACCGGCCGTCTAGTTGACCCACCAGGAATATGCGCTGCGGATATTGTCGGAAATGTTGTCTCCGTTCAGTGAAGAATCCTGGGTATCTTGACCATCGCCAGGGGACTCCTGGACCCTCCTTGGTGATTGACGGATACCACTGCTGTGGCGTTGTCCGACTGAATTCGCGGACGAACGTCCATGATGCTGTCGAGGTACGGGATAAGTACTAGGTCCCTGATCCTCGAAATGGCCATCAATGCCGCCATGATCTGTTATGAAGTCCCTAGGAGCGGTCACAAGATCGAAAGGCAGGGCAATGATGCCGAGGACCTGCAAGGTCCGGTCCTGGTGGGGCTACCGTAGGAGCTATGAGGATGCCAGGGAGAGAGCCTGAAGGAAGCCTTCTTCCTGACTTGCCAGGTCTTCGGCATGCGCTGACCGGAGGGATCCTCCGTAGCCGTCACACAGAGAAAAGGGCCGAAACTCCCGCTTCAGAGGAGGCCTGTGAGGTTTGGACTGAGGAAAGAGGAAACTGCAGATGCCTCCTTGATGACCTAGTCCAATCGTGAAGCCAAACAGGCGGTCTCCCTGGAAAGGGAGACAAGTAAGCGACCTCTTCGATGAAAGAAGGTCTGCTTGCCATGGCTGAGCCAAATGTACCCACAGATGGCCCCCCATATTGCCAAATATGTCCCTGCATAGGGAATCTGGTCTGCAAGGACGGCAATCTCGGTCAGCGGGACTCCCGCAATTATGCCCTCACGAAGTTGTCTTGGCCCATCGGGCTATGGCCCTTGGTAGGGGCAGAGGCCGGGCATAATGTAGAAGCCGTCATCCCCAAGGCTGATCTTTCCAGCGATCCTATAATCTTATCGGTGGAAACCTTGCGCTTTATTAGAAGATAGGAGGACCGTGTAGGTGGCCAGACTGGAGACTGGCAGGTCCACAGCCGGGGAAGGCGTCCAGAAAAGCGGTCAGCTCAGAGGAGGGGTATAAGATGCCGAGGCGCTTCCCTGGTTGAAAGCGTCTGGTAGATTGTCCTTTTCCCTCTTGAGTATCTCCACCAATTCAGCCTGTGGGCGAGGACCCTGGAAGGTAGTTTTGGACCGTCTAAACGAAACCGCCTGAACTGCGAGTTTCGTAGAGGTATCATAGATGCCTAGGGTCTGGTGGACCGCTGCAATCAGGCTCTGCGCCATATCTGTATGCTGGAGGCCTGTACTGGATCCGGGTTCGACTCATGTTCTTAAGGCGCGCCTGGTGAATTGGGCGAGAAGAGGACTTAGAGCAGTGCTCAAGTCTGGGCCTCTTGCGGCCTGAATGGAAGGGCCCCGCTGATCCACTGGCAACTGCGGGAGCTGGAAGAGGCAAACAATCTACTATGGATGCTAGGGTCCATGCCACCCTGGTGAAATCCGCAACAGACTACGACCAAGAGAGAGCCCGTCCCGGGATAGGGTTCTTAGGCTAGCCCGGGGCAGAAGGGAAGCTCTGGTAGTGGGAGAGAAAGACTCCCGGAATCCTGCAGAGCTTCTGAGAGGGGCCGTCCGAGTGCAGAAGCAAGGCGCCTAGCAGGGAAGCCAGCTGGTGGAAAAGAATGCGCTGCTGAGAGGAATTGCGCTCCAAGCAGTAGGCGCAGGATCCGGGGAAGCAATGGCGGCGGATCCAGCCTACTGTGGAGGCTGATAGTAGGCGGAGCCTCACGCCGCGCCAAGAGGGAAAAGACTGGCGGGAGAAAAACCCGCCCGGAAACGCAGATAAAGGGGGGGACTGAGCCGGCCCTGTCACTTGGCCCGAAATGAAGCCGGGCCCTAAATTACAAGCGGTGACCGCCGGAGCCGGGACTGGAAAAAAGACTAGGCCCGAGGAGAAACCGGGGCCTCCAATAGTAATCGCAGCCGCGATGAGGGGGCGGCACGGAGGTCACCGGATCGCGTGATAAGGACCCTCCCAGAAGCGAGATACAAGGGGCCCCCACCAGCGGCGCGATAGGGCGCTTGTAGCTGACAGGTGTCCCCAAGGAAGCGCCAGACGGTTGAGGGGTAGAAAAAAAGGGAGACAGGTTAGGGTGTCAGCTCTGCAGAGCAGAGCTACTCACTGTTTCTGAACGCTGCCCTTAGAGTGAGCAGTAGTAGAGGCTCTGAACGAAGTTGTCCTGTTCCAGGAGCGAAGATGGTGTCCGGCTGATGAAACAGCGCGCGCTGCTGGAGAGGGGAATAACGCTCTCCAAGGCTGCAAGGGGGCGGCGCCAAGCGCCGGGTTCAGAGCCGCAAGATGTCGGCGGCTGTAGTCCACAGAGGGACTGAAAAAGGTGGGCGGTGCCTAAGGCAGCGCTAGAGTGCAGGACGGGCGGGAGAAAAGCCCGCCCGGAAGGCCGGAAGGAAGGGTGGC
This sequence comes from Oophaga sylvatica, assembly GCA_033576555.1. Lineage (NCBI taxonomy): Eukaryota > Metazoa > Chordata > Amphibia > Anura > Dendrobatidae > Oophaga > Oophaga sylvatica. The sequence goes on from JARQOD010000005.1 coordinate 304,028,362, forward strand.
GGAGCCGGAGCTATGCTAGGCCCAAAATGAAGCCGGGGCCTTGATTAGAGCCCACGGCCGCCGAAGGGGGGCTGGGGGCGGCGCGGAAGCCCCGAAAGGCAATAAAAAAGGCACAAAAAAAGGGGCCCCCGCAAGAGCTTAGCGTCGCAACCGGGCACCAAAAATGCGGGTGACCTGGGGAAGCGGGACAAAAGGGAGAAGGCTAGTACCTCCATACTCTATCCTCTGGATTTCACCGCAGTAGCGGTTTTCCTCTTTTTTTTTTTTTTACTAAATTCTTCTTCCATTCTTGTCTTCTTTTCTTCGATCTTTTCTTGCTATGGAGGAAAGAGGGACAGTACCTCAGAAGATCCAGTTGCAGAACGTCCATGTCTCGTTCACCGACAGGCTCTGGTGGGCGAGTAGGTGGGAGACGGAGGCAGGCCAGGGTCTTGTCTCGTTCACCGACGGGTTCTGGTGGGCGAGTGGGTGGGAGACGGCCCGGGTCTTCAACTCTTCCGTGGTCACCTCTGTGACAGGGAGACTTGGGATCCTGCCAAAGTACCAGACATATGAGGATACGGGGTGGCAGTACACGCCGTACTCAAGTCTATGCGTGGGAATACAGTAGTGACTGTTCACACTGTATCCCTCCGGAAACCTGTAAAGGAACGACGCACAATAGGTAGATATGGGTCTCAATAGAGACCCGTGTCCACCTCCTACTGACACTAAGCTAAAACTGATTTGCTTCCTGCAGTCGGTGGGGTGTATACTGCAGAGGAGGAGTCAACCTTTTTTTGATTATGCATAGTGTCAGCGCCTCCTAGTGGCAGCAGCATACACCCATGGTTATCTGTGTCCCCCAATGAAGCGATAGAGAAATTGTTTTATTTAGACATATTACATTTATTCTGAAAATAAATAAAAATCTTTCTCAAAATGGCACCGGTTGCACCTGCGCAATAGCATCTATCGACAAACCGATACATACTACTCGGCAGGTGCCGCCGGCGAAAAAAATTGTCTCCACCAAGATGGCGCCAGAGGGACCTGCGCAGTAGTATCTATTGGCGATCCGGTAGATGATACTGCTAATGACCAGCTGGCGCCATTTTGAAAAAGATTTTTTTTCAGAATAAATGTATATGACTAAAAACAATTTAAATAGAAAAGACTAAGCACTCATCTGATGATACGAAGAAGATATATTTTAATGGTAGTATATCCAATATAAACGTTTCGGTCAAACCAGACCTTCGTCAGTAACTACATAAATGAAAAAGTGTGTTATATATACATAATATGATATATATACATAATAAAGTATGAAAACAATGTGTAGTAATCACAAAAGAATATAAATAAAAATAAAATGATCATATAGTGGGTCAAAAGATGTATAAACAAATGCAGTGACTACATGCTTAGTAACCTCGTAAATCCCAGTGTTAAAATTGAGTAAACAACACGATTATTAATAGAGAATACTATACCTTTACTATCAAATCTGAAAACAGACTCCTTAGGAAATAGTGCCCGCAGAAAAAATAAACCTAGGAATATAATGTCAGATAAGAGGATAAATCTGACAATATCTCCTAAATAGCACAGAGGAAGTGACAAAGAACCACACTGAACGAGAGGTTTACTCACTTATGACAGGAGTGACGGTGAGCTGTTGAAGTGAAATTATCAACAGTTATATAGTGGTAAGTGCGGTTATAAAATACTGTCAAAAAAGGTTAATTACCTTATGGCCAATAGGGGCTATGAATGCCTCCTTTATGCGGTATCCACCGCTACAATGGCTGGTGCTATAGGTGGGTAGAAAAGAGAGGAGATATCTGTACATAAAAGTTACCTTAGCTTAAAAAGCAGGATGCTTGCTGGGCTCAAAGGGGTTAACGTTACCTCAGTAAACTGCTGCAGAGATAAGGCTGTCAGTCTTATGTGTCTGATGTCAGGGGATAAAGTAAATGACCAGCTTCGCACTTACCGCTTACCGCACTTACCACTATATAACTGTTGATAATTTCACTTCAACAGCTCACCGTCACTCCTGTCATAAGTGAGTAAACCTCTCGTTCAGTGTGGTTCTTTGTCACTTCCTCTGTGCTATTTAGGAGATATTGTCAGATTTATCCTCTTATCTGACATTATATTCCTAGGTTTATTTTTTCTGCGGGCACTATTTCCTAAGGAGTCTGTTTTCAGATTTGATAGTAAAGGTATAGTATTCTCTATTAATAATCGTGTTGTTTACTCAATTTTAACACTGGGATTTACGAGGTTACTAAGCATGTAGTCACTGCATTTGTTTATACATCTTTTGACCCACTATATGATCATTTTATTTTATTTATATTCTTTTGTGATTACTACACATTCTTTTCATACTTTATTATGTATATATATCATATTATGTATATATAACACACTTTTTCATTTATGTAGTTACTGACGAAGGTCTGGTTTGACCGAAACGTTTATATTGGATATACTACCATTAAAATATATCTTCTTCGTATCATCAGATGAGTGCTTAGTCTTTTCTATTTATACTCTTGGTGTGGGAACCTAGACTTTAAGCACCATTTTCCCAGGAGTTGTGCTCACGATTTTTGCCCTTACTGTCACTCCCCATACGTGATTGCACACTTCTTTGGGTCATGTCTATTAATACTTTTTCCTACAACGCAGAGGAAACCGCTAGTATCCTCGCACAATCTAAAGTGTCTAGTGAATTTTTACTAATTCCACCCCAGGAAGTTCGAGGTAGAGATTGGGAAAGGGAACTCCGATCCTTTACCAATTCAGAACTCCACTGTGCAACCCTATCCGAATATCTAAGAGTACAACGCATCCCTAGGGGCCTCCGGGTTCCTTTGCGTCCAACACTCTTCAGCGACTCACCTGACTTCTGTACAAAATTCGAACATATTTTAAACAAATGCTCATTTGATCTGATTACTCTGACAGTTGAATTTTTACAGAAAGAGATTATAGCTAGTGCTGAACGTGTCAAAGTGATTGAAACTCAACTATCAGCTACCGCCACTCCGGAAGAACTCGGGTCACTGAAGACCGAAATACAGGAACGTATCACTCGCCACAAACGAGACATTGAGACCAGAAAACATAACAAGTTCGCACGAGATACGGAGGACTATCGTTCTAACAGAGTATATAGATGGCAAAACAGCTTCAAAAGAAGGGACTTGAGACAAGGACAACACATCTCTACCGACAACTCCACCTCTGGCTCAGACCAGGAATCAGGTCCTTCTACCTCTACAGCAGTTCCTTTTTTAGGCCCACGGAGAGGACGAAACTTCCGAAGAAGACCAGAAGGGGACAGAAGAAGAGATCAGGATCAGAGCCGGATCACGCGCTCGAAGGTACAGACAATTTGGTGATCAATATATCATCTCGAACTCTTACTAACATTGAACACATAGTGCTACAAAAAGGACTGTCTTTTTGCCCTTCTAGTAAATGTCGTACTTTTGATTTAGATATGGACCTTCAGAGGTTCTATCGACATATAAGACTCAAAGCCTACTACTCCTCTAAACCTATTACTCCGGAACCCATTACTCTATCAAATCCTAAATTACTTTCAGCTCAGAGCTTGGGTCTCCGGAGTAAAAGTTACTTTCGTCCTCCACAAGCCTCGCATGCGGTAGAGACTTTCATCAGTTTTATCAATGATACTTTCCAAAATTTGAAATGTGACATAGAAAAAGGTAAAATCTTTCATCCTTCAAATTTGTCATTGGAGGAAAGGAAAGCATTATCATCATTACAAGATGACAGTTCCATTGTCATTAAACCAGCTGACAAGGGGGGAGCCCTCGTAATAATGGATAAATCACTATACATGACGGAAGTTAGACGTCAGCTTAATGACACCTCGATTTATCAACCCCTGTCACATAACCCGACTCGTGACATTGGTCTAAAAATCGACACTATCCTAGATAAGTATTGTTCCTTGGGAGTGTTGGACCAAAAGACCTGTGAATTCCTGAATAACAAAAATCCGAACATACCAGTCTTCTACATCTTACCCAAGGTACACAAAACCTTGAAAAACCACCGGGGAGACCGATAGTAGCCTCCACAAATTCTATTCTTTCACCTCTAGCTATTTATCTAGAAAAAATATTGACTCCCATTATTCATCAGACTAGATCTTTCATTCTGGACACTGGGGCCTTCCTCGAACTCATTCAACAATTAGATACCATACCACCAGACTCTATCTTGGTTACCTTAGATGTAAAAGACCTCTACACCTCGATCCCCCATTTAGAAGGAACACAATCAATTGCAAAACTATTAAGTGGTACACATATGGACACAGACCAAATAGATCTATGTATCGACCTGCTTACAGTTATACTTACCTGTAACTTCTTCCTCTTTCAGGATGATTTTTATCTTCAAATACGGGGGACCGCTATGGGTTCCAACGCAGCACCCCCCTATGCTAATGCCTATATGGCCGATTTTGAAGAAACGAATATATACCCCAATACACTATTCGACAACATGTGATCACATGGAAACGATACATTGACGACATTTTTTGCATATGGGGAGGCCCTCTAGAATCCCTCCTATCCTTCTTTGATTGGCTTAATGTATCATGGCCAGGTATCCAATTCACCATCAACCACAATCTTTGGCGAATAAATTTCTTGGATACAATTGTAATTAAAAACCCTGATGGTACCTTATCCACTGATCTGTATATCAAAGAGACAGACAAAAATAGCCTTCTCCATTACCAGAGCTCACATCCTCCTTTTATGAAGCAAGCCATACCTAAATCTCAATTCCAACGGGTCAAACGTATAGTCACTGATACTATTACCCTAGAACAACGTCTCCAAGAAATGTCAAATAAATTTGAATCACGAGGATATCCCCGTCCACTACTGGAAAAATCCAAACATTCCCCTAAAGGACAAAGAAGTAACATAGGGAAACGCATCCCTTTTGTGCATACCTTTCATCCTGTTATTAATGTGATTCACAGATCCATCAGAAAAAATTGGCATCTACTATCGACAGCTCACCCTGAGGTTCTAGAATTTAAAGAACCATTCTTACCTTGCTATAAGAGGCCTTCCAATTTACGGGATTCTCTGGTACATGCTGATTTTGGTCCCAAATCCATACCCAAACAACGTTTTTTACAAACTCCAAAATGTGGTACCTTCCCATGTCTTCATTGCGTGCAATGCAATAGCATAATAAAAGGGGACACCTTCACCCACCCACATTCGGGCAAGATCTTTAAAATAAAAAATTTCTTTACATGTGATTCCACACATGTTGTTTATCTTATCAAATGCCCCTGCGGCCTCCTTTATGTTGGAGAAACTTCTCAGACCATCCGTGATCGAATCTCCAAACATAAATCGACGATACGCTGTAAGAATCTTCTCCTTCCCATTCCTCACCATTTTACATCTACAGGTCATAACATCTCTCAATTAAGATTCAAAGTTATAGAGCAGGTCCCTTTATCTAGGAGAGGTGGTAATAGAATCTTACAATTGAGGAAACGAGAGGCGTTCTGGATACACACTCTAGACACTTTAAGTCCTAAGGGTTTCAACAGAGAGTACGAATTGTCAGCTTTTATATAAAACTTGAACTAATAACCTTTTACATTCTTTAGGTACCATTTAGTAATGTGATTTTTTATTAATCATTGCAACTTCATTTTATACTCATTATTATAACATATTCTCTTTCTTTATAGAGCCGGTTATATTAAATGTCTTGTGGATATATCTTATGGACCTTTCACAGATTACCACCCTCTTGCCACTCTGGAATACTAAGGATCCACTTAAGATCACTTATCCACGTTACATTAGTCACCTCTATTATTCTTTGAGACTAGATGTTGATTGGCACTAATAAAATGCAGTTCTGTTCACACTAACGAAAGGTATCTGACTCTTTTCTCTTCTCATATCTCTACCTCTTATTTTTCTCCTACCACACAAAAGGCTATCATACTATCTACCATGGGCGTCATCATAAGTTACCTTGCTTTCAATTTAGGCATTTCCCTTTTATACCTCAAATATGCTCCATTAATCCACTAGCAGAAACGCTATGGTCTCACAACTCTATGTTGAATCGTTTACTAACAAACTCCACATGTATTAGGTGGAACGCAAACACAGCATCTGCTGACACGCAGCTCCATACTGGTTCCGCTTTGTCACTTCCGGTAATGACTCAGTATGAGCTCCGGTATAGTCCCGCCTCTTCCCTTTAAAAACCCAGCGCGAAGCTGGTCATTTACTTTATCCCCTGACATCAGACACATAAGACGTGACAGCCTTATCTCTGCAGCAGTTTACTGAGGTAACCTTAACCCCTTTGAGCCCAGCAAGCATCCTGCTTTTTAAGCTAAGGTAACTTTTATGTACAGATATCTCCTCTCTTTTCTACCCACCTATAGCACCAGCCATTGTAGCGGTGGATACCGCATAAAGGAGGCATTCATAGCCCCTATTGGCCATAAGGTAATTATTACCTTTTTTGACAGTATTTTATAACCGCACTTACCACTATATAACTGTTGATAATTTCACTTCAACAGCTCACCGTCACTCCTGTCATAAGTGAGTAAACCTCTCGTTCAGTGTGGTTCTTTGTCACTTCCTCTGTGCTATTTAGGAGATATTGTCAGATTTATCCTCTTATCTGACATTATATTCCTAGGTTTATTTTTTCTGCGGGCACTATTTCCTAAGGAGTCTGTTTTCAGATTTGATAGTAAAGGTATAGTATTCTCTATTAATAATCGTGTTGTTTACTCAATTTTAACACTGGGATTTACGAGGTTACTAAGCATGTAGTCACTGCATTTGTTTATACATCTTTTGACCCACTATATGATCATTTTATTTTATTTATATTCTTTTGTGATTACTACACATTCTTTTCATACTTTATTATGTATATATATCATATTATGTATATATAACACACTTTTTCATTTATGTAGTTACTGACGAAGGTCTGGTTTGACCGAAACGTTTATATTGGATATACTACCATTAAAATATATCTTCTTCGTATCATCAGATGAGTGCTTAGTCTTTTCTATTTATACTCTTGGTGTGGGAACCTAGACTTTAAGCACCATTTTCCCAGGAGTTGTGCTCACGATTTTTGCCCTTAAAAACAATTTAATGCATATTACACGTGATCATGCTGCAGCACAGGCCGAATGTGTTTTTTTTTTTCAATACATATTATATTCGGTATGTAAACTAGGGGGCAGACCAGTGAGGGATCAGTGACCTGTCAGCAGTCTTCAAAATGAATACCTAAGCCGAGCACCACATGAAGACCCCCACAGGCCCCCCTGGAGCACGAGCATATCATTACCTCAACACTGAAAATAAAGATTAAACAACAACCACAAGACGGATTTCATCACCAAGCTATCATTTTAATCAGTATAATGGTGTTGACCTGACACTGTCTGTAGGTTACTGTGCACAATCCTGCTGACAGGTTTCCTTTAAAACAGTCAAGGTACTGCCACATAGCTATCCCCCTAGCGATCTCGTAGCTTGCTACTAATGAGATCGCTACGGGATTGTTTTTTTCGCTAATGCAGTCACATTTAGCGATTAGTAACGCGCTATCGCCGTTAGCGATCTCTAACGACTTTAGCGGTACAAAGTACCCCAATCGCTAAGAAAGGTGCCAAAGCGATAATACTTACCGGGAGCGCCAGCGATGAATAGGGTCCGGAACGATTCAGGCGAGCGAGATCACAGCAGAAGCTCGCGCTGGAAGCTGCCATGAACATAATCGCTAACGGATCGTAAATAGGAGTTTTTTAGCGATCCCGTTAGCGATATGTTTTGTGGATACCTTAGAGCTGAGCGCCTGACAGCTTCTTTAAATGTGCTCACAACAGGCTGTGGGTCGTGAGTCGGAGACATTTGGTGGAGTCGGAGTGGGTCGTGTCTGGAAATTGAGGAGTTGGAGTCGTAGGTTTGCTTACCGACTCACAGCCTGCTCACAAACGCATCTGATATAAAAGAAAAAGGTTTTACTAAGTGGATTGCCAGCTACTAAACCTTTTGAAAACTTCACAATTCTCACTAATTATAACATTTGCAGGTGACGGAATGGATTAGGATATCACAGTGCAAGTATCTGTTCAGTCAAAGACTGAATTTTTAAAATAAGTTGTTATAACAAGGGGTTGTCCGGCCTTAAACTAAAACTTAAGCTGCAGTCATCTATTGGTGAGATTTATGACTCACATCGCCCATACGCTGCTGTTGAATTCTCGATGCGCACAGGATTGGCGGCAATACAAAGTATGGATTTGCTTACCTGCGTCACATGTCGACTAGATGACAGTCTCGCTCAATGCCAGTGTATTGAGGGAGGCAATACAAGTTTAGTAGGAATGAGGCCGAAAGTACACAAATCACATACTTGCAGTGGTCACATGACTATGAATGCTGGCACCGGAGAATCCTCACAGCACACCGTGCGCGAAGTGAAAATTCACAAGTCTGCAGTCACACAGAGTGACTGCAGACTTGTAGCCTAAGGCCGGAAAACCCTTTCAGTTACTTCTTTTTTCCCATGCCTTCAGGCATGAAGTCATTGAATTCTAGTTTATAGATCACTAACAATATCCATAACCCCAACAGTGAATACCTAGAAACCACCAGAAGCATACATCTCTTCCTTGTTTTCATTCTGCGTGACTCATTGAGCCTTTTCACTTCATCACTTTAATGAAGAGTGACTTCACATTTCTAGGCATAAGGAACTATTTTAATTGTCTCATTGATTCTATTTTTAAGTTTTGAGATTTTTTTTCACATATTTGAGTTCGTCTTCATCATGAAATTAAGCAGCCACGCCATCTGTGTAAGTAATGCAGAAATTAGCATATTCTACCATAGAATAGACAGAAATTAAAACTAGCCTACGACAGATGGTACAAGGATATCCTTCAAAACAAGGTTACATCATATGTTGCCCATGAAAAAGTGAATATGCAGATTTCTCAATATTTTATAAAAGACAAAAAAAAACCTTTACACTTTGATTTAAAAAGGTGCACGAAAAAGCAAAAAAGAAAATCATTTGCATTAGTAAAGATTAAAGGGAAAATGTCATGTTGTCATATAATGCTATTAACTACGGTAGCTGATATAGAGCTAGAGGAAATCTATCAGTAGGATCAACTCTCCGAAGCAATCTATACGGGCACGCAGGTCACAGAAAGCTGAAAAAAAATATACATTTATATCTGTAATCTGCTTTATTCCAGAGAAATGCATGTTTTTCATATATGCAAATGATCTATTACAGGGAACCTGTCTTATGAAAAAAGCTATTTACCTACATATATAGGGTAAATAGGCAGGTTAATAGCGTTCTGAACCAGCCTGGCGCCAACACTGAGAGCCCCGCTGCCTGGAGGAAATGAACGTTATTCCTCCTCGCAGCATTCGACATTCAGTCACCGCTCTGTGGCGGCTGTAACCGTGCCCCCGGCACTGACAATAGGCTCTGCATTAGGACAGTCAGTCAGTGCGGTGGGCGCGGTTACAGCCATTGCTCTCTAAACCCCCATGACTAAACACTGAACACTGCTCGGGGGAATAAAGCTCATTTCCTATCAGCAAGGGTGGTCTAAATACAGGCACCAGGCAACTTCAGAACGCTATTAACTTGCAGATTAACGCTATATTTGCATGTTAAAGGGGTTGTCCACTACTTGGACAACCCCCTTCTTGAACTAAATGTCTGGCCCCAGTAAAATTAAAAAAACCTATATTCCCCTCAGGTGCCAGCGCCGTCCCATGGTGTCAGCACTCACAGTGTGGGAAAGAGCAGTGCAGCAGAGATGACAGCACTGTGAGTGGACAACTGCAAATGTGTTTGCAATGAGACAAGGTTCTGCTCTGCTGTACTGTGTTAATCCTGCTCTCACTGCAAAGCTATGCATGATTGTGAGCACAAGCATCCGTCATTACATGTCTCACACTGGTAATGCCTTCTTTTATTTAAAATAAGCTTTGGAGGCAGATTCTCATGCAGATCTTTGTCCGCCCATAGTCCTAAACAGCTCATTTACATATAAGAAAATGTGGAATTCTCTGGAAAGACAAGGTATAATTGCATTCAACTTTCTATAATCCGCATGTCCATATACACGATCTTAATGACAGAGTCACAATAATTTGAAGTGCAACAGCATTATAAAGGTGCATGACTGCTGTACTAAAAGTGTGGCAGCCAAGTAAGGGGGGGCTGTAAGCCCGGCCTTTTGTCTGACAGCCACCTCCGCACTGGTGCACCACTGTGCATTTTGATCGGCAGCCGGATTACACTAAATGATCATTATGCAATCTGAACAGGCGGCCGATCAGAATCCTTGTTTGTTAAGTGAAATCTTTTAGTTTGCACAAAACATACTCCTTCTCAGCAGCATTGTCTGATGCATTGCCTGTGGAAACGACCAATGCTGCTGAGAACAATGGCGGCCTATATGCACAGAACAATCTATTACACCTTCACAGTGTCAGTACATCATACTTTCTTTGTGTGTAAACCGGTTAAATATCCCCCAAACATTTACACCAATAAGAACTACCACACGCTCACAGGCCTTTTGCTACACAGCATCATCCCTGTAATTTACCAGTCGGCTGACTGACGAAGGTCTATGTGTGACCGAAACGTCTTTACATGTTATTCAGACTGCAATAAAAATTTCCACAAGGATTTCTCTTGAGTTGAGTGCCAAGTTTTATTTTAATACATACACATTGGTTTGAGAACCTACTTGAGCACCCTCACAGTAGTGCCATGCTATACTACAGTCATGGCCAAAAGTTTTGAGAATGACACAAATATTAATTTTTACAAAGTCTACTGCTTCACTTTTTCTAATGGCAATTTGCATATATTCCAGAATGTTATAAAGAGTGATCAGCTTAACAGCAATTACTAGCAAAGTCAATATTTGGCTAGAAAATGAACTTTATCCCCCAAAAACATTTCAACATCATTGCAGCCCTGCCTTAAAAGGACCAGCTAACCTCTTTTCAGTGATTGCTCCATTAACACAGGTGTGGGTGTTGATGAGGACATGGCTGGAGATCAATCTGTCATGATTAAGTAAGAATGACACCACTGGACACTTTAAAAGGAGGCTGGTGCTTGGCATCATTGTTTCTCTTCTGTTAACCATGGTTATCTCTAAAGAAACACGTGCAGTCATCATTGCAATGCACAAAAATAGCCTAACAGGGAAGAGTATCGCAGCTAGAAAGATTGCACCTCAGTCAACAATCTATCGCATCATCAAGAACTTCAAGGAGAGAGGTTCCATTGTTGCCAAAAAGGCTTCAGGGCGCCCAAGAAAGACCAGCAAGCACCAGGACCGTCTCTTAAAAGAAAAGTGTTTCAGCTGCGGGATCGGGCTACCAGCAGTGCAGAGCTTGCTCAGGAATGGCAGCAGGCAGGTGTGAGTGCATCTGCACGCACTGTGAGGCAGAGACTCTTGGAGCAAGGCCTGGTCTCAAGGAGGGCAGCAAAGAAGCCACTTCTCTCCAGAAAAAACATCATGGACAGACTGATATTCTGCAAAAGGTACAGGCAGTGGACTGCTGAGGACTGGAGTAAAGTTATTTTCTCTGATGAATCCCCTTTTCGATTGTTTGGGACATCAGGAAAACGCCTCATTCGGAGAAGACAAGGTGAGCGCTACCACCAGTCTTGTCTCATGCCAACTGTTAAGCATCCTGAAACCATTCATATGTGGGGTTACTTCTCAGCCAAGGGAATCGGCTCTCTTACAGTCTTGCCTAAAAACACAGCCATGAATAAAGAATGGTACCAGAATGTCCTCCAAGAGCAACTTCTCCCAACCGTCCAAGAGCAGTTTGGCGATCAACAATGCCTTTTCCAGCATGATGGAGCACCTTGCCATAAAGCAAAGGTGATAACTAAATGGCTCAGGGAACAAAACATAGAGATTTTGGGTCCATGGCCTGGAAACTCCCCAGATCTTAATCCCATTGAGAACTTGTGGTCAATCATCAAGAGACGGGTGGACAAACAAAAACCTAAAAATTCTGACAAAATGAAAGCATTGATTGTGCAAGAATGGACTGCTATCAGTCAGGATTTGGTCCAGAAGTTGATTGAGAGCATGCCAGGGAGAATTGCAGAGGTCCTGAAGAAGAAGGGTCAACACTGCAAATATTGACTTGCTGCATTAACTCATTCTAACTGTCAATATAAGCTTTTGTTACTCATATGTTTGCAATTATTATATTTCTGTCTGTGATAAAAACATCTGTCAAACACACATAAAAACCAGAGGGCAGCAGATCATGTGAAAATATAATATTTGTGTCATTCTCAAAACTTTTGGCCATGACTGTATATAAAGCTTTGGAACAGGCCTGGATAAACTAAGTCAATGAATTCTGCGAGTTCAAAGAGAAGAGAAAAATAATTCCAAGAACTAAATACCAGTCTAAGTAATTTTACACCCATCTATACCTTCACTTTTTTTTTTTTACTTCTAGATCTTGGAGAATTGGGCCCCTGAACGCTTCAACTCCACAATATTTTTTCCTCTCTCTTAACCCCTTAACGACCGCCAATACACCTTTTAACGGTTAAGGGTACTTATTCCTCAGCGCCGCTTTTTAACGGCACTGAGAAATAAGGTTACAGCACCCCCAGAGTGGGAAATTCTCCGGGGTCTCGGCTACTGGTGGTAGCCAAGACCCCGGAGAACATGATTCGGGTCGGTGTTTACCGACCCCAGTGTTGTGATCATCATTCGAGACTGCAAAAAAATAAAAAAGTCTGATTTCCCATTTAATTTCTTTCTCTAGCACATCAGAGAAGAGGAAAATGGGGTCCCCTGACGTGCCTGGACCCTCCTGCATCCCTCGGCCGTCGATGTGTCTTCTTCCGGGAAGAAAATGGTGGGCACATGCGCAATGTGCCCGCCGGCACAAGGCAACAATTGGAAATTTTTCCTATTGGTTCATTTTGATCACTGTGATAGACCCTATCACAGTGATCAAAATAATTAAAAAAAAAATAGTAAATCAAACCTCCCTTTATCACCCTCCTATTTAGGGGAGGTTCCACTGTCTAGGTACACCAGGGGGACTCCAAACGCAACATGGCACCCGCCATTGATTCCAGCCAATTTTGTGTTCAAAAAGTCAAGCGGTGTTCCCTCCCTTCTGAGCCCTGCCAGAACATGATTCGGGTCGGTTTTTACCGTCCTCAATGTTGTGATCGCCAATATTCACCAAATAAAGGCGACCGCAAAAAAAAAAAAAAAAAAGTCCAATTTCACATTTATTTCTCTCTCCTCTGATATGATCTAGCACATCAGAGGAGAGAGAAATGGGGTCCCCAAGCCTCCCCTCCCCCGGTATCCCCCAATCCCTCCGACTCTGTGCCCCGGCCCTCAGTGTCTTCCGCCGGGAAAAAAATGGTGGGGGCATTCCGAGATCTGCCGGCCGGAACCCGGCAACAATATGTGATTTCTCCTATTGGTTCATTTTGATCACTGTGATAGACCCTATCACACTGATCTAAATAAAAAAAAAAAAATAGTAGATCAACCCCCCCCCCCTTTACCGCCCCCTCAGTAAGGGAAAAATAATAAAATAAAACAAATGTATTTATTTCCATTTTTCCGCTAGGGTTAGGGTTGGGGTTAGAGTTGTGGTGTGGGGGTTAGGGTTGGAGTTAGAATTGGGGGGTTCCACTGTTTATGTACATCAGGGGGTCTCCAAATGCGATATGGCACCCGCCATTGATTCCAGCCAAAAAGTCAAGCTTCCCTTCTGAGTCCTGCCATGCGTACCCTTTTCTCCCTTCTCCACCCCCCCATAATAAAGTTATGTCATATCCTAGTAATAGGAATAACCCTATAACTATATACCAAAAACAGGAAAATGACAGTGAAGCGAGTGTTATTTCTTCCCAATGCCACAATGGTAATTGGAGATTTCCCAGGATTAATTTACTATACTGTGTCATCAGAGCCAACAGCCTGTTTGTTCTGTTTTATTGGGAAAATATCCAGTTCTTTCTGAATCTCTCTGCAGAGCTTGTCTGTGCCAGTTCTTGTAGGAGTGCTTTCCTAGTTTCACAGCCCTAGACTGAAGAACAATTAAAAAGGTATACCCGCCCTGGATCTTACGATTCCTTGCATTTAGCTTTGGAGGTATTACTAAAAGCCAAGTATTTAAGACTAATCCATATAGATGGAAATGACGGATTTCTGAACAGAGAAAAAATCTTCACCAGATTATAGAACAAGCCATATAGATGAGATTGGGACAAATCTCATCTATGTGCTTTGGAAACATTCCACAATAGACCTAACCAGTGGAAGGGGGTTGGATGGGGGGAAAATTCCAAAATGCACAGCAGATTTTTACCTCTTTTATATAGGTGGGTGAACAACTCTGTTGTGAATTCTGCACATGTAGATTTTGCTGCAGATTTTCCAGCTCGTGTGGACAACTTCTTACCGTGTTTAGACATTTTAGTTAGACTAAGTGCTAAATGATGTGGAATATAATAGTACACAGCCTTGAAATCTCTACAGAGAAATATTAGCAAGAGTGGGATATACACCAACTGAAGAGTAACAATCAAAAAAGGACACAGCACAAAGTAAAATGGGCTGGGAACACAGCCTCCTGATATAGTGTGCTCCCATATGGATAGGCATTCAGAAGAAAAAAAATGGAGTAAACTACGCTCATCAAAAAAAGATATTATTGCATAAAAAAATTACTGTTAACCATGAGGTCAATCAAAAAAAAATAGTACAATGAAAAAATACTGGGGCAGGATGATCCCCACATAGATTTGGGAAAAATCACAAATGCAAACTTGTTGCGTTCCCGTGCGGTCGGCAGGCGCGTCAAAACGATGCATCCACATATCCTGCGTACTCAATGTTATAGATAGGTACGCAGGACGTAAGCAGAAGTAGGCGGACCTAAACGGAAAAAGTGCGGAAGTGGGCGGAGCTTCAGGGAGGAAGTATGCAGCCGTCCGCAGTGCCCCGATATGCAAGTGTGAACCCAGTCTTAGTGCCGCACATTGAATCACTAATAACACACTGGGCAGTTTAGTTGCTAAAAATGACGTGACAGGTTTCCTTTTACCATATATACTTGAATATAAGCCGACCCGAGTATATGCTGAGGCACCTAATTTTGTCACGGAAAACTGGGTAAGCTTATTGACTTGAGCATAAGCCAGGCATGCATTGTCCCCTCATCCCTGTCTTGGTATGTGTGGCTCCTCCGTCCTCCCCCTGCTGTATGCGTGGCTCCTCCGTCCTCCCCCTGCTGTATGCGTGGCTCCTCCGTCCTCCCCCTGCTGTAGGCGTGGCTCCTCCGTCCTCCCCCTGCTGTAGGCGTGGCTCCTCCGTCCTCCCCCTGCTGTAGGCGTGGCTCCTCCGTCCTCCCCCTGCTGTATGCGTGGCTCCTCCGTCCTCCCCATGCTGTAGGCGTGGCTCCTCCGTCCTCCCTATGCTGTAGGCGTGGCTCCTCCGTCCTCCCCCTGCTGTATGTGTGGCTCCTCCGTCCTCCCCTGCTGTATGCGTGGCTCCTCCGTCCTCCCCCTGCTGTATGCGTGGCTCCTCCATCCTCCCCCTGCTGTATGCGTGGCTCCTCCGTCCTCCCCCTGCTGTATGCGTGGCTCCTCCGTCCTCCCCCTGCTGTATGCGTGGCTCCTCCGTCCTCCCCCTGCTGTATGCATGGCCCCTCCGTCCTCCCCCTGCTGTATGCATGGCCCCTCCGTCCTCCCCCTGCTGTATGCATGGCTCCTCCGTCCTCCCCCTGCTGCATGCATAGCTCGGCCAGGCTCCACCCGTTCTCCCCGTCATACTCACACCCACGCCTGGCGCGGTCGCTGCAAGTCCTCCCTGCATCTCTGTTGTCCCGGTGAGGCAGCTTCTTCCTGTGTTCAGCGGTCACGTGGTACGGCTCATTAAAATAATGAATATGCGCTCCACGCCTATGGGAGTGAAGTTGCGTACATATTCATTACTTTAATGAGCGGTACCACGTGACTGCTGAACACAGGAAGAAGCTGCCTTACCGGGACAACAGAGATGCAGGGAGGACTTCCAGCGATCGCGCGAAAAGTGGGTGAGTATAATGTGACAGCCGCCGGCTCCTGCTGCTCCCCCTAGGACAATGACTCGTGTATAAGCCAAGGGGGGCATTTTCAGCACAAAAAAATGTGCTGAAAATCTAGGCTTATACACAAGTATATACAGTAATTTAAACAAAGGCAAATCCACCCGGGTTCACTGCACATGCTTAGGAATTCTGATTACAGGAGCTATTCAAGTGTTTCAGACCCTCCTTGGCAAACCCAAAGCTGCCCATCAGTGGTTGGGATTATACAGAGTTAATGAATATGCAGGACTACATGGCAGCAGGTTTACTACTCCTCTACTGATAATCTTCTACTTATCAGTGTCTTTATCAAAACTACAGCAAAGAGCCCAGTAAGTGATATCTCTGCAATCAGGGCCTCTGCCCTTCATCATGCTGTTCTCAGATTAGGTGGCAAAAACGTGGTGACAAATTCCTTTTAGAGGGACTCTATCACCCTGTGGCACCCCAGGAGTGGGGTTGCCACAGTGGCATTGCCTCCCTCACAGGGGGTGACGTCATGCCTGGAAGCAAGGAGGGATCCCCTTAACAGGTAACACCAGCATTCAACACTTTTCCTGACTCCAGACCAGAAGGGGGAGCTCTAACACCTGATTTCAGGGGAGCTTCCCTATAAGTTCTGGCCTGGAGGCGGAGTTAGTCAGTCTGTGTGGAGAGTCTGAGTGAGAGGGTCGGAGAAGGGGAGAGAAGTGTAAGAGGACTCTGGGGAGTGGAGCTGTAATCAAGCTCACCCCAGTGCAGAGCGCTAAGAACCGGACACCGGAGTCCGTGGCTGCAGGGTACTACAGTCCCAGCAGCTAAAGTTGGAGGGCAGGGAACTGCAGGTCATCTGCCCCATCAAACACTCGGGGCACAGCAGCATATCAGAGCCAGGAGCCGCCACAACAGAGCGACACCTGCAATAGGCTTAAGCTGCTTGCCATACGGGCAAGAACTTAAGGACACCGAGAGGAACTTGAGCAGCGCTTAAAGCAGCGAGGACCTCAGAGTACAGCGCAGTAGGAAGGCCTCCAACCCCACCTGGCTTAGTGGAATCCTAACTTGCTTCCAGGCAGCCCGGATCTCCATTTCCATCTGCTAGCAGTGCTCCCGGTCTGCACTCCAAATCATCAAGTAAAGGTAAAGGAAACTACAGTTCATGTGTCTGCAGTTGTTCATTATTCCCTCAGTCCTGCACCCCAATGTCACTATCCTTTATAAGAACTATAAGTGCCCTGGGGCCTAGCTCTACCCGTGGAGAGCTGTAACAACTCTGCTGCATCACCAACGGCCCCAGCGGTCTCCTTAGGCAGCGTCGGTCAAGGAGTACTTAAGCTCATTGTAATCCTGAATGATAAGACGGGATAGTGATAAAAACCGTCCCGGGTCAATCCCCAGCATAGTATGATGCATGATCATTCAGGATTACAATGAGCTAAGTACTCCTTGTTGCTATCTTTACTCCTGATGAACCTCGGAAGAGGGGAAACGCGTTGAGTCGTTACATTACTTGGAGTGACATGTGCTTTAATTATTGTGTGTTGGATTTTCTTCTTGGCTAGATGGGCTTCAATGTGTGCATACTATTTGCTGGCCAAAGTCCGTTCAATCTACGGCAATAAGATTATATTTGTGCTGATTGGACACTATTCCCATTGAATCACTCAATCTATGAGAATAAGAGTATATCTGCTCCGATTGGTTATTATTTCATTGTTACTGCAAGTTTTTTTTTTTCTGAATGACAGAGTTCAGTAATCTTCTATCGGACTTATATATTGTGTATGGAGTTCTAATAGTGATAATAATTGTCTATATACGGAATAGTGGACGAATATGTCACATGTTTGCACATACATTATTTCTGTAAGCCATTATCTGTGTTACAGCATTAGCCAAGATTTGATAGTTTATTCCTGATCACCACCAATTATTTAGTTCTCTCTAATATTCTACCATTTACCATTTGCTCTGATATCTAGCCATAATCAAATAAAAGCCCAACCCCTCGTTTTGGTCCCAGGGGGTACAGATTTCTAAGAAACTTTAAAGAAAGGATACACCCAAGGTATTATATGGTAGATAGAGCAAGATAATTTAGTTAAAGAGAACATTTATATTTATACTCTATTATACAAGAGAAGAGCTAGTAGAGCCTTGACAGTTTTACTCAAGATCAGACCCGGGCAAGGGGCGGCCCGCGGGCCGCATCCGGCCCGCCGGCTGTCAGTGACCGGCCCGCGGAGGCGCTCCGGCAGTCTCAGGGCCCCGGCATCAGCTGGCACAATACTTACCTCTCCCGTGCCTCCGCTGCTGCAGCTCCGGGCTCCACCGGCGCTTCCTCTCACAGCCGGCCGCTGAATGACGTCATCATTCAGCAGCCGGCTGTGTCAGAGAGCGGGGACGCTGGACAGGTAAGACGTGTCTCTGTGTGTGTCTGTGTCTATGTAGTGCGGTGCTTTGTGTGTGTGTGTGTGTGTGTGTGTATGTATGTATGTATGTATGTATGTATGTGAGAGAGTGCTTATGTGCTGTCTGTGTGTGATGATGGGCAGGCATTGCTGATAATGGGGAGGCATTGATGATGATGGGCAGGCATTGATGATGGGAAAAGATGATGATGGGCAGGCATTGCTGATAATGGGGAGGCATTGATGATGGGAGAAGATGATGATAATGGGCAGGTTATGATGATAATGGGCAGGCATTGATGATAATGGGCAGGCATTGATGATGGGGAGAAGATGATGATGATGATGGGCAGGCATTGATGATAATGGGCAGGCATTGATGATAATGGGCAGGCATTGATGATGGGGAAAAGATGATGATGGGCAGGCATTGCTGATAATGGGGAGGCATTGATGATGGGGAGAAGATGATGATAATGGGCAGGTATTGATGATAATGGGCAGGCATTGATGATAATGGGCAGGCATTGATGATGGGGGAAGATGATGATGATGATGATGGCAGGCATTGATGATGATGGGGAGAAGATGATGATAATGGGCAGGTATTGATGATAATGGGCAGGCATTGATGATGGGAGAAGATGATGATGATAATGGGCAGGCATTGATGATGGGAGAAGATGATGAGGGCAGGCATTGCTGATAATGGGGAGGCATTGATGATGATGGGGAGAAGATGATGATAAAGGGCAGGTATGTATATATACAGTATACAGTGTATATATGTGTATATATATATATATATATACACAGTATTGGGTAGAACGGAGTTAATTATATTAGTCCGGCCCTCTAAAACCATCCCAATTTCTCATGCGGCCCCCTGGCAAAATTAATTGCCCACCCCTGCTCAAGATCATAAGACATTTGCTTCTTTCTCACCTACTTTTTAACACCTTATCACTCCCCTGCCACACAGGGTCTTATAGGGCTAGCAGGGAGAGCAGTCGAGGAGCAGGGGGACCACTGCGCAGGTCCTAGGGCTCCAACCTCCACTGTCAGGTTGAGACACTTAGGCCAGTGCAGGGACAGGCACCGCCCCATGGTGATCATCTCTTGTATTGTTGGGTATGATGCAGTACTTTTTTGTTTTTTTTGTGTGTTATTTTTTTATCTAATAAAGTTGATTTTATTATAAGACTAAGGGTATACGGTGAATTTGTATACAATTTTTACTCTTGCAAAAGTAATTTGATATAACTGTGATCTAGTCCTACCTGTATGCCTCATTAACAGTCTTGTTGTGGAGAAATGTCATATTCTGTCTGTATGCTAATGATTTCTTCCAGGATCCAGGGTAAGTAGTGCACTAAGAAATCCCTGCCTCCTCTCCTCATTATAATACTACCAGGGTGGATAAAAATCATGATTTTTTTAAAAAAATCAAAAAAGATCGGATTTTTTTGATTTAAATCTGATTTTTTAATCAAGTTGTACACAAGCAAAACTTTGTCTTTTTGCAAATCAAATTATTTTACACAAATAAAAATATTAAAACAGTTGATGATTATGAAACCTAATATTTTTTATTTGCACTATTAAACAATCAGAATTGAACTACAGAGAGTAAGTACTTTTTAACAATAGCCTATCTCTAACGTTTGAAGTAAGCAAACATCTTCAGTGAATACATCAGTCCTTTAAGCCTCCAAGCTCATGTTAACAACTTTGTCTTTCAAATATTTTGTACAAGCCGCTCTTTCTTTGTCATATACAGCCTGAAGATGTTTTCCTGAGATATCAAATCTACTTGGTGGTTTGTAGCCTGGTCTTATTCCTTCGATCATTTGTACAAACAATGGGTGTTCAACTAGTCGGAAAGAAGAATTGGTTGCAAATATGAATTTAGCAATTAATTCATCAAAATGTTCTTTCTGGCTCGTCGTAGTCTTTAAGAGGAATTTTTCTACACTTTACACGCAAAGTTTTTTGTTGGGCTGCTTTGTTGAAGTTGTACCCAGATATTGATTGTCACGTGCAGCACAAGCCATATTTGACCCTGAAAGCACAGTAATTAAAAATATAATTCGACTGCGTATTTGAAGAAATATAACGAAAATATTTTGAAACAAACTTTTTGAACAATGTAATGGTCCTCGTCCTATAAGGGCTGTCTCAAAAGTTATGCTACTCAAGTTTCCGGTGAAGTTGCTGTAATACTAGTAATATCAGAGCAACTGAAAAAAATTATGTCACAAAAGTTTTAAAAATGTTTTTTTAAAAAATGGTCAATTTGGCAGACTTCAAAAGTGAATTGTAGCCTACAATAAAAATAGGCGTATACACACTCTTTTATTTTTACTTAACGTTAATCTTCTGTGAAATATTGCCTTAACATAAATTTAAATTCTATACTCCAGAACTAGTGCTAGAAATTTTTCTTTTCATAGACTTTAACCATCCCAGTAAAACGTCTGTTAAAATAGGTTGTAATTGCCAGACTTACCACTAGTGCTAGGGTCCTGGTGCATAAGAAGCTGTGGGGGTTCATTGACATTAGTTGTATCACTATCAACATCTTCATTTCCCTTCTGGTTGCAGTTTTCATAATGTGATTTCAAACGGCAAACAAGTCCTTGGATATCCTTTTGACAGTATTTGCACTTTGCTCTCCCACCTTTCTTTCCAAGCTCTGCTGGCATCTCAACAAAATGAACCCAAATAGGGTCTCTCTTACGACCTGCCATGGCTCACGCAGATCACTTCTGAAGTTTGATTGTTACTACAGCCAAGTACTGCTGACTGACTATCCAACAAGTTTGGGCATGTCAACTGAATGGAAAAAGAAACTGAAACCAAGCTACAGAAAGTGAAACCAAGCTAGAAGTGTGGAGTTAATTGAACAATGATTGAAAGTTTTAGATTTTAATCGTGATTTATATTAAAAAAATCTTTTGATTTAAATCAGTGATTTAAATCATGATTAAAATCACGATTTAAATCGATCTGATTTAAATAGAAAAAAATCATTTGATTTAAATCATGATTTAAATTGTTGATTTAAATCGGCATGATTTAAATCAATCCACCCTGAATACTACCCCCCTCCCATGTCAGTTATGGTCCCGGAATTCTGCACCTGCGCAATGTACTCTCTCAAAAATTTGTATCTCATCCTCCCTTCTGTGGGCACTGCATCCAGGGATCTTCTGCGCAGGTGGCTTCCGCTCCAGTGGCCTCCAGCGTGCGCGATGATAAAGTGCTCTCCCCACTTCCTCCCTGCACAGTCATCGCTATGTACACATGGTTCCGAGCGATGACTAAACAGGGAGGAAGTGGAGAGAGCATCTTATCGGCGCACACACCGGAGGTCACAGTGACTCGCCGGTGCAGAAGATCCCTGAATGCAGTGCCCATAGAAGGGAGGAAGAGGTATGGATTTTTGATGGAGCGCGGGATTCCGGGACCATAACTGACAGGAATGTGAGGGGGGTAGTATTATAATGAAGACAGGAGGCAGGGATTTCTTAGTGCACTACTCACCCTGGATCCTGGAAGAAATCATTAGCATACAGACAGAATATGACATTTCTCCACAACAAGACCATTAATATGAGGCATACAGGTAGGACTAGTGTAACATTTCTATTACCTGTATGACGAGGCTGAAGTTGGTTTCTTATTCGTTCAGTTTCTTATTCGGAGCTGAAGTTGGTTTTTTATTCGGCAAATTTTTCTTTTCTGTTTTTTATAGGTTTAACAACAAAAAATAAGCAACAAAATAATAGAAAACAATGCAGTGAGGTGCCCTGATGTGAATACACTTAAAATCTGCACCAAAAATTATAAAACTGGCACAAAATGGGCATCAAAGTGGGCACCAGAGGGTGCTAATGAAAGGGTTAAATGACTTTGGGCCACTGATATGACACTGCAGACATATAGAACAGGAGGGCGCCCCACATTAAAAACAAGTCTCTCCAGCCTGGCCCAAATGGGTTCTGGGCATCAGAATTGGCATCAAAGTGGGCACACAGTCGATTTTCACAGGTTTGAATAAGTAACAGATGTTTTTAAGGGGTTAAATGACTTTGGGCCACTGATCTCACACTAAGAATACACAAATAGTGATGCCCGCATCAAACCCAGGTCCCTCCTGCCTGAACCAAATGGGTTCTGGGCATCAGAATTGGCATCAAAGCGGGCAAACAGACAATTTTCACAGATTTGAATAACAGATGTTTTTAAGGGGTTAAATGACTTTGGGCCACTGATCTCACACTAAGAATATACAGATAGTGATGCCCTGCATCAAACCCAGGTCCCTCCAGCCTGGCCCAAATGGGTTCTGGGCATCACTATCTGTGTACTCAGTGTGAGATCAGTGGCCCAAAGTCATTTAACCCCTGAAAAACATCTGTTACTTATTCAAATCTGTGAAAATTGGCTGTTTGCCCACTTTGATGCAAATTCTGATGCCCAGAACCCATTTGGGCCAGGCTGGAGAGACTTGTTTTTAATGTGGGGCGCCCTGTTCTATATGTCTGCAGTGTCATATCAGTGGCCCAAAGTCATTTAACCCTTTCATTAGCACCCTCTGGTGCCCACTTCGATGCCCATTTTTGTGCCAGTTTTATAATTTTTGGTGCAGATTTTAAGTGTATTCTCATCAGGGCACCTCACTGCATTGTTTTCTATTATTTTGATGCTTATTTTTTGTTGTTAAACCTATAAAAAACAGAAAAGAAAAATTTGCCGAATAAGAAACCAACTTCAGCTCCGAATAAGAAACTGAATGAATAAGAAACCAACTTCAGCCTCGTACCTGTATGCCCATATTAATAGGTCAGATACGTCCCGGAGGGTGACAGATTCCATTTAAATCAAGCCAAAGCTTTCAGCTAATGGACCATTACAAGTAGCATCGTGTCACCAGTAGGACTAGCCGTCCACAGCGGTCAGTAATAGAGGAGAGGGGTCTGTCCACAGCGGTCAGTAATAGAGGAGAGGGGTCTGTCCACAGCGGTCAGTAATAGAGGAGAGGGGTCTGTCCACAGCGGTCAGTAATAGAGGAGAGGGGTCTGTCCACAGCGGTCAGTAATAGAGGAGAGGGGTCTGTCCACAGCGGTCAGTAATAGAGGAGAGGGGTCTGTCCACAGCGGTCAGTAATAGAGGAGAGGGGTCTGTCCACAGCGGTCAGTAATAGAGGAGAGGGGTCTGTCCACAGCGGTCAGTAATAGAGGAGAGGGGTCTGTCCACAGCGGTCAGTAATAGAGGAGAGGGGTCTGTCCACAGCGGTCAGTAATAGAGGAGAGGGGTCTGTCCACAGCGGTCAGTAATAGAGGAGAGGGGTCTGTCCACAGCGGTCAGTAATAGAGGAGAGGGGTCTGTCCACAGCGGTCAGTAATAGAGGAGAGGGGTCTGTCCACAGCGGTCAGTAATAGAGGAGAGGGGTCTGTCCACAGCGGTCAGTAATAGAGGAGAGGGGTCTGTCCACAGCGGTCAGTAATAGAGGAGAGGGGTCTGTCCACAGCGGTCAGTAATAGAGGAGAGGGGTCTGTCCACAGCGGTCAGTAATAGAGGAGAGGGGTCTGTCCACAGCGGTCAGTAATAGAGGAGAGGGGTCTGTCCACAGCGGTCAGTAATAGAGGAGAGGGGTCTGTCCACAGCGGTCAGTAATAGAGGAGAGGGGTCTGTCCACAGCGGTCAGTAATAGGGAGAGGGGTCTGTCCACAGCGGTCAGTAATAGTGGAGAGGGGTCTGTCCACAGCGGTCAGTAATAGAGGAGAGGGGTCTGTCCACAGCGGTCAGTAATAGAGGAGAGGGGTCTGTCCACAGCGGTCAGTAATAGAGGAGAGGGGTCTGTCCACAGCGGTCAGTAATAGAGGAGAGGGGTCTGTCCACAGCGGTCAGTAATAGAGGAGAGGGGTCTGTCCACAGCGGTCAGTAATAGTGGAGAGGGGTCTGTCCACAGCGGTCAGTAATAGAGGAGAGGGGTCTGTCCACAGCGGTCAGTAATAGTGGAGAGGGGTCTGTCCACAGCGGTCAGTAATAGAGGAGAGGGGTCTGTCCACAGCGGTCAGTAATAGTGGAGAGGGGTCTGTCCACAGCGGTCAGTAATAGAGGAGAGGGGTCTGTCCACAGCGGTCAGTAATAGAGGAGAGGGGTCTGTCCACAGCGGTCAGTAATAGAGGAGAGGGGTCTGTCCACAGCGGTCAGTAATAGAGGAGAGGGGTCTGTCCACAGCGGTCAGTAATATAGGAGAGGGGTCTGTCCACAGCGGTCAGTAATAGAGGAGAGGGGTCTGTCCACAGCGGTCAGTAATAGTGGAGAGGGGTCTGTCCACAGCGGTCAGTAATAGAGGAGAGGGGTCTGTCCACAGCGGTCAGTAATAGAGGAGAGGGGTCTGTCCACAGCGGTCAGTAATAGAGGAGAGGGGTCTGTCCACAGCGGTCAGTAATAGAGGAGAGGGGTCTGTCCACAGCGGTCAGTAATAGAGGAGAGGGGTCTGTCCACAGCGGTCAGTAATAGTGGAGAGGGGTCTGTCCACAGCGGTCAGTAATAGAGGAGAGGGGTCTGTCCACAGCGGTCAGTAATAGAGGAGAGGGGTCTGTCCACAGCGGTCAGTAATAGAGGAGAGGGGTCTGTCCACAGCGGTCAGTAATATAGGAGAGGGGTCTGTCCACAGCGGTCAGTAATAGAGGAGAGGGGTCTGTCCACAGCGGTCAGTAATAGAGGAGAGGGGTCTGTCCACAGCGGTCAGTAATATAGGAGAGGGGTCTGTCCACAGCGGTCAGTAATAGAGGAGAGGGGTCTGTCCACAGCGGTCAGTAATAGAGGAGAGGGGTCTGTCCACAGCGGTCAGTAATATAGGAGAGGGGTCTGTCCACAGCGGTCAGTAATAGAGGAGAGGGGTCTGTCCACAGCGGTCAGTAATAGTGGAGAGGGGTCTGTCCACAGCGGTCAGTAATATAGGAGAGGGGTCTGTCCACAGCGGTCAGTAATAGAGGAGAGGGGTCTGTCCACAGCGGTCAGTAATATAGGAGAGGGGTCTGTCCACAGCGGTCAGTAATAGAGGAGAGGGGTCTGTCCACAGCGGTCAGTAATATAGGAGAGGGGTCTGTCCACAGCGGTCAGTAATAGAGGAGAGGGGTCTGTCCACAGCGGTCAGTAATAGAGGAGAGGGGTCTGTCCACAGCGGTCAGTAATAGTGGAGAGGGGTCTGTCCACAGCGGTCAGTAATAGAGGAGAGGGGTCTGTCCACAGCGGTCAGTAATAGAGGAGAGGGGTCTGTCCACAGCGGTCAGTAATAGAGGAGAGGGGTCTGTCCACAGCGGTCAGTAATATAGGAGAGGGGTCTGTCCACAGCGGTCAGTAATATAGGAGAGGGGTCTGTCCACAGCGGTCAGTAATATAGGAGAGGGGTCTGTCCACAGCGGTCAGTAATAGAGGAGAGGGGTCTGTCCACAGCGGTCAGTAATAGAGGAGAGGGGTCTGGGCAAGACACTGATGAAATGGCATGTAAAGCAAAAAACCTCTCATCCAAGGAAGAAATGTGGGCGCTGTGCATCTGCTCTGGGATTTTCCCTGGCATTTCACACAGATTGAAATACTGGGCGCTAGAATCCTCCCACGGTAAAGCCGACTGCTGCCTGAGGGACCGGGACCGCCAACCAGTACGGGATACGGTCTACTGTCCCCATACACTGCAGGCTGGGCGCCATATACCGCCACGGTACCGGGCCCTACAAGGGTCACATGACGGGAGCCCTGGTCCAGCACTGTAGCTGCTGTCACCAATGGATGAGAACTGTCAGCTGCAGAACGAGCAGCACGACCCTCCATCCTGCTCCCACACACCGCAGCAGGGTCCACCGCGCGCCCTACACCCGGGGCCACAACCACACGCAGCACGACAGTCATACCTGTATCCCGGGCACTGCGATGCACAACGGCTCAGTGCGGCGTACACCGAGAGCTGGGGGCGGAGCCCGCGATACCCAGCAGACACTGACCCCCACATTCAGTCATAGAGCGCGTTCACTAATGAAATCGCGTGTCTTATCAGTGGCGCATGAAACACGTATGCTGATTGGATAAGCGCACACATGGCCGTTTTTTTGTCTGTAATCTCATTGGATAGAGCGGGGGTTAGTTTGTTCTTGTGCCTTGTCAGTGAGTTACCAATTGTGGTACAGTACAGCAGCCTCAGCCTGTGAGGAGCCCTCTGCACTCACTGTCTGCGGCCTGTGTACAGCAGCGTGTGCGTCATGGCGCCTACATTAACCCTTTCCCGCTGCAGCTGCTTTTTTTGCCTTTGTTTTCCTCCCCTTCTTCCAACTTTCTATTTTTTTTTACTTTTCCGTAGCCGTATGAGGGCGTTTTCTTAAAAGGACGACATGTAATTTTGAATGAGTCCGTTCATTTTACCACGTATTGTACTGAAAAATGATAGTGCGGATAAATGGTGAAAAACAAAACATAATATTGCCATAGTTTTGGGGGGTTGCTTTTTGTAGCGGTCGTTGTGTGATGAAATGATTCTGCTGATCGTGACGATTACGGGGGTACCGCACTTGTGTGGTTTTAGTATTTTACTGTTTAACACAAAATAGTTTTGTGTCGCCATTTTCTGAGACTCACTTTCTGTATTTTTTTCCTGCCAGACGTGTGAGGGCTTGGTTTTTGCGTGTTGAGGTGTAGTTTGTGTCGACATCATTTGGGGCAGATACAAAGCTTATATTATATTTTACTCCTCTTTTTAAGGAGGTATGGCAATTCTAACTTTTGGGTACGTGCCCACGATCAGTAAACGCAGGTTTGACGCTGTGTATTTATGCAACGTCAAACCCGCAGTGTCCAGATGTTACAGCATAGTGGATGGGATTTCTAGAAACCCCATGCCCACTCTGGTTCACAGACGCCTGCGGATCACCCGTGGAGACTGACATGCGGCGCGTCTTTCCAGACGCAGCATGTCAATTTCACCCTAGAATGTACCGGACGCAGTGAATCCGCACGGTTCAGTGAAACACATGCGCCTCCACCTGCGTTCAATAGACGGCAGCACTTTGGACACAGCGAACATGTGCAGCATCCTAAGCGCTGCTACTTCCGAATTGTGTGCACCCGGCCTTACATGTTTCGCTTTTATCCAACAATTTCCATACAAAGTAAATAATTTTATATGCTGAAAAAGAGAATGGAACGCACCCCAAAAAATCATACATTGATCTAATGCACTAGGGAAAAATTTATATAACTGAACATGAAGTTCTGAGTTTAACCTTCTGATCAGACTGTATGAAGCCCACTGCCACGTCATGGCAAACCTCATAGTGAGTCCCTATCGCCCTAACGGAGCGGAGCCGCGCCGACAACCGCCGCAATGCATCCATGGCAGGGCAGATTAATGTTTGCCAATGCACGTGAACAAAGACCTTAATTTTTGGAGCCATGTCCTGTGGCCTGATGAAACTAAAATTGAACATCCTTATGTTTGGAGGAAAAAGGGAGAAGTTTGGAAGCCTAAGAACACCATCCCAACTGTGAAACACGGAGGTGGCAGCATCATGTTGTGGGGTTGTTTGCTTCTGGAGAGACTGGTGCACTTTACAAAATAGATATCATCATGAGAAAAGATTATGTGGGAAATACTGAAGCAAATCTCAAGACTAGAGTTGAGCGATACTTTCCGATATCCTAAAGTATCGGAATCGGAATGGTATCGCGATATCACTAAAATATCGGCGATACCCGATACGATACCGGAAGTCCCATGTAAGTCTATGGGAACAAAATATCGCAACTAAAAAAACCCATTCTTTCTTGTAAACACTAAATATACACACATAGAATACATATATATTATATTATATATTACATGTCATTGTGACATATATATATATATACATATATGTATAGTTTATACACTTCTACATAGTAAAATATCCTCTGATTCAATTGCAGGGTAAAGCCGGCTTCAGTGAAAAGACAGAAGCACCGACATGAAATGACACTTGGTGTACATAGGGTTAACCATGTCCTTTTCATGTCCTTTGCTATCTAATTTGCACAAACAATTAAATCAGTCTATGTGTGCAAAATTTCACACTGTAGGGGTTAATTAAAGGTGTAAATTCGTTGTAAAAAAAACGGACTTTTTTGCTACGAATTTACACCTTTAATTAAACCCCTACAGGTGTGAAATTATGCACACATAGACTGATTTTAATTGTTTGTGCAAATTAGATAGCAAAGGACATGAAAAGACATGGTTAACCCTATGTACACCAAGTGTCATTTCATGTCGGGTTCTGCATTTTCACAAAAGCGGCAATTGAATTAGCGGCTATTATACTATGTAGAAGTGTATGAACTACAAATATAAATTTTATATATATATGTGTCACAAATTCAATGACATGTATATATATATATGAGGTGTAAAATTGCTGAAAAAAAATGCGTGGGCTCCCGCCCTATTTTCGCAACCAGACAGACAAAGCCAGTGAGTGGGGGCAGATAATAATAGCCCAGAGAGGGACCATTATTTTTGCCCCCCCCGGCTACTAACATCTGCCCCCAGACACCCCAGGAAAGAAAATCTATAATTAGATTCGCCCTTTCTGGCACTTTGCCGTTATTCCATTGCCCTGTAGCGGTGGCGAATGGGTTAATATGGGGTTAAAGCCACCTTGCTATTGAAAGGTGACCTTAAGCCAGGTTAATAATTGAGAGCTGTCAATTAGACAACTATCAATTATTAATCCTACTGCATGAAATAAAATAAAACACACTTTAATTAAAAATCATTTTAATGAAAAAAAAGACACATGTTTTTGACCATCTTTTATTTTACAGCAAAACCATTTCCTGTAATAAAAATAAAATAAAAAAAAGCAAAATTATTTTACCTATCCCATGCCCCAGTCAGGTCCACGGTGTAATCCTTCAGAAAGGGTTAATGTTTACTGCAGGGACCGCAGCTAATGCTGCAGCCTCACAGTAAACCCCAATGAATGAGTTCCTTTTTTTTGGGGGTCGCTGGTTTCCCCCGGGCCAAACCCCAGTGCGGGGCCGGCGGGAAAACCCCCCCGCCCCTGGAAAACCCCAAAGGAAAAAAGGGGTTTTCCAGGAACCGCGCATTTTTTGGGAAAACCCCCGGGGTGTGTACCTTGGTTTTTCCAGCCCCCGAACAGGGGCGGTATCCAAGGTAAACAGGGGGTTTCTAGGACCCCCGCCCCGGGAAAAACCCCCCGTTTTCCTTTGGGTTTCCAGGGGAAAACGTGGTCCCCCCCCTGCACAAGCACGGTTTGCCCGTCACCCCGGGGGAAAACCCGGGGCCCCAAAAAAGGGGCCTGACATTTCCGCGCGATCAGCAAACCCGGGAGGGGGGCTGATGGGGGGGTGAATGTCACCCCCGCGTTATCGCTGGTGAGCTCCTGCTGCGCAAAAAAATTAAGTACTCAGAAAACTCCAGGGTTTCCCCATATCGTATGTGGGGGGGGCCCCTTTTTAAATGGAAAGTTTAAAAAGATTGCTTTCCACTTTCACTTCAGGTCACCAGGGACACAACCAGGGGGCGTCAGAGGAAAAATAAAATTTAAAAAAATGGGGCCCCCCCCAAAAAAAAAATTGGGGGTTTTGGGGGCCCCCCTATTTTTGTTAACCGGGGCCGGGGTAAGCGCCCCGGGGGCCCAAAAAATTTTGGGGGGTTTTTAAAGGGGCCAAGACCAGGACCTTCCCCCCTGATAATCCCCGGAAAAAGAAAAATCATATCTTGGCTTTTAACAAAAATAGGGGCCCCCCCAAAAAAAAAAGGGGGGGGGCCCCATATTTTTTTTAAAAAGGGGCCCAAAAAAAGCGGGCCCCTGGGGGCCCGGGGGTTTTCCCCGGGGTTAAGGACCAAGATCCATGGATTGCCACCCCGAAAATTTTAAACCCGGCCACAGCAGCCCCGCAATTTTGGGGGTGATTAACAAAAATAGGGGATCCCCCCAAAAAAAAAAATTGGGGGGTGGGGCCCCCCCATTTTTTTAAAAACCCCCCAAGATAAAAAAAAACCCCCTGAGGCCTGGATTTTCGGTGTTTAAAGGGGCCAAGATCCAGGGGGCCTTGTGTCATGGGTGTATCCCCCCCAAAAAGGGAAACGTCGCGTTTTTCCCCTTGCTTCTCAAAAGCTGAGTTGTTTTTTTTTGTGTTTGGTAATGGGGGATTTAAATTTTTTCCTACTCTTTGGGGAAAGACTAGGCCGCCTCCCCCGGGGGTTTTGTTTTTGTTTTTTTTTTAATTTTCCCTTTAAAACCCCCAAAATCTGTTTGGGAAAAATGCCGGTGAAAACCCCTTTTTATTTTGCAGCGGGGAAAGGGGTTTTTTTGGAAAAAATTTAAAAATTTAAAAGTCCTTATTTTTTTTTTTTTTTTAAACTAAAAAAGCAAAATTTTTTTCCCGAGACCTTTGGTTTTTCCCCGGGGGGTGGGGGTTGGTTTTTAAACTTTATTTCTTTTTTTTTTGGGGCTTTTTGTAGTCTTTTTGTTCTTTAAAAAGTTCCCCTTTTTTATTCCCTTTGGGGGGGAATCGGGGGCCTTTCCCCTTGGGAAAAAGATTACATTTTTACGGGGGTTGTTTTGGGGCCCCGGGTTTTTTGTGGGGGCCTGGCCCCCCCGCCCTTTTTAAAAGTACCCCCCGGGGAAAAGGGTTTTTTTTAGGCCCCTTTTTGGGGGCACCATGGGGCCCCGGGCCCCCCCTGGGGCCAAGGGGGGGCAGCGTAAAAGGGGGGGTTTTCCCCATTGACCCACTGGACTTTCTGTCAGGAAATTTTTATGTTTTTCATTTTATCAAACCCCCATTTTAAAAGGGGGGTGTTCCCCCTTTTTATATAAAAAATGTCTTTTACATATATAAAATTTTTCGGGGATACAGCGGGGCCCCCTTCCCCGTGATAAACCGGGCCCAAAAAGAACCCCGCATATCTTGGCTGATTAAAAAAATGGGGGGAACCCCCCAAAAAAAAAAAGGGGGGGGGTCCCCCCCTTTTTTTGGGGTTTAAACCCGCCAGATGAAGCGACCGCTGAGGCCTGGTTTTTTTGGGGTGGTAAGGACCCCTACCCCGGGCCCCTTTCCGCCTGTTAATCCGGGCCCCCAACAGCCTCCCCCCTTTGCTTGGCGGGGGTTCCCCCCAAAATTTTGGGGGGTCCCTCAAAAAAAAAAAGGGGGCCCGGGGGGGCCCCCCCCATTTTTTTTAAACCCCGCCAAGTAAAATGAGACGGGGGCGGCCGGGGTTTAAAAAATTAAGGGCCCCCGGGGGTTTTGGCCCTAAAAAAGCCCGAAAAACCCCGGGAAAAAGCAGCCCCCCTTTTGGGGGGGTAAAAAAAAGTCCCCAAATTTTGGGGGCCCCTTTTCCCGGTCTTTCCCCCGGGGCCCCGTAGCGGGGCAAGGGGGTAAAAAGGGGTTAATGTCCCCCTTTATTGAAAAAGGGGAAATAACCCCCGGTTTAAAAAAGGGGGGGGTGTCAAAAAAAAAACCGTCCTTTTTTAACCCCCAAATTTTTTTTAAAAATTTTTAAAAAAAAAACAAACCCCGGGAAAAAAATTTTTTTTAAAAAATAAAAGGGGACAACACTTTTTTTATTAATTTTTTTTGGGCCCCTTAAACCCCCGACCCCCCCGACCCCCCTGAAAAAAAAAAAAAAAAAAAAAACCCCAAAAGAAACCCCCCGCCCCACGCGTCCATAACAAAGCCCCCCGACGACCCCAAACTGCTAAAAAGCAAGGGGCAGGAGAGCCTGTAAAACGGACGCAGAAAAAGTTTTTTTCCCCCTTTTCCCCCGGGGTGCGTATCGGATGACTGCTTTAGGCCCCGGGTTTAAACCCGGGATTTTACTGATTTTTAAACCGAGAAACTGCTTTTGTGACCCCGGGGGGGAAAAAAATTGGGGCCATCAAGCAGTCCGACGTGCCGCCGGAGATTTTCTGAGGTAAGGCCCCCCGGGCCCCCGACAGCCCCGGGGCCCCAGGGGCCTGCCCCGGGGCCAGTGACAATCCCGTTTCCCGGGGGTTTTCCGTTTTACAAAAAAAATGGGGAAAAGGGAAATTTTAAAAAAATTTGATAAACCCCAAAATGGGGGCCCTTTTCCCGATTTTGCAGAAAAGGAATGCTAACCTATAAAAAATACCCGGAATTTAAAAACTTGGGTGAAATTGGTTTTCCCCAAAAGGACAAGCCCCAAAAATACTGCCAAAAGGTAAAAAAGGGGGGCTTAAGGATAAAAAAGTAAAGTTTTGGAGGGGGGTATCCCAAACCCCCGATTCATCCTTTTAAAATTTTTTTGGGCAAAGCTAAAAAATAGGTGCGACCCCAAAGGGCCCCCAAAAACCCCGGATCAGTTACCCCAAAATTGGAGAAGCTTTAGGGGGGTTTCCCCCAAACGTTTGCCCCCAAATAAAATTTATTTTAAAACCCCCCTTTTCCCCCAAGGGGGGGTTTGCACTTTATGCCCCGGGCCAATTTTTACAATTCGACCACTATTCTTTATGGGGGGGAAAAAATTTGGGAAAAGTTCAACGGATCTTCGCGATTCTGATTTTTTTTTTCGTGAAAAATAGTATTCACGTTAGGGGTAAAATTTCTTCGATATAACTTGCTTTTTTTTTTTAAAAAAAAAAGCAAATATGGCGAAAATTTTAAAAAAATTTTTTTTCAAACGGAATTTTTTTTCCCCCTTTAAAAAACCCGAGAAAATGCACAAAAATTACTTACAAAAAAAATTTTTTCCCCACCCCCCTTTTTTTAATAAAAATTTTTTGGAAAAAATTTTTTTTTTGGGGGGAAAATTTAAAAGGGGTTTTAAAATTTTCCCCCAAAGCGATTTCTCATTTTCAAAAAAATTTTAAAAAAACCCCTTTTTTTTAGGGCCCCCCTCTTTTTTAAAAGTTTTTTTGGGGAGTCTATATGGTAAAAAATACCCAAAAGTGCATTTTTTAAAAAAAATGCCCCCCCTAAGGTTTTAAAAAACCAAAAATTAAAAGAATTTTAAAAAACCCCCTTCAGGTGTTCACAGGAGTGCCCCCAACGTGGAAGGAAAAAATGCATTTAACTTTTTAGTCAAAAAAATTATCTTTTAAAAAAACATTTTTTTTTTTTCACAAGGGAAAAAAGGAAAAAAAATGGAAAAAAAAGGGTTTTTGGAAAATTTTCCCCCTTTTTTGGGGCCAGTACCCCATTGTGGGGGGGGTACCATATTTGGGCGCACAGCAGAGCTGGGTTGGGAAAGGCCCCTTTTTTCGATTTTTAAAAAAACCAAAAAATTTGGGTTAAAATTTTAGATTAGGGGGGCCCTTTTTGGGGTTTGGAGAGCCCCTAAAACACCTATGTAAAAGGGGAAAACCCCCCACAAGGGGGCCCCCTTTTTGGGAAAAATAAAAAACCCCCCCCTTTAAAAATTATCTAGATTGTTGTGCCCCCTTTTCCCCCCCAAATTTTTCCCCCAAAAATTTAAAATCCCCGGGTGTAAAAAAAAAAAAAATTTTTCCCCCCAAAAAAAAATTTTTTTTGTCCCCAATTTTTTTTTTTTCCCCCAAAAAAATTTTTGGGGGAACCCCCAAATTTTTTTGTCCAATTGCCCTTTTTTATCTAAAAACCCCAAAAAGGGGGGGGGAAAATGTTTGGGGGGGCAAAAAGGGTTGGGGGAAGGGAATAATGACTTTTTTTGGGAAAGAGATTTTGATGGGTGTCAGGGCCCGGGGGGGGAAAAAAGAGGGGGCCTAAGCAGGGGAAACCCCCCCCAAGTAAAACCCCCTTTTGGAAACTAAAACCCCAAAGGGGGATTTAAAACTAGATCTGGGTGAGCACTTTGCCCCCCGGGTTTTTACCAATTTAAAATCCCCCGGGCATAAAAAAAAAAAAATCCTATTTTTTTCCCCCCAAAAAAAATTAATTTTTTGGGGCACCAATTTTTTTTTTTTCCCGGGGGAAATTGGAACCCAAAAGTTTTTGCCCGGGTTTTTTTTAGTGGGGGAAAAACCCATATTTGGGGAGGAAACAAAATTTTTTTTGGGGCACGGCGGGCTCGGAATGGAAGGGCAAAAATTTTTTTTTCCCCAACCCCAAAAATTTGGGGGGAAATTTTAGTTTTGGGGCCATGTTAAAAATTTTGGGGAGCCCGATGTGCCCCAAAAAGGAAACTCCCCAAGTGACCCCTTTTTGGAAACAAACCCCCCACGCAACTTTTAAAATTTTTTTTTGGTTTTGGGGGGGCTTTGAACCCCCAAGGGGTTTTACACAAGTTTTTTAACGAAAAGCCTTTTAAATTTAAAAAAAATTTTTATTTTTTTTTCCCCCAAAAATGATTTTTTTTTTAACGGGTCTGGGGGGTGGAACTACGACGAAAAAGGGTTTTAGGTTGGGGGCCCCCAAAAGCTTTATTATAAAAGAGATTTTAATTGAAAAAGAGGGGTGGCCCGGGGGGAAAAAACGGGGGTTGGGAAAAGGTTTTTAGGTATTTTTTGGGGCGGCAGGTTGTCACGCAAGTGCCCAAAAAGGGAAATCTCGGGGGAGGCAGGTTGAACGGTAAAAAAAACCCCGGGGGAGTTCTGGCGGGCCCCGGTTGTCAGGGGAAAGGGAAAACCCAAAGGGGTCCCGGGGGGGCCCCGGGTTTTCAGGGGCCCGGTTTCCCAAAGCAGCCCCTTGGGGGGAGGCGGGGTTTTTTAAAAGAAAATGCCCCGGAAAAATTCTAGACAGGCCAGGTTGCACACCAAATCCCCAAAGGTCCTGGGCGGCAAAGGTTGTAGGGAATTTTCCCCGGCATTTTCTGGGCAGGCAGGTTGTCACGGAAGAGACCGGGGAGTCTTAGACGGGGCGGGGGTCCAGAAAAGGGGGCCCGGGGAGATTGGGGGGGGCCGGTTTTTTCTTTTGGGAAGTGCCAGGCAGTTCAAAAAAAGGGGGGTTTTCACAGCAAGGCCGGGGATTCTTGACAGGCAGGTATAAACCCCTGATATGGGGACCCCCGGGGGAAGGCTGCGTGGGATGGCAGATGATCGCTAAAGGTGGGGGGGGGAACCCCCGGGGAAAATCTCTGCAGATGATGACCGAACTTCGGGAGGGAGCAAAAAGTCGGAGGGGGCCAAGAGGTTTCCCCCCAGGTGAGCGGCAAGGGGGGGGGGGTCTCTGCAGTTTTTTTGTCCGTTTTTCCCCGGGATGGGGGCTGAGTCGGAGGGCGATTATCGCCCGGGGGTTTTGAGCGGGCAAAGCCGGGGATCTCTGCAGATGCCCCCCCGAAACCCTTTTGGATGGCCCTGCGGGGGGAGGGAGCAGGCAACCGACGGTAACAGGCAGGTAAAGGGAATCAGGGGAAAAAGGGGGAAACAAAATTTAAAGAAAAAAGGAAAAAACCCCTTCCCGGGCCCCCTTTTTTAAAAGGAGGAAGCCCTTAATATGGGGGGGGCCCCCTTTTCCCCCCCAATTGGCTGGAGTTTTTTTTGGGGAAAGGGGGCGCGCGGCCCCCTTTAAGGGGGGGGGAGGGGGGGGGCCCCGGGCCCCCCTAAGGCCGTAGCGGGGGAAGGGGGCCGGGGGGGCCCCCAAAAGCGGGGCGGAAGGAGGACGCCCCATAGGCAAAAGGGGGGGGGGGGGACAGGGGACGTGGGCGCAGGTGAGGAGAACGCCCTTTTCGGGCAGGGGCAGGGAGCGGGCGCTACAGTCCCCCCCTCGGGCCCCCCCTTTTTTTGGCCAAAAAGAAATTTAGTAGGATAAGAGGGGCATGGATTTTTTTCCCCCAGGCCCCTTTTTCCTTTCCCCAGGACCAAAACCCCTTCCAACCCCCCAAAAAAATTAATTTTCTTCCTCCCTTTTTTTTTGGGGCCCCAAATTTTCCCCCTTTTTCCCCCAAATTCATCTTTAGCAGACACGGGAAAAAAAGGGGGGTTTTTTCCCGTAGCCCCTTTAAAAAAAAGTTAAGAAACGGGGTTTTTAGGGAGTTCCCCTTTAAAAAAATTTGGGGGGAAAATTTTTAAATTCCCCCGGGGGTTTTTAATTTTTAGGAACCGGATTTGATTGCCGATGACTAAAAAAGGCCCCCCTTTTAACCGAGGACCTAACTTGTAGGAGGGAAATTTTTGGGGGAAAAATTTTTGGGCGAAACCGGGGCTTTGCCCCCGGAGGGGGGTTTTTTGGGGAAAAGGGCCAGACTTTTTTTTTTCCCGCATGTTTTTTTAAAACGCTGGGGGTGCCCAAAATTTAGTGGGGGAAAAAGGGGACTCCCCAGATGGAGGAAAAATTTTTTAAACCCCGGGGTTTCCCCCAGCTGGTTGCCCAAATGAGGGAAAAAAGGGACGGGGAAACCCCAGGGTGCTGCCCCAAGAAACAAAAAACGGGGGGATTGGGGGAAAAAAATTTGCTTCATGATTTTTTGGGGGAAAAATTTGGCCCCCGGGAGGATTTTTCCCCCGCCCCCAAAGGGGGGAAAATTTAAAAAAGTGTGGGAAGATAACTGGCAAATTTATTTTTTTTTTTTCCAACTTGTCCTTGGACTGTGGGTGGAAAAAGGGGGAAAAAATTTTCCGGGGGGGACCCAAGCAACTTACAAGGGGCTTCCCAAAAAAAGTGAGGTGAACTAAACCCCCCATCCGACAAATTTTACGAGGAACCCCGGGGAAAAGGAAAAGGGGCGGATAAAGTCTTTGCCAATGGGTGCAGAGGAAAACCCCGGCGAGAAGGGGAAATGAGCCTCTTTGAAAAGGGGTTTTCCCCCCGCCCCCCCAAAAGCCCCAAAAAACCCGGGAGGAGGGCAGACCCCCTAATAAAAACCCAAAAGGGTTTAGTTGCCGGGGAAAAAGGGGGGGCGGTACAGGAAGCGGAAGAAGACGGGGTAGCAGGTGCCCGGGAAAATTTTTTTTGCGGGCCCCCGGGAAAAACGGGAAAAAACCCCCAAAATTTTAGTCTTTGTGGGGTAGGCCAAAAAATTTTAAAAAGAAATTTTAGTTGGGGGTCTTTTTTTTGCCCAGGTGGCCAGCGATTTTTTACGGGAGGGAACCCCAAAAGTAGGTTTTTTTTTTTCCCCATGGTTTTTTTGAAACAAAAATTTTAAAGGGGGGGAGACGATTTAGACTACGGGGAAAACTGTCACTCGGGGGGGAAAACGATGATATGTTTTTTTGGCTCTTTTTTCGAGACCCCACACAAGGAAAGCCGAGAAAAGGGGCCCCCCTTGAGTTTTTTTAGGGGGGCGAAATGCAAAAAAAAAATCAAAAAGGGGGGGAAAAACAAGGCCCAAAAGGGGTTGGCGGGATTAAGTTTGGGGCCCGTGGGGGGGATCCAGATTTTTTTTTGATGTGTAGTGTTAAAGGGGTTTAAGACCCCCTTTTTATTTTTTTAACCCCCCTCCTAATCCCCAATTTAAAACCCCAAAAACTCCGTCTCCTAGGGGTTTTTTGCGCTGGAGGGGAGGATTTTGGGGGGAAAAAAACCCAGGAAAAACCCTCCCCCCGGGGGCGTTTTGGGTTAAAAACCCGTCCGGCTCCAGAAAAGGGGAAACGTCCACCTCCAGGAAGAAGGTTTTTGCCACCCCGGGGGGTGCAGCACGGGAAAACGGAAAGAAAGGCCTTTTTTTAGAAAAAGGGAAAGGGCCCCCCTCTGCTTCGGTCGCCCCCCTGTTTGGGGTTAGCACCCCTTTTCATTTTACCCCCTGAGTTTTTGGGGAAAAGGGGAAAAGGGGGAAATGGGGTTTTTAAAAAAGACGGTAAATTTTTGGCCCAAACCCCAAAAGGGAAACCCCCTAAAGGGGGTTAAAACCCCCCGGTCGGGGCCATTTTTTCGATGGCAGACAATTTTTTTCCCCGGGTCCATTCGTGGGGCCCGTCTAAAAAATGATGTACCCGAAAGGAAGCAAACCCCCTGCTCAAAGAAAAAACTTTATATTTGGCGAAGAGGTGTTCCCCGGGGGGCCCTGAGAAAAAACCCGACGAAAACCCCCGGGAAAAACTGAAGATCCGAGAGAAGACCTTTTTTGTCAAAAAAGGGGTACACCACAACGCGGGAATGGGGGGGACCCCCGGAAAAATGTTTTCCCCCCAACCCCCTAAAAAAACTGCTGGGGAAAATTGGGGGAAAAAAAAGGGGAAAACCCCGGGAACCGTGGGGGGCCCCCCCCCGGGTTTTAAAAGGGGGTTTTTCCCAAAATTTTTTTCCCCAAAAACAAATTCGAACCAGGTTTATACTGGGGGAAGATCTATTTTGGGGAAACCCCCTTAGCCCCAAAAAGGGGACGAAAAAACCCCTTTTTGGGAAGGGGGAAAGGGGGGGTATTTTCCCCCCGGAAAAAATTGGGGGTTTGAGTAATGGGGGGGGGAAAAACCCCCCTTTTTTTTAACGAAAAAAAAAACCCGCTCCCGCGGGGGGGGTTTTTTTTTTCCCCGGATAAATCCCTTTGCTAAGTTTCCCTCGATATATTCGGACATCGCCCCGGGTTCACAGGCGGGACAAGGGGAAAAATCCCCCCCGGGGAAAAGGCGTACCCCCGGGGGTTAAAGGGGGTCAACGGGAATCTATGGTCTAGGGGGGGGAAATGTTTTTTTTCCCCTTTTTAAAAAAGCCCCCCCAACGGGGGCCCCAATGGGAAGGGGGATTGGGGGTTTTGTTAAAAAAAGGGTTTTTGGAAAAAGAATAGACGGGATAAAGGGGGCCCCCAACTTTTTTTTAAATGACAGCCCCCCCCAAAAGCAAAAAAACCTCCCATTTCCAGTCGAGCACGGGTGATTTTTTTGGGCCCCCAAGGAAAAAACCCTCCCAAAACCAAGAAAAAAGGAGAAGGCGGGAACATGAAATGAGAGGGCCTCAAAGAAACTTTCCCCCCCTTCCCCGGGTTTTTATGTTTCCCCGGAAAAAGTCGGATGGGAGGGGGGTAGGACCCCCCCCCCCACAGCAGCAAAATACAGGTTAAACCCAAGGGGGGTTTTTTGGGGGGGAATGTGATACTTTCAAAAAAAACCTTTTGGGCAGGGTTTTTCCCCAAAAGCTGCTCCAGAATCAATTTCCCCTTTCAAAAGTGGGGGTTCCCCCCGATAAAAATTTTTAAAAACCGCCAGCAGCGGGGGATGAAAGAAAAATTTTTTTTTAGATTGCCCATCCCGAGGAACCTAGCCCAAGGTTTTTTTTCCCGATTTCCCCCCGGGGGGGTTTTTTGGATCCAGTGCCTTTGGGGGCCGAGTAGAAGAAAAATTTTTTCGGCCGGGTGAGTCCTGAGGGGGCTTTAAACCCTCTTGGCCCCGGTCGCCCCGTATAGGTCAGCAGTGTGCACCTAAAAGGGGGGAAAAGGAAGAGGTTAAAAAATCCTGACACAAAAGGGCCCAAATGGGAAAATTTCTTTTTTTAAAGGGGGATTTTTTGGGGTTTTCCCGGGGAAACCAAAAATAAAATTTTGGGGAAGATTTTTTAAAACCCCTCTAGAGGGGTTTGGAACGTCCCGCCCCGGGAAGTTCTTTTTTTAATTTGGGGGGGGGCGGGCCCCCCAAAGCCCCAATTAGAGTTCAAGCCCCGGGGGGGTTTGGGGGAAAGCCCCGGAAAACCCTATGGGATATTAAACCCAAGGGGGGGCTCTCCTGACGGAGGCAGCAGATAAAAGGGGAGAGGAAGTTTTCCCCCCAGGTTCGCAAAAACCCTTTCCCCGGAAAAGGCCCCAGAGAAAAGCAGGAGGTCAGATCCCCGAGGATCCCTTTCTCTCCCAAAGAGGTTTAAACCCCCGGGCCCGGGGCTTCCCCCGGGGAGAGGGGGCTAGAAGGCAATTTTTCCCCCGGTTTAGAGTTAACAGGTGTAAAAAAGGGTTTTTAAAAATTGCGGGTGGCAAATTTTTAAAACCCCCAGCCAAGCGGTGCCCCCAAACCCCAGGAAGGAGCTAAAAGGGGGGGTGGGGCCCCCCGGGAAGGGAAAAAACCCCGGAATTGGGAATCAGGGGGAACTGACGGTTTAAAAAAATAAAAACCCCCGCGATGGTTGCAAGTGTGTTTCAAAAGTTTTCCCCGAGGGGTTTGAGCCCCCAGGTGACCCGGGGTGGTCTCCTGTGAGACCCTGGCGAGCCCCCCAAACATTTTCCCGGGGTTGGGGAAGGGGGTTTTTGGGGGGGCCCCGGGGTTTCCCGGGGGGCCCCCGGGAAACTGAAAATTTTTGGGGGGGGGACCCCCTGACGAGACGGTCGGGTTTTGGGGGGGAACCCCCCAGCTTTATTTTAAAAAGATTTTATTGAAAAAAGGGGGGGGGAAAACCGGGGGAAAAGGGCAGGGATTCAGGGCCCCGGGATAAAGGTATTTTTTTGGGCAGGCGGGGGTTTTGTCACAGCAAGGACCAAGGAAGTCTCGGGGGGCCCCCCGGGGGTTTTTGGAAAAGGTAAGAAACCCCAGGCAGTCTCGGGAAAAAGGGGGTGTCACGGAAAAATGACCGGCAGCTCGGGGGAGGCAGGTTGCAGGGCCCCGGTGACCAAGCAGTTCGGGGGAGGGGGTTGCAGGGGAAGTGGCCCGGGGGAAAAATCTCTAGCAGGCAGGTTGCCCCCCCCAAGTGACCGGGGAGTTGGGCAGGCAGGTTGTCACCCGGAAAAAGGGGGGGGGGGGCCGGGGAGTCCTGGGCGGGCCCCGGTTGCCCACGGCAAGTGCCCCCGGGAGTCTTAGACAGGCGGTTGTCAAGAATTTTCCCCGCAGACTCTGGGAAAGGGGGGTTGTCAGGGGAAGGGGACCAGGAAAGGGGGCTTTTTGACAGGCAGGTTGTCCCGAAAATGCCCAAAAGGGAGCCCCCTAGACGGCGGGTTTTAAAACGACCTCGGGGTTGGTGAGCCCCAGTGGGCCCCCGGCCCGGGGGGTTCCCCGGGGGGGAAAATTGATGGGGCCCAAAAGGGGAGCGGGGAAGGAGCCGGGGATCTCTGCAGATATGCCCCCAATTTTTTGGGGGGGAGCTGCATTTTGGGTTTGGGGATGATGCTCCTAGGTAGAGGAAAAAAGGGGGGGCCGGGGGAAAACTCTCCCAAAATTTACGCCCCAAATCTGGATGGAAATGCCCCCGGATGGCGACAGGAAACCCCAAGGGAAAAAAGGAGGTGGGGGAATGGGCAAAGGGCTGAAACAAGTTAGACGCACAGGAACAACTTCTGGGCCCTATTTTTAAGGGGGGAAAAGCCCTTAATATAGGGGGAGTCCAATTTGGCGGAACAAAATTTGGAAAAAAATTGGCGGGCCCCTTTAAAGGCGGGGGGGGGGGGGCCGCCCCCAAAGGGCCCATAGGGGAAAGGGAGGGCGGGCCCCAGAGGGGGGAAAAGGGGATCATAGGCGAGAGGGGGTGGGAGCCTGGGAGAAAAAGCGGGTGGGGAGAGCGGGGGCCCCGGGTCTGGCGGGGGGGGCGGGGCCCCCACACTTTTCCCCAATTTTTATTTTAAGGGTAAAGCCCCCAAAAAAAATTTATTGTGCAATTTCCCCTGAGTATGCGACCCCCCAAAGGGATGTAAATGTTTTAGAAATAATTTGAAAAAGCCCCCTGGGGGTTTTAAAAACAGATGAAATTCAATGAGGTTGGGCCCCAATCGGAATCACGGAGGTGGAAAAGGGGGAGTTCCCCCCCATCATTTTCGGTGACAATTGTTTTTGCTCCGTTTTCCGGTTCATTGGAAAAGTTGCTGAGTTTGCCCCCCCGGGTCTCAGATAAGATATTTTCTTTTTTTGTTTTTGTGCTTGCCATTTGCATATTTCTCTGCATTTCTATGAGGTTGGCTAGGTTCCCCTCCCCGGGAGGCTTGGGCTCCTCTCGGTTCCTTGGAGCCACTGTTGTTTGCTGTTGGTGCGCTTAGTTTTGTTACAATCAGAGAACTAATTTAGGTGGTAGAGGTGTGTGATCTCAGGGTGTTTTTGCAATTAGTAGCGTTGGCTTTTTTTAGGTTTTTTTTGGATTGCAGTAAGTATCCTTCCTATCCTTTTCTGTCTAGGCAGATTGGGCCCCAGCGTTTGCTCATACTATTTTCTGTCTGTGTCTGTATTTCCTCTTGTCTAAACGCCATTACATGTTTGGGGGCTTCCTATGTTCTTGGGGATCTGCTCCGGGGCAGATAGCTTTCCTTTTCTATCTTTAGGTGTAGTTAACCTCTCAGGCTGTGACGAGGCGTCTAGGCCAACGTAGGAACGCTCCACGGCTGCCTTTAGTTGTGGTTAGTCAGGGTAGTGCAATCCAGTAGATTACCAACTCTCGGTGTATTGCCGTTTTTGCTGCTCTCCTCAGCTACCAAAACAAAATAAACCACTGTTTGGGTGCATGGCAGAGCTCGGAAGGGAAGGAGCGCCATTTGACACCATTTTGGAAACTAGACCGCTCAAGGAACATATCTAGAGGTTGTGGTGAGAACTTTGAACCCCCAGTGTTTCACTAAAGTTTATAACGCCCGAGCATGAAAAATAAAAAAACATATTTTTTTCCACAAACATGATCTTTAGTCCCCCAACTTTTTTTTCCCAAAGGTAACAGGAGAAATTGGACCCCAAAAGTTGTTGTCCAATTTGTCCTGAGTACGTGATACCCTATTGTGGGAGAAAACTACTGTATGGGCACACGTCGGGGCTCGGAAGAGAAGTAGTGACGTTTTGGATTGCAGACTTTGATGAAAGGTCTGCGGGCGTCATGTCGCATTTGGAGAGGCCCTGATGTGCCTAAACAATGGAAACCCCCCACATAGACCCAATTTTGGAAAATAGACCCACCAAGGAACTTATCTAGATGTGTGGGAGCCCTATGAACCCACAAGTGCTTCACAGAAGTTTATAACGCACAGCCGTTAAAAACAAAAATCATTTCTTTTTACAAAATGTTTTTTCACCCCAATAATTTTTTCACAAGGGTAATAGGAGAAATTGGCACCCCAAAAGTTGTTGTACGATTTGTCCTGAGTACGCTGATACCCCATATGTGGGGAAAACTATGTATGGGCCACGTCGGCGCTCGGAAGGGAAGTAGTGACGTTTTGGATTGCAGAATTTGATGGAATGGTCTGCGGGCATTCATGTCGCATTTGGAGAGGCCCTGATGTGCCTAAACAGTGGAAAACCCCCACAAGTGACCCCATTTTGGAAAATAGACCCCCCAAGGAACTTATCATAGATGTGTAGTGAGCACTATGAACCCCCAAGTGCTTCACAGAAGTTTATACGTACAGCCGTAAAAACAAAAAAATAATTTTTTTTTTACAAAATGACTTTTTCACCCCCAATATATTTTTTTTCACAAGGGTAACAGGAGAAAATTAGCCCAAAAAGTTGTTGTCCGATATTGTCTTGAGTACGCTGATACCCCATATGTGGGAGGAAAACTACTGTATGGGCACACGTCGGGGGCTTGGAAGGGAGGTAGTGTGACATGTTGGATTGCAGACTTTGATGGAATGGTCTGCTGGTGTCATGTCGCGTATTGGAGAGCCCCTGATGTGCCTAAACATTGTAAACCCCCCACAAGTGACCCCTATTTGGAAAACTAGACCACCCAAAGAACATATTAGATGTGTGGGAAGAACTTTGAACCCCAAGTGCTTCCAGAAGTTTAAAACGTTAAAGCCATAAATATTAAGTCATAATTTTTTCCACAGAAATTATATTTTT
Organism: Oophaga sylvatica; assembly: GCA_033576555.1. Lineage (NCBI taxonomy): Eukaryota > Metazoa > Chordata > Amphibia > Anura > Dendrobatidae > Oophaga > Oophaga sylvatica. The sequence goes on from JARQOD010000005.1 coordinate 304,072,612, forward strand.
GCTCCCAATTTTTTATTTTCCAAAGGGTAACAGAAGAAATTAGACCCAGGAATTATTGTGCAATTTGTCCTGAGTACGCTGATACCCCATATGTGGGGGTAAACTACTGTTTGGGCGCATGGCAGAGCTCAGAAGGGAAGGAGCACCGTTTGATTTTTTCATCGCAGAATTGGCTGGAATTGAGATCAGACGCCATGTCACATTTGGAGAGCCCCTGATGTGTCTAAGCAGTGGAAACCCCCCAATTCTAACTCCAACCCTAACCCCAACACACCCCAAAGCCCTAGTCCCAACCCTAACCATAACCCTAACCACAAACCTAACCCTAACACACCCCTAACCCTAATCCCTAACCCTAATTCTCAATTTAGCCCCAACCCTAACCCTAACTTTAGCCCCAACCCTAACCCTAATGGGAAAATGAAAATTAATACATTTTTTTAATTTTATTATTTTTCCCTAACTAAGGGGGTGATAAAGGGGGGTTTGATTTACTATTTATAGTGGGTTTTTATGTTTGGCAGCTGTCACACGCTAAAAGACGCTTTTTATTGCAAAAAATAGTTTTTGCATCACCACATTTTGAGAGCTATAATTTTTGCATATTTTGGCCCACAGACTCATGTGAGGTCTTATTTTTTGCGGGACGAGTTGACGTTTTTATTGGTACTATTTTTGGACACATTACTTTTTTAATCGCTTTTTATTATGATTTTTGGGAGGTCAGAATGAACAAAAATCAGCAATTCATGAATTTTCTTTTAGGGGGAACATTTATACCATTCCGCGTGTGGTAAAATTGATAAAGCAGTTTTATTGTTCGGGTCAGTACGATTACAGCGATACCTCATTTATATAATTTTTTTTAGGTTTTGACGTTTTTATACAATAAAAACAATTTTATATAAAAAATAATTATTTTTGCATCGCTTTATTCTGCGAGCTATAACTTTTTTATTTTTTTGCTGATGATGCTGTGTGGCGGCTCGTTTTTTGCGGGACAAGATGACGTTTTCAGCTGTACCGTAATCATTTATATCAGTCTTTTTGATTGTGTGTTATTCCACTTTTTGTTCAGCGGTATGATGATAAAGCATTGATTTTTTTGCTTTGTTTTTTTTTAAGGGGTTCACTAACGGGGTTAACTAGTGGGACAGTTTTATAGGGGGGGTTGTTACGGACGCGGCGATACCAAATATGTGTACTTTTATTGTTTTGTTTTTTTTATTTACAGGAAGAAATTAATTTATTGGGGAATATTTTTTTTTTTCTTTATTTTTACATTTTTTTTTACACTTATGATTATGATTTTTTTAAACTTTTTTTACTTTGTCCCAGGGCGATCGCTCTGGCACTGCTGCAGGCTTCTCAGTGCCTGCTCTCAGCAGGCATTGAGGAAGCCGCCACCCTGCAGGACCCGTCGGCCATCTTGGATCTGGGGTCCTGCAGGGAAGAGGCCTTCAGAACAGCACGGTCACATCGCGCTGTTCTGAGGGTCTCGGGGAGCACGCAGGAAGCCCCCTCCCTGCGCGATGCTCCCCTGTGCCCCTGGTACACCGCGATTATGTTTGATCGTGGTGTGCCAGGGGTTAATGTGCCGGGAGCGGTCCTTGACTGCTCCAGGCACATAGTCCCGGGTGTCAGCTGTGATAATCAGCTGACACCCGGCGGCGATCAGCTGCGCTCCCCTCGGGAGCGCAGCTGATCGCCTTGGACGTACTATCCCGTCCATGGGCAGATTGGCACGGGTTTTATGGACGGGATAGTACGTCCGATGGCAGAGAGGGGTTAAAATTAAATAAAAAATATATTTAATGCAGAAACCATATTTAAACCACAGGTAATTTTCTGATAACTGTGACTTGCAGCCAATAATGAGCGGCAGACACTGATCACACTGCTGGATAGGGGATGACACTAGCTTGTAATTTGTTGCATCAGAACAATATAGTTATTAGTAATGAGCGAATACATTCGCCACTACTCGTTACTCGCACGAATAGTACGCTATTCCGGATATATGTTATTCAGCGAGTAGCTATTCACCTTGGTATATTCGAGTGACCCGCCCAGTATGTTTGGTGCTTTATTTGCATCAAATTAACATGCAGGGCTTGCTTGACAATCACAATAATGCCGTTGCCATCTTTGTTGTGGCATTACTGTGATTGGCTGGCCTTACAGCGTCATAGGAGATATTTAAGCCCCTGTCGGAGCCATCTTGCACACATTGCAGCCGGAAACAGCATAGTGAGAGCTTAGTGTCAGCATAGGGAGAATGAAAGTAGCATATAGGGAGAGTTTCTGGTTCTAAAAAGCTATTTTAAGAGGTACTTAGAGTGAAGATTAGTTCTCTGTTAGGTTTAGATAGCGTATTTTAAAGATTTTATACCAGGGAGAGAGAAAGGCAGGCAGGGTGTTAGCATTGCAAGTACATGCTGCAGATCTCTGCTAGGTGGCATTGTGTACAGTATAGTGTAGGAACAGATTGTAACAGAGTAACATAGTTAGCAAGGCCGAAAAAAGACATTTGTCCATCCAGTTCAGCCTTTATTCCGTCAGAATAAATCCCCAGATCTACGTCCTTCTAAAGAACCTAATAACTGTAAGATACAATATTGTTACTCTCCAGGAAGACTTCCAGTCCTCTCTTGAACCCCTCGACTGAGTTCGCCATAACCACCTCCTCAGGCAAGGAATTCCAAATTCTCACTGCCCTAACAGTAAAGAATCCTCTTCTATGTTGGCGGAAAATCCTTCTATCCTCCAGACGCAGAGAATGCCCCCTTGTAACCGTCACCTTCCTTGGTATATACAGAGAGAAAACTTGGCACTCCAAAAATTTTTTTTTGCAGTAAAAGATTCCATTTATTAACATCCAGGTGACAATTGTGACAATTATGTTAAACGTTTTCGGTCCCAGATTGGACCTTCATCAGAACTGGTTCAGAGAACGGTTCTATATTCCGCCTTGTGGAGTGCGAACTCCGTTGCTATGGATGAGCTCTCATCCACAGCGATTGAGGTTGCACTCCACATATGTGCTGCTGCACACAGATCCCAGGACAACATCCAGGCAACTTATCTCATTGAGGTGTCATTACACAAGGTGGAATATAGTACCGTTCTCTGAACCAGTTCTGATGAAGGCCAAATCTGGGACTGAAAACGTTTAACATAATTGTCACCTGGATGTTAATAAATGGAATCTTTTACTGCAAAAAAAATTTTTTTGAGCTCCAAGTTTTCTCTCTGCGGATAAGACGGGCTGGATACCCTACTTGAGCACCAATACTTCATACTGTATGAGTGCCGTGTTTATCTATATTGACCTACCTTGGTATAAACAGACCCTCAGAGAGATATTTTATTGTCCACTTATATACAGTGGGTGCAGAAAGTATTCTGACCCATTTACATTTTCACTATTTCAATCAGAGGGTAATAAAACCTTCACTCCTTATCTATGAACTAGTCATATTTATGTTAATCCCTCTGCCATAATGACAGTTCTGCTTCATGTCACTTGTCCTACCTATTGCATTTTTTCTGTGCTATTTTGTGTATAAATATGTGATTCTTCAGATGTTGTATTAGTCTATGCCTGATGAAGAGACCTGAGTAGTCTCGAAAGCTTGCAATTTGTTACCATCTTTTCAGTTAGCCATTAAAAGGTATCAACCACTGAGGACTCTCAAGTCTAAATATTTTTCTATCTACTGGCTAACACGGTACGAAGATACACATCTTTCCTATATTTCATTGCAGTCATTTGGTAAATTCAAAAAACTTCAATTTTTTCTCATAAATGTACACTCTGCACTCCATCTTGACTGAAATAAACCAGAAATGTAGACATTTTTTGCAAATTTATTAAAAAAGAAAAACCGAACTATCACATGGTCATAAGTATTCAGACCTTTTGCTCAGTATTGAGTAGAAGCACGCTTTTGAGCTAGTACAGCCATGAGTCTTCTTGGGAATGATGCAACAAGTTTTTGTCATGGTCTATGGAGTTTGTGGGATTAGGTAGTTCAGAGGTTAATCTGGACGGCCTCATTCTGGGATTCTGGGAGGCTTCTTATAGCCTCATTGTGGAGCTATTCCCAGTCGCTTATACTTTGACCCTTGGCCGAGTGTGTTTGACCCTGTTGTGCCTGTGCCAGTGCTTTGTGCCTGTGCTACGTTATGTCTGTCTGGTTCTGATTTGGTTTTGTCCATTACAAGTTTTGCCTGCCCCCTTTGTACTGTGCCGTCCTCTCGTGTATGACTCCTTGGCTACGTCCTGATTACCCTCTTCCTGCTTCTTTTGTACTGTGCTGTCCTCTCCATGTTTGACCCTTTGTCTATGTCCTGATTATCCTCTGCCTGCTTCTCTTGTACTGCGCTGCCCTCTCCGTGTATTACCTCTTGGCTACGTCCTGACTATCCGTTCTGTCTATGCCCTTTGGTAACTTTGTCCCGTAGTTACCCTTCTAGGAGTTTTCCCTCAACTCCTAGCTCTCTGGAGCTTAGGCCACGCCCCCAGCAGTCACGTGCTTCAGGTCCTGTTTGTCTGAAGCACACATCTTCACCGCTGCTACTCCGCTCCACAGGTATCTTTGGGCACAGTGTGTTTTACTCAGGACACGCGCACTGGCTCAGTGAGCAAGTGCAGTGTGGTGTTCCTGATATTTTTTCACACCTGGATTTGGGGATCCTTTGCCATTCTTCCTTGCAGATCCTCTCCAATTCCATCAGGTTGAATGGTGAACGTTGGTGGACATCAATTTTCAGGTCTCTCCAGAGATGCTCAATTGGGTTTAGGTCAGGGCTCTGGCTGGTCCAGTCAAGAATGGTTACAGAGTTGTTCTGAAGCCACACCTTTGTTATTTTAGCTGTGTGCTTAGGGTAATTGTCTTGTTGGAAGGTGAACCTTCTGCTAAGTCTGAGGTCCAGAGCACTCTGGAAGAGGTTTTCATCCAGAATATCTCTGTACTTGGCTGCATTCATGTTTCCTTCAATTGCAACCAGTCATCCTGTCCCCGCAGCTGAAAAACACCCCCATAGCATGATGCTGCCACCACCATGTTTCACTGTTAGGATTGTATTGGGCAGGTGATGAGCAGTGCCTGGTTTTCTCCACACATACCGCTTATTAATTATCACCAAAAAGTTCTATCTTTGTCTCTTATTTCTCATAGTCTGGGAGTCCTTCATGTGTTTTTAAGCAAACTCTATTCAGGCTTTCATATGTCTGGCACTGAGTAGAGGCTTCCGTCGGGCCACTCTGCCATATAGGCCCAACTGGCCCAACTGGTGGAAGGTTGCAGTCATAGTTGACTTTGTGGAACTTTCTCCCATCTCCCTACTGCATCTGTGGAGCTCAGCCACAGTGATCTTGGGGTTCTTAACCTCTCTCACCAAGGCTCTTCTCCCATGATTGCTCAGTTTTGTTGGATGGCCAGGTCTAGGAAGACTTCTGGTGCTCTCAAACTTCTTCCATTTAAGGATTATGGAGGCCACTGTGCTCTTAGGAACCTTGAGTACTGCAGAAATTCTTTTGTAACCTTGGCCAGATGTGTGCCTTGCCACAATTCTGTCTCTGAGCTCCTTGGCCAGTTCCTTTGACCTTATGATTCTCATTTGGTATGACATGCACTATGAGCTGTGAGGTCTAATATAGACAGTTGTGTGCCTTTACAAATCAAGTCCTATCAGTTTAATTAAACACAGCTGGACTCCAATGAAGGAGTAGAACCATCTCAAGGAGGATCACAAGGAAATGGACAGCATGTGACTTAAATATGAGTGTCTGAGCAAAGGGTCTGAATACTTATGACCATGTGATATTTCAGTTTTTCTTTTTTAATTAATTTGCAAAAATGTCTACATTTCTGTTTTTTTCAGTCAAGATGGGTGCAGAGTGTACATTAATGAGAAAAAAATGAACTTTTTTGAATTTACCAAATGGCTGCAATGAAAAAAGAGAGTGACAAATTTAAAGGGGTCTGAATACTTTCCGTACCCACTGTATGTCAGCAGTATATGGCGTATGCTAACAGAGGTATTATGTCCGATCTTCCGAAATGCGCGTCGGGGTGGGCGGGAGACCCTCTGGCACTCGGTATGTATGTTTTCCACTAGGGGATACTTTGTTACGAATATGATTCTTTGGTTGAGCGTCTGTGTATATCATGTTCTATGGGCATGTATGATATACTACACGATAGTGTGTTCATTGTATTGCTCCATTAATATGAATCTACCATAAATTTGATACATACTCTGCTGAGTTCCTTTGGTTCTTGCCGCCTGTGTCTATTGCGGTTTTGTATGTTACCTATAGCCGTCACTTTTTATCCCTTGTTCATTGTCCTATGATTATTTAATAAATAAATACTATTTTGTATCAGCAATCTTAGACATCTGCACTGATTTTTTGCTGTGTGGTTTCTCAACATACACGCTGGAAGAGACCGTGATGGGGACCTCACAATAAATTTTGCAGTTATCATAATTGCTATAGATAGGGAGTACAAGTTTCACCATTGCACAATGTACAAAGGTTTACAAATATAAAAACATTATCTATGTGGGTTATACATAGATGACCACTAAGTACTTGTTGCAGAAGCAGGAGGAGTAGAACTTGATTTCCAGAACAAAATGGGTTTCGACGAAAAGAGAATGACGTTAAGACAACTTCCAAAAAAGAACATTTGTACTGCATTTACGTTGGGTTGCTGTCATTCGTAGGGCTTACAAAGTCAGAGGAAATCCAGCCCTTGTTCAATTTTAGAAGAGTCAGCATGTCTGCATTTTCCATTGACAGCTGTGTGCGCGTATTCGTTACTATTGCACCAGCCGAACTAAAAACCCGCTCAGACAACATACTTGCGGCAGGGCATGGCGGCACCTCCAAGAAGTACAGGGAGAGGTCGAGCCAAGTGTGCAGCTTGGACAACCAATAGTTAAAGGGAACTGAAGAATCAGGAAGGACACTTGAACGGTCACTTAAGTTCTCCTTCACTTCACCATCTTGGTCAACTTGTCCCTCCTTGTCATACTTACACCCACAGATAGCCCTTGCTGATGTGACAGTTTCATGAAAATGGCCCAGTTGGTGGACATCCCCCCCCCCGTGCCCCCTTTCTTGGGAAAGGAGTCTGGACATGAGCTGTGCCATGTGTGGCAGACTACAAAGAGTCAAACGTTCAGTGTCCTCACCAGGACGAATACTAACCATCCTCTCCTACTCAAGGTGCATCGCCTCCTCCTCTTCAGGCCATCCATGCTGGACAGGCATGAAGCTGGGATTTGGAATCCCCTCTGTAGCACAGACCAAAAACTCCTGATCCTCCTCCTCCTGGTTATCACCCAATGTGACCTGAGACTATTGTCTAATGCTAGGCTGTGTAGTATCAGCCACTGTAAAATCTTGCTCCATAGCCACCTGCTCAGCAGGAAAAGCTTCCTCTTTGAGATTCTTCATCGAACATTTTAATAGACAGAGCAGTGGGTTGGTTACGCTGATAATAGCGTCATCAGCGCTCACCATCTTGGTAAAGTACTCAAAGTTTTGAAGAACCTCACATATGTCAGCGATCCACACCCACTCGGCAGTTGTTATGTGTGGGGGCTGAGTGTTACTCTGATGGGCATTAAGAAGCTGGAATTCAGCCACTGCCCTCTGCTGCTCTCTAAGCCTTGCCAACATATGAAAGGTCGAATTCCAACGTGTGGGCAGGTCCCAAATCAATCTGTGACCAGGCAAATTAAAGCGCTGCTGCAGCGCAGCCAGATCACCAAAAGCCTCAGATGACTTTTGGAAATGCGCGCTGACACGGCATACGTTGGCAAGTAGGTCCGGCAAGTCAGGGTATGTTTTTAAAAACCACTGTACAACTAAGTTCAGTATGTTGGCCATGCATGGAATGTGTACCAGCTTGCCGAGCTTTAAAGACGCCACCAAGTTACGTCCATTATTGCACACAACCAGACCTGGTTGGAGGTTTAGCGGGGAGAACCAGTGATCGGCCTGGTCTTTTATCCCTTTCAATAGCTCTGCTGCATTGGGAGCTTTATTACCTAAACAGATGAGTTCAGCAGAGCATGCTGCCTCTTTGCCAAGGCAGTGCTGCAGAGCTCCCAGCTGGGGAGCGATGGGGAGGCCAGTTCAGCTGAGGATGATGAGGAGCAGGAGGAGGGACAGAAACTGGCATACGAGGAGACAGAAACCCTGATGGAAGTTAGGCCTGCGATTCTTGGTATGGGTAAGATGTGTGATGTCCCAGATTCCACCAGGTTCACCCAGTGTGCCGTCAGAGAAATATAGCATCCCTGTCCACAAGGACTATCCTTGTAAAACAAATATATGAAGGAGCGACTCAAGGAGAAGTCATTATTATGGGGGACTTCAATTACCCTGAAATACATTGGGGAACAGAAACCTGCAGTTTCAGCAAAGGTAATAGGTTTTTGACAACTATGAAAGACAATTACCTTTCACAACTAGTTCAGGACCCAACAAGAGGGGGGCGCACTGCTAGACCTAATATTAACCAACAGGCCAGACTGCATATCAAATATAAGGGTAGGGGGTCACTTGGGTAATAGTGATCACAAAATAATAAGTTTTCATGTATCCTTTAGTAAGATGTATAGTAGAGGGTTACAAGGACGCTAAACTTCAGGAAGGCAAATTGCCAACGGATGAGAGATAATCTTAGTGCAATAAACTGGGATGATATCCTGAGACATAAAAGTGCACAAAGAAAATTTGAGACGTACATTAGTATCCTGAATAGGACCTGTGCACGGTATATACCCTATGTCAATAAACATGTTAGAAATAGGAGGAAACCACTATGGCTAAATAGAGCTGTAAGGGGCGCAATAAGTGACAAAAAGTGACTATGATAACCTCATACCCATTCACCCAGCCCCCACTCCCCCTGTCCCACTACCTAGAGCACTATGGAATGCACGCTCTGCCTGCAATAAACTGTCATTTATCCACGACCTCTTCATCACCAATAAACTCTCCTTCCTTGGCATCACTGAAACCTGGCTCACCCCCTCTGACTCAGCCTCACCAGCTGCGCTTTCCTATGGCGGATTCCACCTATCTCACACCCCCCGCCCCAGCAACAAACGTGGTGGAAGAGTTGGTTTGCTCCTATCTGATACCTGCTCCTTTGCCCCAATTCCACTACCCCCCTCCACTACTATTCCCTCATTTGAGGTGCACTCCGTCCGCATCTACTCCCCCTCCAACCACCAGCTGGCTGTCATCTACCGCCCCCAAGAACTAGCCATCTCCACCTTCCTCGATCACTTCACCACCTGGCTGCTCCATTTCCTCTCTGCTGACATCCCCACTATCATCATGGGTGACTTCAACATCCCCATTGATGCTTCCACCCCAGCGGCCTCTAAACTTTTATCGCTCACTGCCTTCTTTGTCCTCACTCAATGGTCCTCTGCGGCCACTCACAAAGATGGTCACACATTTGACCTTATCTTCACCCGCCTCTGTTCCCTTACTAATCTCACTAACTCACCCCTTCCCCTGTCTGACCACAACCTACTGACGTTCTCTTCCCTCTCCTCTTCTAGTGCACAACCCCCACTCCACAAACTCACTCACCCTCGCAGAAATCTCAAACACCTCAATTTACCAATGCTCTCTGAGTCCCTCCTCCCTCTTACAGACATATCTTCACTTCATGACACAGATTCTGCTGCCACCTTTTATAACACTACAATAACAGCAGCACTTGATTCGGCCGCCCCCTCACACATAGCAAAACTTGTACAATCAACAGACAGCCCTGGCTGACCAGCCTCACCAAAGAACGGAGACGGGCTTCCAGGGTTGCTGAGCGGAGATGGAAAAAATCCCGCTCTGCCGAGCACCTAACCGCATGCAAGCAGTCCCTCAGCAGCTTCAAGTCCACGCTCACTGCTGCAAAACAAACTTACTTCTCAACTCTCATATCCTCCCTGTCTCACAACCCTAAACAGCTCTTCAACACTTTCAATTCTCTACTCCGTCCCCCAGCACAATCTTCTCCTCTCATTTCTGCTGAAGACTTTGCCTCTTTCTTTAAGCAGAAGATCGATACGATCAGAGAAAGCTTTGGCCCACAGCCCCCATTGCCCCTCTTAGCTGCTCAGCCCTCTTCCTCCAAAACCAACTTCTCCACCATGACAGAAGATCAGCTTTCCACCCTCCTATCAAGATTACACCTCACCACTTGCATGCTTGACCCGCTCCCATCCTACCTCATCCCTAGCCTCGCCACCATCTTCACCCCTACTCTAACACACCTCTTCAACCTCTCACTTACAAATGGTGTCTTCCCCTCATCCTTCAAACATGCCTCAATCACACCCATTCTCAAAAAGACCTCCCTTGACCCATCCTCTGTGTCTAGCTATCGCCCGATATCTCTTCTCCCTTATGCCTCAAAACTACTGGAACAGCATGTCCATCTTGAACTGTCCTCCCACCTCTCCTCCTGCTCCCTTCTTTGACCGCTTACAATCAGGCTTCCGACTGCTTCACTCAACTGAAACTGCCCTAACTAAAGTCACCAACGACCTACTAACCGCCAAGAGCAAGCGACACTACTCTGTCCTCCTTCTCCTGGACCTGTCTTCTGCCTTCGACACTGTGGACCATTCCCTCCTGCTACGCATTCTCTCATCTCTGGGCATCACAGGCTTGGCCCTATCCTGGATCTCATCATATCTAACAAACCGAACATTCAGTGTCTCCCTCTCCCACACTACCTCCTCACCTCGCCCCCTGTCTGTCGGTGTTCCTCAAGGCTCAGTTCTAGGACCCCTACTCTTCTCCATCTACACCCTCGGCCTGGGACAGCTCATAGAATCACATGGTTTGCAGTATCATCTCTACGCCGACGACACGCAGATCTACCTATCTGGACCTGACCTCACCTCCTTACTGCCCAAAATCCCACAATGTCTCTATGCTATTTCTGCTTTCTTCTCTGCTCGCTTTTTAAAACTGAACATGGACAAAACAGAATTCATCATCTTTCCCCCATCTCACTCTACCCCCCCACTAGACCTGTCCATCAACGTCAATGGCTGCTCACTTTCCCTAGTCCCGCATGCTCGGTGCCTCGGGTGATCCTCGACTCTGCCCTCTCTTTCAAGCCACATGTCCAAACCCTTGCCTCCTCCTGCTGTCTCCAACTCAAAAATAATTCCCGGATCCGTGCATTCCTCGACCATGAAACTACAAAAACACTAGTGCATGCCCTCATCATCTCCTGCCTCGACTACTGCAACCTCCTACTCTCTGGCCTTCCCTCTAGCACTCTGGCACCACTCCAATCCATCCTGCACTCTGCTGCCCGACTAATACACCTGTCTCCCCGTTATTCCCCAGCCTCTTCTCCTCTCTGCCAAGCCCTTCATTGGCTTCCTATCGTCCAGAGGCTCCAGTTCAAAACCCTAACCATGACCTACAAAGCCATCCACAATCTGTCTCCTCCATATATCTGTGACATGGTCTCCCGGTACATACTCACACGCAACCTTCGATCCTCTCAAGATCTCCTCCTCTACTACCCTCTTATCTCTTCTTCCCACAACCGCATACAAAACTTCTCCCGTGCCTCTCCCATACTCCGGAACTCTCTACCCCAACACATCAGACTCGCGCTTACCATGGAAACCTTCAAAAAGAACCTGAAGACCCACCTCTTCCGACCAGAGGTGTATCTAGGCTTTCTGGCACCCGGGGCAAGAATTCGGTTCGGCGCCCCCCCCAAGCACATATGCGATTTGCACACTTAGTCATGTGCCGACGAGCTGCTCTCCCTAATGCTCTCAATGTTCAGTGAAAAATCTGAGAGAAGCAGGAAGAGAAGCTCGTTGTCCCTGGACCTTAAGTATGAGAGTCACATATGAGTGAAGTGTCCATGTGATGACTACTGGAACCTGCAGAGCTGAATCCTGACATAGCAGCTTCTGAATTCTCACAACGAATGCACTGCACACTTTTGGGATTCTCCCTTACCGGTGGCAAGAGTACACGGTCATGTCAGCACAAGCATGTGATTTATATACTTCTGGCCACATTCCGACTAGACGTGCCCAGCCTCGCTCTGTTCATTTTCATTGAGGCCACACATGTCTAGTCAGCATGTGACCGCATGTATGTAAATTACCGGCACGAGAGAATCCTAACAGCGTGCAATGTGCACTGTGAGAATTCTGAAATTGACTAATTCTCATGTTTTTATTTATGTTAGCATTAAAGAGGTTGTCAGGTTTGTGCTGAGTCTGCAGTCATTCTATGTGACTGCAGACTCAGCACAGACCTGGAGAACCCTTTAATGCTCCTAACAAATAAAGACATGAGAATTAGTCAATTTCACAAATAATATTTACATCCAGGTACCTTATAGATGACGTCGTCTCTGGAGTCGTTCTCCTTTTCTTCATCTTGTCCAGATCCCATGATGAGTTTTCTCATCCACAGCCGTCTCTGTAGACCTCCATCTTCTCCGTTCTTCTACACCAATTCTCCACACGATGCCCTTAAAGACAGAAGAGTCATTATAATGCCCCTAAATAAATATATCTGCAATATACTGTCACCTCACACTATTCCCCTCCCTCCTCACAGTCTCCTCTCACATCCCCCCTGTTCACCATACTGTCTCCTCATATATTTACCCCCTCACTCTCTATACTGTCTGCTCATACATACCCCTCAATCCCCATACTGTGTCAGCACACATCCCATCACCCTCACTCCCCATACTGTGTCCACATACATTCACCCGTTCACTCTCTATACTGTCTGCTCATACATACCCCTCAATCCCCATACTGTGTCAGCACACATCCCATCACCCTCACCCCCCATACTGTGTCCACATACATTCACCCGTTCGCTTCCCACACTGTCTGCACCCATCCCCATACTGTTTCCTCATACATGCCCTCATACATACATACTCTTCAGTACCCTCAAATCCCCCCACACATATTAAATGCCCCTATCCCCACTCCAAATCCCCCACACACATTAAGAACCCCCCCACACACATTAAGTACCCCCCATCCCCACTCCAAATCCCCCCACACACATTAAGTACCCCCACACACATTAAGTACCTCCCATCCCCACTCCAAATCCCCCCACTCATAAAATAACCCCCCATCCCCACTCTAAATTCCCACACATAAAATAACCCCCATCCCCACTCTAAATCCCCCCACACATAAAATAACCCCCATCCCCACTCTAAATCCCCCCACTCATAAAATAACCCCCCATCCCCACTCCAAATCCCCCCACACATAAAATAACCCCCCATCCTCACTCTAAATCCCCACACATAAAATAACCCCCCATCCCCACTCCAAATCCCCCCACATAAAAGAACCCCCCATCCCAAATCCCCCCCACATAAAATAGCCCCCCATCCCCACTCCAAATCCCCCCACATAAAATAGCCCCCCATCCCCACTCCAAATCCCTCCCACATAACAGAACCCCCCATCCCCACTCACATTAAGTACCCCCATCCCCACTCCAAATCCCCCCACACATAAAATAACCCCCCATCCCCACTCTAAATCCCCACACATAAAATAACCCCCATCCCCACTCCAAATCCCCCCACACATAAAATAACCCCCCATCTGCACTCCAAATCCCCCCACACATAAAATAACCCCATCCCCACTCTAAATCCCCACACATATAATAGCCCCATCCCCACTCCAAATACCCCCACACATAAAAGAACCCCCCATCCCAAATCCCCCCCACATAAAATAGCCCCATCCCCACTCCAAATCCCCCCCACATAAAATAGCCCCCATCCCCACTCCAAATCCCTCCCACATAACAGAACCCCCCATCCCCACTCTAAATCCCCACTAGGGTTGAGCATTCCGATACTGCAAATATCGGGTATCGGCCGATATTGGCTGTATCGGAATTCCGATTCCGAGTTCCGATATTTTCGTCATATCGGATACCGGAATCGGGATTGTCACTGTCACTGTCAGTGTCCGTCTGTCGGGTCTGTCAGGAGTCAGCGCACTTACCTGGCAGAAGATCTCCGGCGGTCACGGGCTGGACTGCTTCATGGCCGCCATCCTCTTCTCCCCGGCGGTCACATGCAGTTTCTCGCGATAACTGCAGTGACTGCTGGGTAATCCCGGCTGTAAAGCAGTCAGTCCGATGACGTCACCGCCGGGGAAGCAGGTAATCAGCTGTGCTGCGCCGGGATGTCAGGCTCTGCCTGTCATTGCGATGTAGCAGAGCTGGATCGTCGTGGGACTGTCGTTATGGACTGCGTCGGACAGGTGGTATACTGTTGGTTTTTTTTTTTTTTTTTTACAGGAGATCGATGGCGTCGCAGGAATGAGTGTATAATAAAAAAAATGAAAACTGTGTTGTCTCTTTTATTTCATTAAAATACTTTTTTCTTGCTGTGTCTTTTTTTTACACATTTAAAAACTTTGGGATTAATAATGGATCGGTGTCTTATTGACACCTCTCCATTATTAACCGGGCTTATTGTCACCGTGCAATCAACGGTGACCTTAACCCCTTATTACCCCACTTGCCACCGCTACAGGGCAGTGGGAAGAGCCGGGTAAAGTGCCACAATTGGCACATCTTTTGATGCGCCAAATGTGGGGCTGCTGTAGCCTGGTATTATCAGGCTGTTGAGGGCCAAAATCCATGGGCCTTGACAGTCTTTAATACCAGGCCGCAGCAGTCTGCATTTTACTTGGCTGGTTAACAAAATAGGGGGACCCCTACGCCGTTTTTTTTTCGAGGGGATACCCTATTTTTGTTAACCAGCCAAGCTAAGCAGACTGCTGTGGCCTGGTATTATCAGGCTTGCAAGGTCCATGGATCTTGGCTCCTTAACAGCCTGAAAAACCAGGCCTCAGCGGTCTGCTTCATCTGGCTGGTTAACAAAAATAGGGGGGACCCCACGCCAATTTTTTTTGAGGGATCCCCTATTTTTGTTAATCAGCCAAGATATGCAGACTGCTGTGGCCTGGTATTATCAGGCTGGCAAGGTCCATGGATCTTGGCTCCTTAACAGCCTGAAAAACCAGGCCTCAGCGGTCTGCTTCATCTGGCTGGTTAACAAAAATAGGGGGGACCCCACGCCAATTTTTTTCGAGGGGATCCCCTATTTTTGTTAATCAGCCAAGATATGCAGACTGCTGTGGCCTGGTATTATCAGGCTGGCAAGGTCCATGGATCTTGGCTCCTTACCAGCCTGAAAAACCAGGCCTCAGCGGTCTGCTTCATCTGGCTGGTTAACAAAAATAGGGGGGACCCCACGCCATTTTTTTCTAGAAGGGAACCCCTATTTTTGTTAATCAGTTCCTCTGACTCACTGATGGTGTCCCTGGCTGACCTGAAGTGAAAGTGGAAAGCAATCAATTAAGCTTTCCACTTCCTCTCCTGTCAGCCAGGAGAGGAGCTCATTCATTTGGGGGTTTACTGTGAGGCTGCAGCATTAGCTGCGGTCCCTGCAGTAAACATTAACCCTTTCTGAAGGATTACACCGTGGGACCTGACTGTGCATCGGATTGGTAAGAATAATTTTGCTTTATTATTTATTTTTATTACAGGAAATGGTTTTAGCAGGTAAATAAAATATGGTCAAAAACTGTGTGATTATTTCATTAAACTTCTTTTTTATTAAAGTGTGTGTGTTTGATTTTTCTTTCATACAATAGGATTAATAATTGATAGTTGTCTAATTGACAGCTCTCAATTATTAACCTGGCTTAAAGTGACCTTTCAATTGCAAGGTCATTTTAACCCCTTATTAACCCATTCGCCACCGCTACAGGGCAATGGGAATAGACGGGCAAAGTGCCAGAAAGGGCAAATCTAATTAGAGATTTGCCCTTTCTGGGGTGTCTGGGGGCAGATGTTAAGTAGCCTGGGGGGGCCAAAAAAAATGGTCCCTCTCTGGGCTATTATTATCTGCCACCACTCACTGGCTTTGTCTGTCTGGTTGCGAAAATAGGGCGGGAGCCCACGCATTTTTTTTCAGCAATTTTACACCTCATATATATATATACATGTCATTGAATTTGTGACACATATATATATATTTATATTTATAGTTCATACACTTCTACATAGTATAATAGCCGCTAATTCAATTGCCGGCTTTTGTGAAAATGCAGAACCCGACATGAAATGACACTTGGTGTACATAGGGTTAACCATGTCTTTTCATGTAGTTTGATATCTGATTTGCACAAACAATTACATGAGTGTAAGTGTGCAAAATTTCACACCTGTAGGGGTTAATTAAAGGTGTAAATTCGTAGCAAAAAAGTCAGGTTTTTTTTACAACGAATTTACACCTTTAATTAACCCCTACAGGTGTGAAATTTTGCACACAGCCACTCAAGTAATTGTTTGTGCAAATCAGATAGCAAACGACATGAAAAGACATGGTTAACCCTATGTACACCAAGTGTCATGCACTTGGTGTACATAGGGTTAACCATGTCTTTTCATGTCGTTTGCTATCTGATTTGCACAAACAATTACATGAGTGGCTGTGTGCAAAATTTCACACCTGTAGGGGTTAATTAAAGGTGTAAATTCGTTGTAAAAAAAAACTGACTTTTTTGCTACGAATTTACACCTTTAATTAACCCCTACAGGTGTGAAATGACACTTGGTGTACATAGGGTTAACCATGTCTTTTCATGTCGTTTGCTATCTGATTTGCACAAACAATTACATGAGTGGCTGTGTGCAAAATTTCACACCTGTAGGGGTTAATTAAAGGTGTAAATTCGTAGCAAAAAAGTCTGTTTTTTTTACAACGAATTTACACCTTTAATTAACCCCTACAGGTGTGAAATTTTGCACACAGCCACTCATGTAATTGTTTGTGCAAATCAGATAGCAAACGACATGAAAAGACATGGTTAACCCTATGTACACCAAGTGTCATTTCATGTCGGGTGCTTCTGTCTTTTCACAGAAGCCGACTTTACCCGGCAATTGAATCAGAGTCTATTTTACTATGTAGAAGTGTATAAATTATGCATATATGTATATATATATGTCACAATGACATGTATATATATATATATGTATTCTATGTGTGTATATTTAGTGTTTACAAGGAAAGAAAGAGGTTTTTTTAGTTGCGATATTTTGTTCCCATAGACTTACATGGGACTTCCGGTATCGGGTATCGCCGATATTTTAATGGTATCGGCGATACCATTCCGATTCCGATACTTTTGGATATCGGAAAGTATCGCTCAACTCTAATCCCCACACATAAAATAACCCCCCATGCCCACTCCAAATCCCCCCACTCATAAAAGAACCCTCCATCCCCACTCCAAATCCCCCCACATAAAATAGCCCCCCATTCCCACTCCAAATCCCCCCACATAAAATAGCCCCATCCCCACTCCAAATCCCCCCACACATAAAAGAACCCCCCATCCCAAATCCCCCCACATAAAAGAACCCCCCATCCCCACTCCAAATCCCCCTACATAAAATAGCCCCCATCCCCACTCCAAATCCCCCCACATAAAAGAACCCCCATCCCCACTCCAAATCCCCCCCATCCCCACTCTAAATTCACCCCCCCATACACACACACTCACACATTATGTCCCCCGTTAATCTTCGGTGATATCTTCAGCTCCATAGTGGAGCACACTCACCACCAGTCTTCACCCTTCTGGGCGCCTTCGGCGAGTGACGTCAGCAGCGTGGTCACATGACCTGATCACGCTGCAGACGTCGCTCTGACCCGGCGGTCAGAGCTTCAATTGTACTGGCGTCTGTATAGACGCCAGTACAATTGGTCACTGGGAGCCGGCACGCGGCAGCTTCTCTGCTCTGGCTGTCAGCTTGACAGCCGGCACAGGGAGCCGCCGACTCTCAGGCCGGGGGCGGCAGAACGCAGCCGTGGGGGAGACACTGCGGACCGCCGCATTAGGCGGCCCGACTGCGCCCCCCTGCCAGCTGCGCCCGGGGCACATGCCCCGGCTGCCCCCCCAGATACGCCCCTGCTTCCGACAAGCCTACAACCTGCAGTGATCATCAGTCTACTGAACCACTGAACGACCAGCTCAATCCTCTCCTAGTGTATTGCTCACGTTTACTGTACTTGTCTATATTTGCCCCTTTTCACATGTAAAGCGCCATGGAATAAATGGCTCTATAAAAATGTATAATAATAAAAATGTATAATAATAATAATAATAAAAAAGAAAGCGTTTAGGGAATTAAAGCAAGTAGGTAATGATGAGGCATTAAATAAATACAGAAGATTAAATAAATACTGTAAAAGGCAAATCAAGGTAGCAAAGATTGAGGCAGAGAGACTCATTGCCAGAGAAACTATAATCCCAAAATATTTTTTAACTACATAAATAGTAAGAAACTAAAAAATGATAGTGTTGGCCCCCTTAAAAATAGTCTGGGTGAAATGGTGGATGAGGATGAGGAAAAAGCCAATATGCTAAATGACTTTTTTTTCAACAGTATTTACTCAAGAAAATCCCATGACAGATAACATGATCAGTGATAAAAAAAAATTCTCCATTAAATGTCACCTGCTTAACCCAGCTGGAAGTACGACGGTGTCAAAAGTTGATAAATCCCCGGCCCGGATGGGATACACCCCCGAGTACTGCAGGAATTAAGTACAGTCATAGATAGACCATTATTTTTAATCTTTAAAGATGCCATAATAACGGGGTTGTACCACAGGACTGGCGTATAGCAAATGTGGTGCCAATATTCAAAAAGGGGGCAAAAACTGAACCTGAAAATTATAGGCCAGTGAGCTTAACATCTACTGTGGGTAAAATCCGGGAGGGTTTTTTAAGGGATACTATATTGGAGTATCTGAGGCTGAATAACCTCATGACACAGTATCAGCATGGGTTTACGAGGGACTGTTCTTGTCAGACTAATCTGATAAGTTTCTATGAAGAGGTAAGTTCCGGACTGGACCAAGGGAACGCAGTGACGTGGTGTTCATGGACTTCTCAAAAGCTTTTGATACGGTGCCACACAATAGGTTGATACATAAAATGAGAACAATGGGGATAGGGGAAAATATGTGTAAGTGGATTAAGAGCTGGCTCATGGATAGAAAACAAAGGGTGGTTATTAATGGAGCACACTCGGACTGGGTCACGGTTAGCAGTGGGGTACCACAGGGGTCAGTATTGGGGCCGCTTCTCTTTAACATATTTATTAATGACCTTGTAGGGGCATACAGAGTAGTATTTCAATATTTGCAGATGACACTAAACTCTGCAGGGTAATAAATACAGAGGAGGACAATTTTATATTACAGGAGGATTTATGTAAACTAGAAGCTTGGGCTGATAAATGGCAAATGAGCCTTAATGGGGATAAATGTAAGGTCATGCACTTGGTAGAACAAACAAGATGTATAATTATGTGCTTAATTGTAAAACACTGGGCAAAATTGCCACTGAAAAAGACCTGGGTGTATGAGTGGACGACAAACTCACATTTAGTGGCCAATGTCAGGCAGCTGCTGCCAAGGCAAATAAAATAATCGGATGCATTAAAAGAGGCATAGATGCTCATGAGGAGAACATAATTTTACCTCTATACAAGTCATTAGTGCGACCACACTTAGAATACTGTGTGCAGTTCTGTTCTCCGGTGTATAAGAAAGACATAGCTGAACTTCTCTGAGCAGGTGCAGAGAAGAGCGACTATTGTCATTCACTCTCCTTACCCCGGAAGTCGTCCAAGGCAAGCAGTCATTTCCGAGGCAAGGAAAGAGTTGCGCAGGCGCTGTCATGATTTTGTGCTTTGCCCACTGTTGGGCAAAGCACACTGCGCATGCGCGGGAGGAATTTGAAAAGCACTAGCGTGGGAAGCAGAACGCCATCTGTGCTATTCACAGACGGCGATACGCAAGAGATGCCGAGGAGCTGGGGGGGGGGAGAGGAGAGAAAACGCCGCCCTCCGACCGGACCGCCCTGATTTAGAAAAAAGAATCCCAAGTTTACAAAGGTATTTTGCTATCAAAACGGGGGTATCTGGATATAAGCTACATACCGATAGCTTGCTTATGGGACACACTATTCAGTCATATCTTTAGCTGATATGACTAAAAAGAGGTGACAGATTCCCTTTAACCTATTGTCCCTATTGGACTGGATGTGCTCAATGCCCCCCTCTGGTGACCAAAACCAAATACTGCATTGACATATTTTTATAACCTTCTAACTGGATCTCTAACGTGCCCCCATTAGTGATCCCTCGCAAACTATAACTAAACCCATATATTTACACAACCTTACTAGTACCCTCCTCTAGTGACCCCAGGATGCACTACCTACCTATGACTATACCTCCCTCATACATCTGAGAAATAACACAAGTACATGTCAATCATACATTAACTAAAAAGGCATACATTTACACACATTAAGGGAATGAAACATTTAAAGGGTTACTACCCTTGACCTCCTTACATTGGCATAAGTCACTTGATTCACTATGTACAGAAAAAAGCAGCATCTCATCATTCATTAACCAAACTACCCATTGTATTATTATAGAGATATAGGTAAATTTGTGAACGAGGTTAATGTAATATTTGCATGCAGGTGAAAAGTGTGCCCCCTTAAAGTCAATGTTACTGGTGGGCCCATGGCACCCCAGTCTGACACTGTAGCGGGCAGACCAAAGTCACCTTCTGATCTGTCCCATGGCCTTGGCAAGCACTACCACATTCACAACCCCGTTCCTTAACGTCACCCTTTCTCATATTGAATGCGTTAAGAAAAAAAGATTTCCTGGCTTTATTTTTCACAAGTACCCTCCCAGAGGTGTTATGTACAAATTCCCTGTATCTAGCAATGTGTGGGTAATTTTTTTTAGCTATCAGCTTAATTACACACGGCAACAGCAGACTCGGGTAAATTACTGGTAAATAGTGACGTTTGTGTATCTCAGCAGGCTTTGAGCCAGTCACACAACTGCTAGATAAATATACGCTATTTATTTAACCAATAGCAGAGTAATTTTTTGATATATTGCCTTTATAGCACACGCCAACAGCAGAATCTCAGCAGGTTTTGTGCCAGTTGCACAACTGCTAGATAAATATACGCTATTTCAGCATAGGCTAAGAGTATTATTTAGCTCTAAAAGAAAAATGTTTAGTATATGCTGGCCCTGAGGAATATTATTTATCTAAAACAATAGAGCTGTTTAGTATATGCCGATGCTCAGGAATATTATTATGCTCTAAAAAGAGGTGTTTTGTATATTATGGTACTGGATATCTGGTTCCTACAGTATACGCAATGCAATCTAGCAGGGATCTGCATCATGTATGTTATGAATGTGCTAAAAATGGTTTCTGAGCAGAGGCTCCCTCTGGTGGTTACTGACAGTACTGAACCTTTCAGTGAGGAATGGCAATCTGGGATCACGGACTGGTCTGATATAAGGGAGGTTCCCTCCCATGATGGTTGCCGGTGATCAACTGTTCTTGTCTCAATTGTGGTTCCTGGTTCATTTGGAAGCTTGCTGAGTCTTGCCTGCATCTTCTGCTATCAGATAAGATATTTTCTGCTTTTATTTTTGTGCTTGCTTTTTGCATTGTTCCCTGCACTTCTGTGGAGGTCAGCCAGGTCCCCTCCGGGGGGCTTGTGCTCCTCTCAGTTTATCTGGAGCCACTGTTGTTTGTTCATTTGCTTTTTCCTGTTTTTTCAGTGACTGCGGCTTAGTTTTGTTACACCAGAGAACTGATTTAGGTGGTAGAGGTCGTGTGATCCCAGGTGTTTTTGCAATCAGTAGAGTTGGTATTTTTTAGGGTTTTTTTTGGATTGCAGTGAGTATCCTTTCCTGTACTTTTCTGTCTGGACAGATTGGGCCCCGGCGTTTGCTCATTCTATTTTCTGTCTGTGTTTCTTCTTGTCTGGCCGCCATTACATGTTTGGGGGCTTCCTATTTTCTTTGGGGATCTGCTCCGGGGTAGATAGCTTTCATCTTTCTGCCTTTAGGTGTAGTTATCTCTCAGGCTGTGACGAGGCGTCTAGGATCAACGTAGGAACGCTCCACGGCTACCTCTAGTTGTGTGGTTAGTTCAGGTTACTGCAATCCAATAGGTTCCAGCCTCTCTGGTGTATTGCCATTTTTGCTTACTCTCCTCAGCTACCATAACATAACAGTATCACTGGCCAAAACTGAAAATTATATGGTACTCACAGAAGGGAAAAATAGTGTGGAAAGAAAAAAGATTGTCAGAGTTGTCAGAGATTTTTTTTTTTCCCTCTGTTTCTCTGGATGCTGAGGAGGATTTTTTTTTTTTTCTCAATGGAGCTTGCACAGTTGTCTGGCCGTGTGGATCAGCTTGCCACTGAGGTTCGGAGTATTGCTACCTATCTTGCTGGGTTGCCGGTTGTGGAACCTAGGATCCCCATGCCAGATTTGTTTTTGGGTGTTCGGGCTAAATTTCTGAATTTCAAAAATAACTTTAAGTTGTTTTTTGCCTTAAAGCCTAAGTCCTCAGGGAACGCAGCACAGCAGGTTCAAATTGTCATCTCTCTCCTGCGCGGCGATCCTCAGGATTGGGCTTTTTCCCTGACACCTGGGGATCCTGTTTTGAATGATATTGATGCATTTTTTCCGAAAGTGGGCAGTCCTGACCAAATGGAATGATGATGCTTTGGCAGCCCTTTTTCGGAAGGGGCTGTCAGAGAATGTAAAGGATGTTATGGTGGGATTCCCTGCTCCCTCTAGTCTCAATGATTCTATGTCATTGGCTATTCAAATTGACAGACGTTTGCGTGAGCGCAGAGGTATGCGTGAGATAGTGTTGCCTTGTGAGCCAGCTTCTGAGCCCATGCAGTGTGATAGAGTGACTTCTGGGGCACAGCGTCATGAGTTTTGAAAGCGCAATGGGTTATGTTTCTACTGTGGTGACGCCTCTCATGCTATTTCAGTCTGCCCTAAACGGGGAAGGCGTTTTGCACGCTCAGTTGTCTTGGGTAGTGTTCAGACTAAATTTCTGTTGACTGTTACCCTGATTTGCTCCCTGTCCACATTTTCTGCTCAGGCTTTTGTTGATTCAGGAGCAGCTATTAACCTGATGTATTTTGACTTTGCCAAACGTGGGTTTCCCATGATACCCCTGCGGAAGTCTATTCCCCTACTGGGCATTGATTCTACCCCTTTGGCGGAGAATAAACCCCAGTTTTCTACTCAGGTGATAATGAGGGTTGAACCAGATCGTCAGGAGAGTTGCAAATTTCTGGTGCTGTATAATCTGCATGACATTATTGTACTAGGTTTCCCTTGGTTACAGTATCATAATCCTGTTTTGGATTGGAAATCTGTGTCTGTGACCAGTTGGGGCTGCAAATGTGTTAATGCCGACATTCCTGTTTTTTCTGCCTCTCCCCAGTCTCAGGATGTTCCTGACTTTTTGACTGATTTTTCGGATGTTTTTAGTGAAAGTAAATCTGCATCCTTGCCCCCTCACAGGAGCTATGATTGCGCTATTGAATTAGTGCCTGGTGGTAAATTTCCTAAAGGTCGCCTTTTTAACTTGTCTGTACCTGAACACGATGCTATGCGATCTTATATCAAGGAGTCATTGCAGAAGGGTCATATCAGACCATCCTCTTCACCCTTGGGTGCCGGTTTTTTCTTTGTGGCCAAAAAGGATGGTTCATTGAGGCCGTGTATTGATTATTGTCTCTTGAATAAGATCACTGTGAAGTATCAATATCCGTTACCCTTGATTTCTGACCTGTTTTCCAGGGTGAAAAGTGCTAGTTGGTTTACCAAGCTTGACCTCAGGGGGGCGTATAACCTTATTCGCATTAAGTACGGGGATGAATGGAAGACGGCGTTTAATACCCCAGAGGGGCATTTTGAGTACCTAGTGATGCCCTTTGGGCTCACTAATGCTCCTTCCGTCTTCCAATCCTTCATGAATGATATTTTCAGTGATTTTGTGGATAAATTTCTGATTGTTTATTTGGATGATATCTTGATTTTTTCCAATGACTGGGACTCTCATGTGAAACATGTTCGGACTGTGTTCCAGATTTTGAGAGAGAATGCACTGTATGTGAAGGGATCAAAGTGTCTTTTTTGGCGTACAGAAGGTCTCATTTCTGGGATTCATTTTGTCTCCGTCTGTTATTGAAATGGACCCGGTCAAGGTTCAGGCCATCTGTGATTGGGTCCAACCTACTTCATTAAAGGCTCTTCAGAGATTTTTGGGTTTTGCCATTATCGTAAATTTATTGGTAATTTCTCCGGTATTGTTAAACCATTGACTGATTTGACCAAAAAGGGTTCTGATGTGGTGAATTGGCCTCCTGAGGCAGTCTCTGCGTTTTAGGAACTTAAGCAGAGATTCACTTCTGCTCCTGTTCTACGGCAGCCTGATGTTTCTCTACCGTTTCAGGTGGAGGTTGATGCCTCTGAAATTGGGGCAGGTGCCGTTTTGTCCCAAAGAGATCCAGAGACTTCTAAGAGTAACCCTTGTGCCTTTTTCTCTCGAAAATTTTCTCCAACTGAACGTAATTATGACGTAGGTATTCGGGAGTCATTGGCCATGAAGTGGGCCTTTGAAGAGTGGAGACATTGGCTGGAAGGAGCCAAACATCAGGTGGTGGTCCCACGGACCATAAGAATCTGGTTTATCTCGAATCAGCCAAGCGACTTAATCCTAGACAGGCCAGGTGGGCCTTGTTTTTCACACGTTTTAATTTTGTGGTTTCTTTTCTTCCTGGCACTAAGAATGTTAAGGCGGATGCCCTCTCGAGGAGTTTCTTTGCGGAATCTCCTGAGTTATCTGATCCTACTGTTATTTTGAAAGAGGGTGTAGTTCTTTCCGCCATCTCGCCCAATTTGAGACTGGCTCTGGAAGGGTGTCAGGAGGATAAACCTGAGCGCTGCCCTATTGGGAAATTGTTTGTCCCAGACCAGTGGAAGAAGAGTGTGATGTCTGAGATTCATTGTTCCGCGTTGGCTGGTCATCCCGGGATTTTTGGTACCAGAGACTTGGTGAGTCGGTCCTTTTGGTGGCCTACTTTGTCTCGTGACGTCAGGGAATTTGTGAAGTCCTGTGGGACTTGCTCTCGCTCCAAGTCTTGCTCTCGCTCTAGTGGTTTGTTAATGCCATTACCTGTGCCCAAGAGGCCATGGACCCATATCTCTATGGATTTTATTTCCGACCTCCCTGTTTCTCAGAGAATGACCGTTATCTGGGTAATCTGTGATAGGTTTTCCAAGATGATACATCTTGTGCCATTACCTAAGTTACCTTCCTCCTCCGAATTGTGCCTTTGTTCCTTCAGCACGTGGTTCGGTTACATGGCATTCCGGAGAACATTGTGTCTGACAGAGGAGTCCAGTTTGTTTCCAGATTTTGGAGGACTTTTTGTTCTAAACTTGGTGTTCAGTTATCTTTCTCCTCTGCTTTTCATCCTCAGACCAATGGACAAACTGAGAGAACAAACCAGACCTTGGAGACTTATTTGAGATGTTTTGTGTCTGCTGATCAAGATGACTGGGTCTCTTTTTTGCCTTTGGCTGAGTTTGCTCTTAATAATAGGGCTAGCTCTGCCACCTTGATGTCTCCATTTTTCTGCAATTTTGGGTTTCACCCTCGATTTTCTTCAGGACAGACGGAGGCTTCTGTCTGTCCGGGTGTTGACTCTGCTGTGGAGCGAATGCAGCAGATTTAGGACCAGGTAGTGGAGAGGTTGTCTCTCTCTCAGGAGAAGGCCCAACGGTTTGCCAACCGGCATAGGACTGATGGTCCTCGGTTTAAAGTGGGGACTTGGTTTGGTTGTCCTCAAGAAATATCCCTATGAGGGTTGCATCTCCAAAGTTTAAGCCTAGGTTCATTGAACCTTATAAGATCATGGAGATTCTTAATCCTGTTTCCTTTCGTTTGCTTCTTCCAGGGACATTTAAGATCCATAACGTGTTCCACAAGTCCTTATTGAAGAGGTTTGTCGAGCCAGTGGTTCCAATGGCTGCGCCTCCTGACCCTGTTTTGGTTGAGGGCAATCTGGAGTATGTGGTTGAGAAAATATTGGATTCTCGTTTTTCTAGACAGAAACTCCAGTATTTGGTTGTGAGAGGTTATGGTCATGAGGACAATTCTTGGGTGTTTGCTTCGGACATCCATGTTAGGAGACTGAGCCGTGCCCATCACTGAGCTCATCCTGATCGACCTTGTTGCACAAGTGAGGGTTCGGTGACCCCTCCTCAAGGGGGGGTACTGTTATGAGATGTGCTAAAAATGTTTTTTGAGCAGAGGCTCCCTCTGGTGGTTACTGACAGTACTGAACCTTTCAGTGAGGAATGGCAATCTGGGATCACGGACTGGTCTGATATAAGGAGGTTCCCTCCCATGATGGTTGCCGGTGATCAATTGTTCTTGTCTCAATTGTGGTTCCTGGTTCATTTGGAAGCTTGCTGAGTCTTGCCTGCATCTTCTGCTATCAGATAAGATAATTTTTGCTTTTATTTTTGTGCTTGCTTTTTGCATTGTTCCCTGCACTTCTGTGGAGGTCAGCCAGGTCCCCTCTGGGGGGCTTGTGCTCCTCTCAGTTTATCTGGAGCCACTGTTGTTTGTTCATTTGCTTTTTCCTGTTTTTTCAGTGGCTGCGGCTTAGTTTTGTTACACCAGAGAACTGATTTAGGTGGTAGAGGTCGTGTGATCTCAGGTGTTTTTGTAATCAGTAGAGTTGGTATTTTTTAGGTTTTTTTTTTATTGCAGTGAGTATCCTTTCCTGTACTTTTCTGTCTGGACAGATTGGGCTCCTGGCGTTTGCTCATTCTATTTTCTGTCTGTGTCCATGTTTCTTCTTGTCTGGCCGCCATTACATGTTTGGGGGCTTCCTATTTTCTTTGGGGATCTGCTCCGGGGCAGATAGCTTTCATCTTTCTGCCTTTAGGTGTAGTTATCTCTCAGGCTGTGACGAGGCATCTAGGATCAACGTAGGAACGCCCCACGGCTACCTCTAGTTGTGTGGTTAGTTCAGGTTACTGCAATCCAATAGGTTCCAGCCTCTCTGGTGTATTGCCCTTTTTGCTTACTCTCCTCAGCTACCATAACATAACACATGTACTTGCAATGTTAACACCCAGGTGCCTGCCTTTCCCTCTCTTTAGTATTAAATCTCTCCCTATGCTATCTCAACCTAACTAATCTTTACTCTCAGTAGCTCTTGGAGCTTTTTGTAATCACAAACTCTCCCTATACGCTGCTTTCACTCTCACTATGCTCTCACTATGCTGTTTCCACATGTAATGTGCGCAAGTTGGCGCCGGCAGGGCTTAAATATTCCCTATGAAGCTGTAAAGCCAGCCAATCACAGTAATGCCACACCAAAGATGGCGCTAGCATTACTGTGATTGGCAAGCCAGCCCAGCATGTTAATTGCCTGCAAACAAAGCACCAAACTGACTGGGTGGGTCACTTGACTATACCGAGGTGAATAGCTAATTACTCACCGAGTAACGAATAGCCCGAATAACATACTATTCGTGCAAGTAACAAACAGTGCCGAATGTATTTTCTCATCACTAATCAGTAACTTATCCCCTATCATATGAATGGGAGATAATTCTGGGAATAACAATTTGATTGTGAGCCCTCACTGGCAGGGTCCTGTCTCCTCCTGTAACAGTCGTGACTTTTATTGTTTAAGATTACTATACCCGTTTTTATTATGTCAACCCCTTTTCACATGCAAAGGGCCGTGAAAAAATAGCGCTGTAATAATAAATAATAATAATTTGATACCTCCTGGATATTTCACTACAACAGATGTGAGACATGATGCAGTTTTCACAGTCAGGTAATGTAAATTGACATGACTGCTGTGTGTATAGCGCCCTCTGCTGTATTCTTTTATACACACAGGCTTCATTTTTTTTATTATAAAGATACCTGTAAAAAACTACTATGTAATTGTATAAGGACATGTTTACCACAGAGCCTAAAACGTGCTTTACCTATAATGTTACATCTACTGAAGTGAAACTTTGCAGCTACTCGTTACAACCTGTACACGGTATTGTGAATTTAATGTAAAAATTTGTGCACCCAGTATATGTGGTGTGTGCTGCTTAGCCCTCTTTTTTAATATAAAAATGTTCAAAAACCACATATTCAGTATTAGGCGAGGATCAGTAAGGTACAGTTAGGTCCATATATATTTGGACAGAGACAACATTTGTGTAATTTTGGTTCTAGACATTACCACAATTAATTTTAAACAAAACAATTCAGATGCAGTTGAAGTTCAGACTTTCAGCTTTCATTTGAGGGTATCCACATTAAAATTGGATGAAGGGTTTAGGAGTTTCAGCTCCTTAACATGTGCCACCCTGTTTTTAAAGGGACCAAAAGTAATTGGACAGATTAAATAATTGTAAATAAAATGTTCATTTCTAGTACTTGGTTGAAAACCCTTTGTTGGCAATGACTGCCTGAAGTCTTGAACTCATGGACATCACCAGACCTGTGTTTCCTTCTTTTTGATGCTCTGCCAGGCCTTCACCGCTGTGGTTTTCAGTTGTTGTTTGTTTGTGGGCCTTTCTGTCTGAAGTTTAGTCTTTAACAAGTGAAATGCATGCTCAATTGGGTTGAGATCAGGTGACTGACTTGGCCATTCAAGAATATTCCACTTCTTTGCTTTAATAAACTCTGGGTTGCTTTGGCTTTATGTTTTGGGTCATTGTCCATCTGTAGTATGAAACGACGACCAATCAGTTTGGCTGCATTTGGCTGGATCTGAGCACACAGTATGGCTCTGAATACCTCAGAATTCATTCGGCTGCTTTGTCCTGTGTCACATCATCAATAAACACTAGTGACCCAGTGCCACTGGCAGCCATGCATGCCCAAGCCATCACACTGCCTCCGCATGTTTTACAGATGATGTGGTATGCTTTGGATCATGAGCTGTACCACGCCTTCGCCATACTTTTCTCTTTCCATCATTCTGGTAGAGGTTGATCTTGGTTTCATCTGTCCAAAGAATGTTCTTCCAGAACTGTGCTGGCTTTATTAGATGTTTTTTAGCAAGGTCCAGCCTAGCCATTTTATTATTGATGCTTATGAGTGGCTTGCACCGTGCAGTGAACCCTCTGTATTTAATTTCATGCAGTCTTCTCTTTATGGTAGATTTGGATATTGATACGCCTACCTCCTGGAGAGTGTTGTTCACTTGGTTGGCTGTTGTGAAGGGGTTTCTCTTCACCATGGAGAGTATTCTGTGATCATCCACCACTGTTGTCTTCCGTGGGCGCCCAGGTCTTTTTGCATTGATGAGTTCACCAGTGCTTTCTTTCTTTCTCAGGATGTACCAAACTGTAGATTTTGCCACTCCTAATGTTGTAGCAATTTCTCGGATGGGTTTTTTCTGTTTTTGCAGCTTAAGGATGGCTTGTTTCATCTGCATGGAGAGCTCCTTTGACCGCATGTTTCCTTCACAGCAAAACCTTCCAAATGCAAACACCACACCTCAAATCAACTCCAGCCCTTTTATCTGCTTAATTGAGAATGACATAACGAAGGGATTGCCCACACCTGTCCATGAAATAGCCTTGGGGTCAATTGTCCAATTACTTTTGGTCCCTTTAAAAACAGGGTGGCACATGTTAAGAAGCTGAAACTCCTAAACCCTTCATCCAATTTTAATGTGGATACCCTCAAATGAAAGCTGAAAGTCTGAACTTCAACTGCATCTGAATTGTTTTGTTTTAAAATTCATTGTGGTAATGTCTAGAACCAAAATTTGATAAATGTTGTCTCTGTCCAAATATATATGGACCTAACTATATATTCCCCCCCCTAAGTAAATAAAGTAACTAGCGGAGTACTCCCAAAACATATTTGTACTCACATGAAAATTGGAGTAAACAAGAACCACTGACAGATGGGAATAATAAAAACATTATTTTATTGCAAACAATCAGTATCATATCTTACCCTACTGTAAACATTACACAAGCATTTTAAAATCTTCCATGACAGTGACCCCCGTGGTTTAAAAGCTCAAGGTATTGAAAAGTCCAGTGGCTTTAGATGTGGTGATGTTAGGCAAATTTTGGCCCAATGGATCTCCACTTTAGGCTGGA